>JAPDVU010000007.1:151432149-152032149 GCA_026230045.1 Corynorhinus townsendii
GCTGTTACATCTGACTCATGTTAGGGTTTTTTAGCCTCTGGTAGAGAACTGTTTCGTAGTACTGTGTATCTTGCAATACGAGGTCCAAAGGAACACAACAGTAATTGTCAACCTTAGGGAGTACCATTAGAATATTTTATTACTAAAGCTGGTCCGGTCCCATTGGATGTGGCAGCAGCCTTCTGCAGAGGATCCAGCATCAAACTGCTGGAGTTAACCCAGTTTACTTTGTATCAGGAGGGTTACTAGGTAAACACATAGGACTCTGGAACACATGAGGAAGCCCTGCCACAGGCAAGAACAGTGAGTTTCAGGGACCAGGGATGAAGTGGAGCTTATTACAGACTGTATCCTTGCTTCTAAGTTCTAGAAAGTCTGGGTGGCAGGGCTCAGTCAGCAGTCGGCTACCTTCTTGAGCCTAGTGACCACATCCACAGTGCGTGGCCCTTCGGTCCCTCGCATTCGGTGACATGTTCTATATGCTTCATAATGATGTTGCCTCAAAAGAGCCAAAGCAAGAGGCAGAAGCCCCAAGTAAGCGGGGCAGGAAGCTCTGTCCTTGGCAGAAGTCAGGCCTCATTACAGTTGTGCACATGCCCCAGTCCCTGCCAGATAAGCTTCTGGTGTGAGAGATAGAGGGAGGCCTTTGAAATCTAGAGGGATGCCCTGGATAACCCGCAGGGGACCTGCCCGGCCTCCACTGCCTTTGATACTATGGGTTTGCGATTAGCTGTGGGAAGCTGCTCAGCAGATTGTGTTCAGACTGAAGTTGGGGTTCTGGAAAGGATGGCTTGAAATAGCCCAGGCGCCTCCAAACTAGGGGCTATATTACTTTAGTGCTGTCCACCCTCCATTCAGACACCCCCCTTCTGCCTTCATCCTTTAAAATAAAGGCTACAAAACGAAATAACACCCCACAAACCAGAATAAAATTAGTAGCCAAATAATTCAGCAGGAATCATATGTTTCTTTACTTAAAAAAAAAAAAAAAGCCTTCCTGACCTTGATATACTTATTCATTGCCAAGTTGTACCAGTCTCATGATGATGGACAGTACCTCTGGTGCAAAAGCAGTTTTTAAATTGAGCCGTACAGTTTTATAATACAAAGCCTGATTTCTGAGTAGTCAAGCAAACTGATGAATTTGAAAGCTGATAAGTTTCAAATTAATATATGCTTGATCCTTATTGCTTTCCTAAGTCATGAATTAACAGCAGGATCCTGAAATTGCACATTTAAAAACACCCAGATATTTAGTGATTTGGTTTTACTTGCATATTTGAAAAAGTCATCATTGGCCTTCTAGCCTTTGATTGTTTGTTAGACAACACACCTGCAATTAGCTAATACAGCACCGCCCAACGTATGCCCTGAAACATCAGAAACGGATTCTTTGGGAAGCCAGTTTGATTAAGGCCCCTTTGTGCAGGGCTTTGCCAAGCATTCAGTATGTCACTGTGTACAGTGACTCACAGGGAGATAGTGTCCAAGTCCTTTTGCCCACAGAGCAGCTGGCAGGACTAGTCTGACAAGAAACCCTCTGGGAACCCCCAAGCCGGAGGCAGTAGTCACACACTGCAGTCTGCCCTACAGAGCAGAAGGAACCAAGGACATTTTAGAGAACCACCAGGTGTGCAGGAATAGAGCCACAAGAACACACTAGAAGATGCCAGCAAACACCCCGTCACTTGCTATTTGATACAATCAATGCAGAATTAAATAGAGATGGTCACAGAGGGACTGGCCTTAGCTCTGACCCAAGTTGTAACTGACCTCTCAAGGTCACGGTCTCATTCCTAAGATGAGGCATTTGACCCTAGATGATTTCAGCTAATCTTTTGCTTTAGAATCCGGTGAGCCAGGATTAGTGGCACCTATTAGCATAGCAATTTTATTAATAATAAGGTAAAACCCTGGGTTGAAAATACAGACCAGCGCAGAGCAGCCTGAGCCAGCGTGGAAGGCAAGGAACTTCAAAGTCAGGCCTCTATTTAGTCAGCTTACACATTTGGGAATCTGTCATGTTCTGGTGACAACTTGAAGGTCCTATTTGTAGACACATCAGGCCAATGATAGATCACTGTGTGTTTAGCTGAAAAAGACCTGTTCTGTTCAAATCCATTATAATCACTTAGGCTACACACATTTTTTAAACAAGCAAAGGCATTTTTGGTGAAATGTGGGTTTGCTATTTTGGAATATATTTGCTTTCTTTTCCTTTTTATTTATTTATTTTTTATAACTTTTTCTGCCAAGGGTCAGTTCAGACATATAACAGTGATTTTTAACACAGCAGGAGATGAGGCTCTGAGGCCTTAACCTGCCAACTATGTCACCAGGCAAATCCCTCCTTGGTGAAGAAATGGGGGGGAGAAGGGGGTTTGAGGATGCAGAGAAAGGGATGGATTTTCTCCTGATTCTAAATTGCTTTAGTTCCATTACTGTTTCCTTGTATCCAAGGCATTTCTATAGTGTCTTATACCTTCTCCTATTAAAACTGCATTTAAATTATGGTTTATTGACACTTGTAGCTGCCTCGTTAAACTATTGGCTCTTTGAGAGTAGGGACTAAACCTTGTTAGCTTGGGCATTCATCTGTTTTCCAGGAGGACCTAATGAAAAAGCGGACAATCTAATCCTAGCCATATTATCTGATTCTGCCTGTGGCAACATCTTAGTGTTGTCAAGCCAGAAATTGTTATCACTTACCTAGCTTATTTAAGGCCTGTCATAGTAAAATTATTCCTTCCCAGGCTACAGAACATTGAAGTTCAAAGGGAGGCCCCTCCAGTGGTTTGACATTCCTTATGATCATCCAAGGTTTTTCGGAAAACCAGGCCACCACCAGAACTTCCTCAAAGTCTATGCTGGACAGTTGCAACTACCACAGCAGCTTTCTCGTGCCCAGGTCTGATTGTGGCAGCTTGGCACCACGTGTCCACCAGGAGCACAGTCTGGGCGGCCCAGTTGCTGAGGAGAATAAGGGTCATTGTGTTTCCTAGTGCTTGCCGAGAACCCTCAGCCATGACTGTATGAGCCATGTATTGGTGTGCGTTTTGATCATTTGTCTACCCGGGATGGGAGCTCTGTAAGTGCATCATAGCTGTAGCCTCAATTCCTAGAATACTGTCTGGCCCTTAGCAGGCCCTCAGTAGATGTTGAAGGTGAGTGACTAGCCAGGGGCCAGATGAAGGCACATGGAAGGCTTTTCTCCAAAGCCTGCTTCTTATTAAGTGAATCAGCTTAAGCCACATGTCCCATGGTGGGCATGTCTTAGTACCAAACTGGAAACTTTTCTTGCTCTCAGATGACGAGTGAAATGTTTTCCACAATAATGTTGATTTTTGGCCTTATTTAAGTTTAGTGTAAGTTTGTGGTGGATTTTGTTCTATCTTCCTCTTGAAGAAGCCCTTAAGTTAAGGGCTTACCTGAGGGGCCAGCTAGGTGGAGTTCCGTGGCCTGATATTGATATCTCAAGGGGCAGGGGGCGGGGGTCGGGAGGGGGCATGTGGAATTAAATAGTGACTTCATTCCAATTCCCGTTTTTCTCAGAATGGGAAATCATGCTTGGAACCAGAACATCTTGGGGGATATTCACAGTCTATTTATAACGATCAGTTCACATGTTCAGATCCCAAGGTCTGAAAGAAATAAGGTTGGAAGAAATACCCACTATGAACTTTCAGCCTGTCTTGTTCCTTATGCAGCTCTAGTTTTTTAGAGTAATTAACAATAATTTCCCCTTCTCTTGATTATAAGCTCAGTGCCCAATAGGACTTTATGTGTGGTGTCTACTCCTAAGATGATACCATTACTCAACTCTGCAGATGAGGAAACTGAGGCTCCCAGAGAGTCACTGGCATTGCCCTGTGCCCTTAATTGAATACCAGGAAGGATGAGCAAGATGATGAAAAAAAGCTGGCAAAGGTATTTTGAGTCTAAGGATAGATAGTCTTAATATAAAAGTATTATTTTTTTTTCTTAAAATTCCCTAGAAGCTGATGTTTCTGAAAACATGTACAGTCATAGAACCCTAACATTTCATGATGGACAGGTCCTTACCTCAGCCCCACTCTCTCATTCTGACTTGATAAAACTGAGGCCCTAAGACTTTGAGAGAGAGAAAGAGAGAGAGAGAGAGAGCATACGATTTCCTTCGTGGCCCAGTTCCTTGTCAAATTATTATTTTTTTTAGCCAAGGAAAAGAAAGAAAAATTTAATTCCAATATACTAACATAATAGCAGAATTTCTTTGGTTAAAGAGGAGGGAGGGGACAGATAGGGAGGTTGGCATTCTCTAGGTCTTCCTGTTCTTCACCAGTGTTCCAGAGGTGCCTGTATTGACCCCTTAGGATTCCAGGGAACACAGTGTGTGTAACCACTGTCCTAAAACACTTTGTAATATTCAGTTAAAATAAATTTTAAGCACAAGTCTATGATTTTATCACCTCTCTGTGTGTATGTGTAGGTTACATGGACATACCAGGGGATACTACCTTAAATTAGGAACATGGAATAGAGGCTATTTGCCCTAACTCCTCTCCTAGTGCAGGGGTGCTTGCCTGCTTTTCTCCCTCACTCCCTCACCTATGGAATCCCCATAGCAATCTCAGATTCAGATTCAGTGGGGGAGAGCTTCCTACAATGGGCCTCTCCCCATGAACTCTGAGTTACTTTAGACTTGTTTTTCATATCTAGCCCTACCTGGCCTCCCCATGAACCTTAACCATATGCCCTTAAAATTTTCTTTATCTGACCAATAATGGTTGATTGTAATTTTCCCAACTCAAAGGAATCCCATTTGTTCTCAAGGCTGGAAGAATTGCACCTGGAGATAAAGGATGCATGTATGTGTATAGAAATTAGCCCTGAGTTCTGTTGACAGAAGAAATTATCCTCTGATCAAGCTGGAGGGCAGGAATCCCTTCTAATTGTGGAGATTGTTCACAGGGCAGACACATAGCATTTTAGCCCCATCTACAAGCATTGTACTGTTATCCCTTCTTCGTATTGAATTTCAGCAGATCTTCTGGGTTTTCATTTGGGATAAAGATAATGCTTTGTGTTTGCATTGGTGCTTTATTGGTGTGAAGATTTTCACTCTCAGCTTTTATAGTCACCTGTGAAGTAGGCAGGTTTGGGGTAATTTTCTCCATTTGCACAGGAGGTAACTGGAACCCCTATGTGTCTGGAGTTCCACAAGGATCCTACCAGGCTGGTCCACATTTTGGCCCAGGCCTCTCCTCCCTAAGGCCTACAGCAGTGAGAGTTCTATGGACAGTTTTGTTTGCCCATGCAGTCATTCATTTGATAGCTGTTTTTCTTTAAGTACCTGATCTATGCTAGTCAGACGTTGATTCCAAACAACCCTTTTCCATAGAATGTTCATTAGAGTTTCTTGAGTTTCCCTTGTACATCTTGTGCCAAATAATGCAAGTTCTCCCCTTAACTCATTTCCTTTTGAAAGGAAAGGTCAAGAGAGCAAGCTTATTGTTTCTCCAGGGCCTCATTCTTTAAGAGTGACTTTCATATCACTACTGAGTCTGCGTTCAGGGGAATGTGTTGTGAATTTTTTCTTAAGGCTTGCCTGTCTCGCTGAGACCCTGTTTACATATTGCAGTCACGGATAGAAGTTATTTTTCTTTCAAATCAAACATTATTTGCCTTAATATGAAAGACCTGTAAGAGCCTATAGAGTTACTGTGGCTTGCATTGATAGACTATTAAATTCTTAACCCTGCATGGATAGAGAAAGGTTAAAATGTCTTATAGATGGAAAAATTAGAGAAAGCCTTTGTCACAAGAAAAGAGGCTACAACTCCTTATTAAATGACTGTATTGAGTTCATTTTTTCTTGTAGGAGTCATAGAAAGATTCCCTCTTGCATTTCCAGGAGGGCAGGCAGGGTTGAAGAGGAAGGAAGTTAAGGCAATCACATTCAAAATTTCTCACTTGTTCATTCATTCAACAAACATTTATTCAGTACCAACTATGAATTAAATATCGTGTCTCTTCGCTGAGGAAGGCAGTCTACTCCGGGAGACAAGAAGTGATTGCAGGGGAAAAACCAAGATGGCGGCATAGGTAAACACCTAAACTGCTGCCTCGCACAACAATATCAAAACTACAACTAAAAGACAAAACAGACACCATCCAGAACCACAGGAAAGCTGGCTGAGTGGAAATTCTACAACTAGAAGGAAAGAGGAAAGCACATTGAGAATCAGAGGAGCTACAAAAGGCTGAGGTATGGAGAGGCACGAGCCCGTGGAGAGGACGGGCAGCTGAGTGCACTGGCAGCTGAGTGTGCGGCTGGCTTTCTAAAGCGGGAGGGAGACAGAAGCTCCTGGCTGCGCTGAACTCCAGTTCCGGGTGAGTTTCTGGGAACCCAAACTCATTTGGGGAGAAACTGGACTGTCAGGAAAAGAGAAAGCACACTGAGACTCGGGAGCTGCGGAGGCAGAGGTCCAGAGGCACACGCACGCAGAGAGGAGTGACTGCTGAGTGCACGGCTGGCTTTCTAAAGCGGGAGGGAGACGGAAGCTCCCAACTGCGCTGAACTCCAGTTCTGGGTGAGTTACTGGGACCCAGACTCATTTGGGGAGAAACTAGACTGTCTGGCAGTGGGCGAAACTCGAGGGTGGTTTTCTCTAAGAGGTGCTTGCAGTGATTACTGAGGGACACTGAGAACCAGGGGCCTTATAGGGCAGGGTTGACAGGAAGCCAAAGCTGTCTGCTCTGCCCTGAGACTCCACCTCATCCAAGCTGAGCACAGAGGCTTTTGCAGTTTTGCAAGTCTTGTCCCATAAGGGTGTCTCCAGCACAGAAGTTCTCCCAGTGTAGACACAGCTGATCCTCACAGCCAATTGGCCTGGAGGTCAATTCCTCCCAGTGATACCAACAACAATCAAGGCTTAACTACAGTACACACAGCCCACAAAGGGGTGCACCAAGAGTGTCCACCTCAGTTAACTGGGGAGACTGAGCCCTGGGCCCTATAGGACACCTAGCACACAAAGCTACTCTACCAACTCAGGGAAGCAGCGAAAATGCAGAGACAAAGAAACAGATCACAAACGAAAGAAACGGAAGAAAGCAAATGACTGAATGTAGAGTTCAAAACCACGGTTATAAGCGTTTTCAAGAATTTCCTAGAAAAGGCCAATAAATTTAGCGAGACCCTCGAGGATATGAAAAAGGACCAACTAGAAATTAAACATACACTGACTGAAATAAGAAATATTATACAGAGATCCAACAGCAGACTAGAGGAACACGAGAATCAAGTCAAAGATTTGAAATACAAAGAAGCAAAAAACACTCAACTAGAAAAGCAAAAAGAAAAAGCAATCCAAAAAGTTGAAGATAGTGTAAGGAACCTCTGGGACAACTTCAAGTGTACCAACATCAGAATTATGGCGGTGCCAGAAGAAGAGAGAGAGCAAGATACTGAAAACCTATTTGAATAAATAATGACTGAAAACTTCCCCCACCTGGTGAAAGAAATAGACTTACAAGTCCAGGAAGCACAGAGAACCCCAAACAAAAGGAATCCAAAGAGGACCACTCCAAGACACATCATAATTAAAATGCCAAGATCAAAAGACAAAGAGACAATATTAAAAGCAGCAAGAGATAAACAGTTAATTACCTACAAGGGAGCACCCATACAATTGTCAGCTGATTTCTCAACAGAAACTATGCAGGCCAGATGGTAGTGGCAAGAAATATTCAAAGTGATGAATAGCAAGAACCTACAACCAAGATTACTCTACCCAGCAAAGCCATCATTCAGAATTGAAGGGCAGGTAAAGATCTTCACAGAAAAGAAAAAGCTAAAGGAGTTCATCACCACCAAACCATTATTATATGAAATGCTGAAAGGTATTCTTTAAGAAGAGGAAGAAGAAGAAAAAGGTAAAGATAAAAATTATGAACAACAAATACATATCTATCAACAAGTGAATCTAAAAATCTGATGAACAGAATAAACAGGTGAATATAATAGAATCAGGGGCATACAAAGGAAGTGGACTGAATTCTCAGGGGGAAAGGGGTGTGGGGGGTGCGGTAAGAGACTGGACAAAAATTGTACACCTATGGATGAAGACAGTGGGGGGGAGGTGAGGTCGGTGGGGGGGAGGTAAGCGCAGAGGGTGGGGTGGGAACCTGGTGGAGGGGAGCTATGGGGGGAAAAAAGAGGAACAATTGTAATAATCTGAACAATAAAGACTTATTAAATTTTAAAAAAATGATTTTTAAAATTTTCAAAAAAAAAGTGATTGCAGTATAGTGTGATAGTTGGTAGGTTCGAAGTGTAAACAAGTTTGAGAGGCATTGGGGGAACTGGAAGGAGATAGAGCCACAGGGGTGGATGGGACCCAGATTGCTAAAGTGGACCTCATCAGTTATCTTATTTCCCAGCCTAAGGGTGGGCCTGCCATTGAAAAGTGACAAGATTACTAGAGCAATCTAGATGGCCCATTCTGATACAGAGTGGAAGATAAAGTGGAAGGAAATGAGGCCCACCCACTGTAATTTTCAGACCTTTGTTATAAGGGATGGACAAAAGGGAAAACTAAACAGGGGTATTCAATAACATTTGAGGGTCTCTTGTGTTCCCAGTCCAAGAGGAGGCTCTGGAAGTGATTTTTATCAACAGGTCTTACATATAGCTCCTTTGCCCACTTATTCTCACTGTGCTCACCACCTACCTGGGGATATCAGACATACAATCACACAAAAAAGGGGAATAGGGAAATAACAGAATATAGTCCAGTATAAGCTCCACAGGAGCCCTAAGAAAACAGCAAGCAGGCAGTATGGAGCCTGGGTTTGCATGAGGTGAGCTAGAGAATTCCTTCAGGAAGGAAGTGACTGAAGCAGTCTTGGAGGATGTTATGAACAGTGGTCAATGGTAAAAAGGTGGAAGTATAGTCCATGTAAGGAACACAGGGTTCTGAGTTTCAGAAAGGTAGGAGGGAAGTGAAGTGTCAATAGCTAGGAAGGGGAGCTATTGTCTCCTGTGAAAGTCCTGTGTTGTACACAGCCCGGTGCCCGAGCTTCCTCTGGGAAAAGAATTAACAGCACTAACGCTCTTTTCTAAGAGCAGGATGTTTGTTCTTCTCCTTAAGACTCAGGGGGCTTTTGTTGCTTCAAATTTTTAATCTTTTGGCTTTTCTTTTCGTAAAGTCAAATTCCTTTTGAGATTCTTTTTGACAAGAGTACAAATATTGAAAAGATTTTGTGAGTTAAGAGTTGGAGGAGCTGGTGTTTGGGACCATTTTACTCATTCTTGGTTTCTGACAAGGCCAATTTACCACCTCTGCCTCTCATTACTGTTGAGATTATAGTGTGTTATTTCCTCTTGGTGCTGTCAGACTTCTGGACACATAGTTTGGAATGGGCCATTCTATTCTCAACCAGCTCCACGGCAGTCCTCACGTTATCCAGACAGGGGCAGTTAAGAGCACAGACCGGAGGCCAGTCAGTCAAGGCTGAAATCCTAGCTCCTCCACATTTGGGCCGATTGACCTAAGACTTAATCTACGACCGGTTCCTTAGGAGTGTGTTCTAATACTTGCTGCCTGGCCCACTGCAACTACCCAGAGGTTAGCCATTACTCTTCACAGTGTAAATTCCTCAGAGAACTAGGCATTTCAAATTTGCTGCTTTCTGTGGACTTGGACCGGGAGGTGGCACCCAGGGGCAAACCAGCTCCTCTCTCAGGATGGAAGGACTACCAGGGGTTATGGATTCAAGCTCTCCTTAACTTGAAGTTCACTGTGTGCCATGTGTTGTGGGAGGCCAAAAAAAAAAAAAAAATGGATAATACCCAGTTCATGCTCACAGCCTAGTCTGAGGGGATATTCTTTCAATCATTGGACAAATATTTAGGTACAAATGACACAGGAGAGCCTGCCATCGAGGTGGGCTGAGAGTGGATTGGCCACTGTGTTTCCGAATATACTCAGTGCCGGTTTGATGTGGAGAAGACATGTTTCAGCCCATAGAATGAACATGGATGATGGTCAAGGGCCCTAGCAGGATGGGAGAATAGCATGGAAGTCCCAGGTATGTCCCTTCACCCCACTAGGAAGTCAGAATGTTCAAGGAGCCTAAACTTGAGGATATGCTATAAAGACAAACGACAGAGAACTTGGCTTTCTGTGGTGGTATGGGCCCAGTGACTGTAGTCTAAATTTCTGGACACCTGTCAAACCTGTTATTTTGGATCGTTTGATACTACTGCCACTGGACAGGAGTTTTCAGAGAATAATTGCTGACTTAAACAGTAAGGGTTTTTTTGCGAGCAGCTAAGCAACTTTTGAGCAGAGTTTAGAAGGAATATCCTGGCTGAATATTGCTCAAAACTTCAGGTTCTCTTCCTGTATTAATAGAGTCCTTGGTGCTTCCCAAATCAAGTGGGATCCATTGATTGTGGAAGCTGGGAGCAGTTTCCAGTCGTGGCCTTATTTGATTCATATCCACCAAACTGAGTGCCTGCCTTGGTCCTTTGGACTGAGTCCCGTGTAAAACAAGTCATGATTAGTGAGCCAGGCAACTGCCAGGGATCAATGTCCATATCGAGTCCTTCCCCAGTCACTCATTTTAATGGAGAGAAAGGGTCTGATGGGCTCTCTTCAAAAGTATAGACTTGGTATTTTGTGAGGTGGATGTTCTGTCTTCCAATTTTGCGTTTAAGAAGTCTTGCAAGTGGTACAGTCAGATCCTATAAAGGTAAAGCGTGTACACAAACTTAGCAGTGAGTCTCTATTATGGTATTTGTGGGTTTCTATTTAATCAGGGTTGTAAAAGAAAAGTAAATACAAGCTGTAGCTGAATCATAAGTGAGAAGTCCATTTATAAATAATTGAAGGTGAGACATGTCATAGACTTTCTGAGTGGGTCTATAAAATATATCCTGGCCCGTCTGTCTGCAAGTTCATTTGCATGACGTCTAGGCAGCTGGGACCTGGGCTAATGCAGTTTTATAGTTTCAGGACATATAGCTCTGTCTTCAGTTTAGATGATATGAGGAGAGGATGAGAATCTAAAAATAGAAAAGGCATCTTCTTATCTTCTCATGGGGGGAGTGACAGACTGAAGTTTCATATGAAACTATGAAAAGTATCTTCAGGATGGTGTTCACTGGGTCTTCTCCCATTACATTTATTTCTGTCTTAGGTTTTCACTGAAGTTCAATGTTGAATTTCTAATACTCTAATTTTTCCTCTCTTGGATTTTAAAATTCTTTGTGTGACAGAGAAGAGGGTTGCAAAAGGGTCGGCATGAGTGTCCTGGTTGAAGTAATATCTTACTGTTTCTGATACCGAAGGGTG
The DNA here is from genome assembly GCA_026230045.1 of Corynorhinus townsendii. Taxonomy (NCBI): domain Eukaryota; kingdom Metazoa; phylum Chordata; class Mammalia; order Chiroptera; family Vespertilionidae; genus Corynorhinus; species Corynorhinus townsendii. The sequence goes on from JAPDVU010000007.1 coordinate 151,443,492, forward strand.
GCTGGTCATCCTTATATTAGTAAAAACACAGCTATCTTCAAGTGGAAAGTCCTCCAGGGAAAGTCTGTGACTGTTTTTATAGGCGAATGTGACATAGGAAATAAGCAGTGACAGTGTTCCCTTACAGAAGACTCGGAATGAACAGTTATATAAATACCATCCTAGGGCACCATTAGATGGGCCCAGAGTCTGGGCTGCTGCCCCCTGTGAGACCCTCATCCTTACTCAGGTCCCCTCCCCACGGCAAGGGGGAGGAGCCAAGATCTGTTTCCCTGTAGCTTCTCCTTAAAAACCCTGCGGCCTTTTCCATGACAGAGAAATGAATCCTTCAGATCCCTGAAGCATCGTGGCCCCTCCATATCTGGGTTTTCTTGAGCTGCTACACTCCTTCAGCTGCTGCTCATGTGTCACAACTTAAGTTTATTTGTCTTCTGCTGGACCCCTCAGAGCATGTAGGAACACAATCCAGGTAGCCTTTGTCCCTTCTAAAGTGGGGAGCCCGGGGTCAAAGGCAGTTTTCCCGGACGTGTCACGGAGGAATTGTCTTCTTGTTGGCAGCAGAGAGAAAGAAATAGGTCACAGATGCTTGGGGGTAGGGAGTCGGTGGAGGGTTCCTGCCACCTCCTTATCCTTCCCTGGCACTGTTGGAGGAATCATTTAGTATTTTTGCTGGGGGCCCAGATGATGCTGTGTCTGGGTGCCAGGAAGAAGGGCACATTAGACAACGCTGAGACAGGGAAAAGGGAGCAGGAGCTAGGATGTCCTTGAAGGATGTGACAACTAAGAAGAAAAGGGACGTCCGGTGTAGCCTCACTTCCCGCAAGTAGAAGGCAAAGGGCTGCAGCTCCCTCAGGATGGTCCTACCCGCTCCCTGCACCTGCCCCTGTTTTTATACATGTGTGTTTTAAATTAACATTGCAACCTATTTTGTAGGAGGCAAGGAATTTTTCATCCTCTCTTTCCACTAAGAATTGATCTAAAAACAAATAGCAGACAAACCAAACATTCCTTTCTTAAAATAAATGGAATTTTAAAGGAAACGCCAACCTCTTTGTTCCTTTTCAGAGCCCTGTGAATTGCCAAAACAGTCAACTCTTAAGTAATCGAGGGACTGATTTTTTGGTGGGTCACTTTGTCACATCCCCTTGTTTTTCCCCTCCGCCTGGCCACGGCCTTGTTTTGGTCTTTTCAGCGACACTCTGTTTACCAAAAGGATGACAAGGAAATGAAGCAAGGGGCCACTTCCGTTTTTCCTTCATTGAATTAGTATGGCTGTGGTGATTCCTCGGATGAACACTGTCACTCAGGCTTAAATCTATCACCAGTAAGAAACTAGAATTGGCTGGCCTACTGCAGGAATGACCTTGTCTGGGCACTTGTCTTTCTTATCAAACCTGTGGCTTTCACTTCCTCTCCAGGCCTTTTGTGCCTTGGATTTCTCACAAATTCCTGTAAGTGGGAGTCTGTGCATTTGCAGCTGGACTTCCATGCCTGCACATCTGCCAGACATTCTCTCTGGCCTTGATAGGAGGTGACAAGCAACTGACTGGGGAGTTGAACCCTTTTGTTGGCTGATCTGTTCTCTCCAGTGCCCAGGAACTCGGACCTTTGTTTTCAAAGGCCTGCAGGTGAATATTATCTTGAGTGTCACCTAAGAGGGCAACAGTGATCCAAGAACTCAGGGAAAGGGATTATCGATTGGTTGTGGAGAGTTCAGATTTTCAAGGTTATGGGAAGGGTTTTTGAGAAAGGGCTACACATTGGAAGGTTTCTTGATTTCTCTCTCTCCTTCCCTCCTCGGATTTCCTTCCTCTTTTCTTTTAATTTGAGGAAGGTGGTGGGAGTAGAGGACTAATGGTATGAAAGGAAAGATGGAGAACAGGAGAGGTCCGAGTGGGGAGGCTACACCCTAGGATGGTTCAGGACCTGGTAGTTAGTAATGGGGTAGAGTCCTGACTGAAACACGAAGGCTAGACACTCTTTTCGTTTGGCCTGGGAGACACCCACGAGGGCTCGCTCAGCAGAACTGTTAGTTCTGCTCTAACAGTTCACTGCTGGCCTGTGAGCCCTGCGAACTTAGCTCTTCCTTGCCTCTTCTCCCCTCACCACCCCATAACAAGAACATCCTGCTTCCTTGGGCCTCGCCTTGTGCACTGAAAGATTGCTGGTTGATTCCCGGTCAGGGCACATACCTGGGTTTCGGGTTTGAACCCAGGAGGCAGCCAGTCGATGTTTCTCACTTTTATCCCTTTCCATCTACTTCCTGTCCCTGTGGGCAGTCATATTACTTGTGTGTGCTTCTAGACATACAAGCCAATACAAAGTTATCATCACACTTTGCACCTACCTCTTTTTCCTTTGAAGATAAGTATCTTTGAAGCCCTTTTCGTATCAGCATATAAAGAGCTGCTTCATCATGTTTTAGACCCGTGTTAGGTTCTTTTGTATGGATTCACTTTAATTTATATATCGGTGACAGGTTCTTTCCAACTCCAGGCTGTAACAAATGGTGCTGGATGGGTAACCTTGTACACATACATGTAAGTTGGATAAATCTCCAGAAATGTCTGTAAGTGGAATTCCAGGGCCACAGGCATGAGATTTGCAGTTTTGATAGATATTGCTAAACTGACTTCCAATGACAGTAGACCTGTTTCAGCTTCTGCTATCAGTGTCTGCAAGGCCTGTTCCCTGCCCTTACCAGCCCAAATGCCTTATCACACACTTGTCTCTTAAATAGGCTTTGCAATGCCTCCCCTTCATAATTTGGGAGCTGACTGAATTCCTAGGGAGTGTGCTTACTAAGTGTCAAGACCTCAAATTCTAGAGCCCGGCCACTTGGCTTAGTGCCTGGTTGCCGTGCACTAAGTATGTGCCTCAGTGCATCAGCTGTAAAACAGGGATATTAACAGTAGCAGCCTCCTGGGTTCCTGTGAGTGAGCTAGTACTAGTATGTGGCAAAGGGTGGAGCAGTGCCTGATACATAAATACTCACTGTTGTATTCAGGGTTGGTGATTTCCAGGAGACACACATATACCCTCTGCAGGACCAGCCGCTTAGTTACCTGTGAGGAAACTGCCCATTGGGTTTCTGCATTAGCGATGGCAGGGGAGATCCTGAAAGAGAAATCAGCCTGGGAAGGAAGCAGGGCGTGGATGTCCCCTGGCTGATAGCGAGGGAGCCCAGAATTCTGAGTGGAGGGGCAAGCGTGGTTGGCCCCAAGCTGGAGGAGAAAGGTAACAGGTAAGATAGACCAGGTAGTGTCTGAGCTCTCAGATATCTTCCTCATGTCGCATTGAAAGCATTAACTCCTCTAAACTTATAACACTGACATTTTGCCCCAATTCCTTTAAAAAAAACAAAACAGAAAAAGCATCCAATTTATTTGGGAGCTATTAGCACTGGCACAGAGCAGAAGTTCAATACAAATTACTGAAGTCTAGAAGCCTATGTTCCTGTTATGCAGTAAATACAGTGTACATATTTTCAGAAGAAAGAAAAATGCCTTTTAAGGTATCTTCTTTCCTCTCCCACTCTCCAGCATCTCACTTGCCAGCAGCTTATCGAGCCTACTCACCAGCCCTTTTCTTACTTTTTTCTCTATATTTTGTCACTTCCCTGCCATCTTTGGGTCCATGCCAATGGCCTAAAACCCAGCTTCTCCCAGGCTGAGCCAGCCTCTGCCGCGGGGCCTGCAGTGCCCGTGCCCAGGCAGGGACCGTGGAGCGGGCATTCCTGGAGCCTTCCAAGTGCAGCAAGCGCTTTCTCTCCCCCTTCTCACCACGCCTCCTCAACGTCCCCAGTTGTTCAAGGAAGGGGTGAATGTGTGAGTGAGTGCGCGAGAGACAGAACTGCACTCTGACTGCTGCTATTTCCTGCCTTTTATTAGTATTTTCCTAAATAATGTGACATGGCCTGTCTCAGTTTCTGGCTTTGCAAAGCCCTGGCACCACCAGCTGAGCACAGCAGCCCTGGCATGCCCTTGAGGGGTAGCAGACACACTGTTATCTTTCCATGGAAGCTGTCCTCCTAGCCGAGTGTGGGCAGTCACCACTCCAATGGACAGCTATCCCTCACGGCTGTTCCCACCTTCTGCAGGAGGCGCTCCAGCTGCTCCTGCAGGCAGTCCTGGCACTGGGCCCAGTGGGCAGGAGGGCAGCGCCAGGCCCCTGGGGGGCAAGGCCCTAGGCTGTGGTGCACTTACAGGGGAAGGAACTTCTGAGGTCAAAGCAGGAAGACCCAGTGTTTAAACTTGTAACTGCTGCAAGACCCAGTTGAGAGTTAAGACAGAGAATGTCTTCCTATGATTGGGTTCCCCATATTCTTGCTTTTGAGCATCTCATTGAATGACAGCCTCCAGGCATTACTAACCTGAAGTGAGAAAGCAGACCCCCAGGGCCACAAAATAGCACCTCAGGGAGGTTGAGCCAGTGCCTCGGTTGGGACTAAAGAGAAATCAAGAGCCAGTGCCTGCAGGGTTCTACTGGGCAGCTTCCAGGTGAGCCCAGTGTGGGTGCAAAGCCGGTCATGCTGCCTCGGCTCCTCCCCACGCCCTCAGCCGGGTGGCGATGGGTCTCTCCTGCCCATCATTCTCTGCCTCCTCAGGCCTGGCTGCAAGTGGCTTCCCAATGGAGCCGGTTGTCACCTTGCCAGTGGGGGCTGGAGCACAGTTCTCACCACCTGCCACAGGCAAGTGAATTTAAAACTCTTGCTGAAAAGAAAAATATGGGGCAGATGTAAGCCAGCCTCCAGCTGCTACAAAGCAGGTGTGGCTCTGTTCAAGCCACCACCTGGCCCACTGGCCCACTCTTCCCAATGTTCATTTGTTTACTTGCTCTGTGGCCAGGGAGAGGCGGCTGTGGAGCTGTTGCAGGAATTCCCGCAGCGGGAGGGGCTGGAGCTTTTCCGTGGGAGCTGATGCGACTGAAGAGTTGGAGGGTGTTTTTCAAGGGTGACGATTTTCAAGATTTTCAAGGGTGACGATGTGTAAAATGAGAGCCCCCAAGCCTTCTTGTAGCTCATCACCTCTAATCCCCTCATGTAGCCTTGGGCAGGGAGGCTGTGTTCCTTTTAATTGCCACCAATCCTTAGTGGCTTACAAGGATACCCATGTAGTGACTACCCATTTAATGACTCCGTTTCTTCGGGTCAGGAATGTGGGCAGGGCTGCAGCTGTGAACCAGGTGTCAGAGCTGTAGACTCATCCGAGGCTCAAGGCTCGACTGGGGAAAGATCCACTTTCTGGTTCCCTCAGGTTGTTGGCAAAATTCACCTCCACACCTCCAGAGGCCCTCTCCCAGCAAGGTTCAAACCACTAAAGGGGGGTCCCCACCTCCAGTCTGCAGAGGTGGACTCTTTTATAACGTAACCTAATTGAGGTGTGACATCCATCACCTTTGCCGTATCCTGTTGGTGTTGGTGAGAAGCAAGTCAAGGCTTCCGCCCACAAAGCCCTTAGCACCGGGAGGCAGATCACGAGATTATCCTGGAATTCTGCCTGCCTCAGGGAGAGGATGCACGCTTATCAGTAAATGTTTCCAGAGTATTTCCAAGTGAAGGCCCAACCTATTCTGTACGATTACACGCTTTTCTTTGAAACGAAGCAGGTTTGTTCTTTTGTCTCAGCTCAGAAAGCCTCCAAGTCCCGACACCCTGGCCAGCCACGTTCTTTCTCCACTTTATTCCGGCTCCTGCTCTTCCATTTCTTGGCTGTCTGTTACAGAGAAAAGGTGGTGTTGTTTTTTAATTGTTGTCTTTTTTACTTTGAATCTTAGAGTTTTCTCACCTGGAAGAATTCATGTCATTAAGATTTGGTTGGACACTAGCATATAATAGTCACAGTCACTTAGTAAATGATATTTCCAGCCCCTTTCTTGTAAGACTATTTCTTTTATCCATTAATTGTATTAACCCATAAAACTCAACAACAGAATATCGTCTTGCTAGTGTGAGTGCCAAAGCAAAAGAGAAAATGTATTTTAAAATAAATCCAGTTGTATGTAAGGAGCTGAACTCACTCTGGTCATGAAAGGTCTAAAATCTGAGGCATGTCCAAAGAATTCTGCCCATGGCCATATTTCAAAAGTGCTGATGTCACAGGTTTGGGATTTTTTTTTTTAATAACTCTCTTTCTCCTCCCCCCCCTCCCCCCGAAGTAAGATTTAAGGTTAGCGGGCCCTTGTTAAGTTTTAAGTTTTTATCCTATTTCATGGAAGGAAACAACAAAACGGCTTCCGATGGGAACTCGTCCTGCCCGTGTTCCCAGGCTCTGGTGAAAGGCAGGCGCGGTGAGCCTGAAGGGCCAGCTTCCTGTAACCTGCGCTGCTTTCTTTTCCAGGTTTCCATGTTGTGGCAGGGCTTGGAGGCTGTGACCGGCTCTCCAGAGAGCCCCACTTGGCTGTAACTCCAGGAAGGTCTCTTCGACCTCCGTCCCCTCTCACGGCCCCTTCCGAAGCCACTGGAGGAAAATGGTGTGACAGTTCCCTACCAAAAAGGATTGTCGGGCACACAGAACCCCTGTGAAGAAAGTGGCCCTTTTCCCCTTTTGCAGAAGAGACATTCTCAAGTTCCAAAATGCCAGCCAAGACCCCCATTTACCTGAAGGCTGCCAATAACAAGAAAGGAAAGAAATTTAAACTGAGGGACATTCTGTCTCCTGATATGATCAGCCCTCCCCTCGGAGACTTTCGCCACACCATTCACATCGGCAAGGAGGGCCAGCATGACGTCTTTGGAGATATCTCCTTTCTCCAAGGGAACTACGAGCTTTTACCTGGAAACCAGGAGAAAGCCCCCCTGGGCCCGTTCCCTGGGCACAGCGAGTTCTTCCGGGCCAACAGCACCTCCGACTCCATGTTCACAGAAACGCCCTCCCCTGTGCTCAAAAACGCCATCTCCCTCCCCACCATCGGAGGGTCCCAAGCACTCATGTTGCCCTTGTTGTCCCCGGTGACGTTTCATTCCAAGCAGGAGTCCTTTGGGCCGGCCAAGCTGCCCAGGCTTCACTGTGAGCCTGTGGTGGAGGAAAAGGCCCCGGAGAAAAGCCGGCTGTTGGAGAACGGGATGGTCCACCAGGGGGATGTCTCGTGGGGCTCCAGCGGGTCCGCGTCCGTCTCGCAGTCCAGCCAGGGCAGGGACAGCCACTCCTCCAGCCTCTCCGAACAGTACCCCGACTGGCCGGCCGAGGACATGTTTGACCACCCGGCCCCGAGCCAGCTTGTCAAGGAAAAGACTAAGTCAGAGGAATCCCTCTCGGATCTCACGGGCTCCCTCCTCTCCCTGCAGCTCGATCTCGGGCCCTCGTTTTTGGATGAGGTGCTGAATGTCATGGATAAAAATAAGTAGCAGGACACCTCCAGCGACTCCTTTGGGATGAAAGGTGTCAAAAAACAACATTCAAACCACAACAACAAACCACAGTCGAGGAGAAGAGCTTCACTGGCTATATTTGCAGTTACGTGATGGGTTTTCTAAGATAATGTTCCTACAGAGTATTTTTTTACTTGTTATGCCCTGTTTGCAAAAACAGTTATAAAAAAAAAAAAAAAAAAAAAAAGAAGGAAAGAAAAAAAAGACCTGTCCTGGCAAAAATAGGAAGTGAGTCAGTGAGAACCTGTTTCGGCAGGCATCGCTGATGCTCAGCTCACAGGCTTTGTTTGTAGACACATAGGAATCTGGCTCGGCCAGAATGGCACCAGCCACCAAGAGCTGCACAGTCACAGGAACTTTATAGCACTCGGCATTTTCTGAGCAAGAAGAAGTCAAAATTTTATTTAACACCTAAGCCTTTTTTTTCTAGACTCTTTCCTATGTTCTGTTGTTTGGGCTCACTGTAGCAGATTCTTCAGTGTTAAAACTGTTCTGTTTTCACATCTGAACAACTTTATGGGTTTGTGGAATTTTCTTATAGCTCTTATATATACACCTATATATTATGTCAATATTGCAGAATTTTGACTGTCAGCTACATGTTGGTAGGACAAGCAAAGTATTACTGTAACTAAGTTATTTTTAAAGTTGAAATATATTTTTATGTGCCTTTGGCTTTTTTATTGCAGAGTCTGCATTTTATAGATACTACATCGAATGTTGTCATTTGACTTGTTTCCATTGTGGTTCCATTGTAAGCTGCATATGTGTATGTTTGGAAAAGCTAAGTACCTTAGCTTTATTTTCTCTTTTCTTCCCCTGTTAAAGTTTTCATAGCAGCCAACCATGGATTGTCAAGTGTAAAGGCACAGGTTACTCATGGCGCTTCTGCAGAGACTGTGGGCTACACCACGTAATGTTCTTTGGAAATATGGGTATTTTAGTACAGTACATACCTGCATTACATAGGTACTTCATACAACACAATAAAGAGTAAATGTTAAAATGACCTTGCATGCTTATAGTAATAAACAAACAAAAGAGTAATAATATTTTCTTATTATATAGTCCAGAGCTAGAAAAATTGCCTTGCTAAAGTGTACATGAGCCTTTAAGGTAAGAGGTGATTTCCATTCACTCTGTAACTTTAATTATTTCCCAAAGGTTTCAGATCCCCCAAATGGGGCCCCTACTGATGCCAACCTCTCAAAACTCATTTGGTTGGTTCTTCTCCCTCACTTCAACACACTGTACAGCAAACCTTACAACCCCAAGCCCATCTCTCCCAGACAGGTGTTTCCATGGGGCAAGTGCCATTTAGACAAGATTAAGGAGACTAAAAAGAGAGCAGCAGAGAGCACTTGCCCCCCAAGCAGCCAGAGATGCCCTGAGGGTGTCACTTAAGGAAGTAAGAACAGGAAATGCACACACTAATTCCGGGCCCTTTGTTAGCCACCCTTTCCCCTTCAAAGACCAAGCCTTGCACACAATAACTTGCATTTCTAGCCCTGAAGGAACTTCCTCTCCCAAATCCTTCAGTGATTCTCAGGATTTGGAGTTGTTGCAATTCTATGGATCATCTGATCATCTGAAGGAACCTTTGAACTGCAGGCCAACCACAGCAGAATGACTAAGGAGAAGAGGAAACCTGTTTGTTTAGCACATTGAGTGCCTGCCTTAATTTCCCAGTTGTATTTCTGTCCCATGATTTTCAGTGTTCTTTTTCTGTCGACCACACCCCACTCACAGTTCACAGTTCCAAATAGATTTCCCAGCCATTTCTCCATTTTGTGAATGAGGAAGAGTCTGATGTATCTCATAATTTTTAGCCAGACTCTCAACTGTCCGCATGTTAATTATGATTGATTATAGTCATTCTCTCGTTTTACTTCTCAAATACAGCATTACGTCAAGGAGAAGATTAAACTATTAGGTAAAATGATGAGGGATGTCTGCATTTCCTCTGCTCCCTCTGTGATATATGGAGAACAGTTCTGCCAGCATTGGGTTTGCTTGATAGAATTCAAGCAATAATGGATCCTTGCAGGCAGTTGGCTATTAAAAAGGGCTCCTCTGAGCCCTTTCACATACAGTTTCAACTGTTAGGTACAGTTGAGATGGCAACATAGATGCCCCCAGTAGAGAGGAAACAAAGCCACATCCGGTTTGTGAACGATTTCGTTGAGTCAGTTCTGTGGCAGCCTTTCAAATACCTGGTTCCTCTTTGGGGGAGCAGGTGCAGAGCTGGTGGCTTTCTCCTGCAAAAGGGCACTCTTGACTGGCACCTGCTGAGAGCTGAATTGGTGCTCTCAGCCTGCGATCAGTCTACTTTTAACATAATTATTAAGATGCACTTTATTTGCAAACTCAAAATGGCAAGCCACCTGTGACCCAGTGACCAGGAAAGAGACCATGCAATTTGTGTAAGTTGAGACCCTTCATGTTACAGCTAAAATCATCTGCTTAAAAAGATAAACACATCAGAGTACTTCGCTCTTCACAAATACAATGTCATTAGTGATCACGTTTCAGTGCATCAAAAAGTCACTGTTAACATAAAAGACCACCTGGTTGAACTGAAAAGAGAACCCAGGGCTCTAGAATCACAGTCTATTCCTTTCTTACGTTACTGAAATGTACCATTTTTTTCTCAAGTCTCCCCATGAAACACTTGAGGTCATTGACTGGAGGAAGTTCATGAGTGTGTGAATTAACTTGATAAATATTTTAAATCAGACAAAATAAAATTACCTATCAGGTGATGGTTCCGATGCTCCTAATACAGATCCTAGAGAGAGAATCATTTTTTACTATAAATTATATAAACAATAGAATGCATAAACATGATGCATTCTATTTCTCTCCAACAAGAGTTTCTCCTTTGGAAATGATGTTACCAGCCTTGTCCCAAATATAATAGTTCTAATAAACAAAATTCTCAGATTTTAGAATGAGTCCACCAGACTAATATGAATGAGTAACTTATTTTTTTTCTTATATAAGTTAATAAGCTATATCAATAGGGTTATTGGGTGCTGCCCTGTGTCTCCTCCCATACTTTGGGGTCAGATTCAGCAAAATAAGAAATTTCCAGATGCCGAATGATAAGCTACCTTTGACTGAGATGCATAGACTTCTGGTTTGTTTGGTTGTACAGGACTCAAGAATATCACAATATTCAAAACTATATTCACACACTAACTTACTGGTTCTGGGTAGGCAATGCATTTGTTTTCTCAAGAAGAAGATGGTCTCCCTGACAGATTTTTTGCATGTTTGTTTCATCTGACGGTACCTGGAATGTCACATGCTTTATGCTGATGGTGCAGCATTTCATCCAATCAGCCTTTCATCTGAGAGTGTTTCGTTTTCACCTTTTTCTTAGAACAAGTGCTTATTAAGACGTAGGCCTGAACATTTCTTACTTGAGTTATCAGGGAATCAAAAATGTTACAAATTCATATGGAAGAATGGGAACTATGCTTATTTTATGAAATGTAGAACACATGAAATATGTTTTACAACTACACTGTATTTAATTATCTCCCATTTTTACTTAAAAAAATCTGATCGTGAATTCACTTCCATTGGCTCCCAAGGAAGGTCTGTGCTCTTCATCCTTTGAAGGTCAGCCAGGTTTCCTCATGGGAAGCATTTGACATGGGTGATAGATAGATAAAAATATCTGCCCAAATCAAATCCACTCTGCAGAATAGAGTTAATATTCCAGAGACTTGTCTGCAGACAGAGATATCTGCCCCGCAAGGCTAAGTTAAGTGGGTATTACCTTCACCATGAAATGATTATTGGAGTAAGTCATGAGGCATGTGTGATTCATTACCAAAAATTCATTGGGGGAAAAGTGCTTTGAGTTCTGGGGAGGAAAAGATTTGGGGTGACTTCATGGGAGAGGAGGACTCAACAGGGAGCTCAGAGGACTGGTGAGGTAAAATTCTTTTAGGGAGAGGGGCATACTCAGGGGGAAGAAGATTATGAGCAAACAAAAGGATACACTCCATCCCAGTAGGGTTTCTACTCAAAATAGTCTGGGGTTGGGAATTAAAGTAGAAAAGGCAGGGTTCCAGGCCTGAAAGAATTGGACCCATGCCTGAGAAGGCTCTCCCAGTGGAGTAAGAGACTGGAATCTGAGGCTGCTGAACTGGTGGTTCCCAGGACTAGAGATGGGTATGCAATAAGCCACCATGTTGTGAAGGCTTATGCCTGTTCAGTGGTGCCTACAAGGCAGACGGGACACCGCCGCAGTGAGGCTGGTGGGTGTGCAGGGACAGTCATTTATGATGATGAAAGAAGTGAGAGGGACAGGTATCGCCTGGAGCAGCCCTGGATGAGTCAAGTTCATATTACAGTCCGCACTGAACACCTTTGGACAGCTCTCCCACCAGTGGTTTCCTCACATACCTTCTCAACCCACTCCCCTACCTAACCACCGGGCTGGGTTGTAATTTCTGATTGAGCATTCCCAAGATTAAAGGAGAAAGCCCTCTAGGACACAAAAGAGAAAGTCAAAATGTCACAGAAGAATCTCAGGAAAACTAACTCAATGAAGTAGAAGCAAATAGCCCCTGACATTCTCTCAAACTCCTTGAAGTCCAAACTCACAAAACAGGAGCCCAGAGAGATTTAGAAGTCCCTAGCTTCCAGAGTCCAGTTTCCTCTATGAGGATCTGCCTCCTCCCAGGGGTGACTTCTGGGCCGCTCACCCTTCAGGGAAAACTACTTTCACACTTAGGATGAGCCCCTACCCTACCTACAAGGACATCAGAAAAATGGTCATCTCAGCACAAAGTCTCTAACATTTACACTGCAAATACCCACAGGGAGAAGTGGGAAGATCCTTTCATTACATTTGGGCCTTGAACAAAGAGTTCCTTGAGTTCCTTGAACAAAGAGTTCCATGGGAAATTCTGTGGTTAATATGAGTCACAATAAATGCACATTAAAATCCCCAAAGGATGTTCCATATCATGAGCAGCCCTATGTACAAGTGAAGTAGGCAGCACCTCGGTTCCAGGTCTGAAAGAACTGGGACCCTGTCTTCAGGGTCACTGACTGACCCTGGAAAAACAAACCTGCTGAGGACAATTTCTTCTCTGTGTAGCTGCCCCAGAGCCAAAATTCCACCCTTAGAGACAGGTTCCTTTGAATACTCCTAGGAGTAGCAGCATCTTAAAGCCATCAACAACAGAATGTGAACTCACTAGATGCCTACTCTAAGAGCATAGCCTCTAGCAAGGGGACTGGGACAAGGGAGACACAGAGAGTAAGTGAGACCAGGAAAAGCTTGAAGAATGCGTTCACTTACTGCAAAATTTTGCCAGGGACCCAAAATAAGAGGGGGTGGGAAGAGTGGCTTTTCTAGGAGATTTACCTGTTTCCAAAGGTAGCCTTCACCAGAGGAGATAAGAAAGGTTGTAGTTGGCTGGTCTGCCTGGTGCCAGAGGAGTCCATGCAACCACTGAAATAAAATCTACTTTTGAATCAACACACATTAGATAGTACAGGAGAGGGTTAATATCCAACCCTCAGTGATTGACTTGATTCCACTCTCCCTTCAGGCCACAAGGCATCAAGGCATTAATTATGGTTCCATGCCAAACGTTGATATTTTAAAATCTCTGTCTAACTTTCCCTCTAGCTCCCCCACCCCACCCCTTAACTATGGTATCTTAGTGACACAGTTTCCTTGAAGAGGTTATCATTTTATCCTGAAGATAGTTTTTCTGCATTCTAAGGTAAATAACCATGTCCCAGAAACACATGAAACTTTGAAAAGCCTGAGACAGCTTTAATACTACATACTGAGTTTTTCAGAGTAAGCAGTAATGTTCAGGCATATCTTTGTAAAGTAAGCAGAGGTGCTGCTCACTGTGGGAGAAGAAATTTGCTAATTATCTTTTAACCTCTACTCTCATGGCACAAAAATAAAATTGGGATGGGACTAGAAATGAGAAGCAAAACACTTTATGGTGCTTTGGCCTCACATTTTTCACCATAAATGACAAGAAGAAAGAGCAGATGAACACAATCTTAGATATTAGATTAGGATCCAATAAAGTTCTCCCATTCTCGAAGTGGACCACGGCCCCTCTGACCTAATAGAGCACTGTTTGTGAAGATTCACTCTGCAGTAACTTCTTCTTCTCCAAGTGGTGGTTTCACTGTTGGTTTGAATTGCTCATTTTTAAGACAGTTGGCTCTCTGGACTTCATGAGCACATTAAAATTGATTAGGTGTTCTAGGTAATTGAGAGAAAAAAATATAAGTGTCTTGATAAGAGAACACAGAGAGAGAGGGTCAGGCCTTGTTGTATAAGAGAAGGGGAAGCAAGTCTTCCTATCCAAGACCCCACTCCTGGATGTTGCTCAAAGGATTGCCCGTGAAATGGCTTTCAGGTGTGAGGTACCCATCCCTCTAACCAGCCACCAAATAGGAATGCATAGAGACACTCTCCTTTCTTCCTGTCCCTGACCATCCGAGTGTCTCCTCCTCAGGAGACTCCTTGGCTTCCCAGCCTCACTCCTCCCTGCAGGTCCTAGGAGAAGGTCATGGGAGAGGAAGGAGCCAGCCCATCTGTAGAACTGTTTGGAGGGTGTGATCCTGCCTGGACATGACCAGGAAAGACTCCTCCGGGTCTCTTGCCCTTCCAACAAGGGCTCCTCTCAAAGGTTGAGGTCACTGTTATAACACCGTATGATAGCATATGAACAGTGTACCTGCGGTAGGCTGCATCATGGTCTCCAAAACTATCAGGTCCTGATCCCTGGAATCTAAACATGTTACGTGATTTGGGAAAAGGTATCTTTACAGACATAATTAAGGACCTTGAGATGGGGAGTTATTCTGGATTATCTGGGTGGTCCTTAAATGCAATGGCAGTTGTCCTAATGAGAGGGGTAAAGAAAAAGCCGACACACGGAAGAGGAAACAAACTGCAGAGGCAGCGGTTGCTGGGATGTGGTCACAGGTCACACCGGAAGAGAGAAGGGACAGAGAGACTCTCCCTTAGCACTTAGAGCCTCCAGAGGGAGTGTGACCCTGCTGACAGCCTGCCATCCGCCAAGTGATGTCAGCTGACTTGGGGCTTCTGGCCTTAGAACGGTGAGAGAATAAGTTCCTGTTCTTTTAAGCCACCAAAGGTGTAGGCATTTGTTAAAGCAGCCGTAGGAAGATAATGCAATACCTAAGCATTGGAGAGAAATCAGAAAAAATGGAATATTTTAAGGATGGAAAAGGCTATGGGTTGAATTCTGTTCTCCTTATGTTCTATTCATCTGTTGAAGACAACCTCCAGTGTGACTGTATCTGGAGATAGGGCCTTTAAAGATGTAATTAAGGTTAAATAAGATCAGGTCATAAGGGTAGACCCTAATCCAGTAGGACCAGTGGCCTTAAAGGAAGAGAAAGAGAATCAATCTCTCTCTCTCTCTCTCTCTCTCCCCCCCTCTCCCACATACACAGTCAAAGAGTCATGAGTACACAGCACAGAAGTGCCAGCCGGTCTGTGGTATTTTGTTACAGCGGCTCCAGCAGGCCAATACAGAGAGTTCATAAAGAACACCTCCTTGAAGAGTTGGGTTCTTTAAGGAGATAAGACCAGGATGGCCCACCTCCCTGGACCTCAGCCTTCACTGTTAGATGAGGAGTTGACACTGATTCAGGGGTGCTCTGGCTGGTGTTGAGGTAGCAAAGAACATTGCAGGCGGGAGATCCGCGGGAGCAACGTCTAGCCCTGCAGTAGCTTTTCCAGAAAGCGCCCCCTACGAGTGCATGAGAGAGAGCGGCGTCCATGTGCCTCATGTCCAAGGCGGGCAATGCAGTGTCTAATCAGACACAGGTGTGATACCTCAGCCCGTGGGAGCTGAGTCGGCTCCCTCCAGGCTGACCTGTCACTGTCACTCACAACTGATTGTTGCTGGTGTAACGCAAGTCAAGTGTGTCCATGGGGGGCCACCTTGGGGGAGATGGAGGGGAATAAAAAATGTAAAACATGTTTTGAGGCTTGTTTCTAGCCCCAGACAGCATTTGATGTGGGCAGGGGCCAGATTATCCCGTCATCCAGATAGCAGCCAGAGGAAAGCCGAGAAGACTACTGGGGCCCTGGCTGTGGCTGGGGATATTCTTCCGCAGCTTTTGCCTCAGAAGTGTCCCTTCCCACACCGGTGCCGGGCATAGTGAAATCAGCCTGCCCGGGAAGCGGAGGACAAATCAAAGAAGAGGCCAGAGGGCTCACCGAGTCCCAGGAGCAGCCAGGGTGCTGAAGGCGGAGCCAGCCAAAGGGAAGGGAGCTATTTGGAGGACACCTGGGGAAATGAAAGGGCTGTTATGGCTGACATAGCCCAACCTACCTGCCCCCGGGGCCGAGGCTTGAATACCTCCGGGCCCTTTTTAGGCATTTAATGTCCAACCATTGCATTGTGGGAAGTCGCACTCTTCATCTCACTGGCCCCCTAACATTTATGGGACCACCCTGAGCTCTTCATAGGAACCAGAGTCCTGCAACCCCATGTGACACAAACAGGTGAAGGAGAAAATGCTACCTTTGGAGAAAGTGATACCTACCAGGCGAGGCCTGAGTGCCACGTGGCAGTGGTGGCGGCCGCAGCAAGGCAGGGCAAACCCCTCACTTGTGACAGTGGGCAGGAAGGCCACCCAGGACCGAGAGCCTGGGAGGCTCAGGAGCCATCTAATAAGTTAAGAAATAACAAAGTAGCCAAAATCTTCCTTTGGACAGGAAGGGCAGAACTGTGACTTGGCCTCTGACCTCCGTGGCTAAAACAGTGACTACTGGAGAACGTGGTGCAGGGAACGCGCTCCAGTCTCTCCCACTGAAACACAGGGAGCCCTGCCTCGAACCCCTGGCCCACGCTCAACCTTGACAGGGTAGTTTACACCTATCTCCAGTTCTTTGTATGTCTTTGCAGGAGCTTCTCTGTTCCGAACCCACTACTGCCTCCTCTGGGAAGCCTGCATTCGAATCAGTTGTTATCTCCTTTTTGGACCCAACACACTTGACACAGTGACTCTCCCATGGTGTTATAACCACGTCCGCCCTCCTAATGCCACAGCACAGTCCTCAGACTCGGCTGTCTGCCAGGCAGAGTTGTGGTTGAATGAAGGAAAGGATAAAAGAATGAATCAATGGATAAAGAGTAGACACTAAAATTAATACTCACCAAAAAAGAAATGCTTTATTGGCCCACAACATATGAAGTCCACAAGAAGTTAAGACATCTCAGGAGCTTTGACCAGATGCAAGAGATGCCACAAATTCTGAGAAAAAAAATTTGAGGAAAAGAAAACAAGGTATAATGCATGTCTCCAATGTACTGAAAGGATATTGAGACTAAAGACTGAATCCTTTTAAATATATACATGTATATACTTGCAAATGTTTCCATGGATGTTGATTGCTTTTCATGTTTACACATTTTTGTTATTTACCTCATAAAAGAAGATAGCCCTGTAGGAACGCATTATTGTTTGCTAAATAAGATAGAGCCATTATAGCTTTAAAAATGCCGTTGGTTTAATAAAGGACAAGAATGTGCTTTGGAGCCTGTAAGCACTTAGAGTCCTGAACAAGCCTAAACACACATTTTTAATCAGCATTAGTGCTTTATGAAATTTTTAATCTGCCACTTAAGAGACACTAATGTAGAAGTGGCAAAACACACACACACACACACAACAACACCCAAGTCTGTCACCTTTACCAGACATTATCTAAATGAGCTAAATCAATTGTGTTTCAAATGCCCTACCCCACTGCTACATGAACACACAGGAAGGCAGTACGTTGGCAGCAACTGATTTTATGCCCTAAATGGTGGCATTGGTCATTTCTAGGATAGCCAAATGGTATCAGGAATAATGACATATAAATTATAATGACAAAGAGGAACAACACATTAAAATTGCCTATATTGGCTCCTGGTTGAAGGCAAAAATTGCATCTTGGGCTATCCAAATATTTTTTAATGTGATTTTACTTCACTAGCTTTCTATGGTAAAAATATAGAAACATAGGCATGAGTTACACATAACACTCCATTATCTCATCCAACACGGCAGCTGTCACCAGTCTCAGGACACTTGATCCAACAGGCAACCAAAGATTTAAAGAGCCAAGTTCTAACCACAGACAGGAGTGCACACAACAGGACATCTCAAAGAATTTCCACTTGTGCCATCCTGGGCATCTTGGCATTCTCAGCATACTATGACCTGATTGTCCAGATGCCAGGCCTGAGAATGATCCTGACTCTCTTTTCTGTGTTAATATGGGGCTCTTTATATCATGAGTTTCATAGTTCCTAAAGCAAGGAACAAATTCTATGCCAACATGTTGCTTATATATTAAGGCATTATGTGCATCAGCTGTGTGTATGCATGCATAGTGGTGTGTGTGTGTGTGTGTGTGTGTGTGAGAGAGAGAGAGAGAGAGAGAGAGAGAGAGAGAAGAGAGAGAGAGAGAGAGAGAATGCCTGGCTGACTAAGACATGCAGATGATCAAAGAGACAGAGAGAAAGCATGGCAATTATCTGCTTGAAGAGGAACTGAGGAGTACACAATATTACAAAGCATACATTGATTTTTGAAAAGGAGACAACAGAGAAAGAGCAACCTAAACGAGTGGAAAACATACAGGGAAGTACAAACCTGAAAACAGAGAGGAGAAACTACAAATGAAAGTAAGAGTAACTTAAAAGGAAAGAAAACAAGATGACCACAAGTAGGACTGCCCCTGGGATGTGTACTGGGCAAATATTTTTTGCAGGGTCCCTGACAATATAAACAATTTGATTTTTTAAATGTTTTACAAAATGCATGGGCCTAATGCATAATGATTTATCAATGAAGGCATAATGATTTATCAATGAAGGCATAATGATTTATCAATGAAGATTTAGGATAATGGGTAGGGAAGAGGTATTTTCATATTTGTTCATTGTCCAATCAGTGTTAAGTGAATATTCTTCATTGTGTCTAGGCACCATCGTTTCCTGTGCAGGTGTCAGAGCCATCTGTGTTCTCTGCTGTTAGATGTGTCAATTCACCTTCCCACCGGGAGAAACGGGTGACAACACTATAATTAACACTCACAATACTATGGCTCTTCAGAACATTTATGTATTGAAACAACATAGATTTTGTCTCTGCATTTCCCTAACACCATTTATTTAATGTTGGTTATATCGTCGCTCATGATGCCTCATTATCCATCCTGCCACCATGAATCCCAGCTTCCAATGACTCTCTCCAGGCTTGTTACTGGCATCATGGATGATGGTCAGAAAGGCAAGTCTTACCCAGAGCATGAAGGGAAAAGTGAATGTTAATTCACTTTCTGATTGTGTGAAATGCACTGTTTGAAATTTTGTAGAATAAACACAGAACAGCATGTTTTCCAACCATATCTTCTGTAGAACTCATTTGGGTAATCACTGAATTCCTAGAATGTGATTTCTTTCAACACTGACAGCACCTCTGCCTTCCACAAACTCCACCACAGGGAGGGGTGCAAACAAAGAAGAGTGGTCCCATTATGCAAGGAATATCCATCTCTCACCCACATGTCTTAAACATGGAGTCCAGTGTCAACACATAGATTGGCACCTACACAATGCATCAGTCAGAAAGATCTGCTGGCATTCACAGAGTCATGCTCAAAAGCTCTCTGAGGAGAAGGGTCTGGCCACCTCTGGAGGACTGCTTAGGTAGGGGGTTTGACCATTTTGGTGCCAGTGATGGATGGTGAGCAGGATAAAGGGTGTATGATGCCACTTTTGCTGCCTTGGGGTGCTATAGACCAGGGACTATCATATAATGGAACATGGAGGGGTGATAGCCAACACATGGACCCAACATGTGGCAGAGTGAGGGTTGGCAGTAGGCTATGGGTACCCCAGAACTCCGAACTTGTGTCTCCTACCTAAGAGTCATCAAAATCAGTGTGTGTGCACCTATATGGTGGCTCAATCTCCTGAAATCTCAACAAGGAATGACTGGGCTATATTTGGCAGCATTTGCTTGTCAGACCACCCTCCGGGAATCAAGGCCAGGCCAAGGCCCCAGAATGATCCCATAGATATGAGTCCTGGAGTTTTGGGGGACATCTGGCTGACCCCCACTGATGGATAGAGAGTAGAGAGCAAAGAATATCCCAAAGGAGAGAAATGGGAACCAGGGCCCCCAAGGATATTGGTCTTGGGACGCTATCCAGATAAGCCGGCCACTCCAGTTGTCCCCAGGTACATGAGAGAACTTTGAAAATGTTTGAAGAAGGTACTCCAAAATGTAGGAGGCCCTGAGATGTAGGGCCTGGGACAGATACCCTTGGGTCCAAAGGCTGTACTGATGTCAAATGACCAACAACATTAATCAACAACTGAAAGAGTTGTGGAGAAATCTGAGACATGGGGCAATTAAGCAAAATGTCCCATACACAGTTTCTAAGTGGTGGAGTCTGATTTGAACCCATACAGTCTGGCTCTTGACCTATGTTCACCGTTGTGAAAGTATCTAAAAATATTATAGACTTTATGTTCAGACAGACTTAGGTTTGACTCACCACCCTGTCAATTCCAGTAGGTAACCTTGGGATCAAGTACGGATAAGTATGTATTTACTTCATAGGATTGTTTTGCAAGGATCAGCTAACTTTTTATATAAAGGACCAGATAATAAATTCTTCAGGCAGTCCATACAGTCTCTGTTGCAACTAGTTAATACTAAGGAGTGACAGTAGCTTTAGACAATGCATAAATGAATGGGCATTGCTGTGGTTCCAATAAAACTTCATACAAAAACAGATGGTGGGCTGGAGTTGGCCACAGGCCTGATTAGTTAGACCATGGGTTTGAGTATTAATTCAGAAAATGCCAATAAAAGTTTTATAATAGCTACCTGTACTTAGTAAATATTCCAAAAGTATTAGCTGTTATTATATCAATGAAATGACTACATTTTTTAAAAATATATTTTTATTAATTTCCCACAGAGAGGAAGGGAGAGAGACATCGAGCCAGAAACATCTATGAGAGAGAAACATCCATCAGCCGCCTCCTGCACGCCCCCTACTGGGGATGTGCCCGCAACCCAGGTACATGCCCTTGACCGGAATTGAACCCGGGACCCTTCAGTCTGCAGGCCGATGCTCTATCCACTGAGCCAAACCGGTTTCAGCGAAATGACTACATTTTAAAATTGTTGGTTTAAGGCTTTAGTATGTCTGCCCTTTTTAAAATTTTTTTGGTATCATTATTTTCCAGTTACAGTATACATACTTGAGGGAAAATAATGGGTGAATAACTGTTTCATTACTTGAATTCTTTCTCATTCTCATTATTTTTCAAAGCCCTTCTAGAGTTACTTTTCATCTGAAACTGTCATTATCTTTGAAATGTGTGAGTCAGGAGGAGGTGGCATTCGTTAAGTATAGCTTTACCATGTATTTAAAATTAAATTTTCTATTCATTCATAATTCTATTTCAGTAGTATTATAAAACTAGTGCACAAAATTCATGCACGAGGGGGGGGGGGGCGAGGCTGGAGGGGGGGGAATGTCCCTTAGCCTGGCCTGCACTCACCCTCTTGCAATCCGGGACCCCTCAGGGTACGTCTGACTGCTGGTTTAGGCCCGATCTCTGCAGCAGTTGGATATCCCTCTCGCAATTTGGGATCGCTGGCTCCTAACCACTTGCCTGCCTGCCTGATAGCTCCTAACCACTCACCTGCTTGCCTGATTGCCCCTAACCACTCACCTGCCTGCCTGATCACCCCTAACTGCCTCTGCCTGCCTGCCTGATCACCCCTAACTGCCTCTGCCTGCTTGCCTGATTGCCCCTAACTGCTCGCCTACCTGCCTGATCGCCCCTAACCGCCTCTGCTTTGGCCCCCCCCCCCCCGCTGCCGTGGCTTTATGGGGATGGTTGTCTGGAATGACGTCCAGAAGGTCGTTCAGCTGTCTCATCTAATTAGCATATTACACTTTTATTATAATAGATAGTGGGAATTTTATATGTTACAAATCAAATTTTTCTTTGAAACCTATATTTCAAGAATACATGTAATGCATAAATAATAGGCTTTATCATCATCCATTGATTCCCATAGCCATTTATGGTATCATTTATTTGGAATCTATGCTGTCCCTTCCTGCAATTTTTTATTTTGGAAGATGATCCCTTTCCTCACTCCATTCCTGTAGTTTAAAACTTCTATCATCAATGTCAACTGGTCTTGGGGATGAGCAAAGGAGCCCAGCTGTGAGTTGCAAGAGTTGTTTGCTGGTCTTATTTCCAGCTGTTGGGGGGATGTTTGTTAGATAGAATGCAACTGAGTAGAGAACAGCAGAGGCCAGGGGTGGGGTGACAGAGCCTTATGATGATCGAGTTCTCATCTGCATTACCCCTAAAATCTCCCAAAATTCTCTCATGGTTTGGTTATGAGAGATAATGAATTCCTCCTTTGCCTAAGCACATTTCAGTTGATCTTGGACTATGACATCACCCTTGGGTGATGCGAATCATCCCACTTGGCTTATCCCAAGAGAAACTTTACAGTCTGCCACTCACCAGATGTGTAGCTTTGATATCATAGAAAGTAACTTCCAAAGACTAAAGCTCATTCAAGGGCACTTCTTTCATCCGGAACACCAGATGGAACCAACTAAGTCAAAAAGAGAATGACTAGGCACGGTTTTACATTTATTTCTTTTTTTAATCCTCACCCGAGGATATGTTTATGTGTTTTTTTAATTTATTTGAAAGAGAGAGAGAGAGGAAAAGAGAAAGAGAAATAGCCATCTATGTGAGAGTGAAACACCAATTGGATGCCTAGGTATGTGCTCTGATCAGGAATTGATCAGGAATTGAATCCACAACCAACTGAGCCATCAGCCAGGGCTGCATTTATTTTTTATAACTAATACAATTGGGAACATGGTGCCCAATTTGAGTGGCTGGGGACTAGAGGAAAACTTCAAGCTTCTATTACAGGGACGAGAGAAATTATGGACTATCTTATAGGCCTGTATTCAAGGTTTTGCAGCAAAACATAATTTTAGGAAAACCTTGTAAAAAAGGAGCAGCAGACTTCTCTGGTTCTGTTTTTGCTTTTTGGTGTTTTCCTAGTTCTTCCCTGGCTTCTTGGGAGTCATCAATCGGTCATCTGGTAAGTAAACAGATATGGCTACATATTGGCACAATGGTTCCAGCTCTCTCTGTATTCTCCTATATTAGACAGCTTGGGTTGCCATAAAAATATACCATAGACTGCGTAGCTTAAACAACAGAAATGTATTTTCTCATAGTTTTGTGGGCTGGAAATCTGAGATCAGGGTGACGTCGTTATTAGATTCTGGTGAGAACTCTTCCTGGCTTGCCTTCTCCCTGTGTCCTCACATGGCCAGGAAGGAGAAAGAGAGTAAGCTACCTAGTGTCTCTTATTATAAGGGCACTAATCCCATCATTCAGTCCCCACCCTTGTTATCTCATCTAAAACTATCTCCCAAAGGCCCCACCTCCAAATACCATTACATTGGTTAGGGCTTCACAGTGAATTTGGTGGAGATGTAGTCCACTACATTGCCTTAAGCAGATTGTTGGTTCTTAAGAGATTAACCTATTAGTTGTTCTAAAAGTTTAGAACAATCAACTATCCAAATACATTTTCATCTGCTGTTCATGCAGTGGAGTGTGAGGCAATGAGCAAGGCCTCTTGGAACCAGAGATCCGGATTGAAGCCCTGCCTAGACTATTTATTTAAGTAGCTTACTTAAATTTTTTGAACCTCAATTTCCACTTCTGTAACATTGAAATAGTAAGATTATCTGCTTCACAGGGATATACAAGATAATATATGTGAAAGGATAGATATAAAATATTCTTAACCACTTGGCTTTAAACAACCTTCTATACCAAATAACTACCTTAATTTTCTAAGCCCCTAAGGGCACCAGTCATTCACATCTTAGTTGGAATTAATCAACCTGAAAAGGTGAGGGTTCAGATCATTTTGGAACGGGGGATACATACAGTAACGAAAGAAGACATAGGTGGCATTCCAAAGGAAGATTAAACTAGACCAGTGGTCGGCAAACTGCGGCTTCTTGAGCCACATGCAGCTCGCGAGCCGCCGTTTGCCTCTCTGTTGACTAAGGAGTTTGCCCACCACTGAATTAGACATTTAGGGACTAGAACAAGGGGATCTGTCAGTAGTGAGGATAAGGTGGTGCTGAGAGAAGGGCCCCAAAAAGAATATGGGAGAAGAAAAGCTGGAGATCATAGAAGTGTAGCTTCAAAGTGTTCAAAAAACCAGCTCTGGAGATTGGGCTCCTTGCTCTCCAAAAAGCCCATTATGCCCCCTCCCTTTTCCCTGACACAAAAGGCAGCAGGAATCCCTGTCACACCTTCTAATACTCAGTGCCTCTGGGACAGGAGAAGGGGCGCAGGATTAGAGGGTCCTATTTTGCTGAAGCCATCCCCACCACAGCCACACCTGGTCCAGAAAGTTAGCAAGCCATCTCAGGGCCAGCTGTAGTCTGCCGAGCTATGGAGCAGATGTCGCTGACCTGGGGTTTTCTGTGAGGCACTGCTGTACCTCTCCGTGGGGAAGTGCCTTTGGAAGGCAAAGAAACAGAGACCAGACACCTAACTTTATAAAAACTAACAAGTGTCTGATCTTCCCAGTGGCTTGCTTGTACAGCTGTAGCGCTTGCTTGTGACATCCTTTACCCGGACTCTCGCCAACTGTAACACTCAAGGAGAACGCTCTTTCCTAAGGGGACACAGGGAACCCTACACCACCAGGGAGTTTTCCCAAAAGTGACTTGAGAATGCCTTTCCTCTCCATTTTACTTGAGCCAGCTACATTCATCTTACTAATATTCTTCTGTCAGAAACTGTGAATTTCAGACGACAAAAACCTATTTTCCAGAATCTTCCACGTGGTCACTGCCTATTAATTACCTCTGCTTGTCAGCCGGCCCCCCACACAGGGTTTAAATGTTTAGTCTGCAGTTTGTATAATCATTCTCCCGCTTCATAATTACTCTCCAGAATTACTCAGCTCGGAAGGCACACCACAAAGTCTGGGCTTTTCATTTTCTCACGATAATGCCTGATCAGGTCTGTAGTCACAAAGGCTTGCTCAGGTTGGAGATGAAACTTTATGCAATGCTTGCTCTTTGAGCAAATGCCCAATTTTACACCTACTTCTCAGGTTCTTGGGTCGGAGGCCAGATGAGTGGGTTCTGGGAGTAGTGAGGAGGGGAAGCCATCTGTGTTTCCATTGTGCACGCAGACGGTGTTTCCACACATCCGGAGGCAGGAAGACCTCTGCACCCCATTTTCAGAACTGGCCCTGTCCAAGTTGGAATAGTAATGAGCTTTAAGAAGTCTTCGCATGGTCTTGCACACCTACCTGCCAGGCCTGGACTTGTGTCAGACTTGGATCACTGGAACCAGGAAGGGCAGGTCTACCCAGTGGGAATGGACACTTGGCTTCCAGGTGAAAGCAGAAAGGAAAAGAAGGCCGAGACAGCTCTGAGGGAAAGGCAGATTCAGAGATGGTCATCTTGTCAGAACAAGGCTCTCATGGTGCATGGTGACCCTCCTGTCCCCAAGGGTCAAGGCCCTCTCTAATCCAACACACTAGCTATTTCCAGTGCTATCTCCAATTATTCTTCATCCCAAAACTTCACTTCAGCCAGATGGGTTTACTCATCTCACCCCCATGCACACGGATCTCTAACCACCTCTGTGATTCTGCTCATGCCTTCTGCCTGGAATGCCCCCTTTTAATACTCAAATCTCCAGAAAAGGGGGCTTTTCCTTTCCTGCCAGCCTCAAAGAGTCATTTACCTCTTTGAGACAATTCCATACATTCGATTTATAAATTGATCCTCTCTGCCTCTCTTCCATTGTTACCTTCAAGTGTCATTCACATCTTCTATGGTTACTTAACTTTGTTGATGTATTTTCTTTACAAATATAAGTTCCTTGAAGGCAAGGATCTTGTCATATTAGCCTCACATCTCTCAGGGTATAAATAACAGTACTCAATAAATGTCTTTATTTGATTTGGTTCTTTAGCTATTTCAAACTCAGAGTTTATCAATTCTTGACATTCCTAGCAAAAGCCAGAGTTAAGAATCAGTGGAATGGTGATTCAGCCCCCTTAGAAACAATACTTAGTTCATTTATTAATTGGCACTATGATTTTAGGTTTTGCATATGTTTCTTACTCCTGCATTCTAAATATATGCCTACCTACCAGCACGTGCACAGTAAATTATTTTCTGTTTTTTTAGTGTTTCTCTGTGTGTGTGTGTTGCTAGAATGAGAGCCAATTTGCTCTCTACTCTCTGTGAGAAGGGGAATTAGTCATGGTTACTGAAAACTGGAGAACCTATTCAAAGTAAATATCTGTGCATGAGATTGCTTTCACTCAAAATCTGAATACCTACATGAAACTGAATTTGTCAATATTTACTGTAACTTATATATATACACTTCCTAAGCTCTATTGCAACCAAAATATCTCTTTCCTGCTGCCTACCCAGTGTTCTGACCTGACCTGTGGCTGGCAACATACACTATCCTAAGTAAACCTTACAGCATCAGTAAAGCTCTAAGTGTACAGGAATGAAAAGGGGGAAAAAAGGAGAAAAGAAGAGAGAGAAAAGGAAAGGAAATATAAGAAAGTTGGAAAACCTTAAAAGGCAACATAACTAATGACAAAAGTGTGGCAGGATGGTAAGAAGCCAGGAAAACGCCTGGGCAAGTGGAATGGGGAAACTGAGACAAGAAAATTAAAGCAGCCAAAGAGTTTGAGCAGCTTGCAGCCAGCTTGTGAATCGCAAGAACTTATCTTCCCCAACCAAGGACATTTGAGAGAAAACGGTTTATACTTCTCCTCCCTAACCACAGAACAAACAGCTTATATCACCCTCACTTGGGAAAATAAAGCACAAAGATCCAATTAATGCCATTTGTGCCAGCTAAAGCCAAGGACAGATGAAGTCTGGGGGACAAATAACAAAAGCCCAAAAGCATTTGGATGGTATCACTTGAGGGGGGAATGTGGCAGGATAAATAGCTGCTAGGGCAGGAAGAGGGGAAAGGGGGAAAAGGGTAGTTTATCTCATGCACTGAACAAAGAAGTCAGCTGTCTGGAGACTAGCCAAAATAAAATCACCAGATGTTCTCATAAATTCTGGGAAAAGTAGCAATAATGTATAAGGGGAACCTTGAAACCTATTGGGAGGGTGGGGGGAGCATAAAACCCTTGAACCCCACCAGGCAGTACACTCAGACTAGCTGAGTTGCCCACTTGTGCTTTATGCCAAGGGCATTTTTAATAAATTCGCTTGTTTTGCTTCCTTAATAAATTTGCTTGCATTGCTTCAACACTGCTTTCTGTCGCTTGTCTGAATTCTTTCTCTTGAGTGTGACAAGATCTGAGGGGGGGAAGCCAAACCCCCTTAGACATGAGCAGCTCTCTGGTAACAAAAGTACTATTTTCAATAATATCTGAAGTCCACTATATGAGTTAAACAAAACATCAACCTAACAGGTGCAACAATTTTATAAAGAATTTGGGCAAAGATGACTGATCCCCAAAACTGACAGGTTCACAGCTTGCACAGGCTACACTTTGCTCACAAGAATGCCTGCCATCCCCACCACAGTTCAGGGCCACACACCCACATTCTCAGGACCTCACCAGAAAGATCATGGCAGAAAAATTCTCACAGAGGCCACACCACCCAGAGGGCAGTTGCTCACTGTTCCTCTAGTCTTTGGTTCCTGAGCCCATAAGAAAAATCCTTATTTTCTTGTTGAATCAACTTGAATTTAGAACTTTGCACTTTTTTGAGTTCCCCAAAGAAATACACTAACACAAAACCATACGGAGTAGCCCTAGCTGGTTTGACTCAGTAAATAGAATGTCGGCCTACAGACTGAAGGGTCCTGAGTTCGATTCCATCAAGGGCACATGCTCAAGTTGCGGCCTCAATCTCCAGCAGGGGATGTGCAGAAGCCTATCAATGATTCTGATCATTGATGTTTCTATCTATCTCTTCCTCTCCCTTCCTTTCTGAAATCAATAAAAATATATTTTTTTTAAAAAGAAAGAAAATCTGATTTTTTAAAAAAACACATAAGGAGAAACATCACGTCTACTGAAGGTGTTCTAGACTAGTGGGGGAGAGTGAAGCAGGTTATGCTGCATATATTACAGCATAATTTACCCCATTAAGTACTTCTCTTCTCCTGAAGGCTCTTTCTTGGCTACCTGACCAGTGCAAATTATTCTCTCTGCTCTTCTTCCAGCAGAGCTCACTTCTTGCTGCAGACACCTACAGTGCAAGGGTTATGCCAAAGAAGGAACTGAGAGGAGTCCCCTGCCCTACCCCCTGACCTTCCAAGGTGATTGGTCTGCATTAACGTAAATGCTCTCTGTCAGATGGGATGTTAGGCCATGAGGAGCTATTAAGGGCTTTAATCTTGCTGCAAAAAATCAGACATCCTAGAATCTTCTGCCCCTCTCTCCGCTAGTTATCCTCAACAGAACTTAAAGCCAACTGAGCCTGGCCTCTAGAATAAGGCAGAGGCCTGTGCCAGAGAGAGATAAGTGTGGAGAAGGATTTTCTTTGGGGCACTTCCTTCCCCAGGCCTCCTTATACTTTGTGTCCAGTGGCTCAGGGGCTCCCACTGACTTCTCAAATTGCCTCATGTTTCCAACTATTCAAATGCATCTTTCCTGTTTTTCCACCCGCTCCACCAGTAATCCTTCCTTTTAACACACATATCCAGCTCCCTTCCTTTACTCTGGGCTAACTTAAACCAGTTATTTTCTGAAAAGTTAACTCTTTCTCCTTCCTCCAGTGGGAGGGCCAAGATCTTATAAGCAGTAGAAGAAGCCCTTGTGGCTGGATTGGAGGCAGAGCTCCGTGCAGGCAGAAAAATCCAGGGAGCTGCGGAGAACAAATCTCACTCCTTCTCTCTCTGCCTCTTCCCTCTAGTTCTATCTCCCAGCCTGACTGGAATCCTCACAAGCGCAGCTGGATATAAAAAAAGGACCAGCAACATAATTTGCAGGGTTCAGTAGAAAAGGAAAATGTGGGGCCCCTTGTTCAAAAAACTATAAATAATTTCA
Source organism: Corynorhinus townsendii (assembly GCA_026230045.1). Classification (NCBI taxonomy): domain Eukaryota; kingdom Metazoa; phylum Chordata; class Mammalia; order Chiroptera; family Vespertilionidae; genus Corynorhinus; species Corynorhinus townsendii. The sequence goes on from JAPDVU010000007.1 coordinate 151,472,047, forward strand.
AGACAGCAACTACAGAGCATTAAACCAAGTGTAGGCCCTCCTGAGCGTGGGGTCCTGGGGGGGACTACACAGGTTGCATGAGCAGGAAGCTGGCCCTGATACAGAAAGTCACAGGAATTGAAGCCATGTATATGAAATGTGTGCCATTTGTGGTCAATTACTGTACAGCATAATCATTGTGCATTTCATAATTGTGTAAGTGAAAATATGTAATCACGATATAAACACTGCTTTGTAATAACACAATGCAAGGTATTGTTTATACTAGGTGCAGGATTTACTTTGCTGAATAGCATATTGATTACAGAACCAAACCCTATCCATATGCAAACGAACTTCAGTGGGGCCCCAGGGCAATTCTTCCACTCACAAATTTTAATTTGAAGAGGCAATGGATGATATGAATCAAAAAGGCACTGCCCTAAACAACACCCACCAAGACTAGAAACAGTGGATTTAGGAACTGAAACTAGGTCTTCCTTTCGTTTCACTCAAGAAAAACCAGCTAATTGAAATGATACTGTGGTCAGATTAAGAGGCAGTTCCTAGACTTTTAGATTTTATAGACCAGTGAAATTTCCAAGAAATGTAGGAAATGGACATAAAATTGAAACATTTAAATTTTTTAATTTTCAATTACAGTTGACATACATAAATATATTGGTGTCAGGTGTACACCCTGGTGATTAGACATAACATAACTTACTAAATGATCATCCCAATAAATCTCACACCCATTTGACAGCATACATAATTATTAGAATATTATTGACTATATTCAAAATTGACACATTTTAATTTTGTCAAAAAGAAACCATCAATTCATAAAAGAAAGGATATTTGTAACAAAAAGATGTGCAAAAATATGATTTCAAAACAAAGACAGTTCTTCAATGAATTAGCATTACGAAGATCTCACACCAAAGCTGTTTTTCCTCACTTATCCAGAAACAGGTGAGAACTTTCCCCGATTAACATGGTCCGTGGACTGACATTTGTGGACTATGGGTCTAAGTGTCAGTGGCTACAGGAATGTCTATAAAGAGGATTGATTGAAATGTCATTTTGCTCTAGCATTGATTCCTTAAGACTCATGGCTGTTCTTTGCTCTAGAGAAACAATCCTTTTTCATATTGTCATCTAGATGTCAGCTTCCCTCTACCTTTGCCCTCCAGCTCCATTCCTTAGAGCAAGCATGTCAAACTCAAAGGCTAACATGGGCCAAATAAACAAGGTTTAAGTTTATGTGGGCTGCAAAAAAAAAAGCTTCAATTTTCATAGAAATGTAGGTTTATTTCAATAGAGACATGCTGAATACAAAGGGTTGAAATAAATGAGTAATCATTAACATAAAATAATAGAGCATTTTAATAAAAATTAATATTTTTTCTTGAACATTAACTTATCAGACACTGAATAACTGCACAAATTAATAAGCGTAATGCAAATAAACCTATTTTTCTTGTTCTCTGAAAGCGAAATATTTCCTGTTGCGCACACCAAACAAGTCAGTCCAAGACTAATGACGTGTCCATTGGCTGCTAAAATATTCACTGCCAGTATTAGTGGAGAGAAATGGTACACCTGAGCATAAGGGAAATGAATGCAACACGATTATAGTAATCAGTCATTAGCGAACATTGTAGTTCGTTATTAATAACTAGAGGCCTAGTGCATGAAAATCCATGCATTGGAGCGGTGGGGTTTCTCAGCCCAGCCTGCCCCCTCTCACAGTCCAGGAGCCCTCGGGGTGAGAGGTGACCCGGCGATCAGGGGAAGGCAACGCCCCATCACACCTCTGCTGCTGCCACTGCTGGCAGCGCAAGCCTCGCCAGCCCTTGTTACCTGAGCCTCGGGTGGCCCTGGGCTGCTGGGAAGCCGCCATCCGAGGCTTTCCTGTGCCTTGGGCCGGCCCTGGGTAGCTGGGGGGGGAGGGGCTGGACAACTGGGGGACTCTGGAGGCAGGTGCGTGGAGCGGCCGGGCCTGCCTGGGGCAGACCCAGCCTTGCTGTGTGCCTGCTGCCCTGGCAGGGCTGAGGGGACTGGGCACTGTCACCTTGTGGCTGTGGGCACCTCCATCTTTGAGGGCAGGGAAGTAAATTAGCATAGTTCCTCCTTATTGGCTGTGGGGACCTCCATCTTTGTGATGGCGTGAGGGTCAATTAGCATATTCCCTCTTTATTAGATAGGATTATGTACATTATCCTGTTATACATAATTTACGAAATTTTTATTAAAACATTTCTTACATACCGTATTGGCTGGATTGCAAAAATAGTCATTGTGGGCCACATGCGGCCCACAGGCCATGAGTTTGACATGCTTGCCTTAGACATTTGGTTAAAACTGGCTCAAACCCTAATCTAGCTCTTTGGACCCTCAGAAGGGTTCTTTTCATTCTTTCTAGGAGTGCCTGTGCCTAGCTTCTCTCTTTGCCTCCCTGCTCCAGTATTCACATAGAATGTCTCTGGTGTAAATCTACTCATTGCTTCCATTAAAAAACAAACTACCAAGGAACATCTATTCAGTTTAATACCTTCAGGATTTAGGCAACTTCATTAGGATTGGTTGGGCATGTGATCTTCAACCACCCTTAATCCTCTTCCTCATTCCTTATCTCCCTGGGACATTAGATAAACCCCCTTCCTCTTACCAAACAGTTCTGTCCCTAAGCAGATCCCTTACCAGTCATTAGTATCTATCACAGTAGGGCTTCCAAACCGATAGGATTCCCTCCTAGAGAAATTCTGGTGGATTTAATGTTTTCCCCACTAATTTCTTATTATTAACTAATTCCACACACTTACTTGCCTAGTTACTTTAGCTTTCAGTGATCTCGCTATCATCTGAATTTATGTACTGCTCATACCTTGCTAGTGTTCCAATTCTTTGTCTTGCTCCTAAATTAAGTTATGATGTATCTGCCAGTCAGGACAGTAATTCTTAAAGTCTAATTACCCAGCAACCAAGACTTTGGGTGTTTGTCATGTGCCAGGCACATACAGTTAATACAGATGGCAGCAGCTGCTCTTGAGGAGCTCATGGCTTGGGAAGGGGCAGAAGTAGATATATAAAGAGATGAATTACAGTCACCTTATAGAGGTGTGAACACAGTGTATGGGAGCCCAAAAGAGGGAAAATTAACTCTACCCAAGAGAGTTGGAAAAGGCCTCTGGAGGATGCATAAGAATTCTTAGGCAAAGGGCATTCCAGACAGGAAGACTAAAATATGTAAAGACACAGAGATAGGAAAGGCATGTTATATATGGAAAAACTAAAACGTTCAATGTGACTAGAGCATGGAGCCTCTAGAATAGATGGGAAAGAAGGACGGACAGGTTGTTAGAACAGACTATAAAAAGCCTTCTGAATTTCTCATAGCTCCTGGCCTATTGCTAGATATATAGTCTGTGCTTAATAAAAAAACAAGAGGGTGCCTTTGTAGAGCACTTCACCATCTTCGAAGAATTTTTGCATTCACAACAACCTTGTAGAGAAATATCTCCCCCCAGTTTACAGATGATAACATTGAGGCATGGAGAGTTTTAGTGATGTGTTTCAAGTCATTCAGCTAAGTAATATCAGGTGAGACTCTAATCTAGCCAGCTCTCCTAATTCTAAATCCAAAACTCTTTCCACCACCCACATTATAGGTGAGCAGGCTCATGGCTACCATAGTTACAAAGCCCTGGACAGTGAGATTCCGAAAAATTTAATGGAAAGAGAATGAACTTTAGAGCTAGAATAGCCAAGAATATCCAAGTTCAACTCCTGGTTCTGTCACTTATGATCCCTGTGACCTTAGGAAAGTGATAAAACCTCTCAGCCTGTTTTGTTATCTGTCAACAATGTTACATGAGAAACCTTCACAGAACCATTGATGAGTCCAAGGCGCCCAATCCCTCCATAAGTTGGAAGTCACTATATAAATGTTACAAAACTATTTTCAAGTGACTGTTCAACAGACAGAGGAAACGTTAACTGCACCTAACCTTTCACAGAATAAATAGAGACTTATTTTAAGTTATACCAAATATTTTTATTTTGGCCCTAAGTAGTCTGATGTGCCCTTAAGCCTATTCATTCTTTCTTATTTTTCCTGGATTCTACTTTATGAGCTCAGCTTTATTTCTAAAATGAGTTATAAACTCACTTACATATGAATCATTTGCTGTCCTCATTTCACACCACAAAGTCTATTTTGGGGGGTAGAGGGGGAAGAGTTGACAGCCATTACAAGCTCCTGTAAGAATTTGTTATTTGCTCAGATAAAATGACTCCTTTCTCTATGGGTTTCACTTTGAAAGAAATTGGTTAAGAAATGCTATTTTCCAGGACCTTTGTACCATTAAGCTACTGCCACTAGGGTGCAGGGTCGGGGAAGAGGACACTGGGAAATGCCATGCAAATGTCAGTCAGATCTGTCAACACCCACCCCAGTGATTTTGCAGGCCCATGAGTCAGCTTTTCCTCCAAGTGTCTACATTCAGCAAAAACAAGCAATCTACTTAAAATTAAAAATCACCTCTAACACCACAACAATAGTGAAGTAACCAGTCAGATACAGGGATGAAAATAAAATACACCCTCACAAATAATGTAAAAAAAAAAAAATCACATGACTTAATTTATCCCTTCCACTTTGCCCCACAACCAAGCCCTTCAATCAATTAGTGCCATGTAGCACAAAAAAGGCCAAAAATAAAATAAAATAAATCACAGCCGATATTTTCCACTGAGCCAGCCACCCCCAGTTTTTTTTTTCTTCCCTGAGGTTAATAGTGAAAGCTCTGTTTGTTTCACAATGCATTAATTCTTACTGCTTGTAAGAAATTATTTTTGGAGGTATCATATTTTAATATGTTTCCGTTAATCTTTCCACATGATTCCCTTGCTTTTAAGTACTGCCCTTCCAACCAGGCTCACCCAACAATGCCCACGCTTCATAACACTCCCAGCCCTGAGACAGGCCGAACACTGTGTTCATCGCCTGGAACACAGCCTGGGTGCTGGTGGGAGAGAGAGAACATTTGCAACTGCGCTCAAGTGTCATGGTGGTTGTCAGCTGGCAAAAGCATCTGAGTATCAGTCTTTGCACTTTTCATGCTCATGAAGGGATTTTCCAAAAATCTGAGCTATGTTTTGAAATCTGCACTATTGTAGGGTATTATAGCTCCCTCCACTCTCATTCTTTTTCCAGCTCTCTGCTTCCCAAATGATTTGGGGGAAGAACTTGTGGAAAACACAGCCAGAGGAAAGGCTTGCCTTTTTTTTTTTTTTTTTTTTGCCAAGGATTAAAACAATAGGCTGATTAAAAGAAAAGTTGCATTACATTCTTTCACATTTTGATGAGTCTAATTATATCCAACCTTGTTCACTGCCTGTGTTCTCCATGTAAAATGCCAGCGTGGAAAGGATGACTGCTGGTGTAAGAAAGCCAGTCTTGAGACAGGAAGGCCCCAAACACACTGACAGGCCACTGACCAACACCTTTCTTTTTTCCTTGCAGATTCCCAGGCCTACTATTACATTAACAGTACACTCTTTCCTCTTATTCCCCTCTACACCTCACACCCTTATCCCTTGTATTGGGACCTTAAAGAAAGAATGACCAGTATTTGAATTCACTCTGGTCATTTTATCAGATTACTTAGAGTTTCTGAGCTTTAGTTACTTATCTTATAAAATGAGAATAAAGGTACCAGGCTGATAGGTTGTGTTACTATGATGATTAAAGAGACTGATACATGGTAAGCATTTAATAAGTGACAGATATTGTTACTACGACTATAAGTACTAGTGTGGTGGCTTCCCTAATGAACAAGACCTCCTGGTATCCATCCCCTTGTAAAGCAAAGCCCCTTACCACATGAAAGCTGATCTTAACCATGTGACTTGATTTGGCCAATGAGGCTTTAGCAAATGTGATACAAGCAGAGGTTTGATAAGCACTTACACAGTGAGGTTTGATTTTTTTTGGAAAGCTTCTTTTTTTTAAAATATATTTTAATTGATTTCAGAGAGGAAGGAGAGGGAGAGAGAAATAGAAACATCAATGATGAGAGAGAATCATTGATTGGCTGCCTCCTGCATGCCACTTACTGGGATGGAGCCTGCATATGCCCTCACTGGAATCGAACTATGACCTCCTGACTCATAGGTTCATGCTCAACCACTGAGCAACACCGGCGGGGCTCTTCTTGGAGCTTTTATGTGAAAGCTGCCATGTTGTGAAAAGTCTAGGCCAGTGGTCGGCAAACTGCAGCTCTGTTGACTAATGAGTTTGCTAACCACTGGGATAGGGGCTTAACCACAAGGAACAACAACAGCCTGTAATTATTGGATCAAGAGTCTAGGTGAGTCATCGGCAAACTCATTAGACAACAGAGCCTCAGTTTGCTGACCACTGGTCTAGGCTATCCTGCTGGAGAGAGGCCACAAAGAGACACTCTGGAAGACAAGACACCATATGCCGAGAGAGGCCATTGCGGGGGAGAACTGAGATGCCATTGAATAAGGCCAACACCACTTAGAGCAGAATAATTACCCATGGGATTGTCAGAAATGATAAATCATTGTTGATAAATAATTGAAACCTGGGAAGGAAGAAGAAGACACTTAGATGAGTTACTCAACTGATAAAGACAATATAGCGTGGCCTTTGAAGTCAGAATAGCCATGGGTTGAATCAATTATAAATGATCTGACTGTGGGCAAATTAATTCTCCTTTCTAAGCCACAGTTTTATGATCCATGCATGAAAATAATCGTAGTTACTTCACGGGGTTGTTGTGAGGCTTAAACAAGATAATCCATATAAAACACTTAGGTGCCAGGAGCACAGCTAGCATTTAAGACGTGTAAGCAATATTACCCCTGGTTGCCTTCAGGTGGAAATAGAAACATAGCAATTTTGTTCAAAATACTGGGCCTTCTTGTTTATAAGTTGGCAGAGGACACTGCCCAACCTAGTGACCCTCAGGACGCACGGAGCCACCAAAGAGGCCAGTCATTGATACCCAGGTAATTTCTGCTATCGCAGCTGCATTAAATGACCCACAATTGTGTACACTGTCTTTTCCTTTACTTTAAAGAAAATATTGACTTTGAGTTTTCACAGGTGCTTTAGATTTACTCACCAGGGCCTTTGTGCAACCACCTGCCTTTGTTTTTCTTCTACATGGAGGTGGAGAAAGAGGCAACGCTAACCCCAGCAAACCTGATTGAGTTCCAGGAATCCAGCCCAGGAGAGAGAGAACATGTATCGCCTTTTTACCGAAAATGAGAAGAGCTCATCAAGGCAAACACATCAAGACCAGCTTCACGGGGGGTCTAACTCCCATGCACCATAAGGGCAGTCTGCCCAGTTTTAGGTCTAAGCAAAGGCCAGAGTTTTACAAAAATCCAAGCATTCCTGGAACCACCTAGCCAACAGGAAGGGAGTTGAAAGTCTGGGTTAAAGGAGAGAGAGGGGCTTCTAAAAAATGTAGTCAGTGTGTATCAGAAGATGCCTAAAAGATGTTATTTTAGGGAGAGAAACCAAGATGGTGGCGTAGGTAAGCACCTAAACCACTGCCTCGCACAACAATTTCAAAACTACAACTAAAAGACAGAACGGACACCATCCAGAACCACAGGAAAGCTGGCTGAGTGGAAATTCTACAACTAGAAGGAAAGAGAAAAGCTCACAGAGAACTGGAGGAACGGCAAAGGGTTGAGGTACGGCAAAGGGTCTTTGTGTGCACAGAGAGGAAGGGCGGCTGAGAGCCTGGCTGACTTTCTCTGGCGGGAGGGGAAAGGAAGCCCCCAACTGCACTGAACCCCAGTTCCAACTGCACTGAACGCCAGTTCCAGGGGAAACCCCATGGACCCAGGCTCATACAGGGGGAGTCTAGACTGTCAGGTAGGGAGAAAGGCACTTGGAGACTCGGAGACCCAGGGGAGACCCAGGGGAGACCCGACAGGCAGGGGTCTGGAGGTGCGCTAGCGCGAATGCGCACAAAGGCTGCAGAGGTTGCCACAGGCTTTCCCTAGCAGAAGGGAGTCAGAAGCTCCTGACTGCACTGAACCCCAGTTCCAGGTGAGCCCCTGGGAATCCATGCTCTAGCGGGGGGGGGGGGGGGGGGGGGGCGGGATCTGGACTCTCAGGCGGAGGCTCAGGATCCCGGGAAGGCAGAGGTCTGGAGGCGCAGGTGCGCAAGGGCAGGGCTGACGGGAAGCCAAGACTGTCTGCTCTGCCCTGAGACTCCACCCCATCCAAGCTGAGCACAGAAGCTTTTGCAATTTGGCAAGTCTAATCCTATAAGGCTGTCTCCAGCACCGAACTTCTCCCAGCGTAGATACAGCTGATCCTCACAGCCAACTGGCCTGGAGGTCAATTCCTCCCAGTGATACCAACAACAATCAAGACTTAACTCCAACAAGGCTGTACACACAGTCCACAAAGGGATGCACCAAGAGTGTCCACCTCAGGTTAACTGGGAGGCCGACCCACTGGGCCATATAGGAAATCTAGCACACAAAGCCACCCTACCAACTCAAGGAAGCAGTGAAAATGCAGCGACAAAGAAACAGATCACAAACAAAAGAAATGGAGGAAAACAAATGACTGGATATAGAATTTAAAACCATGGTTATAAGGCTTTTCAAGAATATCCTAGAAAAGGCCAATAAATATAACGAGACCCTCAAAGATATGAAAAAGGACCAACTAGAAATTAAACATACACTGACTGAAATAAAAAATATTATACAGAGACCCAACAACAGACTAGAGGAACGCAAGAATCAAGTCAAGGAATTGAAATACAAAGAAGCAAAAAACACTCAACCGGAAAAGAAAAAAGAAAAAAAAATCCAAAAAGTTGAAGATAGTGTAAGGAGCCTCTGGGACACCTTCAAGTGTACCAACATCAGAATTACGGCGGTGCCAGAAGAAGAGAGAGAGCAAGATACTGAAAACCTATTTGAAGAAATAATGACCGAAAACTTCCCCCACCTGGTGAAAGAAATAGACTTACAAGTCCAGGAAGAGCACAGAACCCCAAACAAAAGGAATCCAAAGAGGACCACTCCAAGACACATCATAATTAAAATGCCAAGATCAAAAGACAGAGACAATATTAAAAGCAGCAAGAGGAAAACAGTTAATTACCTACAAGGGAGCACCCATATGATTATCAGCTGATTTCTCAACAGAAACTATGCAGGCCAGCCGGGAGTGGCAAGAAATATTCAAAGTGATGAATAGCAAGAACCTACAACCAAGATTACTCTACCCAGCAAAGCCATCATTCAGAATTGAAGGGCAGATAAAAAGCTTCACAGATAAGAAAAAACTAAAGGAGTTCATCACCACCAAACCAGTATTATATGAAATGCTGAAAGGTATTCTTTAAGAAGAGGAAGAAGAAAAAAGTAAAGTTTAAAATTATGAACAACAAATACATATCTACCAACAAGTGAACCTAAAAATCAAGTGAATTAAAAACCTGAGGAACAGAATAAACTGGTGAATATAATAGAATCAGGGGCATAGAAAGGGAGTGGACTGATAATTCTCAGGGGGAAAGGGGTGCAGGAAGAGACTGGACAAAAATCGTACAACTATGGATGAGGACAGTGGGGGGGAGGTAAGGCAGAAGGTGGGGTGGGAACTGGGTGGAGGGGAGCTATGGGGGGAAAAGGAGAAACAATTGTAATAATCTGAATAAAGGTTTATTTTTTAAAAAGTTGTTACTTTAAAAGAAATCAGGATGGAGCATGGGTAATCATTAAGCTCAAACATCTGTTCCATGGCCCATAATCCTGCACATCTTTAGAGGAAAGCACAGTGTTACCTTTGCTGGCAGCACAAGCCCACTGATAAGGAAATATGATTAGGTTTTGTACATTTTTGTATTGGGTTGATTGATAGATGGTTGGGTTTTATACATTTATATATATATATATACTAGATGCCTGGTTCATGAGATTCATTGAGATTCGTGCACTTGGGGGGGGGGGGTTAAGGGGTGGAAGGGGCCTCAGTCCATCCTGTGCCCTCTTGCAGCCTTGGAGCCATCAGTTGGACATCCTTAGCGCTGCCACAGAGGCAGGAGATGCTCCCGCCACCGTAGCTGCTGCTGTGCTTGCCAGCCATGAGCCTGGCTTCTGGTTGAGCGGCATTCCCCTGTAGTCAGTGCACGTCATGGCGACCAGTCATTCTGCCATTTGGCCAATTTGCATATTAGCCTTTTATTATATAGGACTAGAGACTCAGTGCACGAAATTCGTGCACGGGTAAGATCCCTAGACCTGGCCGGCGATCAGGGCCGATCGGGGCCTTCTGGCTGCCAGCCAGGGCCTTCCTTCGTTCCTTGCCGCCCCCTGGTGGTCAGCGCACATCATAGCGAGCAGTCGAACTCCCAGTCTGTCAAACTGCCAAGGCGACAATTTGCATATTAGTATTTTATTATATAGAATTTTTTTAAATTTAGAAAGTACACTGATAAACTGCTTTCTGGGTTTTCTTTATGTGTTTACTTTTTTAAATGTTGAGGTCTTATTGAGTATTGTGATTCTTGATAGAATTGTTGCCCATCCCAGGTTTAGGAGGTAAAAGAAACATTTGCAGGTTGCTGATTAATAATGAGCCAAGGCCATGCTACTTTGCTGACCTGAACAGGAAGGAAAAATGGGTTCTGGAGAAGACTGTTTTACTATAAACGACATGGTAATTGGGCACAGAAACACAGAAAAGGAGGTCTTCCATGCACAGGTGCACTGTGCAATAAGCATCTCCCAGGAATTGGGTCCCCACGTAGTTTAGGGGGATTCTACACCATAAACCCACTCCCTTCGCTTAAAAGGAAAATGTTTATAGGCACCAAAAGTTGGCCAGGTCTGTGTAAAGAGAAATACCAACCACAGATCAACTTGAAGCACATGTTTCTAGTTGAGGTAACTTAAGCTTCTCTTTCAAAGCATTGCAAAAGGTGGGGGGTAGGAGAAGAAGAGAATTATCCAAGCTTGGTTAAGCTAATCCTCAAAACCAAGTAAAACCCCTCAAATTAAAGAGTTAAGGAAAAAATACTTGGTAGCAGGCATTGGCTAGTGCAAGTCTATGCAATTTCCCCCAAACCAACTCAGAGTGTCATATCTCAGTTTATAGGTTCCAATTGTGAATTTACACACACGGCCTGTGTTATAAACTGCGTCAGACGGAAAGCTCACACATGTACTTTATATCATCCCTTCTAACCCTTAGTATTTGGTTTTTCCATCTTCCTGGAATATGGTGTTAGTTGGGGTTTTTTATTTTGTCAGAGCAATTTTAGGAGGCAGGGAGGGGAGGAGTTGGCGGGTTTCGTGGTTAGACCAGTCTATAACATTGTAAAAATGATTGTTTTTCACAACGCGTGGTATGGTGCCAAATGGAGCAACCAAGAAATCAAAAGTATTTCACAATGTTGAGCCTCTCTTCATGAATCTTTGGATCCCAACAACTTGTTTACTACATCCTCCGAGGAGCTCAGGAATGCAGCTCGGGGTCCAGGCATCTCTGCATTCCTTCTGGAATGAGGTACACCATGTTCCCCCGTGAAACAGGGTGTTTGAAGTTTTCTCTTTCACGTACAACCACGGCTGTACCACACAGACAGGGGAGACAGAACAGGAGGGACTCAGATGCCAGACAGTTATGGACATTCTGCAGGGAGCCATTTACCTACCACAAAAATGTGCTCAGAGAATCAGGCCGACTCCTGAGGTATTCTCCTTCCATCTCCCTGGCTCCAGCTTCCCAAGCAGGATTTCTAGCCCCCTGTCTTCTCACTAGATGCCCATTGCACCTCTTAAGTTCCTCTCTCTGTCTGTCTCCTTTCCTCCCTTCACTTTCCAACCATGTACCTGACTCCACTCTAATTTTAATGCCCACAAGCCCCTCAGTTTTAAATTACTTTCTTTTTAAAAATGAAATAAAAAGGAAGCCCCATGCAGAGAAAAAAACCATACACATCTGAACAAATTTCAAACTCAGACATTCATCTAAGAAAACCAGAAGAAGCCCTTCCTTGAACAAATAACCCGAGTAAGGAGATCGTCTGCAGGGGAACCCAGTAATTTTGTTCCTGAATCCGCCACATTAGACAATGCCCAAGGATGAAATGTCTTTGGGAAAACGCCCCGTTGTGTTCTGCACAGAGAGTCATATGGCCGTGTCGGGATAAATGAGAAATAACACCTTCTCTCTAGATCAGTGAGGAAATATCAAATGTCTCTAAGGCTAAGACATCAAAGCAGAACCCAAGCCCAAAGCAGGGGCCGGAGCAGTGACAAACAGAAGAAGTTTTGAGTTGAGAGTAGATGTCAGCAAACATTTTCTATTAAAGGCCCAGGGTACATATTTTAGGCTTTGTGGGCCAGAAGGCCTGGGTCACAGCTACTCAGCTCTGCGGCTGTGTCCCAAACACAGCCATAGTACATAGCACATGTGCATGGCTGTATCTCAATGAAACTATTCATGGGCCCTGAAATTTCCATTTCACACAATTTCCACGTGTTATGACATATTTGTATTCTTTTGATTTTTTTTTCCTAACCACTTTAACATTTAAAAACCATCCTTAACTCGTGGGTCATACAAAAGCATGAGGTAGGATTCAGTCTGTGAGTCACCACCGGCTTAGAGGAAACTGTGTACCAGAAAGAAGCCGTCTTCTCATCCTATCTTTCACAGGTATTCCTGCTAGCAAGGTGCTTTCTCATGCCCTGCCTCAGGTAAGCCTCATTGAAATCTGTGAGATGCATATTATTGATTTCACATAATGGATGAGGCACTGAGGTTCAGAAAAAAGTTATTAATTCATTTAACAAATATTTAACTCTATTGCGAGATGTTAAGCCCTAGGGATATGGCAGTGATATTGGGCTTCTGTTAGGCCCTAGGGATATGGCAGTGATATTGGGCTTCTGTTAGGCCCTAGGGATATGGCAGTGACTAAGGCATAGTTTCTAACAGCATAGAGACTCATGGGACAGACCAGTTCAGTACAGGTCATTACAACACCAGGTATAGGCCAGACACACATACAGAAAGCATTTAATTCAACCTGGGGGCCCAAGGAAAACATTCTGGAAGAAATGACACCCACATCAGACAAGGAAGAGATAAGTGAGTGAAAAGAAGAGGAAGGAGGAAAAACTGTACCAGATCTAAGGAACAGCATGAGCAAAGGGACAGAGGTTCTATTTACAAAAGTAATGGATAATCACGGCATAACCCAAAGATGGTAGGGACATGAAACAGAATCATAGAGAAGAAACCAAAATTGTCCATAAGCAACCACCCAGATAGTATCATCATAATTTTTTTGGTATGTATCCTTTCAAGATTTTTTTCTGAATATAATAAATATATACATAAACATTATTTTACAATCTGATTTACAGCTTGCTATTTTGGCTTAGGATATTCTGAACACTTTTCCATTTCTTGAGATATTATTTTAATGGCATGATTTTTCAATGACTAAAGAGGGTTCTACCACACCAATGGTAGCTCCTGTCTTTTTGTTTTGATAATGAATGCTGCCATCGCCACCCTTAATGGTTAAAAAATAAGATGTAAAGGTAAGAGAGTACAACACATAAAGGAACTTCAAGTTAGTAAGTTTGCATTGTAGAACATAAGGTATATAGGGGGGGAGAAATGCTACTAAAAAAGAAGTGAGCAGGACTGTTTCCTCTCATGTTACAGAGGGTAGGCTTTCCCCTGGGAGACTGTGGAGCCAGGGAACAGGTGGAAGCAAAGAAGTGATATGGATCAAATTCACTTTTCATGAAGATCGCTCTGGCTACAGAGTGGAGAATGCATTGCAAGAAACAACCCTCTTATTTCACAGTGAAAAGTGCTGACCTCTCCTAAATTATCTGACTTGCCCTGGTTCATTGAGCTGGCAAGTCATGAGAGCAGTCTGTCAACTCCACTGCCCACTGTCCCCTGGATCACAGGGCCCTTCCCACACACTCAAGAATAAGTGGACAGCACATGTCAAAGTCATAAATACAGCTATGTGCTCATTTGGGGGGAGAATGGTATATAGAAACTAGGATTTAGCCATGGGTTCCATTCATTGCTACAAGGATGTCATTACTTTTTGGGACTTTCAACTAACAAAGCGAGGAAAGTAACCACACCACCACACTCCCTGCTCACTGAGCTAGTGAATAATGATCTGACTTTTAGGTTAGGTCCTGAAAATGCCAAATTCTCTGCCGAAGGAGATAAAGAAAAGAAAAAGAATGTTGAGGAGAGAGGAAAGTCACTGGTGGTGCCAGTTAAAATCTGTAAACTGGGCAGAATATAGTGGGTTTAATGACTTACGGGGGGAGGGGAGCTTTATAACAGAGGGTAAAGCATGTCATCATGCTATCGGAGGGGTGAACAGTAAGGTGGGATTCTAGTAGATGACCATAATACTAGGTAGAGGCTGCAATTCTTGTCTTTTTAGAGCTCAGCACACAACTGTCCTGGAAAGAGAGTTTAAAAAAAATCTTAGTGGTCACTTAATTAATCTCTATATTTTAAAGGTTAGGACCCTAAGGCTGTAAAGCTGCATACATATAGGCCTTGGAGTCCCAGCTCTGGAGTCAGACATATCTGGGTTTGTGTCCCCTCTCAGCCCATTACTTGCTTTTTGGCTTTAGACAAATGCCTTAACTAGGGAGTAACGCATGTTAAGTAATTTAGCTCAGTGCTTGGCACACAGAACATGTCCTATAAACGATCTTTATAATTATTACTCCTAATTATAATAACAACCCTTTCTAATTATTATAGTAATAAGCATTTATAGGGCACTGCCTTACTACCGTTGTTGCTATTGTTGTTCTTGCTGTTTACTCAAGGTTACAAAAATGAAATAGTAACTGGACTCAAAACCTCTTTCCACTTTAACAGTGACTTTCCAATGATATCTCATGAAGTTCTGAGATGTAGGGAAGAGCCTATAGAAGAAACTGGGCACACAGAGCTCTAGGTTTTCCATCCTGACTTTTGTTTTATGTTGCTTTTGAAGAGAACTCCACAACCAAAAATAGTTTTGAAAGCCATTACAAACCATTGATTTCCACCATGCTGTGACTAAACATGAAATCAATAGCAAGCAAAGAACAGGACTATATACCTTGATCTTAAAGAAATGAAAGCAGCTTAAGAGAGAAGTTAAGCAGTGGGTGTGAGATAAGTTAAGCAAATCCTGTCTCTCCTTTCTTTTGCATTGATATGATTTTCCCAGGAAGCTGAGCTTTGAGGGGTAGCTGGAGTCCAAACATAGAATAGATTCACCCACCCACTTCCACCACATCTTTCTCCACTTATGTTTGGCCAGCTTTCTTGAATCAACTTCATCACATACATTCCTTGGGTGCCCAAGAGGTGGACTGCGGAATATCTTTGGAATTTGCATCTGGAAAAATTGAATCTCTGGGAGAGTCCAACTGTTTTTCTTAATGAGCTAGTTTATTTATAGATCAAAGTGCTGAAGGTATCAAAATGGAAAAATTTAAGTATTGCTATGAGGAACATGCCAAATTTTCTTTCCTTTTTAAAATTTTTAAATCTTTTTTTAAAATATATTTTCATTGATTTAAAAGAGGACGTGAGAGATAGAGATATCAATGATGAGAGAGAATCATTAATTGGCTGCCTCCTGGATGATCCAGGATTGAGCCATCAACCTGGGCATGTGCCCTGACTAGGAATTGAACCGTGACCTCCTAGTTCATAGGTCAACGCTCAATCACTGAGCCACCAAGGCTGGGCTCTTTCCTTTTTCTTTAAATTTTATTTTTTAATTACAATTGACATCCAATTTATTTTATATTAGTTTCAGGTGTACAGCATAGTGGTTAGATAATTATATAATTTATAAAGTGATTCCCCTAATAATTCAAGTACTCACCTGGTGCCATACATAGTTATTATAATATTATTGACTATATTCCCTATGCTGTACATTACATCCCTGTGACTTATTTGGTAACTACCAATTTGTACTTTTTAATTCCTTCACCTTGTTCACACACCCCCATCCCCTCCCCACTGTCACCCTCAGTTATTCTTTGCGTCTCTGAGTCTGTTTCTGTTTGTTTATTTTGTTCTTTAGAATCCATATAGAAATGAAATCATATGGTATTTGCCTTTCTCGGTCTGATATATTTCACTTAGCATAATACCCTCTAGGTCTACCCATGCTGTCGCAAATGGTAAGATTTCACTCGTTTTTATGATTGGTATTTCATTATGTATATGTACCACCACTTCTTTATCCACGCGAGATGCAATTTTTATTCTGAAGGTGAAATTTTGTGTCCCTTTGAGCCTTTAATTTGTCAGACTCCAATTTAACTCTCACATGAAAATAATTGTAATGTCTGGGCCCGGAGATACAAAATTTGAGAAGGAGTTGTGAATGTGTTGGTCAAAGTAAATGAGAAGATGCTTTCAATAATAGGCTCAACTGAAATAAGTGGCCTAATTTTGAAAAATTCCTTGTGAAGTTAAATTTACCTACAGAGTCGTGTTCAGAAACTACCTCGGGCTTACGGTTCACTTATGCTCCCGCCCTTCTTCCCCTTTTGTAACATTTGAATCAACTGTTTCTGTATAAGCAGTTATTGCATTTAAAATAAAAAACAAGAAGAGACTTTCTTCATTCTGAAAATTAATTCTGCACCTTAGAAAAGGATTTATGCTTCTGAGTCACAGAAAAGCCTACATCCTGTAACATTTAAAGGCAACACCACACAAAGAAAAAGGAATAAAACCAGTGAATTAATTTCCCTTTCCGCAAAGATCTGAGAGGTGAGAGAGCTCTCATTTCTGCCAAGAGGCTTCCGGCTCTGCCAAGTTGAGTCAGCACACTGCAAATTGTCTGAGAGGCTTTTTGGACCACATATGGTAGCCGAAAGAAACTGAACTGGGTCAAGGTAAATTTTGCCAGGTGCCTTAGGATTTTAGGAGATAAAGAAAACTCGGCACTCTAACTAAATTCTGTGGTTCTTATAAGCACCTATGGCAGTGGTCGGCAAACTGCGGCTCGGGAGCGCCTCGTTTTGCCGCTCTGTTGACTAATGAGTTTGCCGACCACTGGGATAGGGGCTTAATCACAAGGAACAACAACAGCCTGTAATTATTGGAATCAAGAGTCTAGGTCAGTGGTCGGCAAACTCATTAGTCAACAGAGCGGCAAACTGCGGCTCACGAGCCGCAGTTTGCCGACGACTGACCTATGGTATGGGGGCAGGGGGAGGGGAATAGCTGGGTGACCAGATATGTGCGACGGAATTCACCCATTCTTGCCTCTTTTGAACTCTGATACTCATGTGATTCATGGGTGTGGCAGCGAAGGAAAGGCACTGCTGGGATCTTCCTTTGAGAGAGAATCTGTTGTGAGCAGTGGACTTATCTGCCAGTCTGCAGCTTCTGAAGCTTTGGGATCCATGGCAACATTCACACCAAGGCTAAGCTCTTCTCGAGCAGCTTCAACGACCAACCATGGGGTGGGGAGCTGACTAGAGCAGGCGTTCCTGCCCAATGGAGGAATTTCTCTAGAGGGACTTGTTGCTTTGGGGCTTCCCATCAGTCCAGCCAAGACTTTCTAAGGGTTGCCCTGCGGTCTGAAGCTCTACCTACCCAATTCTTCTTCCTTCCTGCTCTCCCTTCACGGATGTTAGACTTAACATGGCGATTGAGGGTCTCCTCTCTGCTTCCTGCTCCTTCTCCCTTTTCTTTTTCTTATCTCCCAACAAATGTCTTGCATTTCTAATTCCTTCTTGGTGTCTGCTTCCTAGAGGACCTAAACAGAGGTATTACGAAGCAGAGCTTTTTGCCCCGCCCACGTTTCTGACGGCCCCTCCCACGTTTCCGACGGGCCCCTCCCACGTTTCCGACGGGCCCCTCCCACGTTTCTGACGGCCCCTCCCACGTTTCCGACGGGCCCCCCACGTTTCTGACAGCCCCTCCACACACCACCTTGGCCCTCCAACCAGACTGTGCTTCCCTGAAGCAGCAGCTGCGGCCTTCAGCAGTGTTTGCCCTTGAGTGTCATGTGGCCTTTTGTCATTTACTTTCCCAAAGGAAACACCAGGCCAAAGCAGACTGGAAACAGTGAAGTATCTTTAGCGAATTAAAAGTAAATATGAAACGCCAAGGAGGGGCGGAGACGTTCATGCAAAGCTGATCCCAGCTGGGGATTGTGACTAAGTTACCTACCTGGAGGTCAGGAGAAAGATTAAAATGTTCTGAAAACTGCTTCCAACAATGTATTCGAAGGGCAGGAAATTAATTTTAAAAAATTAAAACACTCCTAAGTCCTATTTATTTACAACCACCAAGTGTACAGAATCTGTTCACTTTGGCTTGAAACATAGAAGATGAGTTACCCCAGTCAAATCCTTTCTATCCCATAGAGACCATAGAGATTTCATTCTCAGGTAGCCATAAACACTGAATCCATTTATCTATCTATCTGTCTCTTTCCTGCCACCTTTCCAAAGCCTACAAGGACACCCTAAGTACAGGAATTTGTTGGTTAAGGGTCATACTATCAGCAGTAAAAAATATTTTGAAGGTTTCTCATCACCTTCGACCTTACCATACTGCCTACCCTCCGTCACAAATAAGGCAGGAATTCCATATTAAGTGATCTGGACTGAGGGTTGTGACAAATGTACACATCCCAGCTTCCCTGCTTCCTCCCATCTGTGCATGGCCTGAAACAGCTAACAGGGACAGCCTTTTATCTTTCATCTAATCAAGTGACTTTTCCCATGGGAAACAGCCAACAAAGGCCAAACCTACGTACCAACTCTTCCTACGCCCAGGCAACTCACCACATCTGACACTTCAAAAAAAAATCAGTAAGAGTGACTGCTCTGAGTGACCGAGGACAGCCAGCATGCCTGAAAGAAACAAGCATCATGAGCAGGAGCACATTTGTGCTTGCTTTGAAAACCCTGTGGGTCCCTATAGACCTAGATGGTA
Source organism: Corynorhinus townsendii (assembly GCA_026230045.1). Classification (NCBI taxonomy): domain Eukaryota; kingdom Metazoa; phylum Chordata; class Mammalia; order Chiroptera; family Vespertilionidae; genus Corynorhinus; species Corynorhinus townsendii. The sequence goes on from JAPDVU010000007.1 coordinate 151,491,074, forward strand.
TCAGAGCCTGAATCCTCTCCATTTCTAGGATACATTCTATTTGTTGTTCAATTTCCCATAAATATAACTCCGTTCTCTCCATTTTTTTTTTAACTGTAACAAACTAGCTTCACAAATACTTCTAATATTTGGAATGTTCCTTAACATCTCCTTTTCAATGATTGCGAGGAATTTAAAGGAGTGGTTAACTGTAATTTGCTCTGTACCAGTGGCTTTCAATGTGGGTGGCCATGATCTACATATTATATCCCAGCCTGGTATACACACACAGACACACACACACACATACACACACACACACACACACACACACACACACACACACACAAAATGATAGTGGAAGGGACATGACAAGGAGATGTAATGTGGGACCCAGGATAACATATCTTAGAACAGAAAAAGGGTATCAGGTTGCCACTAAGAAAAGTGAAATAAAGTATGAACTTGAGATAATAATAACATACCAATATTGGTTTATGAAGGTAAGAAATGTACCACAGTAATGTGAGAGGCTGACAATGAGGGAACTGGGGGAGGAGCATTGTAACTTTGTAACATTGTAACATTGCACCACCACTGTAACTTTCCTGCATAGTATCCTGTATTCTACAATGAAAAACTCATTAAGGTAACAATAACTGCAAAAAGGCATGGCTGCCTTGCCAGGGGACTGAAGTGACATCAGGCTCTTTCTTCCTAAGTCCCATATCCTTCCCCCCACCCCCCCACCCCGCCTTGTAAAATGCTGCTGATGACTCAAAAGTCCCTTTCCAAAAGCACAGATGGAGTAAAAAGCCACGAGACAATGAAGAGAAAGCATTTGTGATATGCCCCAGAAGGGCACCTAATGAAAAGTGTGTTACTAAAGTAAGCCTGGCATCTTCCTGTTCTGTAACGTGGGTCCAGAGGGAGGCAATAAAGCTCTGTGAAATTTAGTCTGAATCCTGAAATGTGTCCAAATCACCAACTGCCAACTAACCTGCCCAAAATCTGACAGGAAATTCAAACCAGCGTGTTTTCCTGTTTTAAAGAGAGGTGCTATTTTGCCTTTTTTTTTTTTTTTGGCTTGCTTTTTTTTCTTTCTTCTTAAGAACAACCATGAGTTGGTATTGAAACATCTGAATCATATGGAAGGGATAAAATGGGATAAAATGGCACAAAACCAAACAAATCCCTGGAGCTGAAGAAATCCCTGGCTGTGATAGGAGTCCAGGCCTTTGCAATATGGGTCTAAATGGAGCAAACCTCAAAGCCAAAAGGTCTGGGTGTGAAGCTTTGTAAAATGCAAGTGTCCACGAATGGAAGCTAATTCGTTTTCCAAAACTCCGTGGAGGACAGGGTTTCAGAGCAGCTAAAGCTCGTACTTTGCTGACTCAGGACTCAAAAGCAGGAAGAATATGAAATGTTTTGGAAACTGTCTCTTCTGTCTGACAGGTCTCTGATCGCCCCTTCTTTGCATGTGTGAAAAGATCCTTTTTTGGATCCTGGATCTGAAGGGAGAAAGGTTCTGATCCTTATGTGACTAGAGTCCAGGGAGCAGCCTATCCAGATTAAGTACTTCTCAAATCCTTTTTCCAGAAGGGAAATTCTCATATGAAAAACATCTTACTTGGAAGCCCAATACATAAACAATGAAAATCAGAGCTGCTCTGGGTGAGGAGGAGACAGAGTCACCTCACTGAATGATTCTATTCGTGGATATACTTACTTTGAGTGTATAAAAACATCATTATTTACAGAAACGTGATTTAAAAGTACCTCAACATTTAGCATTTTTCATGATAAATTATATCAATACAATAATTTTACTTTATATTTGTATAATTGGTGAACGTTCTTGTCCCCAGAAATCCCAGGGACTAACGTGTTTCAAAACAGATTTAAAGATGAGAGGAAGAAAAGCCCTAAAATGAATATGAGATTTGGCAGACATTGGCCAGATGCTCATCCATCCATTTCTTCCTCCTGGGAACAGAGGAATACCACCTATTCCAGCTGCCTTTGCAAATAAATGGGGAGCGCGTGACTGAGTTCTGGCCAATAGATTATGGGTGAAAAGAATATGTCTTTCTTTCATCCCAGGAGAAGCTGTAGCCAAATCTTTAATCGCCTACCACAATGAATAGGACATAAATTTATATGTGAGAATTGCTCCAGAACGCTGCCATAAGATGCTGGTGGTTGGTGGCATGGACAAGTTCACAAATTTGGACACCACTTCCAGAGTGAAGGAATCAATCTGACTCATAATCATGAGTTCACCACCTGTGAGTTCTACATGGCTTACACAGACTATCAAGATATCCTGGAAATCATGGAGATGATCTCAGGGATGATGAAGAACATTAAGGGCAGTAAGGTTACCTACCATCCTCTTCAAAATAGAACTAACCTCTTCAAAATAGAAGAAAATTCTTACTGATACGTATGTGACAAAAGCTATTAAAATGCCTCCACCTTGGGCCACAGCCAGGCTCCTTGATAAACTTGTTGGGGACTTCCTGTAAATGACATGCATCAATCCTACATTCAACCGTGACCACTTGCAGAGAATGAGCCCTTTGACTCTAGAGGGTCTGACGGAGCGCTTTGAGCTGCTTGTCATGAAGAAGGAAATATGTAATGCCTCCACCAGCTGAGTGACTGACTCCATGAGGCAGGGGCAGCTTTTTGAAGAGCAGGCCAAGGCCAAGGCAGGTGGAGATGATGAGGTCATGTTCATAGATGAAAACTTCTGCACTGCCATGAACTATGGACTGCCCCCACCCCCCCAGCTGGCTGGGGCATGGGCATCCAGCAAGTCATTATGTTTCTCACAGACTCCGATAACATCAAGGAAGTACTTCTGTTTCCTGTCATAAAACCTGAAGACAAGAAGGAAAATGTAGCAACCAACGGTACATTGGAAAGCACAAAGTTGGCACTTCTGTCTAGAAAATAGTAATTGCAAGCCACATAGCTCAGGCATCTTAGCATTTCTGCAGAAGATCAAGGACTATAAGGGAATTTTTGTATGTTGGTACCCATTTGACTATCATAGTTCAGTCACCAGAAGAGAGAAAGGGAATTAAGAATTCCTTTTTTAAATTCCTTGTTACTAAATAATGTTTTTCTCTAAAAAATAAAAGTAACATTTTACCACTGTGTCTGTTTCAGTGGAAGTTATATCACAATTAAATGGAGATGCTTTGTACCACATCATGCTTTATGCAGAACCCATTCCAGTGAAGGAACTCTGGCATTGACCTTTGGCTGTGCTTCCATTGATGGCAGACAACTTGACCATATTGTGACCACTTCCTTACATACCCCAGATATATGAAGAGCTTGAGTGGCAAACAAATTTCTCTTTCATTAAAGTTGAAATCAGATTTTAAAAACAGACTTTAGTACAAATAAAGAATATCCCATAATTATTAACATGACTGATTTTATATGTGGAATATTAATTACCATTTTTTCTTTCTGGTGTGCAAATGAATGAAAGCTGTTTTGTAGATGATTCTGCTTTCACTTGAAGAGTGGCTCAGCCTCACAAACATAAGAAGGGCAACAAAGAATGGGTGCAAGCTTAATTCACCTACTTGGTATGGTTATTTTTACATTATGAAAGAAATCATAACTATATACTCCCAAATATAGATATGCTTCCTTTCCTCCTCCAATGCCAAGGTTGAGTGTTAGTTGTAAATATCAGGCAGTGGTTATAACATACTCCAGCTCCAAGGGGCTGCATCTGAGTTCTTATTCTGGGAAGGAGTCAAGGACAAGAGTAACCCTCTGGATATAAGAGGTAGGAGCAATCCTATCTATTAAAGAGGGAATATGCTAATTGACCCTCACGCTGTCACAAAGACGGAAGCGCCCACAGCCAATAAGGAGGGAATATGCTAATTGACTGCCACATCCTCAAAGATGGCGGCACCCACAGCCACAAGATGGCGGCACCCAGTCCCCTCAGCCCCCCAGCCACCCAGGGCCAGTCCGAGCCTCAGGCAAGCCTCAGATGTTGGCTTCCCAGCCACCCAGGGCCAGTCTGAGGTGCAGGCAAGCCTCAGATGGTGGCAGCCCAGCTGCCCAGGGCCATCCAAGGCTCAGGTAACCAGGGCCAGTCAAGGCTTGCACTGCCAGCAGTGGCAGCAGCATAGGTGTGATAGGGCGTCACCTTCCCCTGATCGCCGAGTCACCTCCCGCCCCTGAGGGCTCCCAGACTGTGAGAGGGGGCAGGCTGGGCTGAGGGACCCCCCCCCCACTCCAGTGCATGAATTTTCATGCACCAGGCCTCTAGTGTGTAATAATGGAACAGGGACTCAGAGTCATTTTTTAAAAATATATATCTTTATTGATTTCAGAGAGAAAGGATGAGGGAGAGATGGAAATAAACATCAATGTTAAGAATTATTGATTGGCTGCCTCCTGCTCACCCCCTACTGGGGATCTAGCCCACAGCCCGGGCATGTGCCCTTGAAGCATATAGAACCTGGGGTCCTTTAGTCCACAGGCTGACACTCTATCCACTGAGCCAAACCAGCTAGGGTGGGACTCAGAGACATTTTAATTTGAATATTTAAGAAGATCTGACCTTCTTTGTTTCTCTCCAGACGGCATAGTATATATCAAGTGCGAATGTAAAGACATACCCTTTTCCAAGGGGAGATATTTATAAACTTGATCAATATAACCAACCCCTTCATGCTAACCAACTACTGTAACAGAGTTTATATGAGATGAATTAGATCAACTTAACAGTTATTTATTAGTAAAGTAAGTGGCAGGCAGTATGCTCTTTGTTAGCTATGTAAAGATGAATATTGCATGTTCACTATCCATAAGAAGGTGAGGGTCTTATTGTAGGCAGCAGGAACAACACTGGATGTTAGACAGTGGGGTCAGACTGGACTTGGATTCAGCAACCTCAGTACTTGAGTTCTGGCTAAGAAAGAATTCAGAGCCAAGACTCAAACTATAAGAGGTAATTTGAGCCATGACTGGTGTGGCTCAGTCACTGAGCATCGTCCCATGGATCAAGAGGTCCTGGGTTTGATTCCTGATCAGAACACATGCTCAGGTTGCTGGCTTGATCCTCAGTAGGGGGCATACATGAGGCAGCTGATCGATATGTCTCTCTCTCTCTCCCCCTCTTTTCTTCTCTATCTAAAAATCATGAAAACATATTTTAAAAGATTTTTTAAAAAATTATAGAGGTAGAAAAAGTAATTTGTAGAAGAAATGGGATTAGGAAACGAGTTATAAAGGGCCTTAGGCACTTGGAAGTGAGGAAGGTAAAGGTGACTCGCCTGGGGATGGGAGGTGGGGACCTGTTAGGGAAAGGAAATGGCAAGGGCCAGTTCCCAGGAGGGAGGGCACACTGGGTCCTCCATCCTAAGGGTTTTTAGGGTGGAGATTTTAGGGGAGGCCCCAGGGGAATATCTCAATAGACTACTCAGCAGCTTTCCAAATGTGTCCTTTCAGGGTTGTGGTCTCTACTGATTGATTGGTCAGTGCCAGGGAAGGGATCATTATTCAAGGCAACTGGTCCTGAGATTTTCTGGGACTGGAGCTGAAATACAACTGAGGCCTAGATGTTATTTCTAGGGAGGAACCATCAGAGGGTCCAAACCATAAGACCAGCAATATGCTAGGAGAGAAAAGGTCACCCTGGGGGTGAGGTCCCACCCTATATTTGTCCTTTGCTGGGGAGGGTGGGGGTGGACGTGGGGGTTGCCTGCTTTCCACTCTGGTGACCTATACCTGGCCCATTGTCCTTCCTCTGCTCATGTCTGTCTAACTGCCTCCCACAGTCCCTGTACCTCTATCTGACCACTGGGAATATTTACCTTTGCCATCACCTGGCCAAAATATTTTGCCCAAGACCTGTCACCATCTCATGAGCCAAAACACTAAATGAGATTAGTTTTGACGCAGATTCAATAAGTTTTGCCATAATCGTGACATGATGTTGACATAGTAAGAAAATGGCACCAACATCCCGATCTTGGCCCTAAACCCAGGGATTTGAGGGAGCAGTGTCTCTCAAACCTCTCCAATCCAGATTCTGCACCCTGATTTTAAAGTTCCAATGCTTGCTCATTAATTGGGCACTGTGGTAAAAACAAAGGTTCTGTTTCCTGGTATTCTTGCCTCACTTTATCTTTCAACTAAAGCAGTTTTGTTATTTAATGAGTGAGAAGCCAGAGGCATAAGATAGAGATTCTAAATGAAGGAGAGACCTTTACATTCAAGAATCAAGTGTCCGCATCCCTGGCTGGGAGAGATAGCCTGTGTGATAACTGGCTTTCATACTTCCTCTAGGTCAGGAGTTGGTAACCGAGAGTCCTGGGAACTAGGAACTTCCTAAAGTTGTACGCAATATTGTATCTAAGCAGGGATATTTTACTGAGTAATTAATGCCTCCCTTAATCAGTTTTTGTTTGTAGGAAATGAATAAAAGGGCAATTCCTCCCTTCCCCCTGCTACAGAGATAGACCAGTTTCTCTTTTCAGTGCTCCTGGACCTGGTTCTGCCCTGAAGCTCACCTCCACCCGCTTCTTTGCTGAGGGCAGAGGACAGAGATAGGAGTTGCCCTGGAAGAGGGAAGGAAGACAAGAGGAAAGTGGCTTGGGGGGCGGGGAAGGGGGATGGGTTGGTGGTGGTGAGAACAGAACTGGGCGTAGGGAATGAGGGGAGAGGTGTTGTCCATGTAGTTCTTTGGGACTCACGTGAGAACGGTTGGGTGTGTTTCCTGCACTGAGAGCGTTTGAACACCAGCCTGCAGTGGGGAGCTCAGCGCAGATCCCCGAGCACAGCCACATATTCTCACCCGCACCTCTGAGAGAAGGACAAGAACCCGAGGGTATTGGATTGGATTCCTGAGGTTTTCCCCGACTTTCCCAGTCCAGGTTTCCTGTACCATCTTAAGTGAATAGTGAAGAAGTCTGAGAAAGGCCATCACACAAATAATTGAACTTGGATTTCTCAACTACCTGGTGGGTAGAAGGCTGAGTCAGACTGATTTGGAAAAATTATGGATGAGGTATTTCTTACACTTCCAAGATCATGGAGCAGAGGCAAGCCAATTACATGTGGATGTACATTTTCTTTTAGCAAAGGTGTCCAGAACTTTCATCAGATTCTTAAAGGAACCTAAGCTTTTGGAGATTGGGAATATTTTTAGATTGAGCTCCCTGAGATGAGGGTTTGAGATTTGTGAGCAAGTGATTTAGTAAGAAAGGGATTTACTTCTACTGGAGACTGGAAAGAGAGTGGGGGAAGCAGAGAGGAAAAGGGAGGGAGCCAAGCAAGGCTGCAGTCTCAGGCAGGGGTGTAAGTTACACTTCTGTGTAGGACTAAGGAGGCAAGCGCGCTGAGCCATGGGCAGGGCTATGGAGAATAAAATCCCAGGCCCTTTGGCTAAGGGCTCTCTGCACCGGCTCTGATAGAACTAAAAGCGGATTTCCAAAGAGCCCCAAATGCTGTCCATCAGAATCAAATGCACAGCAGAGGAGTGAGGAAGTGTGCACAGAAATGGTCAAGGTAAAAAACTAAGATCTTAGGAGAGCTGAATAGGAGCATTGCTATTGCTCATTACTCCTGAAAGGCAGTGTTCTTAACAAGGATAGTCCTAACCAGAAGGCCAGGGGCTTGGTGTCCCAAGCACAACCATGGGAACTCAAAGGAAAGAAGGATCTAGCAGAGAGCTGGCCCAAGAAAAGGGAGACTGTCCATGGGTCAGGAGGAGAGTGCCCAGACCAAATGTGTCTGTAAGTGCAGTGGATCTGCATCCGAGTCCTTCTGGAGAATGTCTCCTCACTGGACCTTAGTTGTGTCTGTCCTAAGAGTCCTCTGGCCTTTCCCATCATTCACAGCTTCTCAGGGGCCATTTCTCCAGTTGAGTCCCAGCCCCTTGCCATTCTGCTGGGCCCTCTCTCCGACCCCGCCTCCTCTGATTCACTGCCCCTCTTTCAGCATCTCTCTGCCTGGGTCACCTCACTAATATTTTTTCTCTATAATGGAGAGAAACATAATTCCTTTTGTTTTGTTCCTAGTCCAGTGAAGCTGTGCCCAGTGGGCCTCAGTTTCACAACTAAACATACCCATATAAGGTGTGTTCTTAAGCTAAGGTGGTTCTCTCCCTGAGCATGTGCATTTGGCACTTCATGGAATTTTTTTCTTCCCTATAACACACACACACACACACACACACACACACACACACACACACACACACACACACACTGAGGCCCAGAGAAATGGCAACCTGCCCAAGGTCACTTAACTAGTTGGTGATACAACCAGGACAAGAACTCAAATCCCTAACGCTCTTTTCAGTGTTCAATACCTCTTAACACACTGCCTTGCCTTATGAGTGATCAAGCACTTTATATCAATGGTAATAAATATACAATAGCTTCTTGAGGGAAACAATTCAAGCCAAGGTAAATTACTTCCTCATTTTACAAATGGGGAAAGTGAAGCTTGAAGAAGTTAAGTAACTCACCGAAAAGCACCTCACTAGCTGTATCACAGTTCAGACCCAAATCCTCAACTCCAACCCCATGCTCTTTTTTTTACCACTCTGTCCAGTTACTGTTGGTATTAGAGGAGGTAAGTTTTAGTTGGTCACTGGTTTAGATGTTACAGGCAAAAAGCAAACCTGGCTAAAGTGTAAGTGACAGATGTGGGATCTTATCTTCACGAAACAGGAGGTCTTGGCTGGACAGGAACTGAGTCTCCAATGTGTCCAGTGAGTGGGGGTTTCTCCATGCCAGGCTTTGTTCCAGGGACAGAGCAGTGACCAAAATGCAGAAAGGCCCTACCCCCTGAAATGTACATCCTAGTGGGATGAGCAGACGTGAGGCAAACAATGAATATAAGATACGCAAGTGATGGTGAGTGCTATGGAGGAAGTAAAACAGAAGAAGGAGCCTCTGGAACGTGTGTGTACGTGTGCGCGCGCAGGGGGATGTGGTTCTGTTCTATATATTAGGTGCTCAGGAAAAGCCATCAGATAAGTCTGATGGTCACATTTGAGCAAAGGAAGTGAAAGAGCAAATTTGATGGAGAGCTGGGAAAAACAATCCAGATAGAGAAAACCGTAAGTGCTAAGGCCCCAAGGTCTGAGCCTGGGGAAGCTGAGGAACAGGAAGGAGGCCAGTTTCGCTAGGGAGAGTTTAGCAGCCGTAACGTGTCTTTGTGGAGTGAAAATTTTCATGAGAGAAAAAAGTACACATCTTTGAAACATGAAAAGTAACACAAGGTGAAATTGGATGTGTTTTAGAGAAGCATAAAACAAGTATTATGAGATTGTAGAGGAAAAAAGGGAGGCTTAGAATAACAGTCAAGGCTTAATTCTCTAGTCCAAGATATTGAATTTTTTTTGAACAGTAAATTATACTTTTTTTTCTAATTATATCTCACATGGATTGCCAATGTAAAAACAAACAGAATCAAAATACTCTGGTTGGGTTGAGGGTGGGGAGGGTTAGCCTTTCCAACTTGGCCTCTTTCTCATCTCCAGCCACAGAGGCACCTTTATGGAATCCTCTGGCTCAAAGAAGCAAAGTTTGCCAGTGACTGATTTAGTTAAACTAGTTCATTGTACAAAAGAGGAATCTGAGGCCGTAGAGGCCATCTCCTTCTGGTGTCTACCGGAGTGAAGTCCCCCTGGTCTTCTGAGCTGCCCCTGCAGCGCATGACCGTGGCTCCTGCTCCAGCCTCCACTCGGCCAGATCCCACCTCCTTGTGCTGACCCCAGGCCTGGCTGACCTTGCACTCTACTGCTCTCTCTGGCCTTCCCCATGTCTGATGCCACAAGGGAGCAGTTGCTTCTCCTGGCTCCTGTTCAAGGCTGGGTGCAGTGCTCTGGGGCGCTTCTCCGTGAGGCTCACCCTCTCCCCAGCAGCAATCCCACCTCTGGGACCAATGCATTCATTGTTTCTGAGGGGCAGTCTGACACAACCCGAACAAAGAGATCATTGCGTCCCATGGGATTTTTTAGTCCAAAGTGAGACAAGAGTCTTGAAATTTGTTTTTCTGAGAGACGATACCTCTTAACACAGAGAGATATTGTTAATGAAGCTGTCCTACGCTTATACACTGAAAAGACCAAATACATCCCTGACTTCCGCCTTCATATCTGATGTGCTTCTTTACTTAAATCCTTCTTTTTGGTAAACTCTATTTCTCCTTCCAGGAATCTAAATTCTCCTGCACTCTGATACTTTCTCAGACTTTCCGAAGCAGAAGCAATTGACCCTCCATCTGTGTTCCTGTAGCACCTTCTCTGTACCTTTATTATAGCTCCCGTCTTACTGCATTGGAAAAGCTGTTTACATATCTTTCTCTCCCACTGACTCTGAGCTCCTCTTGTGAAGAAGTAATATGTCTTATTTGTATTTGATGCTTCAACAGCTACTAACTCAGTGCTGTTGGTGCTTGATCCATTTGTTGATTGGCGTAATTCAGTCCTGACTGAGGTTGTAAGAAATAAGGGTTCTTCTCTACCATAGGCTTTTTGAGAAGTTGCCAACTGGTGACAAAACAACATCAATTATTTTCTTGGTCAGCTTAAGAACTTGCTGCAAAGTAACATGACTATGTGAATACCCTGTTACTAGTCATTGAAAGTTTCTGACGGATGGCCCCAGCACTCACCTTTGATCTTTTTCAGTTCCACGCCTTCTGACACATTTTTCTGTTTGCCCATCCAAACTGCATCTGCCCCGGGGCAGACATGTTGCTATGGCCAACGCGGCCAGCAGTGACATATTCTCCCTCGTGCCTGGCCACAGCCCCTGGTAACCGTCAGTCTCTCAGATATGACGGACAAGAGTGGAAAGCAAAATCTGTTGGGGGGAAAAATCAGGTCCCAGCTCTCATTCTCATTATTTCAGGATGATCTCATGTGTTGTGAGCGTTGTGTGGGGAATCTCACATGATCCCAAGACAGAGAGGGCTTTACCAGGAAAAGAACTGACTTTCCTGACAGACACATGGGCCTGGCTTGTGGTGCCTCTAGGCAGTCAGCAGTGAGAGACAAATTTCAGTTGCATTTCCCAAATTCACACTGAACATCAAGATTACAGAAAAGGTTCATTCCCTTTCAACAACAGCAACATAACCAGAGCCACTTCGTTATCAGGAGTTTATAAAACTGGATGACCCCAGGTCCATTTGCTAAGCCAGGAACAAAACCATGTTAGTCACAGGAAAATTCGGCTCTCCCACATCTCTTGATCTCTGCATTGTCATTGAAGACTTTTCAAATTTTTGTGTTGAAATCCCTCCCCACCCCCCCACCCCCCGGCCACACAAACACACACACAGGTCACCTGCCCAATCATTTCTAGAGCTCACTTTATAGTTAATAAATCAAAGCGCAATATTCTTGCTTTCGTTTTTAAGCATTTGTCGAATCTCATGGGATTTGCCATGTTTATTGTCAAACAATTGATCTTTTCTTCCTGCATCCCTCTAAGATTTCCATCCAGCCAATGTGGCTTTCATGTTTCCAACAGAAACAGCAAACAAGAACACAAGAGAGAAATATTTGTATCTTGCTGAAATGTGGAGTGTCCAGGGTTATCTCTAGAAGACACTGGAGACATGACCACAGCGGAAAGAGAATCTCGGGAACTGTTTGGAAAACAAATCACATGAAGGGTGTTTATTTGGGTTTCTAAAATTCCCCTTTCTCTGCCTTTATTTGCATTGCATTAATAACATTTTGTCCTGCATAGTTTACTGATTTGACTTTTGCAAGCAGCCAAACAGTAAAAATGATCCTAAACAAGCTCTTGGTTGATGTGAAGCTCCATACTTATTGAATTACAGAACTTTAAATAAAAATTGCCCTATAAATGCATTATTTCAGAAACACCGAAGTCCATTTCCCGTGGAGAAGCATATAACTTACTCCTGCTTCTTAGAAGGAGGTCAGGTTTGTCCTCTATAATCTAAGAAGGTGGACTATTTCCAAGAGCAGGAGTTGAATTAGTGTGTTATAATTTCTCAAGTAGGCCAAGTTCAATAGGCTTTAGCCTTGATTCTTTCCAATTTGTGTTAACTAAGTTCTAATGAAACAGAGTTCGTTTTAATGAAGTCAGAAACCAGGTCTTGCCTTCTCTACCTAGACTTTCAACATTGCAGAATTCTTTCTTAATTAAGATGGAGAATTCCCTTTTGCTTCCACAACCAAAGTTTTCTACTTATTCCACTTAGAATGCCAGTTGGCTTCTACCCCTTGCTACCAGGAGCCTCTGACGCAGCTGGATGATCTATGAACTTCTTTGGGATTAAAAAGGTGCCCTATCCTGGGGAGATATTCCTAGTAACTTGGTTTCCTATTTATTCTCACCAATGGTCAATCTTTTCTAAGCAATAACAAGCAAGTGAGCAGAAGAGGCAGGAAACAATGCACTTTGTTGTTTTCAGAGAGTTCTCTCTCCCTAAGCCCAGAGCCTGAACTCAACAAAGCCTGACACGGGCAGACTTTAGCCTTGGAGTCCAAGGGCAGCTTGAAGACAGAGGAGAGAGAGGCCCTTGGCTGTTCTCATGGCTGCCTAGGTTGTGTGAAGGCACAGGGGAATAGTTTCCAGAAGAGAAGTGTAAGGCACCAGAGCTGGGAACAGAAGGCTCAGTCCTAGCTCCTGCCCTTCCCACTGACCAATTATGAGATTTTCCAAGCTCTTCAATTCTCTTAGCCTTGGTTTTCTCAGCTGTGAAGAGAGAGAGTATGACTAGCCCAGGGCTTTTCAAACGATGGTGAAGGAGCAAGATTTTTCCTTTCTTCTCCTTTCAGTCTGTTGGGAACTGATGTTTTGTGAAATACAGAAATGAATACTGTGGCTAATAAGACTGTGTTATAGATTTGAAAGTTGCTAAAAGAGATTTTAAAAGTTCTCATCATAAGAAATTATGTTCAAGAAAAGTTCTCACACAAAAAAATCTTAACTGTGTGGCGATGTATGTTAACTAGACATTGTGGTGATCATTTCACAATATATACATATATTAAGTCATTACTTTGCACACTTGAAACGAATATGATGTTATTTGTTAATTGTATCTCAATTCAAAAATAGACTTTAGAAATTTTAAGAGGGACTTGATATATTTGAAATGGCTATCATATTTGAGATGCGACATTATGTAATTATTGATCTAACTTTGTCTTTAGCAGGCTCAAGTCTCATGCAATATTAAACATGCAGTAGGCACTTAATTAATGAGCGGGGTGGGGAGGGGCGGCAGGGGGAGAATTACCAGAAATATGCTGATGTTTGGACGTAGCTGCAATGTCAAGTTGCTATAAAAGTTTCTAAATGCTTGTCCTCTGCCATGTTCATCTCCTTGTGAACAGGGAGCAGTGTATGGACCAGTGGTAGTCCACAGCCACACTCTGAGCAGCACCGGACTGAATGACAGGCTAGGTCCCTCCCAGCTCCTGCCCCGCATCTCTGCTTAAGGTGCCCAAGATCCCAAATGCTGAGCTTGATGACAAGATCAAAACTATGCTTCTGGAGGAACAAAGACCAAAAGAACCACTTGAACAACTAATACTTTTTCTTTCTCTATATCCCCCTCACCTTGCCTATCTCCATGAACAGTGATCTGGAATTCTGGCTCCACCATTTAGTATCAGGTGGCTAAAAGCAAGTAGCTTAACTTCTCTGTGTCTCAGTTTTCTCATCTCTGAAATGAGAATAATAATAAGATTTCCTTCATAGAGGTGTTTTTGGCAACTGTTTATTTTGGTGCAATTTCAAATCTACAGAACAGTTGCTAGAATTGTACAGATTATTTATTCAGATCACTCAGATTATTTATTCAGATTACTCCTTTGTAATATTGTCCCCATTTGGTTTGTCATTCTCTCTCTTTCCAGCTCTGTTATTGTCTTTCTGAAGTTTTTGCCAGTAACAAGCAGCCATCAGGCTCCTAAGGATCGTTTGGAGGATTAAAGAAATTAATAGGTGTGAAATACTCAAGATAGTGCCTGGCACATATCATAAGCTCTCATAAAAGATTAGCTAGCACTCGTGCTTGATTTTCAAAGGCTTTCCCAATTTTCAACAGGGACCTCAGATTCTATTGATTTGGTGGCCACCCCATGTGAAATCTCCAACATGCTGGGAGTCCATCACTGAGTCTGCCCTTCTTAAAGATTTATGCCAAAATTCATTTATTTTCAAATGTGTTGGATTTGACTGACCTAAAAAAAATATTTTCCATGCCTTATGTAGCTGGCCTTGACTGGTATTGAGTGTATCTGCTCTAAATTACTGTGTGTTATTAAATCCAAAGAACTCTGGGTTTTTCTCCCCCCCCCCTTTTTTTTTTTTACAAAACTCCTGTACCGCTGTTAACATATTATTAAATTAATCAGTGATAACTAAAAGCCAAACCTTCGCTCTTCATGTTCTTTAAGAAAGTGATAGGAAGAGTGATTTCTAGGAAATTAAAATATGACCCTTAGAACAAAATTTCCCCAAGCAGCTCAAATGCCTCCTATTTTTGTTACCCAAAATGTCCATGCTTCTGATTCAGAAACATTTTGATGAACATAACGCCTTGTCTACCCCTGGTGTTGGTTTAACTTTAAGCTGAACCAGAATTTTACTTTCTCACATTCACCCTGGGCTCCTTTGCTTCCTGATTTCTTGCCTCATCCAGACCCTGCTGTGCTGAATTGAATTAAATGTGGAAAAAAAATACTGATTCAGCTTCATCTCCGTGTACCCAGATTCAGCTGCAGAAAAGAACAGAAAGACTGCTCAGTTGACAGTAATTTTAAAAATCATTCCACGTGAGTCATATACCAGAAAGAAATCAAATCACAGAGGCATCTGGTGTCCAGAAAAACCCACTCTTTTCTATAGCCAGAGTCTACAAGGTTGGGTGACTTGCCCAGGTGACTCATTGTTCTTCATAGACCATTAGAAGGAGGCCCATATGTCTCCCAGGCCCTTTGGCTCAAAATTACCATGTGACCAAAACAAACCCTATTATTGCCTTAGCAGCAGTCTGATGACTTCTGTGCCAGATAATGCCTCGGGGAGGAAAAGGGAAGAAAGTAGATGCCTCTTCCATCCCAGAACGAATTACACATGTACAACAAGAGCCAAGTTAGCCTCACATCACTCTCCCTGGGGAGCCTGTGAATGTGGGGTCCCTACATATATTCACAGCCCATGCCAAATGCTCTGTTCCCTGGAAAGCCTATAGTCCATACCAGACAGTTTGGTATTTGGTCAAAAATTATTTGCTCAACACGTGTGCCTTGTTCGTTGGGCTGACTGTCAAGAGTCAAGGTCATGTGTGCCCTTCAGAGCAACCTCCCAGTGTGCTGGGTATACAGTAGGTGTGAATTTATTTCTCTGATGACCTGATATAAAAAAGAAAAATAGGGAAAATCAGTCATTGCAGCTGTCAAATCATTGGCTCCATCCCTACTGGCAGTTCCGGCTAGTAGCAGACAAGCCTGCTCTTCAAGCACACAAGGGTTAATTCCCTTCTAAAGAGAAGGCAGCATTTCTGTGGGTCAGAGACTCCGACACCCGACACCCGACACCCGAAGGGGCAGCTCCCACTCAAGCCACCTCACCTGCACATTCCTCTACTGGCATCCCCCTCTTGCAAAGGATTCAGGGTGCTTTGCAAGATGAGGAGATACACTGATGCTCACCTGGTTCACTTACAACTCTATGGAATGGTTCCCCCAAAAGTTACACGCAGAGATACCATATACACAGCAATTTCTGTCCCAGTGACATACCCAAGAGAATTGAAAACATATGTCCACACAAAAAACTTGTACATGGATATTCATAGCATTATTTATAAGTCAAAGGGTAGAAACAGTCCACATGTCCATCAACCAAAGAACGTAGTATGGCCATAAAATGGAATAGTATTTGGCTATAAAAAGAATGAAGTATTGATGTATGCTACAACATGGACAGACCTAAAAAATATTGTACTAAGTAAAGTGGTCCAGGTACCAAACAGCACATCTGATATGAATCCATCTTCATGAAATGTCCAGAATAGGCAAATCCATACTGGCAAAGACTGGATTAGTGGATGCCAGAAGCTGGGCAGAAAGGGGAATAGGGAATGAGTGTTAATAAGTACAACATTTTCCTTCGGGGTGATGACAATATTCTGCAACCAGAGAGTAGTGATGGTTACACATATCTGTGAACACACTAGAAACCGCTGAATTGTACAGTTTTTTGTTTTTGTTGTTTTAAAATATTTTTATTGCTTTCAGAGAGGAAGGGAGAGGGAGAGATAGAAACATCAATGATGAGAGAGAATCTTTGATCGGCTGCCCCTTGCACATCCCCTACTGGGGATCGAGCCTGCAACCCAGGCATGTGTCGAACCCGGGACCTTTCAGTCTGCACGCTGATGCTCTATCCACTGAGCCCAACCAGCTAGGACTGAATAGTACAGTTTTAATGGATGAAGTTTATGGTATGTAAATTATGTATCAATGTAAAGTTCTGATTAAGGAATAAACTAGGACAGTGGTTGGCAAACTGCGGCTCGCGAGCCACATGCAGCTCTTTGGCCCCTTGAGTGTGGCTCTTCCACAAAATACCACGGCCTGGGAGAGTCTATTTTAAAGAAGTGGCATTAGAAGAAGTTTAAGTTTAAAACGTTGGCTCTCAAAAGAAATTTCAATCGTTGTCCTGTTGATATTTGGCTCTGTGGACTAATGAGTTTGCCGGCCACTGACCTACGACATACTTTTTTTTTTTAATTGTGAGTCCAAATGAATCCCAGATTTCAGACTGGCCTGCTGATTTGACTGTTGCCACAGTTGAACCTGTCTCCCTTTCTTTTTTTTTTTTATCACTCAAATTTCGGCATTGCAAACATAGGCTTTACTAAAGTATGTTGCATGTCCCAAAGCTCTACCCAATGTCCAGGTCAGGATGGTCACCCAGGCTGCTGGGCCTCATCTCAAGTGGGTTCTGATCCGTTCCCACATCTTCAGACAGTGGGAGCCTCGAGGCTCTGGCTCTTCCATTCGCACATGGCCAGTGACTGTTTCTGCCGAAAATAATCATCTGTCTTTCATTGCAGTGCAGATGATACCCAAATGTTACCCTCGTTCATCACTGTCAGGCTAATTGTTTATAAAACATCCGGAACTAGTTGTCACAGAACATCAGCAAGCCCAGTCCAAACACAACAGACCCCTGTGGTTGGATTCAGCCTCCGGGTGCGAGGGGAGCCCTGCTGACATTCCCTTCACAGACACCTTTCTTAATCCAAGCCTGCCTGAAACCTAGGACCGCTGCTGCCGTCCCGGGGCAGCAGAATGGCTCTCGAGGAACTTCTTTTTCCTGTGACTACGCAGTTTTTTTGATCTTTTGAAAACTGCTTCCAGTCCTCAGAGACTCCAGGATTTGGGCGTTAAGTTTCTGCCGTGGGTTCAACGGTAAGATGGGCGATGCAGGGTTTTCCTCCCTTTGCTGCCACACCTGATCCTAGAAACACAGACTCTGTGAGTCCTTTCACACAGGTTGCCTTTCAGCCCCAGCCTCCCCAGGATGGAGGCAGGGCAGATGGTGTCATTGCTATTTCTCATCTGGGGACCCGCACTCCGTGGCGGTGGAGTTGTCGATGGCAGAGTGCACACCTGTGCATTCTCACTCAGGACTCAGTGCGGGGCAGGAGACGCATCTTCCTGAGCACCCTGACCCTCCAGCACGTCTCTGCCCTCTCTGTTCAGTCTCCTGCAGCCACAGTCTCTATCATTTTTTCCCTTCAAATCCTTCTGCTATTTGTCATTTCAAGCCTTCTCTTTCACTTAGTCCTGGAGCCAACCATTCATTCATAAAAATTGGTTCGCTTCTACTAAGTACCAAACACGGTTCCAGGCAGATGCAGAGAAATATGTCTCCTGCCCCTTATTCAGATGCTCAGATGCTCAGAGCCTTGTGGTCTCCCATCTCCACTGACTTCCGACTCTGAGCTACAGGTCCTTGCACCTCCAGGTCTTGTGGAACTTTTAGGTTTGTCTTCTGCCTTTTTTCTACCCCACAGTTGACTCCCTTTGACTTATCTTCTCAGGGATCTAAAGCCATTGATCCCTTCGGGTAGACCAGTGGTCGGCAAACTGCAGCTCGCGAACCACATGCGGCTCTTTGGCCCCTTGAGTGTGGCTCTTCCACAAAATACCACGTGCGGGCGTTCATGTACAGTGCAGTTGAAACTTCGTGGCCCATGCGCAGAAGTTGGTTTTGGGCTCTCAAAAGAAATTTCAATCGTTGTACTGTTGATATTTGGCTCTGTTGACTAATGAGTTTACCGACCACTGGGGTAGACCAAGGAGCCTTTATGAAGTAGCTACAGAGATATAGCACACATAAACATATATGACATGCATAACATGCACATGTGTACACTACAGTGCGGGGGGGGGGGGGTGGACAGAGCAGATGTGCTGAGCCTCGGTCCCCTTATTCTACCTAGGTTTGGTCACTTACAGAGCTACTGCTATCTAATAGGAACACAGGAGCTGGGCTGAGCAGGATGCTGACAGTAACTGTTGCTCTGATTAGAAAAATCCATATCCATTCGTCAGTATCTTTCCAAAGCCAGTCATTTTCAATTAAAGCTGCCCACTTTAAAGAGAGATCCCTGTGCTCAGCCAGCGTGGCTCAGTGGTTGAGCGTTGACCTATGAACCAGGAGATGACGGTTCGATTCTTGGTCAGGGCACATGCCTGGGTTGCAGACTGAATCCCCAATGTGGGGCATGCAGGAGGCAGATGATCAATGATTTGGTCTCATCATTGATGCTTCTATCTCTCTCTTTCTTCCTCTCTGAAATCAATTATATATATAATTTTTTAAGCAAAGGTGCCTGCTTTCATAACACAACAATGCAGGGTCCTGCCAGAAGAATAAGAAGAACCCAGTGTCCATGCAAAGTCTACCATTCCATTCACGGGCACCAACAGTGCTCTGCCTCCCTATGCCTGTTAAAATATAATTTTCAAAAAGGTAGAATTCATGACTTTCAGGCAAATACAAAAAACACTTGTCAGATATTTTATTTAACTCATTAATCACTGAGGTAAACAGTAAGATTTTAGAACTGGATCAAAACACATTTGAGAAGCTGGGTATATATTAAAAACTGATTGGTATCACACAGAAGTTTAAACTTTGTGGGTTCTCTCTTCCACTAGACAGAAAATCTTTTTGGAAAATATCCACACATTAAACTTTGTCCCCACAAAGGTTTAAAATAGGCAACCCAATAGAAAGTTAAGCCCCGTACTTCATGGAAAAACACTTAGTTCTCCTTCTTGGCTACTTCTGAGTTACTGGTAACTTTCTGAGAGGTCACTGATGCTGGAACTAGGAACTGACTCAGGGAGGCTCTGGGAGCAAAGTCTTTATCAACTAGCGTTTAGAAAGTCACCAGGAATAAGCAAAACTATGGAGACAGTAATGAAAACAGTGGTTGCCAAGGATCGGCACAGACTTAAGTGGAGTGCTGAGGATATTTTGAGCAGTAAAAATACTCGATGATACATGATGATTGGTACATATCATTATACATTTCTCTAAACCCACAGAATGCACACCCCCAAGAGTGAACCCCCGTGTAAACAGTGTACGCTGCGTGATCATGATGTGCTGCTGCAGGCTTATCTGTGATAAATGCACCACTCGGGTGCAGGATTTTGCTAGTCTGAAAGGCTGTGCATGTGTGGGGTCAGGGGTATATAGGAAATCTCTGTGTCTTCTTCTCAATTTTATTGTGAACTTTAAAGATGTGACATATGTGGCAGCATTTCTAAGTATGCTATTGGTCATAGAGTGTGAGAGAGGTCTGTGAAGAAGACCAAGGAGGAGGAGAGGGATAGGAGAAGGAGGAAAACGAAGAGGAATGGGGGAAAAAAAAAAAGATGGAAGAGTTCTGAAAGAGGAAGTGGGGAAGAAGGAAAAAAGGAGGAGGGAAAACATTGCCTTATTACAATAGGTAGCATGACTCTTCCCTAGCAACAACTCACAGAAAAAGGCACAATTCATTGGCCTCCTCTCAGTCCCAAGTCTACTTGATCTCCCCACCCCCACTCCTGAATATCTCGTTCCTCTGCTTCTATGGCATCTCCAGGCCTGACCTGCCTCCAGATTCTCTCTTCTTTGTGGAGTCCATAGGCCTTATGCTTACTCCTCCAGGTTCTCTCCCTCATTTACTCTTGGCTTCAACCAACTGTGAGAAGGTGATCATTTCAAAGCTCATGTCTTCAGCTTAGATCTCTGCTCTATAATTCCCGTATCCTGCAGCCTTTTTAGCATCTTAACTTGCATGTCTCGGGCACTTGGAACTCAACGTACCTAGCATCAAACTCATCATTTACACCACCCCAATTCTCGTTCTTCTTGTGTAATTTATAATTACGATTGGTACCACCAGCCCCCTTATTGATCAAAACAGAATCTGGGATTCCCCCCTCCCCCCGCCTTCTCCATACATACAATTCCTGCTAATTTCACTGCCTATATTTCTCTTGAATCCTTCCGTCATTCCCTCCCCTGAGTTCCCGCACCCCCACCTACTTGACCAACACATCCATTCTTGGCCTCTCCAATCTGTTCTCCATGTGGCAGCTGTGATCTTTCCATAACACAAATCAAATTGTGTTTGTGTCTTACAGCATTTCAATGACTCCCCATTGCACATTGTATAATGTCTAATTTCTCTCATACCATCTAAAAAGACCCTGTCACCTGGTCCTTGCTTATCTGCAGCTCTTTATGCTCTCTGTGTTCCAACAACTGCTTTCCGCTGCTCAAATGTACCACGTTGTTGTTTTTCATGTTCCGGCCCCTGCCAAGTCTGGAAAAGAGAGGTTCTGTAAAAACTGTATTGGATAAACAAATGCTTGAATATGAGAGACAGCTATAGTTGCTGGTGATTCTGATTTAAAAACAAAACAACAAAATAAAAAAACAACTCTGCAGTTTACTCTTTGGCTTTTGCCCAGGATTCTATAAGTCGATATTATGCAAACTAAGAGCAACAGTGTCTTCATAAATATGGTTTCTGTCGTTCCTGCAACAAGAGACTATCTTAATTCTTTTAGCACAATTTAATTTTGTCTCTTGCACTTATTAAACTGCATTTATTATACAGAGGGTTTTATGGTCCCTTAAATGTATGCTTGTTGTTCTCTCTGCAAATTGTATTTTCTCTTCTTCCTAGAACTATTTATCTATTAGAAGCCAATTATTATTTTTCCAGGAATGGCAGCATGAGGCTCCATTATTTGTTTGTAGTAGAGTGATCCTGGAGATTTTGCATTTATTTATGTTTCCCAAGATCTCTGTTCCACAATAATGCAGCATTCTGATTTCCACCAAACTCACACTTTTGCCTGTGGTCCAATTAATGGGTGTGCACACATTGTTTCGATCAGTAAAATATGCTAGTAGTGTCCAACCCTGGCCTCCTGGCTGGTTGGTAAACTTCACAGTGCCTGCAGAAGCACATA
Source organism: Corynorhinus townsendii (assembly GCA_026230045.1). Lineage (NCBI taxonomy): Eukaryota > Metazoa > Chordata > Mammalia > Chiroptera > Vespertilionidae > Corynorhinus > Corynorhinus townsendii. The sequence continues at coordinate 151,512,600 of JAPDVU010000007.1, forward strand.
TCTAACACACAGGAGTCAGTTTTCTTCTTTTGAAATGCATTATTTGCCTGATACATACACCAAACTGCCAAGACTATACCTTCTTTTTTCTTATTTTAGGTTTCACTATATAATTCATCGGAAAGACAATCATATATGGTTGTATCACGGCGCTTCAAATGGAAATGGCTCCATCTAATTGAAGCAGAACAATTTTTAAAGGATACTGGGCAGCTTAAAATTTATCAGGAAGTTTGGAGGACTGAGTAAATTTGCGCCATTTCTCCATGGGTGCAGTATTTCTTTTGGTTTACAGTTTTTGTGTGGAGGAGGGGTTCTAGAGGTGTTTCATTGGCCCTTCCTACCACAGCGGCTCTTACCCCGAGGTTGGGGTTCTGATGGGGGAATTCTTCCAGATGCTGATACATCTATTTCAATTATACCCTGACAAGCTGGAGCACACACTGCCTCCCTCCCCTGGGCCTGCTAGGGAGTGGACATGACTAAGTATTTATTACATGGCCAAATAAATCTCTACCCCTTGATTAGGAGGCTGCAATGGCATTCTAGGTCCCTAAGAATCACCAGTTAACCCAGGGTCAGAATCTTGGGGATCCTGATATCAACATTGAAACCAAGGAACCATTTCAATTGCAATGTCTTTCATCTGTGTCACCAGCCTACAGAGAGCAACCATCAAGGGGACTAAGACGGAACAGTCAGAAAGCCAGGAGAAAACTCCAGGACACTAGTCTTTTTTCACTGCCTTTAGCCCCAACTAGGCCACATTAGCTACCTTTAACCCCCACCACTACCCCCACTGCTTTCAGAGGTGCTGGGACTGCCTTCAGCACTTTGGTAAAGGGCATGTCTTGCAGGCCACCTCTAGAGCCATTGCTGGGGCCAGGGATGGAGTGGGGGTGCAGAACAAGTTGCTGTGACCTGTAATCTCCTTACTCTCTAGTCTCTGAGTCTCTTGGTCTCTTCATCTACATTCAACAAAACATTTTTTGTCTTTTCAAATACAATTAGTTTGGGTTACCAATACACCTGGGCAGGTAGAAAACCAAATTTATTCCCAGATGGACTGCAGTCTACAGACAACTCTCGTCTCAATATCTGTTCCAGCCAGTGTCCACTGTTTCAAGCAACGGAAACAGACTCTTGTTGACGGAAGAAGACTGAGAAGTTGTTAAAAGAGTATTAAGTCACTCATAGAATTTCCAAGGCAGATTCTGAGACTGCATAACCTCAGGGGCCCAAGGCTGTCGAGCTGGGTCACAAAACTAACTCTGTCTACCCTAGGTGCTTACCCAGGACACTCCTACCCCAGCCATGGCCACCGTGAGGATTCCAACGTACAGCAGTCAGTGCCATCACCAGACAGGATTCCTGCAGATCTCGCTGCCTTGAGACACCAGTCTCCAATGGAAAGTCTAGAGCAGTGTGTCACATACCTGTGTCCCAGCTTCAAAGGAAACTGGGGAAACAAGTAACTGCCATCTTCAACTGCTAGAGTGGGAAAACAGCTAGAAGATAGCATAGATAGGAAATTCCTCAAATATACTAGGTGTACTGGTTATTAATGTGGATTTTTTTTCAATAGATGGAGTTACACGTATGTTGATACTAGTAGCCCTGCACACGAATATGTGCACCAGTAGCTCGCTGCCACCCTCTAGTAGCTCTCTGCCTGCTGCCCCCCCCGCCCTCCAGTAGCTCCTCTGTCCCCCCCCCCCCCCATAGCTTGCTGCCCTGCTCCCTCCTGTAGCTCTCTACCACCTGCTTTTAGCTCACTGCCCCACCCTCCTGCTGATCCATGATCCAGCCATTACTCAGTAGGTCCTTACGTTTCATAGCATAACGACCATTTGCATATTATATCTTTATTATATAAGATATATGTGATTTGATATGTATGCTATTTTGTTGTATTGACAACAAGCTTTAAAACTTCATATGTCAAATTTTCTGAAGGTGTTAACATCATAGATATTTTTACGCTTAAAAATGTCAAATTTCATGCCAAAAAAAGAGCATTTGTGGGAAGTTTTAATTCATTACTTTATTTTGAAGAAAAGTGCTGCTGAATACTTCAGGAAGCTTATGGTGAACATGCTCCATCTCAAGATACTTGTGAATGCTGGTTAAAATGCTTTAAAAGTGATGATTTCGATGTGAAAGACAAAGAACATCCAGCTCAACTGAAAAAGTTTGAAGACCAACAATTACAAGCATTATTAGATGAAGAGGCATGCCAAACTCAAAAACAACTTGCAGAAAGATTAAACATTGCTCAGCAAACAATTTCCAATCATTTACAAGCAATGGGAAAGATTTTAAAGGAAGGAAAATGGGTGCTACATCAACTGAACTAGAGACAAATGGAAAACCGAAAAGTCACCAGTAAAATGTTGCTTCAATGCATGGAAGAAAGTCTTTTTTTTGCATCAAATTGTGTCTGGCGATGAAAAGTGGATTTATTTTGAAAATCCCAAGTGCACAAAATCATGGGTTGATCCAGTTCAACCATCAACATAGACTGCAAGGCCAAATCACTTTGGAAAGAAGACAATGCTCTGCATTTGGTGGGATCAGGAAGGTGTGGTGTATTACGAGCTTCTAAAACCAGGTGAAACTGTTAATACTGCTCACTACCGACAGCAAATAATCTATTTGAACCACGTTTTGATCGTGAAATGACCAGAATATGCCACCATCACACACTTCAAAACAAGTTAAAGACACATTAAAAGATCTTGCCTGGGAAGTATTAACCCACCCACCATATTCACCAGACCTTGCTCCTTCAGATTACCACTTGTTCTGATCGACGGCACACACACTTTCTGAGCAGCACTTCAAAACATGAAGAAGTGGAAAATTGGGTCTCTGAATTGTTTGCCTCAAAACAAGAAAAGTTCTATTGGGACAGTATCCACAAATTACCTAAAAGATGGGGGAAATGTGTAGCTAGTGATGGCCTTACTTTGAATAAAGCACTTTTGATGTTTCTCATTAAATTATCGTGTTTTCTTTGATTACAAAATCCACATTATTAACCGGTACACCTAGTAGGAATCAGGTTTCAGATGCTGGGCAGGAAGACAATAATGACTAATGCCTACTGCGAAGTGTTTCCAGATTAAAGCTTCATCAAAATATTTTGAGATGGGCATGCCCACAACACTTGTGATTTGATCTCACTAATTTCTTCTAACTGGCTCACTGACAAGATACAAGGTGATACTCCACTGATACCATAACTATTCAAATCTAACACGCCGTCAATCGTGAGTCATGCCATTATCTTATATACCACTAAGGTAAGGCTGCCAAGAAACTTATGCCTTGTTAAAGCACAGTTTTCAAAAGCTTAAAGAACACTCTCATGCAAATTTAAAATAAACACGTTAAAGATTTCAACTCACTAATTATTGAGCAAACCAGTAAGACATTACAACCAATCCAAAGAGAATTTGAAAGGTTAGTTATCTAGAGGCAACTTAATAGTTCACTGGGTTGTATTTTTTCAGAAAAAAACTAGTTAATGTCACACAGGTTATAGATCCACATAAATCCACAAGCTAACCTCTGCCCCTACAGAGTTATAAAACAGCAAAGCAACAGAAAATCAAACCCAGCACAGCACTGAAAGGACACCTGGTAAATCTCTTCTGTCTATTTCCAAGTTATGGATAATATTTTTGACAGTCTCAATGTTTTCATATCACTTAGAGCACTGGTTCTCAACCTTCCTAATGCCGTGACCCTTTACTACAGTTCCTCATGTTGTGGTGACCCCCAACCATAAAATATTTTTGTTGTTACTTCATAACTGTAATTTTGCTACTGTTAATAATTCATAATGTAAATATCTGTGTTTTCCGATGGTCTTAGGCTCTATAGCAGCGGTTCTCAACCTGTGGGTCATGACAGGTTATGAAGTAGCAATGAAAATAATTTTTGTTGGAGGTCACCACAACATGAGGAACTGTAGTAAAGGGTCACAACATTAGGAAGGTTGAGAACCATTGACTTAGAGCACTTCTGGACTTATTTAGAATAGTTTTATCATATATCAGTCTTGTGCATACATAAAAAAGGAATATGCTACCTAAATAAATTAAAGAATTTTGAAATGGCCATCCCAAGGTCATTTATCTTCTCATTTTAATTATACCTTTATTATGCTAAATCCTCATAATATGAAAGTCTGTATTGGGCCCCTATGCTCTTTCATAACCCTCCACTTATTTCCATAACAAGACCACAAGTTTTATAATCTATTTCAAAATAATGATGACATATTATCACTCATTAATGGACAAAAGTTAAAAGGTTGTTATTATGATGTTGTCTGTGCCAGAGCTTCTCACCCATGGTTGTGCTAGGAACAGAGTGAGGTGCTGCGATATTTCTCCCTTCGCTCTTTGGGTGATGAGGGGATGCCTGAGGCCCATGCAGCTCCCAGACAGTTGCATCCCAATGCAAAAGCATCGTGTTTACATCAGGGTGTGGTACAAATATCACTTCATATGCATGTTATAAAAGTCTAGATAGGACTGGTTTAGGGTTTGAGAATATAAGACACAGTCGGTGCAGTTTCCTTGAAGAACAATTTAGTAAAGTCTCTAAAATTTAAAATGGTCATGACCTTTGTATCAGAAGTTTCACTTTGGGCATCTACTCTGCAGAAATACTTACACATGTTCAGAGGCAAAAATAAAGATATAAAAATGTTTGTTCATCCCGACAGGTGTGGCTCAGTGGTTGAGCGTCGACCTATGAACCAGGAGGTCACAGTACGATTCCTGATTAGGGCACATGCTCAGGATGAGGGCTCGGTCCCCAGTGGGAGGTGTGCAGGAGGCAGCAGATCAATGAGAAATTCTTCTCTCTCTTCCTCTCCCTTCCTCTCCCTTCCTCTATGTTCATTATAGAATAGTTTTAGAATGTGAAATACTAGAAACAACCTAAGTGTCAAAAAACAAAGCCATGGTTTAAAAAATTGTATTGTGTAAATATCAAGAAATACTAGGTAAGAAATGAAGAAGGGAGAAAGGAAGATGCATTGAATGAGTGTATTTTTATGATATTACTGCAATAAATTGTTTAACAATATGTAACACATGATTCTATTTATCTTAAGACTATATACACACACATACACACACACTTGTGTGTGTTGTATATCTGCATAAATATATAGACAAATAAAGACAGATTCCAAAATCTTAAAAGATTATGTTAAATTTCTGGCCAAAATAACTCTGTAAGCTACCAACTCCACACAGCATTAATAAATATTTCTAATGCACTAAAAAGACATAGCTGTACTCAAAAACAGGATAAACATTCCTGTGGTCCAGAAAAGGAACAGAAGTACACAGAGGTGAGAAAACTCAGACTTGCTAGGCTCCCCAACAGGAAATCGCAGAGGCTGCCAGGAATTCAAGTCAGGCAGGGTGAGGGGGCTGTGGAAGGGAAAGGAGCCAGGGTCACTGTGTGAAATGGGAAGGAATGAAAGACTCCGCTGGTAATGCAAAGAGAGCAAAATAAATCTGCAACCCTGCTCAGAACTCCCCCAGCACCCAACTGCTGTCCAGCTGGCCGGAGCAATATAGCTAAGGCTGGCAGAGCAGGCTAGAGAGCAAGAGACCTCGAGATGTCCTTCTGGGTCACTTTTGTACAAGGTCTCCACAGAAGGAATGAGTGTACGGTAGGCATTAAGCATGAAGCACTTGTTCGCTTCTCCCTTTGCTGCTCGTTTGGATGGATTGGAAATGCCAGCAGAAGACAGGCACGCTTTGCTGTCATCCTGACTGGAAGTTGGAAGGCACACCTACCTTCACAGAGCTGAGCGACTCGTTTCCTAAGTACTGGTGTGATATTCGGCTCTTTACTTGGCCAAATCTTGCCAAAAGGATTTCAGGGTGCCATACTTTTCTAAATCATTAAAAATTATATACATTCTCCTACAGAGCTTCCTTACTAATTCTTAAAAGGCGAGAGGGGAGGACTTGAGAAACTTCAACATTGAGTTTTAGACATCCTCCAAAGGAAAATGAAACAAGATATATTTGTATGCATTTAAAAATGAAGGGGATGCATCATAAATGTGTGTTAAATACATACATTTCAGTTTTTTTCCCTAAACTGATAAACAAGAGGTCAAAGCAGATTATAAAATAAAAGTATTTAATCAGAATTGGAAAATCTACATGGAAGCCATGCAAGTTTGAGATGGAGAAATCTACCTAAATATGTGGGTTTTCGAAGTCGAACTAGAAATATGCTCCACATAAAAGTTGAAGAAATTGATTTATAGTAAATAATCAGAAAAATACCAGAACTTTCTAGCATATAGTTTTGGTAATTGCTTTGTAGATAAGGGCTATAAAACAAATATATCTTAGTGAATAAGATTTAAATCATTTTGTCATCATTCAAACATATACCAATGAGGAAGAAAAAACAGCCTTATACTAAACTATTATTATTCTCTATAAGAATGAGAAATGGTATCCATTATTTGTGGTTTTTTTCATTGAAAAAGATAATGTATTCAAAAGTCAGAACTCATAGAGCTCATAAAAACATTTCCAAAAGTTATCATTTATAAACACTAGTAAAGGTTTGGTGAGCCACTATCAAAATGATTAAGAGATCTAAAGAGTTTACAATAAGTAATACCCCAAATGATCAAATACATTTAGTGTGCTTCAAAATAGCTGAGACTACTCTATAGCATTCATTCATGAATAAATTCTCGCCATTCAATTATGATAATTCCAATGAACAAGCAAAACAGGTGACATATACAAAATGGGCTTGGGGTTCTCTAGAGAGCACAGATTTTTTTAAATATATATTGAATTAACACAAGTAGTGCTGACTTTCTGGGCCCTTCACAAATATTGATTCATTCAATCTTCAGAATAACTTGGTAATATAAAATACAATTTCCTTTTCACAAATGAGAAAACCAAGGTTAAATAATTTGCATAAGGTCACAGCAAAAGGCAGCCACAAATCTCCAAGAAATATGAAGTAGCTGAGATTTATAGAAAATGTTTAAGTCAACAAACTGTATTTCGAGTAAAAAGAACACAGTGGGAGAGAATCCAAGATGGCGGCGTAGGTAAACACCTAAACTGCTGCTTCGCGCAACAATTTCAAAAATTCAACTAAAAGACAAAACGTCTATCACCCAGAACCATGGAAAAGCTGGCTGAGTGGAAGTTCTACAACTAGAAGGAAAGAGAAAAGAGCATCGAGACGTGCACGAGCGCTGAAAAGCTGAGGTACGGAGGCGCGGGATCCGGGCTGGCGGCAGGCGTTGCTTTTTTCAACCCAAAGGGAGACAAGCCCCCGACTACTCTGAAATCCAGTTTCTGGGGAGACGCGGGGGACCCAAACGCCTACCGGGGAAAAGCTGGACTGTCTGCCAGTGAGGGTGGCTTACTTGCAGAGCTGCGCGCAGGAATAATTGTTTATGGCACTGGGGCACGGGACTCCGGGATGCCCTTGGGGACACAGAGCCGGCTAACTAGCAGCCATTGCTGTTTGCCACGCCCTAGCCTAGTGACACCCTGAGACCCCGCCCTGCACAACCTACAAACCCACCCAAGCTCCAAGCAGCAGCGTTAGCAGAAGAAAGCCCCGCCCTATTGCAGCTTAACCTAGCAAACTTGCAGCCTGGGTCAGACAGCTCCAAAACCTCCAAACCCCAAGCAAAGAGGAGAAAACTGTAGCTCTCACTGTAGCTCCTGCTGGATGGCCTCAGACAGTAGCTGACCTGCACCCCATTGGAGATCCAGAAGCCAGTGTACCTAGTGGTCAGAGTGAGACACCAGATTTCAACTCCTCACATCCATAAGTGACACATTCAAGAGGCAGACTCAGTGAGCACCAAAGCCCCACTGAAACAAGTCCTGCCCCATAAGTGTGTCTTCAGCGCAGCAGTTCTTCCATTATAGACACAGTGAGTGCTCACAGCTAATTGGCCTGGAGGTTAATTCCTCCCAGTATACCAACAGCAATTAAGGCTTTAACTGCACCAAGTCTTTGCACTCAGCCCACAAAGGGGTGTACCAAGAGTGTCCACATCAGGTGATTGGGGAGGCTGAGCTACTGCCCCCTATAGGTCACCTACCACACAAAGCTACTCCATCAACACAGGGAAGCAGCCAAAATGAGGAGACAAAGAAACATGTCACAAATGAAAGAAACGGAGGAAAGCAAACTACTGGATGACATAGAGTTCAGAACCACATTTATAAGGTTACTCAAGAATCTTCTTAAAACCGCTGAGAAACTTGATGAGACCATCAAGGAGCTTAATGAGAATGCCAAAAAAATGGAAAAGGATTAGTCAGAAATGAAGCATACACTGTCTGAAATAAAGAATATACAGAAACTCAACTGTAGATCAACGTACCCCAAGAATCAAACCAAAGATCTGAAATATGTGGAAACAAAAAACATCCAACCAGAAAAACAAAAAGAAAAAAGAATCCAAAAATATGAAGATAGTGTAAGGAGCCTCTGGGACAACTTTAAGTGAACCAACATCCGAATTTTTGGGGTGCCAGAAGAAGGGAGAGAGCAAAATATTGAAAACCTATTAGAAGAAATAATGACAGAAAACTTTCCCTGCCTGGTGAAAGAAATAGATGTACAAGTCCAGGAAGCGCACAGAACCCCATACAAGAGGAATCCAAAGAGGACCACACCAAGACACATCATAATTAAAATGCCAAGGGCAAAAGACAAAGAGAGAATATTAAAAGCAGCAAGAGAAAAACAGTTAATTACCTACAAGGAAGTACCCATACAACTGTCAGCTGATTTCTCAACAGAAACTATGCAGGCCAGAAGGGAGTGGCAAGAAATATTCAAAGTGATGAACAGCAAGAACCTACAGCCAAGATTACTCTACCCAGCAAAGCTATCATTCAGAGTTGAAGGTCAGATAAAGAGCTTCACAGACAAGAAAAAGCTAAAGGAGTTCATCACCACCAAACCAGGATTACATGAAATGCTGAAGGGTATTCTTTAAGGAGAGGAAGAAGAAGAAAAAGGTAAAGATAAAAATTATGAACAACAAAATGACATCAAATACATACCTACCAACAAGTGAATCTAAAAATCAAGTGAATGAAAAATCTGAAGAACAGAATGGACTGGTGAATATAATAGAATCAGGGACATAGAAAGGGAGTGAACTGACGATTCTCAGGGGAAGCAGGTGTGAGGGGTGCGGGAAGAGATTGGACAAAAATCTTACTCCTATGGATGAAGACAGTGGCGAGGGTAAGGGCATGGGGTGGTTTGGGGAATCAGGTGGAGGGGAGCTATGGGGGAAAAAATAGAGGAACACCTGTAATAATCTGAACAATAAAGATTTATTAAAAAAACAAAAACAAAACAAAACAAAACAAAAAAAAGAACACAGTGGATTTTAAATCTATTGGAGAACATGCTTTAATCCAAACAGATTACATGGAAAAACAACTACCTCATTCTAGTGCGGCTTGATCTTTTCCATCAAGAATGATCTTCCAATTGAAAAGGACAGAACAAGCATCGTTAGTAGGGAATTAAAGACCAAGATGTAAGTTTGAAAGAAAGCACCTAATCATGCTAAAGGAGCTTAGGTCTCACCACCCAAATGCATTACATTTCAGTGAGCTGAAATAAAATGCAGGTATGATTACGATGACATTTGAGAAATGATGAAAAGCAAGATCTGAAGAATAAAACTGGACATGAGCAGGTTTCCTGATTTTCAAAAACCAGGAAAAATGACTCTATTACTGCACGCATCCCTAGCAAATGTTAGGAGGGATTAGGAAGTGGCGTTTAGGAGCACTTGCAAAGCGCGCAGTGATTGCCGGAAGTCAGCGTTGAGTCATGTCTTTTTACTAAGAAAAAGACATGACAAACTAACCTCATTGCTTCCTGTTAGAATCTGGCAAACAAGTAGCCAGTCTTGTGCTTCTGTGGTCCCTAACTGTGTCTCTTGATAGGATAGGAAATGGCTTGGGGGCGCGGGGGGACGTGATGTGTTCTGTGGTGTGCCACCAGCAAACAGCGCGGAGCTGCATTCGTGATGGGATGCCTAGACCGGGATTTCTACACTGGGTCAGATTGCTTGGAATTTTCCTCTCACATATGCAACCCTCAAAATAGCCAAACTTGAAATGGCAGTCAACAAAAGGAAAAGTCAAGGCTCAGCAGATGAGTTGGATTAGTAGCGGAACAAAAGAGGATAAGTGGTGTAGTCGGCACATGTCAGGCTAAGGCTCCAGATAAATACAGTCCCAGAAATTGTAGGTCAACTGAAAGGGTGATATTCTGTAAAACTAGAGCTAATAGAGTCAACTGAAAAATAAGTGACAGCAGCCAACTGCGGAAGAACTCCTAATGGCTGCAAATGTGTTTCTCAAAAATCAAAGGAGATTCCCAAACCTGATTAAGAGGCCAAAACATCTCAGGCACAATCAAGATTACCTGCTGATATCACTAATGGAAAGGAAGAGGTAATCAAATTAAATTTATTACCATCTGACTGAGGAAATGATGAATTAACAGTTGGGTGGTAAGCCACATGGCATTGAGAGAAAACAGAGCCAAATAAGAATCTGGCTGGGTTTATCCAACATGGTCCAAAATATAGTAATATTATCCCTGGCACTGATGGCAACTTTTGTTAATATTTTGATGACCCTCCCTCTTTTTTGTAAAGCATATGTAAGAAATTACCTACTTTCATCATTTTGTCTAGCATTATAAAATACATATCTTTTCATATTATCAAATACAATCTTAATGGCATTGCAGTATTCCTTAATAAGAAGGTGCCATAATTTACTTAACTATTGCCTTATTTCTTTTTTTTTTAACTATGATTTTCAATATTCTGCAAAAATGTGAAACTTTTGCTCTGCTTTGCAGTATTTCCTCAGGGGAGATTCTGGAAATAGAATGATAGGGCCAAAGAATATTGACATTTTAAACTTTTACACATATTACTAGATTGCTTTTCTCTGTTCTGTCATCAGTATGATTAGTCTTTAAACAAATTAAATCTTTGATAATTTAGAAAGTGAAATTACATCTCATTTGAATTCGCATTTCTTAATGAGGCTGGACATTTTTCCATATGTTTATTTGCCTTTTGAATTTTCTCTTTTGTGACCTATATGCTCATGCCCTCTGTCTCTTTAGTTTTAGTATTTTTTCTTATGAATTTGAATGAGCTCTATTTGAAATTAAGAATCTCTTTGTCATATATAGTGCCAATTATTTTTACCAGTTTTTCCTTTTATTGCATTTGTTGTTTCTTGATGTTTTACATTTCTACATAATCAAAATATTTTTCTTTCTATTATTTCTTCCCTCTGTTTTTAATTTAAGGTCTTCCTAACCCTTAGATTTTAAATATTCTTTTTTTATATTAATCTAGGTTTTGTTATGGTCTATTAATAATACTTTATTCATCAATTTAGGCTATAGTTTGAAACATAATATGAAATGTGGATCTGAATCTGTTTTTTCCACTTCCTGTATTGCTAATCAGGTATGTGCAACTAAAATTCACTGAATAAATCCCTCTCACCATTCTGATTTATGATGCTTCCTTTAAAATAAATTCTTTTATACAACATTGTCTATTTGGGGGCTGCCTATTATTTTTCATCAATCTATTTTATATTAGTATTTCAGTTTTAATCAATATAAAATTTTAATAAAATATAAGTGGGGCTATAAGCTCTCCATTTTCAAAAGTTTTGCCTATTTTCTCTAGTTTTCCCCCCCCCAGTTTGTTCTTTTAATTAACCTTCAAAATAACTTTTTCAGATTCAAAAAAGCCCAATGGAGTTTTAATTGGAATCTGTTTCATAAGAGTCAGCATCAAAACCAGGAATAGTACATATTGAAAAAGCAATAGTACTCAATGTTTTTCCTGAAATCATCAAATTACCTTGGTTTTGAGTCTTTGCCCAATAAATCTTTTGATTACAAGTTTTGTAAAATGTCTTGATGTTGGTAAGATGATACCCTAAAAAATAAACATGTGTTCTACCTAAAAACATATGTTGCCTATTAATATAAATCCATAAACACTCTAGCTAATGGATCAAAATACTGTCTTTTTACAAGATAACAAAGAAGAATAAAAAATATTGTGCTTTTTTAAAATAATTTTTTAGTGATTTCAAAGAGGAAAAGGAAAGGGAGAGAGAGATAGAAACATTAATGATGAGAGAGAATCATTGATTGGCTGCCTCCTGTATGCCCCACAGTGGGGATCCAACCTGCAACCTGGGCATGTGCCCTTGACCAGAATCAAACCCAGGACCCTTTAGTCTGCAGGCTGATGCCCTAACCACTAAGCCAAACCAGCTGGGGCATAAATATTGTGTTGTTTAAGTGAAAAGCTAAAAAGCTAAGACTCAGAGCCTAGATCAGTGTTGAGCCCACCAGTATTTTGAATCTTTATAAGTTTTAACTAAAACGGTTAGCTATTTTGTATCTTTCTCTTGGGTAAAATAAGCCCCAAAATTGAAAGGAATATTGAAAGTCAACTCATGAATTACTATTGTTGAAGTCCCTTGGCAACATCCCTACCAAGCAGTAGTCAAATTAAGCTTAAATATTTTCAATAATAGGGAGTTCACCGCCTCCTGAGATAGTCAATTTTACGTTTAGAAAGCTCTGGGTTTTAGAAATTCTTAAGTAGAATGACATCACATAGAATAACATTAATCTTCCTGTAACTTCCCAGGTGCAGAAATACTAATCCCTATGCTACCTGATAGATTCATCATCTGTTTAGAAACAATTATCATATAATCCCCGAATCTTGTCTTCTCCAGGCCAAGCATATTCAATGCTCCGCTAAATGTCTCATCAATTAAGAGGCTTCTGATTATCTTACTATCAGTTAACCTGGCAACCCTAACTAGTTTCCCTAATTTGAAGGGGTAAAAGGGTTGAGGGGAGAGTTTCAGTATCTTCCTTCAAATGCAGCACCAGAGCTGACCACAGGAACCCAGTCGAATTGGAGAGGCCCTTCTGCTGAACAAAGAAAATAGTCACTAAAATGAAACTGTGAAAAGGTGTCAGGTTGGACTCTCCTCTTTATTGTCCTGAAGCTGATGACTGAAAACAAAAGACTTCAATTGCCTCGCAGTCTCGAGTTATCCCAAAACAAATGCCTGACACCAAGCCTCCCTCACCTCTCTCAGGACTTCAGAGAGGCAAAGGACACTAATGATCCTTTGGGGAATATACTCACGGGGCTAAGGAAGGGTTAAAAGCCAGGCAAGAGCTGGGTTTCCCTCCTGAAGAAACTGTGACTGTGGGGGCTCCACAGTCCCCTCTGAGGAATCTACATCATCCCTCCCACCCCAGAAAACCAGCTTGTGGACACCTTCCATTATACTGGCAAAACCATTAGAGAGGCTGGATAGTAACCTCACTAGTAAGGAAAAATTATATTTTCCTCCTTTTTTTTTCTACTCTTCTCCCTTCACCTGATACCTGAGCTGCTGTTGCCTGGAAGAGGGAGACAGAGGAGGCGATCCAGACACAGACAACGCCCCCTCTCACCCTCCGATCCGGTGTTGGAGTTCTGGAAGGAGTGAATGAAGAGACCACACCCCATTCCCACGGAAGTCCTTGGAACTGTAGGAAAATCCCACGCTGGAAGGCAGAGAGAGAGGGACATATAGACAGAATGGAGGACCGCTTTTAATTGCAAAAGATGACTGGGAAGTCATAGAATCTGCCTAAGACATTCTCAAGTGATAAGGAAAGAGATTCAATGGGTTATGGATGAAGTAAATAATAGAACAAAATAAAACTGTTCTCTATTTATAGTCCACTGCTACTTTGGAGGGGCGATTTCTCAACAAACCAGTTATGACGCTAGCTATTCCTGTTTTGTTTTGATACTTTGAGGTCCATATAGCAAAATAGTAAACCGATTAGGACCAGTTTCAAACGATTATAAGATGTTCGGTTTCCGCTTTGCAATCTTGAAATTAACTAATTTCTGTTGTGTTCCAAGATACTGTTCAACAAAGCCCCAAACACCTACAGTTTAAAATGACCTCTATAAGGTTTCCTGAGCCAGCTCCACATAGTTGCTTTGCTGCCAAAATCTCTCCCTCTCATCAACTCAAAGCAGAGAGGAAAAAAACTCCTTTTACATTTCAAAACAGTTGCTTGCTGTGGAAAGTTCTGGTTAGCTAATCTAAATAGTCCATGCCCCACCAATGCTAACTTTTATATACCATGCCATTTTAAACCTTCGGCCTTTGCCCCAACTGTTCCTTCTGCCCGAAAAGCTTTCATCCTCACCTTCTTTCAAGTGAGATCTCGCTTGTATCCCTGCCCCAATCCCTCATCTGGGTAGTTGTTTATACAGGCCATTTCCAATGCCTTCATGTTAGCTCTTAACCCACCATTGCCTATCTCTTTGTATCTATAAAGTGAGTTCCACAAAAATAGAAGTAGTATTTTATCTCCTCTTTGTAACTCTGTCATCTGGCGGGATCAAAGCATCTAATTAGTGTTGAAGAATTTTTTTAATAAATGGAGATAGCTTACTACTTGTAGATGAAAACAGCTAACAAATGTGGGAAGGGAGAATTACTGAAAACAATTGAGTGCAGCAGCATGAGTAATGAGTTGCTAGATTTAGGTGCCTTTGTAAATCCAGGTGGCTCAGGACTTTGGTCTGTAGGGGGTGCTGAAGAAACAGCTTAGGTTCAGGGCAGAAAAAGGAGTGAGAGGTAAAATTACTCTACAAAAGATGGGACCCAGGAAGAAATATACCTAAAGGGAAAGGGTGAACAAAATGAAAAACCCCGTCATCTGCCTGGGAACTAGGGTTGGGGGAAGTCTTTTTTTTTTTTTTTTTTTTTAAGATTCCCTAAGTATAAAGGGCCTTCACAGATATTTTGGAACTGGGTGTCTATTGTCCGTATGGTTCTAAAAACTACAAATCCTATATAATAAAGAGGTAATATGCAAATTGACCCTCACACTATAACGCCATCACAAGATGGTGGCATGCACAGCGGGGGCAGGGCAGTGGAGGCGGGACCAGCGGCCGCTCTGCGCAGCTTCTGCTGGGGTTCATGCGGCCCCATGGGGGTGTGGGAGTCCCGGCAGCCACATTGGCACGGCACTCCAGAATTTGGGCCACACTCCAGGACTTGAGGCCTTCCCACGGTGCTGGGGGCAAAGTTGGAGGGGGGGAGGGGTCCCAGGTCTCACACAATTTCATGCAACAGGTCACTAGGAGAAATGTAATTTAAGATGAACTGTGTTCTAATGCTGAATTTAAAATGGTCTCAGGTTTAATGCCCATAGGTGCCTAAATCTGTTTAATTATAACACAATTAATTACACTACCTATAATGGTTTAATCTTGACATGATTGCAGTCATCTATATTATATACTAGAGGCCCGGTGCATGAAATTCGTGCACAGGGGTGTGTGTCCCTCAGGCCAGCCTGCACCCTCTCCAATCTGGGACCCCTCGAGGGATGTCTGACTGCCCAGTAGGATCAGGCCTAAACGGGCAGTCAGACATCCCTCTCACAATCCAGGACTGCTGGCTCCCAACTGCTCGCCTGCCTGCCTTCCTGATTGCCCCTAACCGCTTCTGCCTGCCAGCCTGATCACCCCCTAACCACTCCCCTGCCAGCCTGATTGATGCCTAACTGCTCCCCTGCCAGCCTGTTTGCCCCTAACTGCCCTCCCCTGCAGGCCTGATCACCCCCAACTGCCCTCCCTTGCAGGCCTGGTCCCTCCCAACTGCCCTCCTCTGCTGGCCATCTTGTGGTGGCCATCATGTGTCCACATGGGGGCAGCCATCTTTAACCACATGGGGGCAGCCATCTTGTGTGTTGGAGTGATGGTCAGTTTGCATATTACTCTTTTATTAGATAGGTTAATTTATATTTAGTGGATTTTATAAAATTATATGAATGAAATTTTCCCTTGTGTTCCATTCTATCATTTAATAAGTGAAATTAGACTTCTTCTAACATAAAGGATTCCATTGAATGAAATTAAAAGAGAAATATAATTCTTTTCTTTGAAATATCAACATTTGTAAAACAGCAGAATCACATTCTTAAAATTCAACTTATACAATTTTTTACTGTTAACTTTCAAATGTGTAATGGATGATACATAGATTTTGGCTAATTTCTTTGACAAGGGGAACTGGCTTTGACAATTAGGTCAGCTGGTGGGTATTTTTCATAAGTTAAATAGCTAAAAGTTTTTAGTGTGTATTTATAAAGCATATTAGAAGTTAAAAGCACTTGAAAGAAAATACTGTATTGGTAAAATTGCATTGCAATTAATAATATTTTTTATTTCTTAACCCTGTCTAAACATGTCACATTAAAAGGGGTAAAGGGGTACCTCTAAGTCTAAGAGTATCAGATAAAATTAATAGTCATTTATTATGGTTGGTGAAGATATTTCAAGGATAAAGATAAGGTTTTTTTGTGTTGTTTTGTTTTGTTTCTAGAAGCTGAGAATTAAATAACTCTAGTGACTACATAGCAATTCCTTGTAAAGGGCAAAACTATTTTGAATTCTTTATTTTGAACAAAATTGAAATAGAACCTAATTATCAGCTATAGATCATTAAAAAAAATTTTATGGTAGTTCTCCATGTGATTTTTGGTATAGAAGACAAAAGTAGTCAAAAGAAGTGAGTGACATTACTATAACAAAACTTAGTCTATTCACACTGTTTATAAGAACAAGATTTCTTACACAGACATGTATAAAAACGAAAACTAGGTATAAAATTAATGCTGAATTCCCTTTCATGTTGGCAGTAAGTCATTTTCGCCCAATGGTATCACCAATTTACTAGTAAAAAGTAAAAGCTCTATTGATCTCATTTAGAAAAGCAATTCCAGTATATCGTCCTGGACTCTGACCACCTCCTTTTCCCCTTACCCTGGCTTCTCCCTGGGAAACCTTTATTTCATATCCCCAGTGTTAAGTGTAGTGCCTGCTAGAGTTATTACAGTGTGTGATTTTTTAAAAACACAAATGCTACCAAATTAATTCTTTTTGTTAAAAATAAGAATTCATTTGTTAAAGGAAAACTCTGAGAAAAAGCTTTTGTCATACAATTTTTCAGACACATAAAATAAACAAACACTGGCCTATGTGGTTGGCAAGTTTGAATTCTGAAAGCGAAGCATTCTGGGGGAGCGCTGCAGTGAATAAGTGTTTTGGGAGCAGAACTGCCTGCTCAAGCCCAACAATGTTACTTAATAGCTATTATGAAGGCACTCTAGGCAAGATAATAAACCTCTCTCTGCCTCAACTTAAGTGAAGATAGTAACAGAACCTAATTCTGAGACATAAATGAGTTATGATATGTGTCTGGAACAGAGCTCATGCTCAATAAACGTTGGCAGTTATTAGGGATTTGTTGATCACTCGCTTGTAATGAATGTCTTTATTATCTTTCTTCTATTTATGTGCATCAATCGCAGAGGCCACGATTTCCATGGCTTTGCATCTCCCTATTGTGCTCACCAAAGGGGAAGCTGTAGACCACCTGCCTCGGAATCATCCATGGATCTTGTTGAAAATGCTCATTCTTCAACTCCACTGCAGGCCTGAATCAGCCTGTCTGCCTGTGAGCCCTAGGAAGCTGTATTTTACACAAACACCGCCCAAGGAATTGTGATATAGTCCAGAGCTTGAGAATACACTCCATAAACATGACTACAGGTATAGTCAGCATCTCCCCCAGGTGAGGCAAAAAGAGGGAGCCCCAGGGGAATTTCAAATCAGCCAGTCATTCTCTGCAAATATCTCCCCTAGCATATTTTTCTAAATAGCAAACAAGTATCGGAAAGTTAAGATTGCTGTGATGTAATTTTAATGCAATATAGTGGCTATCAAGTTGCCCATAAAAAGAAATAAAAATGCATAGACAGTATATTGATGGGGGATTTGTGCTACAGTCAAGGAAATATAAGCACAGTTGAAATGAAATGCTGAGGCACTTAATCTTTGGTCATGTTGCATATTTACATAGTCGTGACTTTGAGAAATAATAATGGTCACATGTGCAGGGTGCCCTTGTCAGATTCCTGCAGGTCACCACTGCGGCGTTATGGGCTCCAGAGAGTGCTACCACGTGGCTGTGCCACATCTGCAAGAAATTGAATACACACTGCAGCTGAGTTTATATTTCAAGGTAGCAGTTTGCAGCTGCACATCATTTGTTTTGTCGTGTTTAAAATAGCTCTCAATCGCGTGCCAGCTACTGTGGCTCCAGATACTATTAATTAGGGATGGAAAACTGAAACAGCACCTTGTCCTGTGGAGGCTGGTGCCAGATTGCTTCCAAAACCCTGCCTCGGGTCTCTGCCATCCCATCAGAAGCTTCCGGGTAATCCTGGTGGTTTCTAGACAGTGGTCCTCCTTCAGGGTGTGGCTCAAGAGCAACTTGTTCAAAAATCACCTGGGAAGCTGTTTGAAAATGCAGTTTTCAACATCTAGTCCTGGACGCACTGAGTCTGAATCTCTGGGGATGGACCCAGAAATCCTCATTTTAGCGTGTTCGTGCATGTGGTAAAGTTTGAGAACCACTGTCATCTCCAGCCTACTCGAAAATCAATCATTTCCGCTGAAACCAAGTAGGATTTTACTCAACTGGAAACCTCAGTCTGCCCTTCCTAATTTTCTCTCAACAATACTTCTTTATTCAAGGTCGAGCAAACTCGCATCTACTTTATTGTTCTCCCTGCCAATTATAGGAAACTCAGGATAAAGGATTTTACTGACTTTCACTCATCGGTCAAGTCCAGATGTAAAATATCTCACCACATTATGAATATGCCCATATAGGAGTCAGACTGAGCTAAATACCTCATTTGTACGACCCTTTTGTGATGTACCAAGTGTAAATATGTGACCATTCTTTGAGTGCATGAAATGTACTGATGTTGATCTTTAGACTGGATAAAAGGATAACCCCCTCCTCCCACCAGTTCATCACCAAGTAGATTGTACGCCCTCGATAAATATGTGTGGAATGAATGACCAAATGAATCCCACTGTCCTGTTATCTCACCAAATACATCATAAACCTGCTGAGATTCTGCTCAAAAAGTCCCCTGGGCTCTACTGTAACCCATAACTAATCACTAAGGGTTTGAGGCCTTACTAAATTTCTCATTATACATACATCTTTCCTTTTGCAAATTGTTTCAGTAGCTTCCTGTCTATCACATCTCTTTTTTTTATGTTCACATCTTGCCCATTTCCATGACCCTTTGTTCGAAATGTTTATTTCTACCAAAAATGGGCAGCAGATGTCCTAAAATGTGTTCTTTTGGCCTCCAGATTATATTTTAATTTTAATTTTTTAAAAGAAAATTGGTTTACTAAAGCCCTTTCTTATCTTGAAAGCTTAATCAATAATTTTTAAATCATTTTCTATTGTAGCCTACTGGTCAATTTTTCGTGTTCATAAAAGAATCAAAGTGGAATTATCCTGGAGTTTAAATATCTTGGGAGCTGACAGATTGAGTGACATGCAATCACAGGAGAAAACTTCGGAGCACTTCTGTGTTTCCTGGTGAGCTTGTCACTCATTAAATATTTGAGAGTGCCATTTCTCAAATGTGGTGCCTATCTTTTAAAGAAAGCATGTGAATTGATACTTAATTAGGTTGTGGTTAGGTTAGCCTGAAACAGGCCCTATTTGTACGTATCATCCCAGTTGAATTATTCACAGCACCCCCAAAGTGTATAGTTTGGCCACTGAATTGTTTTAATTGCCCTTCTCATGACCCTAAAGTTTTAGATAGAAAAAGAAATACAATTTTAAGGTTATTATTTTTATTTTTCAATTACAGTTTACATTCAATATTATTCTGTAGTAGAGGCCTGGTGCACGAAAATCATACACTGGAGAGGGGGGTTCCTCAGCTCGGCCTGCACCCTCTTACAGTCCGGGAGCCCTTAGGGGATGTCGGATCATTGCCGAGGCGAGAGAGGCTCCCGCTACCGCCGCTACATTCGCCAGCCATGAGCCCAGCTTCTGGCTGAGCGGTGCTCCCCTTGTGGGAGCCACTGACCACCAGGGTTGCAGATCCTGTGTTGGCCTGCCCCCTAGTGCTTAGTGCACATCATAGTGACCAGTCATTCCATTGTTCGGTCAATTTGCATATTAGCCTTTTATTATATAGGATGGCAGCTGTTGCTGTTATTGTTTATGGACATGAAAGACTGCTTTGTCAAATGAATGCTCCCCATTTTACCCAGGAGGAAACAGGGTCTGTGTGACTAGGGCTCCACAATTATAAATGGCAGAGATGAGTCCAGAAGCCCTACCTTCTAACACTTAACCATGTTCATTCACTGTACCTTTCTTAATCCTGAAGTCAGACTTTTTAAAATTTGGTGTTTTATAAATAAACTATCGGAATTAATTGATATGGGGAAATGCAAATTGCTTTTTATTAACATATAGATTAGTTTCAGATGTATAACATAGTAGCTAGATAATCATGTACTTCACAGAGTGGTCCTCCTTCCCCCATATTTCTAGTACCCACCTGGCCCCATACATAGTTACCACAATATTATTGACTATATTCCCTATGTTGTAATTTACATTTCTGTGACTATTCTATAACTACCAATTTGTACTTCTTAATCCCTTCACCTTTTCCATCCAGCTATGTTTGCTCACAATTTCCCCTCTTATCTCATTCTATCCCACCAAACTGTCTCCTTTGAAACAACAGAAGAGTTAAATAATTGCCATCTTCAAATGAGCCCTAGAGCTTGGCCTCTTATTGATGAAGCTGAGATGTGGCACAAGATAGAACAGTTTGACTTTCCCAGTGAAAGATGATGTGATTCACATCAGAGCCGCATTCTTACAGATAGTTATCACCTTCTCAGTAGCCTTGTAAGTCCATTCAAAAGTACTCTTATAATGAAAGCACAAATTGCTACTGACCTAATGACAACTAATTAATTAATTGTTAATTAATTCACAAATATTTAGTGAGCACTAAATATTTATTGAGCACTACTACGTGCCAGACACTTTTAGTCTTAGGGATATAGAGTTAACACAAGATTTCTGTTCTCATGGAAAGTCCATTCCAGCAAGAGGAGAAAGATAATAAACAAGTAAATAAGATGAAGATAGTGGTAACTGTTATGAAGAAAATAATATAGAGAGATGGGGTAGAGAGTATATTGCTTAGGGTACAGCTAAATCTCAGTAACAGAGAGATCATAAATACATATGCTCAAAGTAAATAGAAGTATATATATTGCTTCCAGCAGTAACCTCTCCAGGACCGGAAGGTGATTCCTTGGATTTCCCTGTCCACAACCTAGGGTGGAATCCTTATGCACATGGTTGGAGTAACTCACCAGCACCATGTCTGCATTTCATCCTGTGGGGAAAAAAATACAGAATGTCCAGGGCAAGTGACTCATCATTAAGGAGATGACCCACATGTGTTATATTTTCATTCCTCTCCCTTCCCGATGACACAAACTTAGTCACACACCACAGCTAATTACAAGGACATCTGGAAAATGATGCATCTATTTGGACAATTAGGTGCCTACCTAAAATTTAGGGGGTTTTAATATCTATAATAATAAAAGGGCAATGTACTAATTAGACCAGACGTTATTCCAGACATCATTCTGGATGTCCTTCCAGACAAAGCCAGGGCCGGAGGGAAGCTGGTGCTGGCAACTGGAGGAAGGAAGGCCTACTCTTGCACAAATTTCGTGCACCGGGCCTCTAGTAAAGGAATAAAAGGCACATGTGGTCTCTGTTATAATTGCCCTTTTGTACCCTGGACTAGACAGATGGGGGCTTTTCTTAATGGAAGTTTTTCTCAGATAAAGAAGTCAGGGAAGATATGAGTCCCAAAAGACTAAAAGGAGGCAGCCACGTAACAAATGTGGAAGTTAAAAAATCAGCAATCTTGAGTTAAGATGACAATGGACATGTACATTTTCACACTGAAGTTTTAACTCATATTTAGTTATTTTTAATTATAATAATAGGTTATTATTTAAGATAATTTACTAATTTAAATAATAATAGGTTATTATTTAAGATAATTTACTAATAAAGCCTATCTCTCTCCATATATATATATATATATAAAATTTTCGTGAGATTCATAATCCTGTTTACATTCCATACCTAGTTGATGTTGGCACATCGACACATAGTCACAGTGAAGAATTTATACAGAAAATTGTTTATATTAAATTCTGAAAGTTTGATAATTCCATTTGTTTTTTCAAATCATCTCGAATTTCCAAACAGCAATTAAAATATCCACACCTTTTGCCAACCCTTCTATAACCTAAGCTACTGGGCAGCTCCATAGAGAGACTAAGAAATCATGGAATGAGGAAATCTTATTCTAAAGTAAATTGAGAGGGATTTCTAAGTTTTAGACTCATTCATCAGTCAGATGACTTGTACACAAAGCAAGAATTGTTTTCACATTGCGTATGAGGGAAGAAAATGCTTGCTGGAAAAGCATCTCGTCCTTGCCTAATCCTGGGCACTAGCCATGCATTTGATAAACTCAGGTCTAATTAAAACCATAAGAAATACCGCCCAAGGCAGGCCTCTAATCCAGTGGTCGGCAAACCGCGGCTTGCAAGCCACATGCAGCTCTTTGGGCCCTTGAGTGTTCTAACGCCACTTTTTCAAAATAGACTCGCCCAGGCCGAAAACCAACTTCTGCACATGGGCCACGAAGTCAGGTGTGCTGTCACCCCGCTAGGCTCGCGCTCCCTCTCAGGAAAGCTGTCATCTGCCTCTAAGTCCACGAGTGTCCCTTGGTCACGAAACAAACCTTGCTCCTTACAGTGGTTGCAGGAATGTGTATGTCACGATGATGGGTCTGAGACGTTGGGGATAATAATGATCATAAATACCTTTTTCAGAGGTGACTTATGTACTTGGCAAACACGACTTGTGAAGACATGAGCTTCTTCTCCTTTAGTGAAATTCTACCTATTATTGCTTCCGAATAGTAAAGTTTTCTCTTGTATTGCAGCTAGGCCGTGTGTCCTTCCTTCTAGGAGTTTCACAGGTAATTAGTTTCATTAAATAGTATCTTTGCTATGAAATTTCCCTCACAACAGCTCCCATCCCTTGGTCTAACCAAAAATCTTTAGCCACACTCTGACTACTATGTTTTTCTGAAAACATTTTTATTTAAATATGTGTAAAGATAGCACGAGTAGATAGCATATAAAAGCTGGAAAACCCCAGTGCTACCCAGATCGTCATCATCTGTCTTTCAGCTCACCCGCATGGCCTGGAGGGGTGTTCTGATGGCTGCCTCATGGCCTTTGTGACAAATCTCAGAGGTGCTTAGCTACCACTGACATGTTCTTAGCTTTGAGCTCAGCTGGTTTTTTCTGAAATCTGTAGTGCACACACCCATAGCCTTTCAAATCCTTAAAATATCAAGTGCACGAAGGAGAAGGATGCAGACTGAAACCGTGATGTTTGGAAAGTTTGAGTACTATTTTGCACTCAACTAACAAGAACACAGAAAAGTGCCCACATTACACAAAGACATAGAAGTTCCTTTAATCTAAATCTAGTAAGACCTTCCTAGCTGGGCAAGGCTTTGGAAAATAACAGAATTGCATTTTAATCCCAGCCCTGGGACCCAGCGGGATTCAGGGACTTGCCCCAGGTCACAGTCATTGAAGAGCAGAGCAGGAGTAGAAGCAAGTATCCAGTGCCCTTTTGACTGTACCACAATGCTATTGGTTGGAACTAATATAATTCTGTTTTTGCATTCTTGAGTCTACAGAGCCTCAGCATAAGGTTTTGGTATAGTGTAGCATGATATCGAAATCTTCCCCCCACTGTAACACCGCCCCATTCCGAAAAACCATATAAGGAACTTGAATCTCTATTGTAGTTCCTAAATAGCTTTGACAAACTTGACGTCTTGCCAACCAGTATACTATATCACACCCACTGACTTTAACAGGCAAATTATTCTATTAAATATCTAGGTTTAATATCTCAGCTAAAAATGGCCATCTGTTCACTCCCAATTACTGTCTTCCCCAAACATATTTACTTGACAATCTTAAAGAAAAACTCCACGTGTAGTAAGAACTGAGGATCTGTATTTTTAGCCTTTGTGCTGAAGAGCTGTCAACTGAAGCTAACATAATCTCAAAACTGGTTCAAGTCCTACTGGAGATAGAAACAGTTTTTTCAGCTCGTTCACAAAGCACATTCTTGCATTTATTTCTTAATAAATAATAATAAAAAAAAGAACAAATTGTCAGGGGCAGGGACGTCCAAATAAAGTGGGCTGCCTTTCTTGTTGTTCACCTTTTTGTATTTTTGGCCTTTCTTTCCTCCCAGCTTTCTCTTTGAAATATACGTTTTCTTAAAAGAGAAAATGGAAAGGAAAATTCAGCTGCCAGGTGCACCTTGTCATTAATTGGCTTAACATGCCAGCCCAAAGACCAGCTAGTGACATTAACCTCCCATCCTCATCCCTGCGTGCCTCTCAGAAGGACTCCTCTGGATTCCAATCACTGTGCATAAGCACTTCTGATTCTGTGTCATCCCTAGAGACCTGACTTGCGTGCAATCATTCAAAGTTCCTTCTGAATGTTTTAAAAAGCCAGAATTCCAACAGTTCTCAACTTTGCAGACAGGGCTTCAGTTTTGGTTGTGTTATACATCAGGTACTTGCACAAAGTTGAAGAGCCACTAAACCTGAAGAAATGTACAGCAGAAAAAGAAATTCCCTGACCATTTAAGACAAACTTGTAAAAGCTGATAGTTATAACACTTATAACCAAGATTTTACATCTATCAGCTGCCTCCTGTACACCCCCCATTGGGGATGTGCCCACAACCAAAGTACAAGCCCTTGACCGGAATCGAACCTGGGACCCTTCAGTCTGCAGGCTGACACTCTATCCACTGAGCCAAACCGGTTAGGGCTAACCAAGATTTTTTTTTATTGAACTAGTAGCCATATCAAAAGGCAAACTATCCCTATCCAAAAAAAGAAAATAATCTACAGTAGGTCCTCGGGTTACATGGGAGGTCCGTTCCTATGGGTGACTTAACGTGCTTTTCACCGTGAGTCAGAAGCCACCTACATAAGCACCTACGTCACTCACGTGGACACACACATAGCAGCAATGAAGTGAAACAGTAAAACAATTTAAAAGAAAGATAACAATTCCTGACCTTTACTTCTGGTAAGTAAATAATAAAAAATATAAAGCACATATGTACATACGTCAAAATGACGGAACTTTTTTATATATATATAAATAAATGGGAGGTGGCGATGTAACCACGAAACGACGTCCGTGGAGTCTGACGTAACTGGAGGACTGCCTTATTTGGGGAGTTATTTTCTGGAATGAGGAAGAATGAGTGGAACTGCCTCTGGTCATCTGTGTATGTTTTCTCCCCTTCCTAGCCTTTGCTGATTGGAATGCGTTCTGGTATCTTAGCCTCTCCTGAGGAAAAACAGGCAACTAAGAAGCTTGCCAGAGACCCAACAGTTGTACAGCAATGACTTTCAAGCAACATTTATTCACTTATTTAAGAAATAAATGTTATTTCTTACTGTGTACCAATTTCTATGCTAATATCTGGGAATACAACCAGGGGCCAGGTAGACAAGTTTGCTGTCTTCATGGAATCTACTAGTATAGCCAAGAGAGGAAGAGACCAAAAGCATGGCTTAACTTGGTGGTCGGCAAACTGCGGCTCGCAAGCCACATGCGGCTCACGAGCCGCGGTTTGCCGCTCTGTTGATTAATGAATTTGCCGACCACTTGGATAGGGGCTTAATCACCAGGAACAACAACAGCCTGTAATTATTGAAATCGGGAGTCTAGGTCAGTGGTCGGCAAACTCATTAGTCAACAGAGCAGCAAACCGCGGCTCACGAGCCGCATGTGGCTTGAGAGTCAGTTTGCCGACCACTGGCTTAACTAATTACTGAAATGCAAGAAAAATGGTCTGTCAAAGCAGTTTGGAGTTTTAAAAATATAATTCTTAAAAAATGATGAATATACTGTTCTAATATTTAAGTACCAATCTATGAAAAGTAAAGAAATATATATGTATTTGTTACTGTATGTCAAGGGCTTTATATATATTATTCATAAGGGAAACGGAGACTTATAAAGTAGAAATGTCCAGAACACAATCATGGCCTGTCAGCTATAAAGTCAATAATCATACACATATTTATCTAATTCGAAACCCATACATTTACACCCACACTTTCTGACTTCCTCAACTGAGTCTCCTTTGGCAGCTTAACTGAGAAGGTCACATTGCTTCAGACTCTTTCACCAGTCAGAAGCAGGCACACAAGGTTCTCTAGCCTATCTCTTTAGCTCTGATTAGATTATGTAAGAGTCTAAAAAATAATCTCGACCTATGTAAAATCTCCAACGAAGACAGCCTTCCCCACTTCCAGTAGCAACACAATCCGATGTTTCATAATTCCACAAGTGTACTACTTCTCAGTGAGTTTCTATTATGTCAGCAAGTTCTCATTGTCAGATCAAGGATGTGGAGCACTGCTGTTGACAATGTAAAATACTACAACCATTTTAGAAAACAATTTGGCAGTTTCTTAAAAAAAGTTCAACATATACCCACCATACCACCTAGCTAGTGCACTTCTAGGTTTTTACCCAAGAGAAATGAAAACATATCCATAGTAAGAGTTCTATACAAATGTTCATAGTGACCTTATTTGTAATAGTCAAAATGGGGAACAGTTTAAATGCCTGCCATCAGGTAAATGGATAAACAACTGGTGGTATGTCCAGATAGTGCAAAACGACTCAGCAATTAAAAAAAACAAAAAACAAACAAAAAAAAAACTAGTGACATGCTCAACAAATTGAAATTTCAGATGAATCTCAAAATCATTATGCCGAGTGAAAGAAACATGGCAAAAAGAAGTATATACTGTATGATTCTATTTATATAAAATTCTTTAAAAATGTAAACTAATCTGTAGTGATAGAAAGCAGATCAGTAGTTGCTGGTGGATCTTGACAGAGATAGGAATGGGTTACAAAGGAACTAGAGGAAATTTTAGGGAGATAGTAATAATTGTTAACTTGATTATAGTAATGGTCTCATGGGTGTATACATTTGTCAAACTGTATAAAAGTGTACACTCTAAATATGTGATACTCACTGTCCTTCAATTTTATCTCATGAAGCTGTGAAATAAATTCATACATTTGTCTAATTGCCCCAACTCCAAGTCAGCACAATGGATTTATGTCTTTGCTCCATATTTAGTGTATCTCACATAGTCCCTGATCCTGAGCCCAATTCCCAAGTCACATTAGACTGTAGGGTAATAACGTGTTGTTTTTGAAATGTGGAAAGAATGGGAATATTAATTAAGACACAGAAACCATATGGGGTGGTTGAGAATAAGGACCTCAGAGTTACATACCCAAGTTTGGATCTCACTTCTATCTCTCACTTGCGATGTGACCTTGCATGAAACTAAATTTCCTGCTGCAGTTCTCCTCACCTGTAAAATGGAGATGTTAATAATACTATTGACCCTGTGAAGTTATTTTGGATACTCAATAAGATAATGCATGTGCAACATGAGATTGGCCCCAATAAATTTCTATAATCAAAAACCCTGCCACAACACTCAAATTTATTCCAAAATTTCTAATTCTTTAAAATAGTCATGTTACTGCAAGATGAATGAAATGATCCAGGTAAACCTGCATAGCTCATTGATGGGAGTTCCAGCAGCCAATCATCAATCCTCTGTTCAATTTTCCTTAATCGCTGGGTGCATTTTCATGGGTATTTTACTGCAGTAAGAGTAACCAAAGCACCAAGTTTTCTCTGTTCCTATCCACCTCCTTTTCCTGTTTTCGTAGTCATATCCAAGTCTTTTTATGAGGTTTTTAGGTCTACAATACTGATGTAAGAGGTTTGCCCAGGAAATCTGGCAAGTCTTTCTGTGTATAGGTGAATTAAACTTTTCTATACCTTGTTCTTCAATGATGTTAGTGATCTCTTCCAATTTGGAATTCCCTCTATCTGGTTCATAGTTGGAACTCAATAAATGTTAATACCTTTTCCCTAGTTTAGGATTTAAGTTTGTCAACATAGCACTAAGTACACATGATAGCACAGCAAGCACCTGGGTTCAGAGAGAGATTCTAAGAGGAGGCTCATGAGGGTTGCACTGAAATACAAGTGCAGCAGATGCATCATTTTCATGCTACAGCTTGACAGTAGCACTCAATTTTTATTATTCCAAAGTGGAGTGAAGGAATTTTGGTAATTATACCAGGACAGGAGACGTACACTAGGACCCTGCTAGGCACACCAAAGTGGTTAACCTAATCTGAGTTATCAACTGTTCAAGCAATATTTCAAAGCAAAGAGATATCAAGCAAGGAGGTGAGAAGAAAGTTTGTCACATGCTGAATGCTGGCCAAGTAGGCTCCTTGGAATAGGAAGACTTTGGGATACAATCTAGTTCCTCCCTACTCACAGGGTGGTCTGTAGACCAGCAGCACAGGGAGCTCTGTTAAAAATACAGAACCATGAGCCCCACACCTCAGGCCTACTGAATCATAATCTGCACTTTAACAAGATATCCTGGTGATTCAAATATACATTAAAACTTGAGTGGCACTGGTATATAGATCTACAAACTTGCTTACCATTTGAGTAATTTGGGTAGCTTTAAAAAAAAAAAGAAAAGAATTTCAAGGGCCCATCTCCCAGAGATCCTGATTCTGTGGGTTTTTTTTTTTTTAAGGTGGATCCAAGAATCTAAATTTAGAAGAGCTCTCCATGAAATCCTTGGGGACAGGTAGGTTGAAGGCCCATTAATCTAGTGTATCCAATGTAAAGGGCACCCAAATTTCCATCAGAATCATATAGGGAGTTAAAATGAAGGCAGTGTGAGATACTCTGAGATTCACTCTATTTACATTTTTTATCAAGAAATTTATCTATTTTCAGCCAAAAAATCCTTTGAGAGCTAGATTCCATAATAGGAAAATATGTTAGCTGAGGAATTTTCAGTGAAATGAAGCAAAGCATAATTTTTCCAAAGAAAGCCTTCCAGCTCCTGAAGCAAACCCAAATAGCCATAAATGTACCCAGACACAGACACAAACATAAAACGAGACCAAGAAGATAGCCAAATGCTGCTTCCCAGTACATTCCCAGGCGTGATGACTTGGTGGTCTTTGTGAGAACATCTATCCCCCGGCCTCCTCCCAGGCCCAGAGTTGTGTGCAACAGGCTATGTTTCTATGTCATTTCTTGGGGTACGGTCACCCACCAGAAGCTAAGCCTAAACAAATACAGACACCTTGCTGTGCTATACCTATTCTTCTTCCTACGTTTATGTTCAACAGTAAATTTTTTGTTAAGTGTCTGATGGATCTCTAGTGAAGCAAAGTTTAGGCATTAAGGTTCAATGAGTAGGTTGAATCTAAAAAAAAAACCCAGATCTTAATCTGTGGTGAAAAAGATATAGCATCAAACGCATAAACAATGCAGTCTAGAATCAGGACAAAAAGTCAAAGTCATGGACACAGATGTTCACATTCAAGCTTTGAAGTAAGAATGGTTCAAAAATAAAATTAGACATAAGGCAGGAAGAGAGTGTTAATGACTTGGATTTCTCAACCAGGTCCAGCAATGGGTCCCTATAGCTACCCACCTAAAGCTGATCCTTTATTTTTTTATCTTCATTGTTGAAAGTATTACACATGTCCCCTGTTTGATCCTTTTGAAGGAATACTGAAAATTGTGGATCTCTCAAGTGTAGAGTTTCCATTCTTTTTATTTGCTGTTCTTTGATATATCTCCCTACTTCTGTTTACTTTTTTAATACTTTATAATGAAAGGAAAGGACAATGAACAGTTCAGTAATTATGCTCTAGATTAAATAATTGTTAACATTTTGCTTTATTTTCTATATTATCTAACATTTTGTCAAACCATTTTCAAATGAGTTGCTAACATGACACATAACTACGAAATATTTTAGCTTACTGCTCCTAAGAATAAGTTCTCATACATAACTACAATACCACTAAAACACCAAAGAAAACTAGAAAAAAATTTTCTCTAATGTCACCTAATATCCAGTCCTTATTGAACTTTCCCTAATTATCCCCAAAATACCTTTTGGGGTAAAATACCCCAAAGTTGAAAGAATTTTACAGTGCACTTATACACACACCACACCAGTGGTACCATTTATTTGTTACTATACGTATTTTATCACATCTTTACATCTTACATGCATTCTTTACCCATCAATCCATCTTATTTTTTGACATATTTCAAAGTGAAGTCCATCAGTACAGTTTACCCTTAAATATTCTGTATATGAATCACTAAGTAGAGTTCAATATTTATTTACAATGTTTTCTTTTGATAGAAAATTTACACACAATGAAATGCACAAATATTAAATTACCAGAGGCCCGGTGCACAAAATTCATGCACGGGGGGGCGGGGTATGTCCCTCAGCCCAGCCTGCACCCTCTCCAATATGGGACCCCTCAAGGGATGTCTGACTGCCTATTTAGGCCTGATCCTACCAGGCAGTTGGACACAATCTAGGACTCTCACAATCTAGGACTGCTGGCTCCCACCTGCTCGCCTGCCTGCCAGCCTGATCACCCCCTATCCACTCCCCTGCCAGCCTGATTGCCCCTAACTTCCCTCCCCTGCAGACCTGGTCACCCCTAACTGCCCTCCCCTGCAGGCTTGATCACCCACAACTGCCCTCCCTTGCAGGCCTGGTCCCTCCCAACTGCCCTCCTCTGCTGGCCATCCTGTGGTGGCTATCTTGTGTCCACATGGGGGCAGAATCTTTGACCACATAGGGACAGCCATCTTGTTTGTTGGAGTGATGGTCAATTTGCATATTACTCTTTTATTAGATAGGATAGAGGCCTGGTACATGGGTAGGGGCCAGCTGGTTTGCCCTAAAGGGTGTCCCAGATCAGGGTGGGGGTTCTCTTGGGGCATGCGGTGGCCTGGGTGAGGGGCCTGTGGTGGTTTGCAGGCTGGCCACGCCCCCCGGCGACCCAAGTGGAGGCCCTGGGATCTGGGATCTATTTATCTTCTATAATTGAAACTTTGTAGCCTTAAGTGGAGGCCAAGGCAGGCCAGGGCTGCAGAAACTTGGCTTCCTCCATCGCCGGGGGCAACTCAAGCCTTCTGGTCTCTCCAGCTCTGTGGCTGCCGCCATTTTTGTTGGGATTTATTTACCTTCTATAATTGAAACTTAGTAGCCTTGAGTGGAGGCCTGGGCCTACCAGTGGGTGAGGAAAGCTTGGCTTCCTCCATTGCTGGAGAAACCCAAGCCTCCTGCTTGCTCCATGGCCGCAGCCATCTTGGTTGGGTTAATTTGCATACTTGCTCTTGATTGGCTGGTGGGCGTAGCTTATGGGTGTAGCGGAGTGATGGTTAATTTGCATATTACTCTTTTATTAGATAGGATATTTGCT
This sequence comes from Corynorhinus townsendii, assembly GCA_026230045.1. Taxonomy (NCBI): domain Eukaryota; kingdom Metazoa; phylum Chordata; class Mammalia; order Chiroptera; family Vespertilionidae; genus Corynorhinus; species Corynorhinus townsendii. The sequence goes on from JAPDVU010000007.1 coordinate 151,544,212, forward strand.
CAGTTTTAACCAATAGATACATCTGTGTAGCCCAAGTCCATATCATTATCAGAAATTTTTTTCATGACCATTCCTAGTCAATCCTCTCCCCAACTCTCCACCCTCAGAGACAAACACAGTTCTGAAGTTTTACACCATAGATTACTTTTGCCCATTCCAGAACTCCCCATAAATAGAACTATACAGCATATACTTTTTTGGAGTTAGCTTCTACCACTCAAAAGAACGCTTTTGAGAATCATCCATATTATTGGGTATATTAGTAGTTCATTTGGCTATTATAAATAAAACTTGTATAAAAATTCTTGTACAAATGCTCTTTGTGAACATGTTTTCTTTCTCTTGAATAAATATCTAGAAAAGGAATTGCTGGGTCCAAGAGTAGATATATATTTAGTTTTATAAGAAACTTCCAGACCTTTTTCCAAAGTAAATATACCATCTTACACTCCAGACAACAAAATATGAGATTTGCAGTTGCTGTTTTTTATTTACTTATTAGAGGCCCAGTGCACAGATTCATGCACCGGTGGGGTCCCTCAGCCTGGCCTGCAGGGATCGGGCTGAAACCAGTGCTCGGACATCCCCGAAGGGTCCCAGATTGCAAAAGGGTGGTTCTCAGGTGATACACCCCGGAATCAGGCTCCCTCCTCTCTAGTTCCGGGTGCGTCACTCGAGAACCGCAACTGCAAGTCACCACAGCTCAGCAGCTCCTGCGTTGAGCGTCTGACTCCTGGTGGTCAGTGTGCATCATAGCTACTGGTTGGACAGTCGAACGGTCAGACGGTTGGACAGTCTGATGGTTGAACAGTTGCTTAGGCTTTTATATATATATAAGTGCTCTTATCTTTTTAAATTCGTTCCTTCTACTTACTTTATGTTTACTTCATTCTTCTTTTTTCTATGCTTTTTAAATTGGATCCCCTACTATTATTTGAATTTTCTATTCTTTTTAAATTGGATCCCCTAACTATTATTTGACTTTTCTATTCTAATATAAACATTTAAAGCTACAAATTTCCCACCCTAGCTGGTTTGACTCAGTGGATAGAGCATTGGCCTGCGGACCGAAGGGTCCTGGGTGTGATTCCAGTCAAGGGCATGTGCGTGGGTCATGCTCCTCCCCGGCCTGGGTCCTGGTTAGGGCATGTGCAGGAGACAACCAATCAAAGTGTTTCTCTCATGTGGATATTTCTATCTTTTCCTCTCTCTCCCACTCTCTCTAAAAATCAATAGAAAAATATCATCTGGTGAGGATTGAAAATAAATAAATAATGCTACAAATGTCCCTCTAAGCATTGCTTTAGTTGCTTTCTGCAAATTTTGATAGGTGGTACTTTTATTTTAGTTTAAAATGTTTTCTTATTTACTTTAATCCATAAATTATTTACAAGTGCTTTTTTAATTTATTGTTGACAGTATTACAGATAAATTTCCAAAATGTTAGGGGTTTCCTAGATATCTTATTATTATTGACTTATCATTTAATGACTCTGTGATCAGAGACTATAATACATATAATTTCAATCTTTTTTGAATTATAAAAGCTTGTTTTATGATTTGATATATGATCTATCTTGATGAATATGCTGCATATGCTTGAAGAGAACATTTATTCTTAAGTATTGAGATATTAATATTTTATTTTCCCTTTATTTTAGTTTTTTATCACAATTTATCCCCCATATATCCTCTTCCACCTTCACCCATGAGGTATTAATGTTTTATAAATATTAATTATGTCAAGGTGGTTAATAGCCTTGTTAGATTCCCTATATCTTTACTGATTATTTTTGCCTTGTTTTCCTATCAATTACTGAGAGAAGAGTTTTTATTTTCCAACTGTAATTTTAAAATCATCTATTTCCCCTTAGTTCTGTCAATTTTTCTTCATGGATTCTGAAGCTCCAAAATGCATTTTACAACTTTTTTTTTCCAAAATAAATATAATCAAGTATTCTTACCAAACTATTTAACCTAAATCTTATCAAGCACTTAAATTTACTAATTTTCTACCTTGAAGAGGAACAAGTTAAACAACATTATGAGGAAACAATCAGGCATGTCCAGAATAAGAGACAATTTACAAGATAATTGACCTGTTCTCTAACATGTTAAGGTCATAAAACGGGAGAGATTAGGAGTACTGTCTTACACGATTTAGAAGACAGATCAACTAAATGCAGTGCTCTCTAAACACCTGATTCTTTTTGCATAAATAACCAAGACTCGAGAGACATTATATTATACATGTTCCACCTTGACTATTAGAAAATAGCCAAATTATATTGTACTGAGTGCATAAAGAAGGCAAGACTTGTTGAAAGCAAGAAGATCAACCCAATCCAAGGAAGAATCCTTGGGCAATTCCCATGCTACATCCTTGAAGTCAGATATACAGCATCAGGGTGCCCTGGAACTGTGTGTGATGGTGCTGGAGGCAAAGAAAAGGAATTCTCACTGTAACCAATCATGCCACAATTCTGTCTCCACTGGAAACCACCCACCACCATAAAGGAAAGCAGAGTTGTGCACCTATGCCTCTTCTAACTTGGTTTTTGTTGTATATACTGTGCAATAAAGAATTTATTCCCCACCTCCTGGGAATATTATGGGATGACAGCTCTCTGCCAAGAGCCCTCTCTGGGACATGCTTCAACAGAAGAGACTTATCTCACCCAAAGTCACTGCCTCTTCCAAGGGCAGGCTATGTTCAATGACTGATCAACCTAGAGTTTGCTCCTTTACCCCAACTTCGCACAAATCTAAAGGACCATACCAACCCCAGACCTTCTTGTGGGGTTGGCTAAGCCCTTATTAGGTGGAACCACAGCCAAGCTCTCCTGCCATGTCCTCCTTATCCCATTCTTCCCACACTTCTTCATCCTGAGAATACTCCCCAGGATCCTTTCTGTGCGCTTATCTCCATTTCAGAGTCAGTTTCCTGGATAATCCAACCTGCAGAAAGGTTACATAGCTGATCACCTCTAGAGAGCTCACAATGCTTTCATTGTATTTCTATAGAAACCAAATTTACTCAGATTTTGCAGAAGGTAAAATCAAGGCACAAATTTTCTGTGACTTGTTTAAGATTATCCAAGGTGCCAATATTGTGTGAAGGCAGTATGCCAAGGCATGCTCCAGAACCACATAAATATGCTGCCAGGTTTTCATCTCCATATAAAATTTATTTTTGCTACAATAGCATAAAACTTACAGTTCCGGCAATGCGTGCCAGATGGAATGTTAAGATCCGTGGGTTTGCATAGTTGGGTACAGAGCAGGATGTAATAAGTTAAAAACAAGTGTTAAGAAGCAGAGTAGTCAAAGAAAGTGTGGAAATATGAGATACTCTCCTCATGAGTATGTAAGAGAATAAGAGCAGGGCAGTAAATCTACTGACACGGGAACACCAAACTGAAGGGTGATGATGACGATTGCAATAACTGTAGATGGTTTTAGAGATGCTGCAAAACAGGGTTTTACCATAAGAGTAGCTACATTGATGTCTTTACTATTTCTTTCATGTTTGGAGATACCCCATCAAAGTTTCTAGCACTCAAAAGTTAGCATGGAATGCAAAAAAGTTGAGACCCCTGAACTGGGCATTGGATCCCCCCAAATTGAGCCCCCCACCACCACCATGCTTTTTGTCTACACCCATATGTTAAAATAGACGAGATATACCTTCTGTTATCCCAGATTGAGCAGTGCATGCTGTTTCCTAATAAAATGAAGCTTATGGCATTTGAAACACGTTAAGCACAGAAGAGGATATCAAAAGAGAACATGAAAGAAAGAGGAGGCATTTGCGTAAAAAGCAAAGCCAGCACTTTGATGTCCCTGGATCTGTTCGGCATAAGCATGTGACCCCATCGAGGGAACAAAAAACACAGCACTTCGTTTTGACAGCGTCTCCACTGCTTTTCTGTTTTCTTTTCTAAGCTTGTTGGCACGTTCCCTGCCGTGCACATTCCCTCCAGCGGAGCCTATCAGCTCGGCTGCACAAAGCCTTCTTTGTACCCCCGAGAGCGAAGTATTGATAAGCCCAACGGAATCAGATGAGACAGGTTTCTGGTTTTCAGGCATCAGTGTGGTCTGGTTTTCAAAACATCTGTGGCAGGGGCTCCTGAGTCACACATGAACTACTGTATTCTATGACTTATTGGCAAATCTGCAACTCTTTCATGCAGGCTGAAGTCTGCTCTCCAACATCGATTAGTTGCAGCAATGATCCTGAATCCATCACATAGCCACACAACCCGTTATTTCATGCAAGCTAGTGAAGGTTCACCCAAGGCACTTACAGGTCTTGCTTTTAAAGCTATTTAAAACAAAGAAAATATTTTAACTATGAAGTCAAAAGCGGAGGGGAGTTTTTAATCCTCTGTAACTTCTTATCTGCAGCACCTCCTGGTTATTCTTCTCCTAACGGGCTGGTCATTTTCATTAAGGCAGCTGGCAGCTCTGACTTCGCCCAGAGGGGAATGTAACCCAGGGCCACCAACAAGAACTTGGAATTCTCTGTTTTTTGTCACTCGCTGTTAGAATCACAGCCTTTTCTAAATTTAGGACAGTGAATCCTATTAATCAGTGACCTGACTGCAAAGCCTCGAGTTTGTGCAGAGGCCCAGCCGACAGCGTGTTGGGTTGTAAAGGTCAACAACATGCCCGTTCCAGAGCCCCCTCCTCCTGGCCCACCGCTACAAAAGCAAATGACACGGTGAAGCGGGCCTTATTTACAGGACAGAATGCAGATGTGTTCACTGCATTTCTCAGCTTCCTTTTCTAATGCTCGCAGTACAGTTTATGGATTCCTAGCGTCTGCATACGTCAACTTGTGGCTCTAAAGGATTAATTTCACTTTATCCAATATGCTGCTAAACCTCTTAGGGACTTCGTGGTTTGGTGTGCTGGGCTGACCTTGCACTAATTTAACTCAGATTCTGTTTTTCATACTGTCATAATTTAACTATTATAGCACTGTTTGTGGGAATTCAGATATGGTTATTTAATGAAGGGAGGAAAAAGACAAAACATTCATTAGCTATCCTGGATTCCAACCAGTCCCTTGCCCTTTATATCCAACAGGTCAACAGGTTATGAAGATCTAAAGACCCTAGTTCAGCCCAGTAGTGGCATCTCCCCGCATCCCCACTGTTATTGCCTTAGTTCAGATCTCTTGGGCTTCCAACCTCTTACCTGGTCTCCCTTCTGCCAAAGTGTCCCTGCCCTGATACCGGGAATCTTTCTGATCATGTCACTCCCTTCCTAAACAACCTTCTTGGGTAGACAACCTTTGCATATAAGATAGAATTTTTTTCAAATGTGGTTTTATGGGCCCAAACCAGTTTGGCTCAGTGGATAGAGTGTCAGCCTGCGGACTGAAAGGTCCCAGGTTCGATTCCGATCAAGGGCATGTACCTGGGTTGCAGGCACATCCCCAGTAGGGGGCGTGCAGGAGGCAGCTGATCGATGTTTCTTTCTCATCGATGTTTCTAACTCTCTATCCCTCTCCCTTCCTCTCTGTAAAAAGTCAATAAAATATATATATTTTTAAATGTGGTTTTATGGAAGTACAATGAAGTTCTGGCTTCATAATGTCATTTGAACTAATGAATTCACCACATATTCATAAAGTCAGAAATTTGATCAGTATCTCGGCAGTGGACCCACATTAACTAATCCCGCAAGATTCATGCAGGAACTCAAATTGTCAGCATATTAATTTTCATTGAAGCATATCTGCTAGACAAGCCTTAATCCTCACTTTGGCCTGAGCTGCAGATTCCTCCCCAAGAAGCATAGTTACATGAACAGCCATATTATAATAAGGTTTTTTATGACCATGGAGTTTGCTCAGGAGAGTGAATGGTTTGGCCAATTTGAGGCCTTAAGAGGATGACAGTTCTGGCTGTGACTACCAGGCTGGTCCATGTCACTGCTGATCCCTGCACTGCATACTGCGAGCTCTCTCCCACGATGTCACTTTATTGGGCTTCTATTTTCTATAATCCAGGCTTCCCAGCCATTTTCTGTTGATACAAAACAGAGGATTAGGTTCCCACATCCTGCATAGAATTCACACCATTTCCCTGAGCTTGACTCTCCCATGGAATTCTGGGACAGATTCTGGAACTCTTCAGTAATATACTCACTGATGGGCAATCCCATTTATAGGAATATATCCTAAGAAACCTGAAACACCAAACAGAAAGATTGTATGTACCCCTATGTTCATAGCAGCACAATTTATAATAGCTAAGATCTGGAAACAAAGTGCCCATCAGTAGATGAGTGGATAAAAAAGCTGTGGTACATTTATATCATGGAATGCTATGCAACAGTTAAAAAAGAAGAATCTCTTATCCTTTGAGACAACATGGAAGGACCTGGAGAGTATCATGCTAAGTGAAATAAGTCAGTCAGAGAAAGACAGGTATCACATGATCTCACTCCTATGTGGAATCTAAGTAACAAAATAAACTGATAAATGGAGTGGATCCAGAGACACAGAAGCATGGAACACAGTGAGGAATCTCAGAGGGAAGGGGGAAGGGGGAAAGTAATCAACCAAGAACCTTGTATGCATATATGCATGGCTCATGGCCACAAACAATGGGGTGGTGAGAGCCTGGGGTGGGGGTAGGGGTGGGCTGGAGAGGGACAATGGGGGGGAAAGGAGGGAGGGCATATGTAATACTTTCAACAATAAAGAATTATTGAAAAATAAATAAATAACATAAACTCACTGACAGATCCAACTGGTTCTTGCTTCACTTTCTCAATAACTGAACACATTCCATAATGTTCTCTCAGAAGACAGCTTTATTCTTAAGTTCTTTGGAATCTCTGTCACCCTCTAAAACCTGACCCAAACAGCCTCATCTACAACTACTCACACACATTCTCTCCAGCCACACCCAAATTCTTCACTCTTCTTTCCTGCTAGAGCTATATGCTCCCTGGGCCACAAGTCACAGAAACTGTTCCTGACAAATATAAGGAGAGAAGGGATTCACCAGGAATAAATGTAGTAGCTTACATGGTTGAAGGAAAAACTGAAAAGCTAGGTTTCAGAAAGGATGCAAACTGGGGCAAAGCCCTGGCTGGGTGGCTCAGTTGGTTGGAGCATCATACCATACACCAAAAGGTTTTGGGTTCGATTCCCAGTCAGGGCACATACCTGGGTTGTGGGTTTGATCCCAAGCCCTGGTCAGGATGTGTACAGGAGGCAACTGATTGGTGTTTCTCTCTCACTTCAATGTTTCTCTCTCCCTTTCTCTCTCTCTCTCAAATCAATAAACATGTCTTTAGGTGAGGTTAAAAAAAAAAGCTGAGCCCTAGCTGGTTTGGCTCAGTGGATAGAGCATCGCCTGTGGAATGAAGGGTCCCAGGTTCAATTCCGGTCAAGGGCACATGCCTGGGTTGTGGGCTCAATCCCCAGTAGGGGGTGTGCAGGAGGCAGCCGATCAGTGATTCTCTCTCATCATTGATGTTTCTATCTCTCTCTCCTTCTCCCTTCCTCTCTGAAATCAATAAAAATATATTTAAAGAAAAAAAAAGCTGGGGCAGAGCTGAGGACCTAGATAGCAGGAACAGCTGGGCCATCTCTTCATCATCACCATGAGGATGCTCAGTTCCAGTCGCTTCCAAGGCTGCTCAAGATTCAAATACACCGCCCCCCGCCTTCAGCTTAAAGAAGGCCAGGCACCTTTATTGCTGGACCCTCAAGACCGTTCAGACTGAGAGATGGATCATTTGTAAAAAGGAAGTCATGAAGGATGTGGGGAACAAAGCTGAGAGTGGATAAACTGGGGAACCAAAGTATAAAGTTAGATCTGAAGCCTCAGCCAGCAGAAATGCTCAACTGCACAACTAATTTGAAGATCAAAAGAAGAAACATCTAGGGAGGTAACACACTGTACAGATGGGAAAAGAGAAAAAAGGGGAAAGAATGACATTTTTAGTATGTAGATAAAAATGACTTGTGGAAATCTTACATGGTGGTAAGAAAAGTATAAGAATGCATAATATGTAAACAATTATTAAAAACTTTGATGGGTGAGTGAATTTAAAAGAATAGTCATACAAAATGAAGAAATTAATATTTGCAGCTATATTTAAAGTCCCAGCTTTTCATAAAGGGCTTCACAAGACAAGATTCTGGCCTGGCTACTCCTCCAGCTACTAGCTCTCCTCTCCATGTTTAGGTAATACTGCCCATTATTTATTCGCTCAAACGCCAGCTCCCTTCCACCTCAGAGCCTTTGCACACACAGTCTTCTTCACCTTCTGTTTTAGTTAGGGTTCTCCAGAACAATAGACCCAATAGGAGACCTATATCTACATCTATATCTATCTATCTATCTATCTATCTATCTATCTATCTATCTATCTAAAGAGAGAGATTTATTTTAAGGAACTGGCTCACATGATTGTGGAGGCTGCCAAGCCCCCAGGGCAAGCCTGCGGCTGGAAACTCTAGCAAGAGCTGATATTGCAGTCTTGAGCCCAAAGACTGTAAACTCGGGCAGAATTTCTATGTTGCCGTCTGGAGACAGAATTCTAAGTTTTTTCTCTTTGGGAGACCGCTTTGCTTTTAAGGTCTTCAATTGAATAGATGAGGCTCACCCACATGATGGAGGGTAAGTTGCTTGAATCAAAGTCTATTGATTTAAAAGCCCATCCCATCTAAAAACAAATAAAAACTTCATAGTATCAGTGTTGGACCAAACAACGGGGCCTTGTAGCCTAGTCAAGTTGACACATAAATGTCCTATCCCCCTACCCACCTCCACCAGACTGATTAATGCCATGTCTCATCTCATGTTTCACCTCAAACCTCAGTCCCTCAAGGATGATTTCTCCAACCCTGTCTTACATGGGCACTTTTTGAGTACTCTGGAACTTTCCTTCTTAGCATGTCCCACCACCAGTGGTTAACATGTGAGTGTATGAAACTGTGTAACTGTTTTACTACCTGTCTCCTCCACTGTAATGCAAGCCCCAGAAGGTTAGACTATTTTACTTTTCGCTATCCCCCTAGCACCAAGCACCATGCCTGCATATCACAGGCACTCAGTACATTTTTATTAAATGCATTGATGAAGGAATTCCAAAAAGTGGTGTTGAGGCTTGCGATACAGCAAATGTGCAAGCTTCCAAAGGTTAAAACAACCACAGACATCTGCAAAGGCCTTTGCTCACTCCCTAACTTGATCCCAAATTCCTACAAGGAACATCATATAAAATGCTTTTCCAGAAGTTTAATACAAAGTGTCTCATGGGACTGTGCCCTGCCTGACAAGTAAATATGGCCCAGCTTTCCTTTGCTTTTCTTCCTAATCTCAAGGACAGCAAAATTAAGGAGGACCGTTTGGGTACAAAGAACCCCCATCCAGGGGTGAGCAGATATCACTGGGGCTAGCAGGCAGAGATTCTGTGACAGAGTGAAGGCTCAAGAAGGCATCTTCGAACATGTAGGATGGAGAATGCCATTGTCCTGGGAATCATCTAATTACATACAGTTTTTCACGGATAATGGATTTGCCAAGCATGCTTGGGATATTCTCCATTCTAAATAGCTATGAATAATTGCAATATTCATAAATTACTATACATTAGAAGATTAAGCAGGCATGCTGCAGTCAAATTATTTCATTAACTCTTTTCAGAACTCTGATCTTATAGGATGAGACCCAGGAAAATTGAATTGGTAGCTCTATTAATGTAAATCACGAAACCGGTTTGGCTCAGTGGATAGAGCATCGGCCTGCGGACTGAAGGGTCCCAGGTTCGATTCTGGTCAAGGGCATATATCTGGGTTGCGGGCACATCCCCAGTGGGGGGCGTGCAGGAGGCAGCTGATCGATGTTTCTCTCTCATCGATGTTTCTAACTCTCTATCTCTCTCCCTTCCTCTCTGTAAAAAAAAATCAATAAAATATATTTAAAAAATAAAAAAACTTAGTAAGGTGCCCCCCTAAGCAAAATACCAACAGCTGTCTTTTTCTCATCATCATTTATTTTGATGAGGCAAACAACACTATGAAAAAGAAATGAATAAGCAAATGTGGACACGTCCAATAGTAGGAAAGCCTTTTATCCCTGTTGGGGTCTACACATTGGTATCCACATATCCCCGCAGCTCATCCTTGACATTCTCAAGACAAGCTTTTCCAGGCTCTCCATTGTCCCTCTAGTTTTGTACATAATGAGAAGGCAAGAAGTTTAGACAATATGTTGTTTTTATACTATATTTGAAATATCACATCTGAATTCGTTGCCTTCAATAATAAAATGCTTAAAATGCACTGTAACAGTCATTTGAAAACACAGATACACCAGACATAGAGAAGGCAATGAACAATATATATGTACATGGATGGTGGAGTAGTTGAAAACATGAGATGCCAAAGAAATAAAAGACTATCTTTGGCTTTACAATCCAACTAAGATGGACCAGAGAAGGAGTGGGGGCACCAGTGACCACACTAGGAATGCTGAAAATCCAAAGCAATATATGAGAATATTCTTCACTGTGTAAACAGATTGATTTCTAGACTCAGGAATGTCTAGGTCAGTAGAACTGGACATGACAAGCTTCTCAGGGAGTTGGGAAGGGGACATGACCCATCAAGTCTAAGACCAAGAGTTCAGGAGGGAACTAGCGATGACAGTACAGAGCTAGAAGGAGGAAAGGAGAGCCTCGGACAAAGTATGAGGTCACGAATAAGGACAACCAACACGAAGGCTGGTCCTTACACACCCGGCTGCAGAGAACAAGAAATGTTGCTCAGAGGATCAGAGAGGTAAGTGTGAAAAGCTCAGATGTAGAGGGTCATGATTGCCACGGGCTAAGAGAAGGTCTAACAAACAGCAAATCAGCCCAGAGAATAATAAAAACCACTGGCAGGGAAGTCAACAGTAGAATCAATAAAAGAAATAAAAGATCCTTTACTCTATCTCTTGTTACTTTTTGACTGCGTGGGATGTGGGGGTTGTGGAGGGCCTTTAAGTAGCCACTGACTTAAAACCATCATGAAGCAACAAAAATATGCGGGTCTTACCAGCATCTGTGAGGTACAGATTGCAGCCTGGGGAAGTGGGATGTGATCTAGTAAAACAAATATTTACCAGTAAATCATTTGTGCTTATGTTCAAGGGCAATTACATATTTTATGCATGCTTTCAAGGGATTCAGATTAGCCTCATTTGAGACATGACGGTGATGAACTGTATCTAAAGATTTACCCAAGTGATTTCTAAGCACAAGAAGGTCATGTTAAAGGAATGGGTCACCTGGAGATGTGGCATGACACCATGGGTTGGAACTTTCCTTCAAGAGCCTTCAGAACAATAAACCATGATGGTCTAATGCAAACCAGAAATTCACTAGCGCAGGCTTTCTGCAGTTTACACACACTCCATCACCAGCTGGAGAGCTAGCATTTCAAAAGCCAGAGTGGATGGTTCCAGTTGGAAAAGTTTTTGGTTCTGAACAGCAAAAGAAAGAGAGGGGGCAGCAAAATGACACTGCAAGGACAATTAAGGGAATTGGACAAGGCAGCATGAATTAAAACACAATTGATATTTAAGTTCTTTGCCCAGATGTGAAAGTCAGATTTCTTTTATTAAATTTTGGATTAGAAAGATGAGTAATCAACAAAGCACACTAGAGCTAATGTTCAAATTTAGTTGCCTAGGGCTCACTCCTAAAGAGGTTGAAATATCAGAAAAGACGGGCATTATTTTCTCCCCTGTAGAATCATCAACCTAGATAGATCACTTGCTTTCCAAGCTGAAAAATCACATTTTATTTTCCAAAGGGATGGTGGATACTATTTTGATTATTAGTGTGTTGTTAAGAACGAAGTACTTTGAGTGTGCTTCCATGCAGAATATGTGCACATCTAATTACACTGGCTGATACTACATGTTCACTATATGGGACACACATGCTTTCTGTGTGTATATTCTAATCCTCCCAACTACCCATTGAGGGTGATACTATTATTATGTGCATTTTAAGAAATGAAACACTAAAGCAGCTTTGCCAAGGGTAATCACTAGACAGGGGCAGAGCTCAGCTTTGAACCCACACGGTCTCATTCTCTCTTTCACCATTGTGATAGGTAGGTGTCTTTGAGAGAGTGATTCAAAATAGCTTCTATCTAATGCTAATGAACATGTTATTTCAGGAATAGAAGTTAGCTACACCAACCAACAAATAGACACTAAAAAAAAAAAAAGTTTGACTAGCTGTGCACTATAAATTCAGTGCAGTTACTCTAGACTTGAAATAAGTAAGAAGTGGCAAGAAGATAAGACCAATAGATTGTTCATCTTTTGAGTGAAGTCATTATTCACATGGTTATTTGTAAATCATCTGATGATGCTTTAGGGCTGACCACGTAAGGAAATGTGAGCACGTCTTGTCACAGCGATAGTTGACTAGCCTTCTCTCCACCTTCACCCTGATTTCCTCTAACGTCCTTCAATTCAATGAGACAAAAAGCTTTAACAGAGGGAAAAACCCATCCAGGCACACTCTTTTTTTTCTTTATTACTAAATATTCATCAGTGTCAAAAGCTGGGAAGAACAATTAGATTTTTATTAGTTAGGATACTATTCATATTTCTTTTACCAATTATTTAAAGGATACCTACCTTTTAAATGCACTAACATATGACCTTTCAAACTTGTTAGTAGATTCCTGATCATAGTAGGTACCTAAAGTCTGGTAACATCTTCAAGCATCAACTCTATAATCAAGTTACTGATTTTTCCTAAACTGTCAACCTACCTTTACAACAAAACAATAAACAATTCTGGTGTGAAATCATTTGAGTTTGCTAACTACTCCTCTGTTTTTTGAAATGAGTTTCTATGACAATGCAAAATAAAAATCTAGGAGTAACAAACATTTAAAGAGGAGAGAGGAACCATATTAAGTCGAATGTATCAGCTAGTATTTCACTGTTTCAATAGACAGGTACTCTGGCCAACCAACAAAAATCTCTATTGCCTATAAAAAACTTCATTCTGTCAGAGAGAATCAGGCCTAGAATGAGGATAAAACTGTTCTTCAGGAAATAAATTCTTAGTATCCTCCATTTGGGAAAGAAGCCCATTTCTATGAACTCAGTAAAAAAGCAGACAAGTGCAAAGCTTGTCAATCTATCAAAATGCCAAAATCCCTTGCTTGGGACATACAAAACAGTACACGTCCCTTTGAGCTTCTTGGCTTTCCATTGCCCAGCAGAGTCTGATTGATCCTGGTCCAGAGAATTAACAATGATGTAAATGTAAAGATTCCTATAAATCAGCAGCAAATAGAATCATGTCTTCTCCCTGCAGCCAGGAATCATCCTTTATTCCAAGGCTTTACGACAACCTTAAAAACGAAATTGCAATTCGTACTTCGATTTCTCCCAAGTAAGTTTAACGTAAAATTGTCGTGTGTACCCTGCTTTCAGCAAAGATAATACATGAAAACAATTACTTACAAACATAAATTACTTTAGGAATGATGGTTTGCAGTACAGGATAAAAAAGTATCTCTAGCGTATATTTGTAAAATTCTACATCGGTTTTAATAAGTTTGCCTGTTCTGACAATGCATCCCCTCCTACTCTTAGAAATTCTAAAATGTAACTAAAACTGTTTTTAATATATAGCTGGTCTCAAAAAGGAACTGCAGAAATGAAGTGCCTCAACACTAGAGTGGTAAGCATGCAAGTTTAGGGTCTCGGTGGCCCAGGAAGCATCCTGGCTGGGACCGGAGTTTCAATGTCCACCCAGAAGCATATGGCTTTTTTTTAATCCCACGATAGGGCAGAGGCTAGAGCTGTCAAGCAAGGTCTCCCGAAGGGCAGCCTCTCACAGTCTAGGACAGTAGTGAGACAGTCCTTCATCTGCAGGGGTTTTAGGAAGGGGAGAAAGTTCATGTGAGAAGAAGGAAAGGTCTCTAACCTGTGACATAGGTGGATGCGGAGGTTAAATTTACACTACCTGTGCCTAAAGGAATATGAAGCTGAAAAATTATCATAAAAACAGGTCCTGGACTATTGAAACTATGGGGCTTCCAACAGACATGGCAAGCAGGGTCAAAGCAACAACAAAACAACAGTAAGTAATAGATAATACATGTAACATTAGATGCTCAACGTGCCCTAGATGGTTTGGCTCAGTGGATAGAGCGTCGGCCTGCAGACTGAAGAGTCCCTGGTTCGATTCTGATCAAAGGCACATGCCTGGGTTGCTGGCTCAGTCCCCAGTAGGGGGCGTACAGGAGGTAGCCAATCAAAGATTCTTTCTCATCATTGATATTTCTCTCTCTCTCTCTCCCTCTCCCTTCCTCACTGAAATCAATAAAAAATATTTTTTAAAAAAGATGCTCAATGTTTTTTGAGAAAATATTAATACATCACTAAATAATCAAAAAACTGATACTTTTGTAATTTAACCCAGTTATGAATAACTGGAAATAAGCAAAGGGAAGGCCAAATATTAGATGTATGCCCAATAAAGCCTGGGTGACATAGGGAAGGTACTTGTGTGTCAGTCACACCTGGGATCAGGCCATTGGCCATAGTAGGCATGGCCACTGCAGGGGCAGGAAGACTTAAGATATTTAATCTCCTAAACGAAGTTCTCTCCCTTGCTCTCTTGTGTTCTTGCTTGCTCTCCTGTGCTCTTGCTTGCTTGCACTCTTGGGATTCTTGTTGCAGGGGGCATGCTCTCCTGGCTCCCCTGCTTTGAGCCATGTGGACTCCACCCAATGGACTGATGAACTGGAGCTAGCCTGTATTGGACCCAGCTCCACCACGGAACGGAAATTCTGGACACGGGCTTTGCTTCTAGCTCTCCTGAATGCCCAGCTGCCCCTCTTCTAGGACTGGATAAAGGGAAATGGGACTCTGGAAACCCAAGCATGTCATTCCACACAAATAAAGCTTTCTACCACATCTCATCCTCCCGTGGGGGCCTCCAGAAATGCTTATTCCAACAGCACCCAATAGGCCCTACTGCCACTAGCAACAGGGAAAGACCATCCGTGCATTTCTCCAATAACAAAACTAAATACATGGGGAAAGAAATAATGGTAACGGATGGGGGCTCAATATCTAAGATATCATTTCTATGCATCCTGATCTATGAATTTTAATGCAATTTCTATCAAATTGCCACAGGGAGTTTTGCAGAATTTTACAAATTGATGAAAGTCATATGGAAAAGAAAAGGGCCAAGAATAGTCAGAGCACTTAATGGCTAAGAAAATGTGCAAGTATGAAGACAAGTAAAGTGATATTAACTTTCGCAGGGTGGTGAAAAACATATGTATACAAGGTGTCATCAAAAGTCAGGGGGAAAGGATGAGCCGTATAATGTATGTTGCTGTAACTACAGTTGTCTATGTAAAAAAATAACTTATTTTAACCTAGTTTCATAGACAGATTAAAAACCCAAATGTGAGTATTAGAACTTTGAACGAAAAAGAAATAGGGAGACAATATTTTTGTGAACATACAGAAATGAATTGTTCTCCCCCTCCCCCCCAAAAAAAATGACAAAGGCAAAGATCCTAAAGGAAAAGGTTGACTTCCTTTTCTGATTATATTGAAATTTATTATATTGAAAATTAAAATTTTTACAATATAAGGTACCATAAACTAAGCTAAAACACAAACCAGGTTTAATTTGTTATCTTCCGAAATGATCATTCAGAGCTCTGTGAAAATCAAGTTCTCTTCTTGTATAAAATATTTATTTTGATTTACAAAAATTTGGCGATCAACTTTGATTTTTCCCATAAATTGATTTTAATTTTCCCCCCACAAATGACATTGATTTTTTTTTCTGGTAAATCACTGCCTGCTTGCATTCATCATTTATGGAGGTTGACATCATACAGCTGACAAAAATGTGTGTACATAATATCACTATCTGATTCCAGTTGGCATTTACATTGGAGGTTCTGGGACCCTGAACAACGGTGGCTCTAAAAGTACCTTCCTCTAACCCCCGACGCCCCCAATACCAAAGGCTCAGGGTTAGAAGAAAACCACCAAGAAACTCCTATCTGCATGGCCTTAAGCCATCCTGAGATTGTTGGAGAAAATCTGTGACTTGGCATCCAACTGACTTACAAATACGGTTTAAAAATATATGTTACAACAGTCAAGCAGCTGTTATTTCTCCTTCCTCTGCCAACTGATTATGTATAGCACACTTTGTCATTTTTCCATTATTCACAACTCTTGGGTTATCAGTCTTCTGAACAAACGATAACATGCTTTATTGGAAGACAAACTGTTTGAAGATGGAGTTGGAAAATATGCAGGGCAACTGAGAAGGGGCTTTGTGCATCAGATGGTTTTAATTCAAGGAATGATATCAAATCTGCTTCTACTTACAGAGGCGAGACACCTCCCAGGGTCTGAGATTAGAGCTTTTGTTAGTTTTTTCCACCAAAACTCTACCTGGGTCTTCAGAAGTTCTATATTTTCCTATTAAATGCCAGCAAATCTTTTATATGTAATCATGGGAGAGAATGGGGGGAAGGCTGGTGCCAGGGGCTTTGCAGAGAGAGATGTTTATGTTTATGAAAAAACCTTATTACTAGCCCTCGCCGGTTTGGCTGAGTGGAGAGAGCGTGGGCCTGCAGACTGAAGGGTCATGGGTTCGATTCTGATCTAGGGCACATGCCCAGGTTGCGGGCTCAATCTCCAGTAGGGGGCGTGCAGGAGGCAGCCGATCAATGATTCTCATCATTGATGTCTCTATCTCTTTCTCCTTCTCCCTTCCTCTCTGAAATCAATAAAAATCTATAAAAAAAATAAAAATAAAACCCTTATTACTAGAGTCAGCATGGAAGATGTGCTTAAGGGCCCTATTGCTCCCCCCACAATGGTGGTCCGTGTCTTACCCTGCAGTCTATGGCACGACCTTCTCAGTGTTCTAGAGCACTCAATGTTTAGAACACTATGTCACTTTTATGACGATTATGGGCCTTCCATATTCACACGCTCTATCGGACTAAGAACCTTGACTTCACATTTTGGAATCCCACATGGATGTGTGACAAGCAATCTGCTTCCCCTGTCAAATTGTGGGCTTTGCCTAGGTTTCTTTAAAATAACATTTGAAAAACATATTTCAACATAAAATGATTCTGAATCAACCATTCTACTCCTACTTAACCCTGCATTTGACCCAGAGCTATAGTGATGGTAAGAGACTCCTTTTAAAATTCAAATTTGAATATACCCCAGCCTGCTCTTTGCAAAGAATGCAATTCAGCTACATCTCAATTATCCCGAAATGAGCTCATAAAGATACATTTAAGTACAAAGGTAATGCACAAACTTCATTTTCTTTTTTTTTTTTTTTTGCTGTTTCTTTTTTTTCTAATCTTTATTATTGAAAGTATATGTTCCCTTTTATTCCCCATTAACCCCTTCTAATCTGCCCCCTCTTGCCCCCCCCCCACAGGCCTTTACCACCCTATTGTCTATTCCATGGGTTATGCATATATGCATATAAGTTCTTTAGTTGATCTCTTCCCCTCCCCTCTCCCCCTTCATCAAAGCCACTGCTGAAATTCTAACAGTAAAACTTGTTTATTAAAAGTTGGTCTCTTTCTCATCCCTGATCCCCTCTAGCTCCAATAGGCAGATAGTAAAATGTTATGCAATCTAATTTCTGAAGAGTTTCCAGAAGCACTTGATACAGTTCCTTAGATTTTCAAAAGGAAAAACTTGTCCCACAGCTCCCTAAGGAATACTGCTCAGGTAAGCCAGCCTGACATACCAGGCAGACTGAACAAGCAGAGCCAGCCAGTCGCCACATGCACTTGGAATGGAGCAGGGATAGTCTTATGTTCTCTGTTTCCCTAGTCATGACCACACAGCACAACACATAGCAGGTTCCCAATAAGTGAGCATGGAACAAACAAACACACCTTTTCCCTGTAACCCACTTATCAGTTCAGGTACACTGTCCTCTGAGATGTATCCATGTGTTCGTGCATTTGACAAATATTTCTTGAACACAACATGGGTACTGGGGATGCAGAAAAACAACCACCACCATCCTCCCGCGGGTAGCTCACATTTTAGTTGAGGGAGCCAGGCAATTCATAAAATAAATAAGTAAAATGCACAGTGTTTAGGAATTGGTAAATTTTGTAGTGGGGAATCAGTCAAGGAAGGAAGATAAATGGTTTAGTGCAGTGGGTTACTCCAATTATAAATATGGGAGTCAGGGCAGGTCTCACTAGAAGATCTGATATCTGAAGAAAGAGAATTTGGGGCAAAAGGACAACAAATGCAAGGTCATGGGAAAGGCAAGAAGGCCATGTAACTGGAGCTGATTGAGGGAAGGTGACAGTGACAGACCAGCACACGCCCTTGTATACTGAGAAGTCTGAAAGGATGTGTAAACCAGAACGTTGCTGGTGGTTATGGTAGCTAACTCTCTGCTCCTGCCATGGATGGGATATACTTCCCAGCCACAGTAACGTGGGGCTTGTCCATGTGACTGGCGATGAGCAATGGAATGTTTTAAACGTGATGGTGTGGTTCTGGATCTAGTCTTCTCTGCTGTGAAGATGGGGACATCCCCAAGCAGGTCTGCTCTTTTAGCCTGAGATGGAGAATGAGATGATACATGGAACACGGCCCAGACTCAGGAGCAGATCCACAACCAGCCTCAACCCTCAACACTAGGGGAAAGTAAATGTGCACTGTTTAAGCCACAGCTATTGTGTGCCATTTTGTTACCAGAAACAAACTGGAGAAAAAAATGCTGATTATCACTAGATGAATTTTTTAGTTGAAATTAAGGTGATTTTGATTTTTTTACAAAATGGATATATTTCTGTATTGCCTGAAATTCTAACAATGCGTACAGATTACTCTTGGTAACAGAAAAAGCATTAAATATATGAAAAGAAAAAATAAGCAAAGTTTTTCTGATTAAAATATCAAAACACTAAAAAGTGTAATAAATAAATAAAAGTAGCCTATAATCCCACACCCACAGATAGCCTCTCTTGACAGTTTTAGACTTTGGACTTTGGAGAGCAGGAGATTATATATATATCCCCTATCTAATAAAGAGGGAATATGCAAATTGACTGTCATGCCATCACAAAG
The DNA here is from genome assembly GCA_026230045.1 of Corynorhinus townsendii. Taxonomy (NCBI): domain Eukaryota; kingdom Metazoa; phylum Chordata; class Mammalia; order Chiroptera; family Vespertilionidae; genus Corynorhinus; species Corynorhinus townsendii. The sequence goes on from JAPDVU010000007.1 coordinate 151,563,375, forward strand.
ATGGCAGCGCCCACAGTGGAGGCAGGGTTTCCATAACACAAGATGGCTGCACCCACAGTGAAGGCTGAGTTCCCGTAATGAGCCTTAACAAGCAATCAGCAGGGGCCTGAGGCTGTGTGGCACTGGGCCAGGGCAGGGGACATGAGGCTGCGCTCCCCACCCAGTGGGTCTTGACAGGGGACCTCAGGCCACACCCCCCATCCTGGTGGCAGGCCAGGGGACCTCAGGCTGCACTCCACGCCCAGCGGGGCTTGACAGGGGACCTCAGGCCACGCCTTGTACCATGGCACCAGGCCGGAGGACTTGAGGGTGTGCTGGGGGACCTGAGGCTGCACCCCCCACCCGGCAGGGCTTGACGGGGGGTGGGGTTGGCTGGGTCTGGATCTCACAAGATTTTGAGGCACACACAGGTGGGCAGGGACTTGACTCTGGGTCTTGCGACATGCCCCAGACTCTGACAGGAGGAATATTTTTATACACATTTTACTAATTTTCTTTCATCTCTGACATTTCTATTACAGAGAAAGGGCAAATAGCAATATTAAAATATTTCCTCTAATTAATCCCCTTTTAATGTACACAAATTTCATGCACTGGGCCACTAGTGCATACACACACACACACACACACACACACACATACATACATACTTGTACTACATAGAGAGTTTGGTATTTTTTCTCTTTTATTGGAACATATTTTTTTATGTTAGCAAGTTAGTATACACCATTTTTATTATCCATGTTTTATAAATGTGCCACACTTAATTCTCCTTTGCTGAACACTTAGGTTCTAACTTCTAATTATATAAAGAACTGCAATGGTCATGTTTGTACATTAAATTTTTCCTCTATGAAGAATTCTTTCCTCAAGAGTGGGAAAATTTTAAGACCCAGTACATATTATCAGGTTGCTTGATGGGTAAAAATTTGATCTCCCCATCACCAAAAAAATGATGGGTGGGCATGAATAAAAAACACAGGCCATACTCAGTTGGGCCAAAGCAGAGAAGGTGTTTTCACGTAGCCACATAGAATCAGGTGTTTCAGCTTGAGGAGGTCAACAGTGGGGGCCACTGCAGGTCTTTGCGAAAGAATTAACAAGATGTACTTGACATTTTAGGAAGGAAGATGACATTTCAGTCAACTAGACCCACTGGGGACTGGAAGATACAAGAGGCTGGAGGCAGGAGATCAGCTAGGACGTTGCTACAGTAGCTTTGGAATAAAGTGATGGGGTCTGGAATAAGGTGAGGGCAACAGGAACAGTGGCTGAGGACATCTGAGACACAGCAATGTGCTGTTAATGACAAAACAATACTGGTTCTTTACAAAATTATTATCAGCGGACCCACTAAGTCAGCTTCTCTACAGCTGGGCTCTGATAGAAGAAAGCTTTTAATTGGCTTGCTATCCACTCATTTGTTCTTTCAACAAAAAGGGGGGCCAAAACTATGCTTTTGCTTAACATGTGAGCATCCCAAAACCAATCAAGGAATGTTTCCAATTACCTACAGAATAACCTGCTTTGTGGTTGCTATTGTTTTGATAACATAGGGAACAGCAGTGGTCTATGAGCCCTGAAATTCTACCAAATTACTGCTCTACCAGAAAATCAAGGCAGTGCCCTCGGCGGTCCTGGGTCTGTCTCTTGCTTCAACAGGGTTTGGACGGAACAGATCCCAGGGACGCCCCTTCTTCCAGCCTCCGACCACCCTCCTGCGTCTTAGCCAGTCACCACCTTCAGAACCACCTCCGAGACCAGCCAACACACTGGGTTCTTTTCCACCTTAACTCCTTATTGCCCAACAACCATGAGCTCCCAAATTCGTCAGAAATATTCCACCGAGGTGGAGGCTATGGTCAACCACCTGGCCAACCTGCACCTGCGGGCCTCCCACACCTACCTCTCTCTGGCTTCTATTCAACCAGGATGATGTGGCCATGGAGAGCGTGGGCCACTTCTTCTGGGAGTTGGCTGAGAAGAAGCACGAGGTCACTGAGAGTCTCTTAAAGTTGCAAAACCAGCGTGGTGGCCACATTCTCTCCAGGTCGTGCTGAAGCCTCCCCAAGATGAGTGGGCAAAACTCAGGGCGCGTGGAAGCCACCCTGGCCTTGGAGAGGAGCCTGAACCAGGCCCTCCTGGAGCTGTAGGCCCTGGTTCTCCCTGCAGACCCTCAGCTCTGGGACTTCCTGCAGAACCACTTTCTGGGTGAGGAAGTGAAACTCATCAGGAAGATGGGCAACACCTGACTCACCTCCGCAGGCTGCCGGCCCCCAAGCTGGGTTGGGCAAGTATCTCTTTGAAAGGCTCACCTTCAATCACGACTAGGAGCCTTTGGAGCCCAGAGGCCTGTGAGGAGCCCCTCTGCATTTCCCAGGTGTCTGGCTTTTGCTTTGAGCCTCTCCTGGAAACCTCTAGCCATTCTTTAACCACCCTGAAGCCCGCTCCCATGCATTGGACTAAATGGAAACAATAAAGCTTTTTGCAGCAAAAAGGAAGGAAGGAAGGAAGGAAGGAAGGAAGGAAGGAAGGAAGGAAGGAAGGAAGGAAGGAAGGAAGGAAGGAAGGAAGGTCACCCCGCATGGAAATAACTATGTGGATGTTCACAAAAATTGTCCCAAGTAGGCCCATCCTTGGGATGAATTTAGAGGAATCTAAAATCAGCTTGCTTTGGGCAACCCACTTGGGTCCCTTCCCTGTAGCAGGGGACTTTTCTGTAATAAAACTTTGCTTTCACTTAAAAAAAAAATCAGTTTGCTTTCATATATATATATATATATATATATATATATATATCTGCCATTTGTACTGAAGATTTGGGAGTTCTGGTTTTGAAGGACCACAGCAAACGAAGTTGATCCCTGAACAAAAAGACAGAGGTTGGAAGAATGCTATTATCTTTTTTTTTTCCATCAAAATCTATACTACATGAAATTCTAACTTCATTTACATGCAGTCATTACCATGGAACATGAAAGAGAAGCGGGACAATTGAAGAATGAATCATGACAGCTCAGAAGGACATCTCTGGGTTTTATTGCCTAAGGTATGACTTGAGCCTGAAGACAAAGCCAACCACATTTTTCTTGAAATGTACACTGAGTTCACAGATGTTACAGAACCACTTTTAAATTGGAATAATCTTTTCAAAATGCTTCTCTGCGCTAGTTTTTAGCACTGCAATATGTTCGCCAAACATATACCAAGAAAGACTTCATTTTTGAGGATAAATCTAAGTCCCTCTTGAGATGTTGCATGGCTAGGATACTGCAGACTCTTTCCTTTGACGGGCCAGAGGATCATGAAATTGGCATGAATAAGTGATTTTCAAATTTCTCTAATAAAAACGTCAAAACATGGACAGTCAGAATACCCTTCATTTACCCGTGTGAAAATCATAGCGTAAGAATGGCACATTAAGAGCAATGAAGTCAAATCAAAGATAATCAAAATGGACCTTAGCTGTAAAGTTTCAGCCCCCTTCCTGAAAGTCTTAATCTCCATATAAAGAGTCACAGAGGTAATTCAATGAAAGCATATTTGTTTAAAAAAAAAACACAAAACCTGTCTTTCCTACCTCCAAAATTTATTCTAAAGTTTAAAACCAGCCTCAGATTTCTTTGAAATTATTCATAAACCTTTCTCAATGGAAAAAAGTATTCTGCAGTTTACCATCATATTAATTATTTATACATTTCATATATTACCTCAAACTGCATTCCCAAGAACAAAAGCAGGAATTGAATACAGTGAATAACAGAGTCTAAGCTAAAATCACAGAAATCAGTAAATATTTTTACAGCTAGTTCAAAGTGTAAATATTTGATTCTCAAATAATCTCTATTATTGCCTAAAGACTAGTCTTGTCTAATAAACGACTTCAAATAAAGTGAAACTATGCTGGGAAAAACTTCACTTGGTGCTACCCCCTTCCAAAAAAAAAAAAAAACAGGCATTTTCTCTCCCCATCTGCCCAGCTAGCTAGGCACAGGGGTATGGTTCAAAAGTTTAACAAGGTATTTTTATTCCCAGCCACACCAAAAAATAACATCCTTTAGTGCTGTTTCAGAAATTTAGCAGCACCATTCAAATACATCAGGTTATTTGTTGAAGAACACGTGCTAAAACCTTGGAACTGAACTTCAAAGGTCGTCCTAAAAAACAGACCAAATATTGGGGCCTTTCCAAGCAAAATTAATTTATGATTAAAATCTCACCAAGGCCAGGTCTTATATTTTGACAAGGGAAAAAACATTTTAGGTATTTTTATATGGTCAAGAGTTTCCAGAAATAGTGCATGTCATCTGGTAGGTTGGCAGCAGCCTGATCCCAAACCTCCTCCAGGAAAAATCACGCAAAAACTGTAAAAGGATTTCTAAAAGTAGGTGAAGGGTCAGCAATGTAGTTTCTAATGAGTACCTGTTTCCTGACCACACACACAGCAAAGAAATCAAGAGTAGGTTTGAATCCATTGATCCTAAATTAAAATTCTATCAGGACCCAACCCTAGAATCTTCTGACTTTCTCCCTAAACTGAAGGGGAAAACACTCAACCCTAGAATCTTCTTTCTCCCAGGGGAAAACTCACAGTGAGACAACTAAGGTGAGCCCTCACAGCATTAAGTCCCTCACCGTGACCAATAATAGCAAAGGCATACCACCACCTCTACTCCAGTCCTTCTGCCTCTCATAATAGGCACTGATCTGTTTCCTCCTTATTCTCAAGACTGTTTCTTTTATTATTATATCTCCCTCTGTTATAAAACTTAGTCAAATCCAGAACTTCTCAAAATGATCTTGAGAGAACCCTATGAGGGATACACAGCGGCTCACAGGTACTCCTCCCCAAAATGGTCCCTTGATCTAGTACTTTGGGGAAACTCTGGGTCAAACAAGATTTAACTGTTTCTTTTGCTGCAGGGTTTCTCAGAGCCTTTACTATGCTAATGTGTGTCTAGGATATATCTTATTTCCTAATTTCTTTGATGATGGATGCCTTTTGTTGTGCCATGCTTATTAACATCTCACTAAAAAGTTGTAGGAAGTGAAATCTTTTGGGGGGTTAGCAGGAGTCTATTTGTCTACTTGATATAGGACCAACCCTGGAACATTAAACTGTACCTTACTTGTTCCCTTTCCTCCAAATCACCTTCTCACAGTCCGAAACTGGAGGAATGGCCATTGCCCCCTCCCTATCCCCTGTTTCCCTACAATGGTGTTTCAACTCAGAATCCAAAAGCAGAGAAATGTCAAAGGCTTTCAATAAATTGGTCCTTCATAACCTTTGTGAAACTCTTTTGCCCATAAGACTTAGGAGCCCTTCCGGTAAGCAGCGTCTCCGGTCTGCCAAAAGTATCCCACATCTCTTTCGACAGAGGTGTAAGACATAAATAGCTGGAGTGGATGTATTAAAGGAGATCATGGGCATGATAGCATTAATTATCATAAAATGTAAGGGATTATTAATATTTTCACATCGTCACCAGCCTTTTTTATATAGCACCCTGCATAATTAGGTGCTCAATGAATACTTGTTAGTATTGTAATGATTGAGTAAACCGAATCCATACAATGTCAGTCTGGCCATTAAGGGTCTGAAGCACAGAGATATGGAAAGACATAGGGCCAGAATGGGGAGAGGTGGGAGCGAAGAGTGGTGCTGGAGTGAGTAATTAAATAAATGAGTCTGCGGCTCAGCAGGACTGGTTTGACAGGTTGAGATTTGCTCCTACAGGGGCCAGAGATGACATCATGGGAATACATAGCAAGACCATCCATGCAGTTATGTGGCTGAGAACCCCACTCCCATCTGAAAAGCCGGAGTGTGAGTGTTCATTAGTGAAGCAGCACGACCACGTACACAAAGACAAGAGAATATTCTGGATTGGAAATGTGATCAATGACAGGGAAAGAGGGTGGGAGGTGATGAGTATGAGAAGAAAGAACAGGAAGGGAGAGTTAAAAAGGCAAGAGATTCCCCCAATTCAGTACCCGTCAAAGTTCTGCTCTCTGGGAAGACCAGGGCAATTTGCCTCTATTTTAGGAGTGACCGCTTGTGTGGATCCCACTGCTTCCTGGAATGACTATTCCAGGCTCTATGAGTTCAAGGAGGGGCCGCAAAGCCTCAGCAACCCCAAAGCCCTGGGTGCTGCTGCCAACTCCCTCTATCTGGAGACCCCACTGAAAGGAAACCAGAATCAGGGGCCCAGGCGACTTAAGAAGCAGCTCATAGACTATCCCCAGGAAGAGGAGAGACTGGTTAGGGAAGTGCTCCACCCCCACCCAATTTTCATTCAAGGTAGAAATTGGGGTTAACGTTTCTCAGATAAGATAACAACCTTTTGAAGGATACAGTCTTCTGGGGCGGGGGGGGGGGGGTGCGGGGGGGGGGGGTGCGGGGGGAGAGAGGTTTCACATACAAAAAAGCAAGGGCCTGGGAGACCAGTCCCTAGCACTGCTGCTAATTGGCTCAGGGAACTTGAAGCAATTTCTTCTCTCAGAACTTCAATGACCACACCTGTAAGGCAGGAGGAGTAAGAGAGATTATGAAGGTGCAGGTGCTTTGAAAAGAATGCATCATGGCAGGTGAAAGATCTACTCTAGACCAGCCATGCATGGCCTTTGGCTGGGGCTTTCTTTCGATTGCCTGCAGCCTTCCTCATGTGACCTAATGGAATCCATGTCCTTTCATCCCCCACAAATGTGAAAACCATCCTGGGTTTAATCAAGAGACCTACGTTTAAATGTATCCAACATACTTCGCTCATAAATTATCCATGGGACCCCAATGCCTTCTTGTCTCTGCGTAGCCATTTGCATTTTCTCAGTTATGTTTTCACTTTCTGTATGTGTTCAATTTTATTTTCAATGATTGACCTGGATTTTAGGTTTTAATAGCCTAAATATCAAATTTTGTTAGTTCAGCTGTGTAGTTAAAATGCTCTTATTCTTTAGCTCTTAATTAATGAATACCATTCAACAATGAAGTATTCTGTGTAATCTTTTTTTAAATGAGATTTAAATTATCCTTTGTTTGCACATTGCCTAAGAGAGGCTTTGGGGGAGTTGGGAGGGTAGAAGTGGTTTCCCTTAATCGGAAAAGATTCCCTCTGACTCTAAAATAGAGAGTTTCCCCACATGGTAGTTATTTAGGAAACTGACTTTTTAACCTAATCACAGATTTTTACACTTATATTAAATTCCACTTTTGTTGGTTTTGACTCAGCAATTCAGCCTGGACATTCGTTTTCAAATTAAACATTGTGGGTATTTTAAAATACCTTTTTTACAAGTAAAGATTTAAAAAGTCAAAAGCGAGCCTAGTCTTCTCTTGCCCACATCCACTGTACCCGAGTCAGAAAAAAGTAATGAATTGCTGCTTACTCCATACTGATTTGGAGTGAATGCATGGATAGCAGCTGTTTTCTCAGTATTATGTATTCAGATACAACACTATTCAGAAAATAACCCCAAAAGCCAGACATTGCCTTGACCATCTATCTGCATGTTTCAGAGATCATGGGGACATCAAATAGACCTCAACCCCCAAATACACACCTGGGCGTGGAAACTATAAAAGTTTATTAGATGAGCCCACTTAAGAGTATTACTAAATTCTTTTGCTGGCAATGATCTTGATTCCCACCAGGGACAAGCTGCCTTAACCTAAGGTCCTTGAAAGAACTTGCTCCAGACCCTTAGGGAGCAAGCTGCCAAGTAATTTCAGGGAAGAAATCAGTTGCTCTGGAAACAGGTTTTGACAACGATTCCGTGTGCCAAAGGGCTGAGCTTGCGGAGGGCACTGGGTTCCCGCCCCTTGAATGATACTTGAGGCTTTGCTCTCCAAACAGATGACTTCATTCTGACAACAAAGCTTTGTTACATCTCCAGAGAAGTTGCCAGTTCATACACATTATAAAATAAATTTTCTCATTGACACAGGAGTGGCAGGAACTACAAACATTGCTTTTTAAAAGTGTGTGAGTCGGAAAAGGTAAACTGGAAAAGGAATGGCATTTCTCCCCCAAAAAGAATTTGTGGTAACCATGGAAACCAGTCACCCAATCAGCAATCACTTTATCAGCTCCAGTACTGATTAAGGAGGTGCGTGGAGATTTGCAAGACAACTTTATCTTAGAAAACTTTACCTCAGCCTGAATAAGGTGTTTGGAAGCATGGATCCCAGCAACGTCTGTCTTCTCTTCCTTCAGGAAGCCATGTCCACTAAAGGAAGAAAAGTCCCGACAGTTAAGTAGTCCTTATGCAAAGGTTCCCTGCTGTTTAATATCCCATGTCCTCCATCTCCAAAAGGGTATTCTCTCTTCAATGCAAACACCGAGGAGTGAGAGGAGTCCACTTGTCCCCATTTATGTTCTGCCTGTGGCCACACCGGCCACAGCTCTCAATACACTTGGAAGAGGTAGAGAAGAGACACATGATAAAATGATTTCATTATTCCTACCACCTTAAACCTTTGATTCCTCCTCCAGGTCAGAGGTACTCGACTTTTTCTATAAAAGCCAGATAGCACACATTTTATCTAGCTTTGCAAGCTAAATATGGTTCTTCTCCCAATCCTCCTCCTTCTTTTTACAACCCTTTAAAATGTGAAAACCATTCTTATCTCGCAGATTTGACCCGTAAACCATAATTTGTTGACCCCTGCTCTGCAAGTTCTGATGTTTCCGCCTAACAGAATGTAGGCCACTGTTTAGTCCAAGTTTTGGTCAACCAATCAAACACTCTACCCTGCCAGAGCCCCTTTATGTTAGTTAAGCTCAGAATCTCTGATAAATGCACCCATATCAATAAATTCAGCCTAACTTCATACTATATTGTAGTCTCCTTGGTTTAATACAGTAAGAATTTATTTTCACACATAGTCTTTACTCAACAGGTTTTAGGTCATATAAATTAAGTCATGTCATTCTTATGAAGTATATACTGTTACTTCACAGGTCAGATTTACACTTGTACACCTGTACATGATGAGAGTCAGAGCTAGCTATAAGTGTAGAGCCAATGGAAAGTGGTCTTGATGAGGTTGTCTCTCATAAGAAAACAGGGTTAGGTGAGATTAAACAGTGTTTTCAAGTAAGGGAGAGGTCATCTCAGACTTAGAAGGAAGAGCTTACTTTGCTTGCAAGGAAGGTTCAGGGACACTTAAGAGGGGTTTGAATATTTAGCTTTTTCTGAGTCCACCCAGAATATCCTCATTCCAAATCTCAGGGTCCCACTCCTTCCCAATCAATTCCATAACTTTCACATTGAAATGTGGCAAGTCTGTGGTTTTAATTTACACTGTAGTTCTGCAATCCACACAATTAAATTTTGAATTTGGCTTTTAACAATACTGTTCCAATACTATGAGAAATACAAGGGTCTTTTATAAGGCAGCCATCGAAATTCTCTGGTTCTCTGACATAGGGTGAGAGTTTTAAACCCTGAGCTTGTCATTTTATTTTTGTGATTCCTTCAGTACAGGCTGAAAAAGCTACCTCATGCTACAATCCTTGCAGTTATTATTACTACATAATACTCAAGTGCAGCACGCCACTTTGTTCCCCAAGGAACTTCCTTTAACAGGAACTTTATTCCAAGTAACCGTAGTTGATAATTTAATGATTATGCATACACTTCAAGGCATGGACTAAGTAAGAGTGTCCCATTTTCTTTTGGAAAGTAGTTCAGTGCTACCTTCAAGGCCAAGGTCATAATCAAACCAGTTCAAGAATTCTATTATTTATGGTATGTTTACTAGGACTACTGGTATTCCTATTAGAATCAGTCTATCCATGGAAGGAAAGAAGAAGAAAAAATTATACCAGATATTTAAACAGAGAGGAGGGTTTAATTTGAGAATTGCTTTTACAAGTATAGGAGAAATTAAAAAACAAAAGAGAGAATTTAGGTAAGCTAGAGATGATAACAAAAGGAAGACTACACAACCCTTAGGACTAGGGAGAAAAAAAGAGGTTGAAGTTATCAAAACCTAGAAGCTCAGAAAAGGAATACCCAGCAAGTTGGAGCTTAGTCCCCTGAGGAATTGGTACCCCTAGCTACTGACAGCATCTCAAAATCTTAGCGGAGTCCCATGGCATTGAGGAAAGGGAAAACACCTGGCTACCAATGATATTTCTGAGCAAGTAAGATATACCTAGTTCTGACAAAGCTAAAAGAAGCCAAAGACAAGAGTAAACTTCCAACATCAAGGCAACACTGACAAGACCCAATAGAAATAAGATAGGAAGCCTTTATTACACAGCTCCTACCTTCCAGGCTCCCTCTAGAGATAGAAATTAACAGACCCCAATAGGAAGTCAGCTGGCAAAATTATCTGGGATATGTGTTTGATAGAGCTCTAAGCATCACAGAGCTGAGTATAGCATTGTGGGACTGGGGCTCAGTCAATAGGTGATATGTTTCTATATTCCTTCTCTTTAAAATATACCTGGTGGCCTAGCCTATGGCTCAGTGGTTGAGTGTTCACTCATAAACCAAGAGGTCACCAGTTCTATTCCTGGTCAGGACACATGCCCATGTTGCAGGCTCGATCATCACAGGGGCGTTCAGGAGGCAGCCAATTGATGAATCAATCATTGATTGTCTATCTCTATCCTTCTCCCTTCCTCTCTCTCTAAAATCAATAAAAACATATTTTCAAAAAATAAAATAGACCTAGTGTTTTCTATGATACCTTTCAACTTTTTTTGCCTTTCCCACTCAGCATTTTACAATTCCACTCTTGCCTGTCATACCTGTATCCAAATCTCAGACAAGAGAACAACGCCTACAAAGTGAGAATTTCTGCTTCTCCACCCAACACCTGTGGGTGACCACAACTTAACTTGAATTTTCTTTAAAAATTCAAGTTCTTTACTTGGGATTGGCAGATAGATCTGAACACCCAGGTAGCTCTGTTACCTCAACCATCAAAATGTGTTTCTAAAATATATGCCAAAATAAATAAACAAATAAAATATATGCAAAATAGAGTTTTATAGACAAATACCACACCCACAAAAAAAGCTAAAGCCAGGGCAGAGTACAACCAAGCTCATAGCACTCTTTATAAAATGAGTCTTGGGGTAACAAAGAAGCACTAGCTTTTCATTACATGTTATACCTATATAATAATATAATTAGGTGCTGAGTTATTTAAGTGTATTAATCAATCACATTCTTCTACCCTTTGCAGTAGGAATTAATATTATCCAAATATTACAGATGAGAAACTATCTTCCAATAGCTTCATCTGTATATTAAAACATATAAAATATGAAGATAATATGTACATCTGTAGCATACATATATTTAGCTAGATAGATAATTATGTATGTGTATTTAACTTCCTAAATCCACCAAGATAAAAAAAAAAAAAAGGAACTTGACAAACAATGTTGCATTGTGTGATGGGTGTCAGACATAGAAGGAGCCTTTGGCAGTTTCTTTGGTTCATTTCCAGTGAAAATAGCGAGCAATGAACTTGCTCCAGATTCTGATTCCAGAACTTTCACAGTCTGGAGATAGTGGTGATCTGTCTTTCAGGCCTCTGGGTTTATCATTTCCCAGAAGCCAGCTCGCAGACGAGGCCACCTGCCAGTATTTGGTTAGCACATTTATGTCAACTGATTTGTCAGCCAGGTACCATGGTTTTTCCTAAGTCATAGCTTCCAAACTATGGGAACATAAAACCACAATGTTAGCCAAGACAGCAATCAGAGGCCTTTCTTTGTGTACCACACTAACGGCTCTGTATAAAGGTATGCAACAAACTTTTGTGCACTGTAACTGGCAATCCAGAGCAGCACAATTCCTTATGATTTGATGTCCAGCTGTCTTGAATTCATTTATTTTTTTTTAAGTTAAGAACAGAATAAGTGAGTAAAAAGAAGGATATTTTGATATTTGTTAAAAGAGATTGAAGTCAAGTTTCCTTCCAAATCATTTTGGAATTCTGCCCAGTGTGTAAAGGACACATCAGATCAATTCAACTCTAAGGGTCTAGTGCTTTTATTGGAAATTGTTGATTTCTAAAAATTGAGCTAAGAGGTGTGGGTTGTTTTTTGTTGTTGTTGTTGTTGCTGTTTTTTCAGTTAACCAGTCATCAGATAAAACTATACAAAAAGTGATGGAAAAGATTACTACATTTTGCCTTAAAATTCAATTTCATAACTTCTAATTCCAATATGTGATGTAGTAACTGGAACTAGACTTGCCACTACAAAAAACTTTTTTTAAAGGTCAAAATATATGAAACAACTCTTTTCAAACATGGACGGCACACTGCACAGGACTTGATCCCTGAAAGAAAAAAAAAAATAGATTGGCCCTAAAAATGTGCCAGCTTTCTACCTGGAGACTAAAATGTATAGAAGTGGAAGCCAAGTAGAACACAAGATCTCAATGAATTAAAAAATAATAATATTAGAGTTTGGAGAGTCTAGGACAGCTTGAATTTGCGAGGCAAAGTACCAGAGAGGAGAAAGTTACAAAGAAAAAGAGCTCCAGAAATCTGCATAGGTGGCCCTTGAGTCTTTGGCAGAATATCCAGTTCTTCATATGTGTGGTAAGACACCACAAAACCAGGCAAAAAAACAGCTATGAGTGAAAGAACAATTAACAAGGAGCTGTAAGCTAAACAATTCCCAGAACTCATACAGTGCTGGAAGTCATCCAAGTTCTAACCATTTGTGGTGGAGAAATCTCATTGAACAAGCAGTGCATTTAGAAAAGACTCCTGGAGTATTGGGGCTAAACCGTACTAGAGTGAACCCACTACAGACCTATACTAAAAAATAAACCTCAAAAGGATCAAGCTGATCTACAAGCAACTTGGAGCTGCCTGCCAAAATAAAGTCCAACGAACTTTAAAAGAAGATGTCAAAATCCACTTCCAATTTGAGGTTCCCAATGTCCAGTATCCTCTCAAAACATAACTAACCCTTTTAAGAAGCAAGAAAATGGGACCTGTAACCAGAAAAGAAAAAAAATTACTGAAAGAAACATTTACAGAAATTCCAGACATGACAGAATTCACAAAGATGTTTAAAATGACCTTTTTATATGTTCAAAGATTTAAAGGAAAATATAAACAAAAGAAGATATAAAAGAAAACTAAATAAAACTTCTATGACTGAAAAATACATTATCCAAAATGAAAATTTTACTGAATAAGAGTAATAGCAGATTGGGCACTAGAAAAGCAAGTATTAGAAAACATGAGGACATAGAAATAGAAATTATCTATAATAATAAAAGGGTAATATGCTAATTAGACCAGACGTCATTCCGAACATCATTCCAGGCGTCCTTCTGGTGAAGTCAGGGCCAAACCAAAGCCCGGGTCCCAGGTGCCAGAGGGAAGCCAGTGTCGGCAGCTGGGGGAAGGAAGGCATAATCTTACATGAATTTCATACATCAGTCCTCTAGTATAAAATAATGGCCAAAACTTTTCAAAATTATATATATACTAGAGGCCCAATGCATGAAATTCATGCAAGAGTAGGACTTCGCAGCTATGGAAGCTGCCTGGATCCCTCCCTCATAGCCGCAGCGGCTTCCTTAATCCCGCGGCTGCAGCCCCGGCTTCATCTGGAAGGATGTCCAGAAGGATGTCCAATCTACTAGTAATTAGCATATTACGCTTTTATTATTTATATATATATAGTGATATTGAGATATATATATATAGATATATATAGATATATATATATAGTGTCCAAAAAATGTATACACACACTTTAACAGCTGATAACTGTTAAATGGAAATGAAATGTATTATAATAAACACTTCCTTTATAATTATTCAAAGTGTGTGTATACATTTTTTTGAGAAGTCCTGTATACATATCTAGATGTCCAAGAGTATCAGTACAGCTCATACTGTATAAACATAAAAAAAAAAACACACATTAAGGTACATCATTATTAGAATAGCTAAAAACTTGAAATACTGACATACTGAAAAACTTTAAGTACTGAAAGTAGCCAGAGAGAAAAACACACAACTGATGTAGAAGAACAAAGATAAGAAAAATCACACTGACTTTATATCAGAAATAAAGTAAGCCAAAAGACAATTGAATGACATTCTTAAAATTACTTAAAGAAAGAAAAAAAACAAACCTAGACTTCTATATCCACCAAAAATAGTGTTAAAAATAAAATCAAAATGAAGACATTTTCAGACAAAAACAGGATGAGAGAATTTATGATCAGCAGACCTACACTACAATAAATGTAAAAGGAAGTTCTTCAGACTGAAGGAAAATGATAACAGGTGGAAACTCGAATATACAAAAAAAAACAAAGAACTCTGGAAATTGTAAGCATACAAGCAAATATAAAAGAGATTTATTTCATTTTTAAATTCCTTTAAAATATAACACAGTTTAAAACAAAAATTATAACTATGTATTTTGATAATACATGTATTAAGTAAAAGGTCTTATATATTGCAGAAAGGATGGGAGGAAGAAAGAGAGTATATAACTTCAATGTTTTTATATTATATGTAAATAGTAAAATATTACTAGAAAGCAGACTATGATGACTTAAAGATGCATATTGTAAACACTAGAATGACCACCAAGAAAAAAACTATAGAAATTAGCTAATATTAGAAATAAAACAAAATGCTAAATTTTTTTTAAAAAACTCAGAAAAAGAGGAAATAGAGAAAAGTAAGTATGAGACAAATAGAAAACAAGTAGCAAGAAGATAAATTTAAATGCAAGTATATTAATAATACATTTAAAATAAATGGTCTAAGCCCTATAATTACAAAACCAATTGCCAGATAAAAATTTTAGAAAGAAAGACCCAATTATACACTGTATATGATAAAAACATTTCAAACACGTTGAAATAGACATTAATAATAAAAGGATAAAAGGATATATGCCACCCAACCAGTGGTTGAGCATCGACCCATGAACCAAGAGGTCACTGGATCGATCCCCTGTCAGGGCACATGTCCAGGTTGTGGGCTCAATCTCCAGTAAGGGGTGTGCAGGAGGCAGCCCATCAATCTCTCATTGATGTTGCTATTTCTCTCCCTCTCCCTCCCCCTCTCTCTAAAATCAATAAAAACATTTTTTAAAGAATATATGCCAAGAAAACACTAATCATAAGAAAAGCTGGAGAAAATATATTCATTTCAGACAGAGTAGACATCATGACAAGATTAACAGATAGAAAGAGATACATTTTCTCATGATAAACATGTGAATCTTCATGAAGGCAAAGCACTTCTAAATGTGTATGCATCTAATTGCAGAGTCTCAAAATACATGGAGCAAAACTAATAGAACAGAAGAGAAAAATTAACAAACCTACACGGAGACAAAGATTTCAACATTCTTCTCTGAGTGACTGATAGAACAAATGGACTTTTCTATTTTTCAGTAAGGATATAGAAGATCTGAAAATTTAATCAAACAATGACCAAGTTGATGTTTTTTAAACACTACATGTAATATAGTCAAGCGTACATTCTTTCCAGGTGCAAATAGCACATTCACCACTCTGGTGGGTCATAAAAGGAGTCTCAATACATTTTAAAGAATTGAAATCATATCAATTATATCTCTGGTAACAATGAATGGAAATTAAAAATGAAAACCAAAATATAACTGGAGGATCCCCAATTTTTTTGAAATTATATAAAATAATTCCAAATAAGCCATGGGTCAAAGAAAAAATTCACAAGGGACATTTTTAAATAGTTTTAGCTGCATGATACAAATACACAACATATCAAAATGTGTAGGATGCAGCTATAGCAGTGCTTAAAGGGAATTATATAGCTTTAAATGCTCACATGAGGAAGAACATGTTTTAAATTCAATACTCTAAGCTTCCTACTCAAGAAGCTAAAAGAGACCTAAGATAAACCCTAAATGAATAAGGAAGGAAATAATAACAGAATGAAATCAATAAACTAGAAAACAGAAAAGCAATAGAGAAGTTTCTCTCTCTCTCTTTCTCTCTCTCTCTCTCTCTCTCTCCCCCTGAAGAGCATTTAGCTGTCACACTGTTAAAAGAAGAAGAAGAAGAAGAAGAAGAAGAAGAAGAAGAAGAAGAAGAAGAAGAAGAAGAAGAAGAAGAAGCAGCAGCTATGTGGTGAGGAATAAAAGGCTCCATTGACTGAGTTTGGAAGCAGATCCTCCAGCAACAGGCAAACCTTCAGATGACTGCAGCCCCAGCCAATGTCTTCACAGCAACCTCCTAAGAGAGCCTGAGTCAAAACCCCCACTAAGCTACTCCCCAAAATACTACCATTTACAATAGTATCAAGAGAACAAAACAAAATATTTAGACATAAATTTTTTTTTAATGTGTAAGACTTCTACGCTAAAAACTGCTTAACCATTCTGAGAGAAGATTTTAAAGCCCTAAATAAATGGCAAGTACCATATTTATGAATTAAAAAATTCAACATTAGCCAGCCAGCATGGCTCAGTGGTTGAGTGTCGACTTATGAACCCAGGAGGTCATGGTTCGATTCCCAGTCAGGGCACGTGCCCAGGTTGTGGGCTCGATCCCCAGTGTGGGGCGTGCAGGAGGCAGCCAATCAATGATTCTCTCTCATCATTGATGTGTCTATCTCCCTCTCCCACTTCCTTCTTCTATGAAATCAATAAAAATATACTTTTTTAAAAAAAAAGATTCAACATTATAGATTAGTTTTCCCTGAATCTATAAAGTCGAGGTTACTCCATTCAAAATTTCTGACCCATAGAAATTGTGGGGTGATTTGATATGCAGCAATGCCATACTTGATACAGTGCTCAAAATCAATGGAAAGAGGGGTGCAATACCATCATTCTTTTTAATAAGCCTAAAACAATTCCCCTTTTTTCAGGCCCACTGCTCCAATGTAGAAATCAGCACACCTTCTTTTACTCCAGAGGCTGACTAAAGCATGCACTAAGTGACTTGCTGTTACCCTAGCACAGTGGCATTGAGTTAATTACCAGTGAGACAGCCTGGCTCTTTGACGGGAGTGGTGACAGATAAACTGCTAAGCCACAAGCACAATACGTTCTTTTCTGCACCCTGGACTCACTCCGAGGCTACTGCAAAAAGAATTTTACCAAAACGATATGGGCAACCAGGACTGCCTGAAGCCAAAGGGCACTTCAAAAACTCGGGCCTGTTTTTTCTTTCTCCGTGAAGGTTCGTGCTATGCATTACTATGTAAGACATGGCACTAGACCAGGAGCTGGCCCAAGCAGACTTTGAAAAAGAATTCCACCTCAAAATACATCAATCTTGCTGCATCGGCATGTTGACAGACAGGCTGAACTTCAGGGAGGCCTACCCACGGGTAAGCAAAAGTCCCACTGTGGCAGATAATGGGCAAACTGCCTTTACCCTGATCAAAATCCACCCATCCATGTCTGCTTGGCAGCCAGCATGAAATAAGTCAAAGCAAACCAAAAATGTAGCCACAAAGACACACACACACACACACACACACACACACACACACACACTTCTTTCTCCCTAGTCAGAGAAAGGGTACAAATAGGAATTAAGTATGTGCATGTGTTTATTTTAAAGGAAATGTTTATTTTACAGTTTCCATAGGAAATAAGTGAGCTAATATTATCTTCCAAAAGTAAATACCTTTATGCAAAACTCCCTAAAACTGATACAAGGCCAAGATTCCTGCTGCAGCCTCCTCCTGCCCTCTGATCTCCAAATTCTCGCACTGCGGTCTGAAAGCACAGAGGAGTATTAACAGAGAGGCATGGCCTTTCTGCTTCCCCCGCTCTTGTAAAGTTGAATCACAGAGTCTTTTGTATCCCTCTTGCCAGATCCTACTGCTTGAAACAGCAGATATAATCTAATGGGAAACCAGAAATGTGAGGACTCCTAGAGGTTTGACCCTGTCAGTTCCTCTTGGCCATGGACACCTTATGCAGCCCGTTAATCCCCTACATGAATCTTTTCTGGACTGGTGTAAGCCAAGAGGGCTGGAGGCTCGTTTTGGTTGTATTCTATGGAGCCCCGTGGGTTTTGTGTGGCCGTGCTCTCAATACTGTTTGCCCAAATGTTGCCTTTGGATTTTGTTTGCCTCAATAAAGGACTGTTATTAAGATCTTACTCTCCAACCACTCTCTTCTTCATCAACACCACCAACAACCTTTTAACATCATCTGCCTAATTTTAAAAGAGCCAGATATATCCATGTACTGATCGCTATGTTGTGTGTGTGTGTGTGTGTGTGTGTGTGTGTGTGTGTATCACCAAAGGCACATTCTCTAGGAAAATGCAGTAAGCTCCTGACATTTTGAGGGGACAGGTCCAGAGACCTTCCCCAACCCCAAAATCTCAGACACAGGAATGTTTATTCAGGCCTCTGGCTCTGTGTCAAGAGTCCTGAGTTTCCTTTGCATGTCATCACTCTAACCACATTTTGACCCGGATAAATGCATATAAATGGAGAAAACATAGCCAACTACAGACTGATACTCAGAAAAAGATTAAATTATTAAGGACAAGTATGAAGCGAGACCTGAAAGGATTCCAACTTTTCTGCTCCTAATAGGAATTAAACTCATGTGTATTAAAGATTAGTTGAAATCATTAGACTGACTACAGAAAAATTATTAAGACCTTTTCTTTTTTTTATTTAATAAATCTTTATTCAGATTATTATAATTGTTTCTCCTTTTCCCCCCCA
The DNA here is from genome assembly GCA_026230045.1 of Corynorhinus townsendii. Lineage (NCBI taxonomy): Eukaryota > Metazoa > Chordata > Mammalia > Chiroptera > Vespertilionidae > Corynorhinus > Corynorhinus townsendii. The sequence goes on from JAPDVU010000007.1 coordinate 151,582,072, forward strand.
TAGCTCCCCTCCACCCGGTTCCCACCCCACCCTCTGCCCTTACCTACCCCCCACTGTCCTCATCCATAGATGTACGATTTTTGTCCAGTCTCTTCCTGCACCCCTTTCCCCCTGAGAATTGTCAGTCCACTCCCTTTCTATGCCCCTGATTCTATTATATTCACCAGTTTATTCTGTTCATCAGGTTTTTAATTCACTTGATTTTTAGGTTCACTTGTTGATAGATATGTATTTGTTGTTCATAATTTTTATCTTTACTTTTTCCTTCTTCCTCTTCTTAAAGAATACCTTTCAGCATTTCATATAATACTGGTTTGGTGGTGATGAACTCCTTTAGCTTTTTCTTATCTATGAAGCTCTTTATCTGCCCTTCAATTCTGAATGATAACTTTTCTGGGTAGAGTAATCTTGGTTGTAGGTTCTTGCTATTCATCACTTTGAAAATTTCTTGCCACTCCTGTCTGGCCTGCATAGTTTCTGTTGAGAAATCAGCTGACAATCGTATGGGTGCTCCCTTGTAGGTAATTAACTGTTTTTCTCTTGCTGCTTTTAATATTTTCTCTTTGTCTTTTGCTTATTAAGACCTTTTCATCATTACAAAGTGCATATTCTGTTGTTCAGTGTATTCACTGGATGAATTCAGACCTTGTTATAAAGCCTTTACATGTCATTACAACATAAATGTCAAAACACTAAACGTGTCGCCCAAAAGATATACTTGCAAAGACTTAATAAACCAAAATAAGTGAGTAGTCAAGAAGGTAGTAAAAAGAGCTCTATGGTGACATGGAAAAATTGTACTCAACCAAAATGTCCAACAAAGACAAAACAGTTAAGGAAATAATTGTTCATTCTTTCAATAAACTGTAAAGCAAACATTAAAATTATTAGTGAGTACTCACTGCATTGTAGATGCCACTGTCCCACAGAGCCCTGGGTTCTTTAGGGAACATTATTCCATTCACCCAGTTTATGCCCCCATTTAAGGAAATTATCCTGTTGGATGGCTAAGCACGCCCTACATACAGACAATGAGTCCATTCATTCAGCAAGTTACAACCCACTGGTACTGGAATACTAGCCTCATGATTGAGATTTGTCAAGAAATAATATTGATTATCTATTAATGGTTAGTTATTGATATAACAGCCACCATCTTCAATGATTGACTGACAACCCTCGGCTTGGAATCCCAATTCTGCCACTGGTCATGTGGCTTTCAGGAAGACAAATGGTCTTGTCTTTAGTTTCCTTATTTATAACAAGAAACGATAACACCTTGTTTTGAGAGTTATGAGGATAAAATAAGGCAGCATATGTAAAGTGTTTGGCACATAGATAAGGCTCTATGGACAGATATTATTGTTTCTTGTCACATCAACATAAACTCATTGTGGCTGCCTACCATTCAACCATTTATAAACATACAAATCAGATGTCATTTACACATATAAGAAACATGCCATTTATCTTCCTTTGATATTCATAATTCATAGTAGGAATTATGTGTTCTCTTTTTCCAAAGTAGAATTTCAACTAATACCACCTGTGTGCTCTATGCTTCATCAAACATGGGCCCGGAGGTTGCAGATGGATGTGTCATGATATTACAAAAAAGAGAAAGGAAAACTCAGCAAAAACCAATTACATAGTAGGCACCATTCAAGGCATGTACATACTTTATCATGTTGCTATCCTCATTTTAAAGTTGAAGAAACCGAAGCTCAAATGGTTGAGTAACATCAGAATCTGGATTCATATTTGGGTCCATTTAACTCCAAAAAACCACACACTTTCTGTTATGTTCAGCTGCCAAGTTCAGTTTCTTACCACAATGTCACAAACTATGGTTACAAGAAAGTAAGACCACTGTTTACTATCCATCATAGCTAGGTTTTAAATCAAGCCTAAGGATATAAAACTTACGACCCCTACGTCTTAAATAAAAACCCTCTTGAATTAAAACAAAACAATGAAAAATGCCTTAGGAATAATATTTTAAACATCTTCAGAATGTAAGCTATCAACTGTCTTTGTTCAGTGGAATGTTCCTGTGCAGAGATGAATGGACATCTGTGGGTGTCAGAGCGGTCAGCTTCACCAGAGTGGAACATGTGGGTCTAAAGCTATGTGTTCTTTTTTCCTGGTCACCAAGCTGTAGTTTAAACCTGTCATCCTGACCCTTTTTTTTTTTTTTTTTTTTGCAGTGTGTAAACCTTCATCCCAATGGGATTACTAGGCTTAATTTTAAATGAAAAAAAAAATTAGTTTCATTCTTTCAGTACACTAGTATGAGTCATGTAGACAAAGGAAACGGTGCCTGGCAGAACCTCTTTGTTGTCCCACCATGCTCTGACAATCCCCAAAGAGCCACTGCCCAAGGCTGTGCCACTCTCGCCAGCCCTGCCACATGCCAAAGGACTAGCTCTTAGCCCAGCACCTGGTGCAGAGTAGATGTCCATATGTTCAACGAATAAATGAGTGGAACTGTGTCTGCCCAAACCAGCAAAGGAATTTGAAGTCATTCCTTCCTGATTTCCTCATACTAAGGTTGGCTTTTCTTTCGACCTGTGCCTCCTGCCTACCATGTGAGTCATCAGAACTCACAGGCCAAGTGCAGTCCCAAGTTTTCACCTTTAAGTCATGATACCTATCTATCGATGAGACCTATCTTTTTTGAGAGGATCAAAATAGATGACACTGTCAGAAACTAAGGAGTCACAGTGTGTGCCCCACAACCTAAAGAAAGGGGACAGAGGGAATGTGTCTGATTTTCTTCCTTGGGCTCTTGTGGAAGTTATTTGGAAAATAGAAACCCTGAGTAATCCTCCAGTTAAATCAGAATCTCTGAGGATGGGGCCTGAGCACTAACATTATATAACTGTTCCCCTACTAATCTGAAGGTGCAGTCAAGATTGAAGATCATGAGGCTGGAGGAGGCCAAGAAGGGGGAACATCAGCCCCATATAAGCAGGAAGAAGCAGCTTGCTGTCCTTAAAGAATGTAAGAAGAAGGGGCATGCAATATGGGGCAGCAGCTAACTGCCCTTTCCCAGCCCTGTGGCCCTCACTGCTACTCTTAGCTCACCTTCACCTCCACCTCCTCCAAATGTTGCTGGAGCAGGCTGCCATCTCATCTTGGATGGGGTAATGGGAACCTTGCAGGCATCCTCCTCTTTTAAGACAGAACCATCCTCCAGGTCCTGATCTTAACCCACCGTCTCCGCCCCAGTTTTATCTCCATTCCTGCCATCTCCCCGCCTTAAAACTGGAAGTTCCAAATGACAAGCTCAAAATGAGTATTGATGGATCATGCATAAACCCAGGGCACTATGGAAAGTAAATCCTGAAGACCAGCTGGATGAGAGAGCATAGCCAGGGATTCCAAATGTCAGAGCTCCTTATGAGAGAGTCACTGATTCATCACATTGGTTAAAAACAAATGCCTCTGAGATCCAGTGTGGTGTACGAAATAAATGCACTCAGGAGGTCTGTACCATTTGAAAGCTGAAACTCTAAGTTCACAGCCCAACTGTTATGGACTAAACGTTTATGTCCCCAAAAATTTATGTGTTGAAGCCCTAAGCCCCGGTGTGACTATATTTGGAGATAGGTCCTCTAAGGAAATAATTAAGATGAAATGAGGTCATGTCATAAGGGTGGGGCTCTGGTCTCATAGGATTAGTATCCTTATAAGAAGAGACCCCAGGGAGCTTGCTCATTTTCTTTCTCTCTGCCATGTGAGGACACAGCAAGAAGGCTGTGCTCTGCAAGCCGGGAAGAGGGTTTTCATCAGGAACTCACCCTGCTGGACCTAACCTCCAGAACTGTGAGAAGATAAATGTCTGTGGTTAAGCCATGCAGTCTATGGTATTTTGTTACTAATACACCAACCTTAAACAAGTCACAACGTCTCCAAGCCTCAGTTTCCTCATCAATGAAAGGAGGTAAATCCTACCTGTTCATAAACATCAAATGAGGTAATGTATGTTTTAAGGGCTCTGTAAACAGTAGAGCATTAAAGAGGCATTAATCATTCATTAATCTCCACCTCTGCGCTCTCATATTTTAATCCTTGCGCTAGCTGAGCATTTACCACATTGTCTGAGATTGAATTGTTTTTTTCTGTCTCCCCTGTAAGACTGTAAAATCCTTATGGCCAGGAGCCAAGTCTCACTCATCTGTGTCTTCCCAGTGCCAAAGAAATGATTATGGAACAATCCCAGGTGTCATTAGATACCCTTTCTCAGTGTCCCAGAATACCTCTGTATATACTAGTATTTCTGTCACTTAGCATCAGGAATTAAGTTATTAATTTTTTGTGTTTTTCTTGCCCACTGGAGTAGAAGCTCTCAGAGGGCAGAGACCACATGTTATCATTTCTGTATCCCTAGTGACCATTATGATGCCGGGTACCTAGTAGGAACTCAGTAAAAGTTGATGGCAAAAAGGGGAAATGATTCATTCCTTGAGGAATTTGCATCCTTGAATTTCAGTGTTCACTGCCACCTTGTATTCAATGCACTATCTCCAGTGGAACAAATTAAGTGTCCTTCATCCCAATCAGTGTCTTTTCAAGAGGCTCCTAAAAGGTCCTAGCTCATGCAGCTTTTTTATCCTAATATAACCAGCAAAGGATTTGAATGCACAGTTTTATTGTACAAATCAATAGCCTCCCCCGAGAACCAAGACTAGTCATTTACACCAACAGCAGTTGTTATGCAACCACCCTCCAAAGCTCAGATTGAAAGATCCAGGGTTGAGGTAGTGATTTTTCCCACCTAGATGGGACTATAATTTCTAAGGAAAAACACACCATTATACAGAGTCACTTAATCTTCTTACAAAAGGAAATTTAACCACATCACAAAGTATACTTTCTAGGTTTCCTAAATATGCATATGGCCTTTTTATAGATAGACTAGAGGCCCGGTGCACGAAATTCATGCACGGGCGAGGGCGGGGGAGGGTGTTCCTCAGCTCAGCCTGCACCCTCTCCAACCTGGGACCCCTCAAGGGATGTCCGTCTGCCTGTTTAGGCCCAATCCTACTGGGATCGGGCCTAAACAGGCAGTTGGACATCCCTCTCACAATCCAAGACTGCTGGCTCTCACAATCCAGGACATCCCTCTCACAATACAGGACTGCTGGCTCCCAACTGCTTGCCTCCCTGCCTTCCTGATTGCCCCTAACTGCTTCTGCCTGCCAGCCTGATCACCCCCTAACCACTCCCCTGACAGCCTGATTGATGCCTAACTGCTCCCCTGCCAGCCTGACTGCCCCTAACTACCCTCCCCTGCAGGCCTGGTCACCCCTAACTGCCCTCCCCTGCAGGCCTGGTCACCCCTAACTGCCCTTCCCTGCAGGCCCAGTTGCCTCCAACTTCCCTCCTCTGCCAGCCTGGTCACCCCTAACTTCCCTCCCCTGCAGGCGTGGTCCTGGTTCCTCCCAACTGCCCTCCCCTGCTGGCCATCTTGTGGTGGCCATCTTGTGTCCACATGGGGCCAGCCATCTTTGACCACATGGGGGCAGCCATCTTGTACGTGGAATGATGGTCAATTTGCATATTACTCTTTTATTAGATAAGATGTATATATTTAGCTACTGGAACTCAAACACACACTATATATAAACACACATGCTATATAAATTTATATAATTTACAAACAGTTGTATATTTATACATATGTGTATATGTACATTAGAAAGAGAGTACCATTTATTTTTATGCCAAAAAAAGTTCTAGAATGGTCAAATCACCCTATTTCTTTTTATAGAAGTAATCTCTTTAAATAAATTGCTAATTTCTCATGGGAAAAAAATTTTTTTGAAAATACAGAAGTATTTAAAGAAGAAAATAAAGAAGCCATATCTAATAGCCTAGATAAAACCTCTGTTACTATTTGCTATGTGGCTTCCAGATGCTTCTACATATATATATACACACACACACATATACAATATTCTTAATGTTTTTATATATAGGCATCTGGTAAATTTATATACATATGTGTGTGTGTGTGTGTGTGTGTATTTAGTTAGAATATATTCTTACTAGAATAGAAACATATTATATACACAGTTTGGATACCTCCTTTCTTTAAACTTCACACCATATCATGAATGTCTTTCCAGGTCAACATATAATTATATCATTTTTAAGTCTGCACAATGTCATAGATTAAATATATCATAATGTATTTATTTTCCTATTGTGTCTATTTTTCACTGTTATAAAAAATACTGTGAAAGCCTGGATGGCATGGCTCAGTGGTTAAGCATCGACCTATGAACCAGGAGATCACAGTTCAATTTCTGGTCAGGCACATGCCCGGCTTGCGGGCTCAATCCCCAGTGTATGCAGAAGGCAGCTAATCAGTGATTGTCTCTCATCATTAATGTTTCTCTCGTTCTCCCTCTCCATTCCTCTCTGAAATCAATAGAAATATTTTTTTTTAATGTGTGAAAAATATCCTCATGCACACATCTTTGAAAATTCATCTGATTATTTCAGTAAGATTAATTCATGAATTAAATCAGAAATCATGCACATGTTTTAAGGATTCTAGAACATTTACAAGCAAATAACTTAATAGTAGATATTTATTCCAAAAACCATGATTCTAGATCAATGCAAATGCAGTCAAATCTTGGTAATCCAAGGTTCCAAGGACACATTATGATACGTTTATTTTAAGTTTCTCCTCTCCTCATTTTGCTGTGCACTGGTCCACTCCATGCCCTGCTGTCCTCTACCAAACACCCTTTCTTTGCTCCCTAAGTTGGCACTTCTGCCTTCACTCATAGCTCCCCGTCTTGATTTTCCTTACCTGTTGTTACCAGCAGCTCCATTTTATTTTATTTTTTAAATTCTTCATTGTTTAAAGTATTACATATAGGATTACATATGTCTCCTTTTTTCCCCATTGGCCACCTCCACCCCCCAGCACATGCCCTCACCCCCCTAGTGTCTGTGTCCATTGGTTATGCTTATATGCATGCATACAAGTCCTTTAGTTGATCTCTTATCCCCTCTGAGGGGGCAGAGACTTGATTAATAGATTGGTACTGCCTTCCCTGCCTTCCCTCTGAGGATTGACAGACTGACCGTTTGATGCTTCTATGTCTCTGGATCTATTTTTGTTCATCAGTACAGTCACATTTATGTTGTTCATTATAAATGTGACTGTTGATGGCTCACCTGGCCTCACAGCTGAGCCTGAGGAATAACTTCAGAAACACCATGTTAGATCTTAAACAGGTTTGTGACTCATGTGCATATAAAAGATGGATGTCCTAAAAACATTTAATTTGGAGTGTTTTAGACTGTGGCCTTCCAAAAGACACATTGACTTCTGTTCAAATTTCTTTCTTCTTTGTTGAAAACAGTTTTTACAAAAGATTAGTTTCCCCAGCTTCAAACTTGACTTGTTTTTCAAAGTCACCACACATTCTTCCGGCAGAATAATCACTCTGATCATTTCAGTTCCCATTCAAAAACATTAAGGCTTCCCACGCCAATAAAAGCCAAGCTCCTAAGAATGGTTCAAAGTCCCTTCAATCTTACCCCAAACCAATCTTACTCCTCTACCAGGCTATTTGCCATCCAGTGAATACAATCTCATTCTACTCCATATATTTGCCTGCACTGCTCCTATTGTCCTGTTCTTTCCACTTTTAAGTACATTTTTAAGTTGCCCCAAAATCTATCTATTTTTCGAAGTTTCTCTTTTATGTCACCTCCTTTAAGAAATCATCTCCATTTCCTCCAGTCAAAATAGGATCTCTCTAGGGAATCAGAATCAAGAAATACTCAAAGTATCCAGGATCGGCTGGCAGAGAGCTGAATGCACATTTGCTAATAACATCTGAATGTTCATTATCTTGGAAATAATAAGCAGTATCCCACTACATTAGGCCCGTCTCAAAGATCAGAAATTAAAAATATCAAGTGCACCCTAATTGGTTTGGCTCAGTGGATAGAGCATCAGCCTGTGGACTGAAGGGTCCTGGTTTTAATTCTGGTCAAGGGCACATGTCTTGGGTTGTGGGCTCGATCCCCAGTGTGGGGCATGCAGGAGGCAGCCGATCAATGATTCTCTCTCATCATGGATGTTTCTTTTATCTCTCCCTCTCCCCTCCTCTCTGAAATCAATAAAAATATATATATAATAAATAAATAAATAAACTATCAAGTGAAAGAAAGTTGCACCGGAGAGAAGATATTAAGACTAAAAGATTAATTCTCACTTCTTTACTTCTGTCTCCTAATAATCCCCAACAGTGTCTGACCCAAAAAGTAGGAGCAGAGCTTTAGTAATTCTCAGGTGGTGCCAGAGCCCTCACTGCCATGCACTTCCCAGCCCCCTCCTTGTTCCTTTGGCCCTCTCAATCCTGAGAAACTGAATATACAAACGTCCAAGGGCCAGCGTATATATAAAAATAGAACCGTGACCCACAACTGGCAACAACCCACCTAGGAAGTCAGCCTGACATCTACAGCAACCAACTGGGAAGCCAAAATAAAATAACCCAAAGAGGTATTGGTCCAAAATGGCCAAGACTTGATTAATAACTGACAGTTTCTCTCATTTTTGCTCCCACTTCCAACCTAGGACCAACGTGTGAAAGTAAACTATGGGCTGCTAACACTTAGCAGCTAACTGATCACATAACAAATCCCACTTCAAGTTAGCCACTCCAAGGAGGGCATACCTCTTAATGACTTGATTACGAGCTATTAATCAAGTCTCTGCCAAGTGCAAATGGTAGTGGACTCCTTTAGGATAGCAAGGTCTGAATAAATAGCCCCACCGGTTCCCGTTCAGGTGTCTTCATTTATCTCCACAATTCCAACTCAAGTCCTGGCGCTGAGAGGTGACTCAGAAAGGTTTTCTAATAAACACTCTTCATGCTCCTGGTTCAACCTGTACTGGGTGGACTATTGTGACCAAAGGTTAGTTCTTTTTCATTTGAGATGTCAAAGCTTAGAGAGCCTGTGTGGCAACCCTGAGGGCCCTAGATCTGTGAGCCTAGACCCCTGGCTGGGAACCCAGAGTTCCCGCCCGGCTCTGCCATTAATGTGTGCTATGATTTCAGGAAAGTCTCTGTGTTTCAGTCCCTCATCTATGAAATGGGGACTAATGCTATGCTCATTCACAGGCTAGGTGTAAGAATAAGGCAGAAGAAAACATACGACTGTGCTTTGCAATGGTTCCTAATTATGAGATGGAAGATATTATTGTGGATACATGCAACCCTTCTTTCAACACCCCCTGGAGTCTCAGACATGGGAGAGATCAAATAGGGATAAAGAAGGAAGAAAAAAATATTGGCTCAAGGCACATTAGCTGGATGGAGTGAGAAAGCATGAGGTGGCCAGCGGCTGGAGCTGATTCCTGGTCATGTTATTCTATGCTTTCAGACTCCCCCACACACCCCATTCTCCGCCAAAATACATAAACCTCTTTCAATTACACTCCTTCTCTTACAGGAGCAATTGACTACAGTTGGATGTGATTTTCTTTTGTTTGTTTGAATTTATGGATGACTAGGAATGCGGCCCTGCCTCCTTTTTCAAAACACCTACCACTCCTCCATCAGAGGTCCTCTTCTGGGGTCTTCGTGTTCTGGTAAATTTTTTTGATAAGAATAGTTGTGGTTAGAGGCAGCTCCAAGCACAGCCCCAGGTCCTAAGGCTCATTAAGGACTTTCCCCAACTCAGCCCAGGGCGGTAAATCACTGACTCCAGGAAGAGTGGGCTGGTCGGGAGGCGACTGGAGAGCCCTTTCGCTGGCTCTAGGAAGGGAAGCTGCATGAGTCTCATTCCAGGCTGACAGCCTCCATGAAGGAGAGTTTGAGGAATATAAGTGGGAAGGAACTGAGACCTATCAACACACTTTTCAAGTCTCAGCCAGCACCTGTTATTTTGCAAACTTCTCCAGCTAGCAAGATAAGGAGAGAACCAACTTTAATCAAAGATTCCTCAGGAAAGCATCTAGGCTTAGAGTTGCTCACTTAAAATCCCCAAGAATGACTTCTGTCACACCCCACCTCACAATTAGAAGGCAGATTTTGGCTGAAGTAACCCCTAGAAAGGCAAATTACAAGATACTACCTCAACCCTAAGTAAAGCAATGGAACCACTTTTGGGGTTTTTTTCCTGATTCAATATTAGTAGAGAGCTGTACTTCAAAGACTAGCATTTTCCAAAGTTGTAATATGTGTACACCCAAGTTCAAAGAGAGAGAGAGAGAGAGTGTGTGAGTTTAAGAAAAGTTGACCACTTCCCTCTCTTGGAAAGTCACAGTGCATAATAGGATGCTAAATGCCCTGAGAAGTCCTGCATTATAGAACTGTATCTAAAATACAGCATTTCCCAAGTTTGCTTAATCGCAGAAACTTTTTTGTTATGTGTGCAGAACCACCTGTTAATATTCTGCCAAAAAAAAATTGCTTCCCAGTCCCCACCCCCCAAAAAAGGCCAGCATTTGGCCAATTAGATTAAAGAGAAAGGCCAATTTGCCTCCAAACTAAATCTTCTCAATGTCTGATTCCTTAGAATAATGCTGACATTCACTCACACCCAGTCCTCGAATCAGGAACCAGTGAGGTTACTCTCAACTCTTCTCCTTGCCCCTACTCCCACCTTCCACCACCTCTCACCTTTCTTCTACCACATCTCCCCAGTGAAGGCAAGCTGATGGTTTCGTCGAGTCAGAGTCCACGTGGCAGAGAGCAACACAATTAAAATGGATACCAGCCAAAGAAATCTGCGAAGCAGATGATAATGTCGAATATACATTCAGAGCATTTTTCTGTGGTTCTTAAATGGAAAGAAAGATTTCTCTTCTTTCTATCCTTCTGTTCATAATTTTTAACAAATGCGCTTCCTGGAATAAGCAAATTTAGAGATGGAAAGAAAAGATCTGTATATGGAACTTAACTTTTAATTAAAGTGCGCATCCCCGAGCAAAAGTGCCAGGCAATTTGCAAGACCCAACTGAGGAACCATTTTAAGTTCTCTGTGGAAAGTTGTTCACAATGTCTGGTTATGTGAAAAAGGAAATTACAAAACTGCAAATAAAGAGTGATTCACTTTTGTAACTGCAGTAAAGTCAATGTTTATTGAAAGAATAAATACACATAAGAAGGAAACTATTAAGAGTTGATGCTGAATTGACAGTAGTTAACCCTAAGTGGAGGAATTTTCTTATTTCCTCTCTGTTTGGGGGTTTACTTATTTATTCTAACTTTTATCAAATAAAAATAGTATTTTAACAATAAAAATAATATTTTAGAAATGTTCTAATGGCACTCATGTTATCTATGGAGAAATATCTAAGGATGAAGGAAGTAGTTTCCTTCATGGGGAGGAAGGAGCATGAGACCAGGCAATAAGCATTTGCCAAAGACAAGCTAAACTACAGGGTGGGGCAAACATAGGCTTACAGTTGTGAGAATGTGAAACACAGAGCTTATTCTTGCATTATTATTTATTAATTATTGTATTATTTTCCATATGAACAACTATAAACCTACTTTTGCCCCATCCTGTATAAGGTAACAGCAGGAAGATATGATTCCAAATTTTGGGGATAAGCAGTACATCCCAAGTTAGACCAGCCAAGGAGTACAGAGAGGTTACAAATAAGATCCAAATCTCAATGTTCAATACTAAAGTACCACCACCACCATGCATCCACACACACCTGCTTCCTAGCTAGAAGTCCAAACTTTTTGAAAACTTCTTCCCAACAGGTCAAAAGAATTTTCAGGACTATAATCCAAATGTCCAATGAGGAAACAGGTTCATGGTCACTCCAGCCAGGTAGGGGTAAAACAGACTGGATTCTAAGCTTCTCAACTTCTAATTCAGTGATACAGGATACCAACCCTTAATATTAAACAGAACACTAGTAATAGGGAATCCTATCTAATAAAGAGGGAATATGCTAATTGACCCTGACACCATCATAAAGATGGTGGTGCCCACAGTCAATAAGGCAGAAATATGCTAATTGACTGTCCCGCCCTCAAAGATGGTGGCATCCACAGCCAATAAGGTGGAAATATGCTAATTGAGTACCACACCCTCAAAGATGGTGGCGCTCAATCCCCTCAGCCCCGCTGGGGCAGCAGGTGTGTGGCAAGGTCGGGCCCCTCCGTGTGCCTACCTCTGGAGTCCCCCAGTCTCCTCAGCCCCCCAGCCTCCCAGGGCCAGCCCAAGGTGCAGGCAAGCCTCAGATGGTGGCTGCCCAGCTGCCCAGGGCTGGCCCAGGGTGCAGGCAAGCCTCAGAAGATGGCTGCCCAGCCACACAGGGCTGCCCGAGGCTCAGGTAACCAGGGCCAGCAGAGGCTTGCACTGCTGGCAGTGGCAGCAGCAGAGGTGTGATGGGGTGTTGCCTTCCCCTGATCGCTGGGTCTCCTCCCACCCCTGAGGGCTCCCGGACTGTAAGAGGGGGCAGGCCAGGCTGAGGGACCCCCCTCCAATGCAGGAATTTTCATGCACTGGGCCTCTAGTTATGTATAATTAGAAATAGTTAATCAAGTCAGATCCAAGTTCTGTACTAGTTTTTTTTCTCCTTTGACAAATGTCATTTTCTTTAGTCCTTAATATTTTCTCTTTTTTTAATTTAATAAATCTTTATTGTTAAGATTATTACAATTGTTTCTCTTTTTTCCCCCATAGCTCCCCTCCACCCAGTTCCCAACCCACCCTCTGCCCTTACCCCCCCACCACACACACACTGTCCTCATCCATAGGTGTACGATTTTTGTCCAGTTTCTTCCCGCACCCCCCACACCCCCTTCCCCCCAAGAATTGTCAGTCCACTCCCTTTCTATGCCCCTGATTCTATTATATTCACCAGTTTATTCTATTCATCAGATTTTTTATTCACTTGATTTTTAGATTCACTTGTTGATAGATATGTATTTGTTGTCACTTTGTTGTTCATAATTTTTGTCTTTACCTTTTTCTTCTTCTTCCTGTTCTTAAAGAATACCCTTCAGCATTTCATGTAATCCTGGTTCAGTGGTGATGAACTCCTTTAGCTTTCTCTTATCTGTGAAGCTCTTTATCTGACCTTCAATTCTGAATGATAGCTTTGCTGGGTAGAGTAATCTTGGTTGCAGGTTCTTGCTATTCATCACTTTGAATATTTCTTGCCACTCCCATCTGGCCTGCATAGTTTCTGTCGAGAAATTAGCTGATTGTCGTATGGGTGCTCCCTTGTAGGTAACTAAATGTTTTTCTCTTGCTGCTTTTAATATTCTCTCTTTGTCTTTTGCTCTTGGCATTCTAATTATGATGTGTCTTGGTGTGGTCGTCTTTGGATTCCTTTTGTTTGGGGTTCTCTGCGCTTCCTGGACTTGTAAGTCTATTTCTTTCACCAGGTGGGGGAAGTTTTCAGTCATTATTTCTTCTAATAGGTTTTAAGTATCTTGCTCTCTCTCTTCTTCTGGCACACCCATAATTCTGATGTTGGTATGCTTGAAGTTGTCCCAGAGGGTCCTTACACTATCTTCATATTTTTGGATTCTTTTTTCTTTTTGCTTTTCCAGTTGAGTGTTTTTTGCTTCTTTGTAATTCAAATCTTTGACTTGATTCTTATGATCCTCTAGTCTGCTGTTAGATCCCTGTATAATATTTTTTATTTCAGACAGTGTATGCTTAATTTCTAGTTGGTCCCTTTTCATATCCTTGAGGGTCTCACTAAATTTATTGGCCTTTTCTAGAAATTCTTGAAAAACCTTATAACCATGGTTTTGAACTTTATATCCAGTCATTTGCTTTCCTCCATTTCTTTCATTTGTGACCTGTTTCTTTGTCTCTGCATTTTGGCTGCTTCCTTGAGTTAATAGAGTGGCTTTGTGTGGTAGGTGTCCTATAGGGCCCAGTGGCTCAGCCTCCCCAGTTACCTGAGGTGGACACTCTTGGTGCACCCCTTTGTGGGCTGTGTGCACAGTCTTGTTGTAGTTAAGCCTTGATTGTTTTTGGTATCACTGGGAGGAATTAACCTCCAGGCCAATTGGCTGTGAGGATCAGCTGTGTCTCCGCTGGGAGAACTTCTGTGCTGGAGACACCCTTATGAGACAAGACCTGCAAAAGCTCTGTGCTCAGCTTGGATGGGGTGGAGTCTCAGGGCAGAGCAGACAGCGTTGGCTTCCCATCAGCCCTGCCCTAATAGGCCCCTGTATGTCAGTGTCCCGTGGTAATCGCTGCAAGCACCTCTGAGAGAAAGCCGCCCTCGAGTTCCTCCCACTGCCAGACAGTCCAGTTTCTCCCCAAATGAGTCTGGGTCCCCAGAGTCTCGCCCAGAACTGGAGTTCAATGCAGTCAGGAGCTTTTGTCTCCCTCCCACTTGAGAAAGCCAGCTGCGTACTCAGTTGCCTGCCCTCTCCACACACGCGCCTCGTTACCTCTGCCTTCTGCAGTTGCTCTGAGTCTCAGTGTCCTTTTCTCTTTCCTGACAGTCCATTTTCACCCCGTATGAGTCTGGGTCCCCAGAGTCTTGCCTGGAATTGGAGTTCAGCTCAGTCAGGAGCTTTTATCTCCCTCCTGCCTGAGAAAGCCAGCCGCGCACTCAGTTGCCAGTCCTCTCCGCACGCACGTCTCAGTACCTCTGCCTCCTGCAGCTCCTCTGAGTCCCAGTGTGCTTTTCTCTTTCCTTCTAGTTGTAGAATTTCCACTCAGCCAGCCTTCCTGTGGTTCTGGATGATGTCCGTTTTGTCTTTTAATTGTAGTTTTGAAATTGTTGTGCGAGGCAGCAGTTTAGGTGTTTACCTATGCCGCCATCTTGGTTTCTCCCCAATATTTTCTCTTTTCATATGGTTTCACATAACTGAGAATTTCAGAGGTCATGTGAACTTCAGATGAGGCTTTATCTAGCAGTGAAACATTGATTCCAAAGACTGCCTTCTTCAGGGTCTTCTTCATCCTAAGGTTTCATCCTGTAGTTGGAAAATGGCTTCTGGGGCTACTTACTTTATTGTTAACATCCAGTAGGAAGAGAGAGAATCTTGTCATACAGGCCTTTTGAAATTTCAAGAAATTTCTTCCTCAGAGGCCCCTGTAAAATGCCTCCCCACAGTTTATTGAACCAAGATGGGTCACATGAGTTGATCACTATGATCTGGGAAAAGGAATGTGCTGATTTGGTTTACTAGTAAACCTAAACGTGCACACTCCACATCTGAAGTTTGTTGGGGTCATCTGTCCCAGAAAGAATTCTGTATGGGATCGGGGACTGAGAAGATGGATTCTGAACAGAAATCAGAGTTTATTACAAAAAACAAAGGGGACAATAAGCTAACATAGCACATGACCACCACACTCGTGAAACAGCACAAAGATCTACCCCCCAAAAAAGCCATCGGAGAGGAAGCAGCAGCACATTGGTATTACAGAGCTGAGAATCTGTTCTTCCCTGCGCAGTGGTCACACTAGACTCAGGTTGGCAATATCCCTTGAGTATTGTCCCACTTCAATGCCAGGTGGGTAACCCATCCCAGAGGATGACAAAAGCATCACTTCTGAACCCACCCAGACTTATCCCATGCATCTCTTTCTTCTACTAGTTTAATTTCTATCCTTTTGTTACAATATAATGCTTTTCTGAGTTCTGTGAGTCATTCTAAGAGATTATCAAACCCGAGGGAGTCTGTGGGGACCACAAATTTGTAGGCAACTGGTCTGAAATGAAAGTGGCCTTGGAAACCCGAAAACTTATGGTTGGTGTCTTAAGTGAGGGCCGTCTTTCTGGAAAACTGTGTTTTCACATTTTATGGTTTGGAAAATTAATTGTATTTTAACTTTAAATATTTCATATACATATAAAAATCACATAATGGTTTTTGAAAATTCCTGAGGGTGGTCCCTGAGATAATATATTCATTATTATTACATGAAAATGATGAAAAGGGTTTGAAAGTGAAATTTTATGCAAATAATCCATTACAGGGTATTTAACCTTAATTTTTAATATATGGAAAGTCAATTGTTTTTAATCACCAATGCATTTTCTGTTTTTTCACTGTGGAGTTTTTAAATTAACACTGGGTTTCTTTTATAATGTTGACAAAGATAGTGATTCATTAGTTTCATTCATTATTTTGACTATCCTAACATGACACCCCATAGTGTCAATGGTAGAAAATGTAAATGAATTATTATTTGAAGGACTATAGTACAGACAAATCCATTTACTCTTCTATAAATTAATTGCATTCTTTGTTAATACCTTCTTTTTCTTGGCTCTGAAGGATTTCTTTGTTTTAAATCAACCTACGGTAGTATCATTAAAATACTATAAACTGCATCTATTTGAAGTTTATAATTGGTAACTTTTAACAGCTGTATACACACATGAAACCACCATTATAATAAAAATATAAAACATTTCCATCATCTTCAAAAGATTCTTCCTTTTCTCCACCCCAGACTCCACTGATGTACTTATTGTCACTGTAGATTTGTTTGCATTTTCTAGACTTTTATACATATGGAATCTAATAGTATGGACTCTATGTCTGGCTTCTTTCATTCAGCATGACTATTCATTCATGTTACTCTTTTATCGATAGTTCATTATTTTCAATTTCTGAGCACTTTTTCATCACATTGGCATATCACTTTTTGTCTGTCCAATTAGCAAATATTGATGGACACTTGATTTGTTATCAGCTTTGACTCTCCTGAATAACAATGCTATGAATATTTGTGTACAAATCTTTTCTGTGCACATTGTTTTTATTTCTCTTGGGTAAATTCCTAAGAAAGGTATTCTGGTTTGTATAGTAAGTATATATTTAACTTTTTTAAAAAACTGCCATATTCTTCCAAAACAGTTGAACTAATTTATATTTATATGTGCAAATGTTTTGCTCATTTTTAAATGGAGTTGTGTGCCTTACTTAGTTGTAAGAAGAATTCTGTATATATTCTGGAATTGAATTCTTTGTAATATATATGCATTGCAAATATTTTCTCCCATTCCATTGCCTGCATGTTTATGTTCCTAATGGTGTCTCTGGGTGAACAGAAGTTTCTCATTTTAATGAAATCCAATTTATCATATTTTTTTCTTTTGTGGTTTGTGCTTCATGTGTTGTAGCTAAGGAATTCTTGCCTACCCAAAGTCACAAAACTTATTCTCATGTTTTCTTTTAAGTTTTTTATATAGTATTGGCTTGTACAATTAGGTCTGTGATTAATTTTGAGTTAATTTTATGGGGAGTAAGATAAAGGCTGATGTTTTCTCTTTTCATATGGAGATCAGTTACTCAAGCAGCATTTGTTGAAAATCGATTGAACATACATGGCTGGGACTATCTCTGGATTTTAGTCTCTTTTCTTGACCTACTTTACTGCTGCTGATCTACGTATATGATTATTTTTTCACAAAAACAACATAGTGTTAAACTCTAACTTTATTGTAAGTCTTAAAATCAGGTAGCATAAATCCTTAAACTTGGTTATTTTTCAAATTTTCTTAGCCTGTTTTAGGTCATTTGCATTTCTAAATTTTAGAATTAGCATTTCTACAAAAAATTATTTTATATTATTCTTTTTAATATATAGGGGTGGGCAAAAGTAGATTTACAGTTGCATTGTGACATTCTTTTGAGTTAATAAAACTATTATAACAACTGTAACCTGCATGTTTCCCTCCACATGAACAACTGTAAATCCACTTTTGCCCGCCCCTATAGTATTGAATTCAATTTACTAAACCTTTTCAAGAATTTTTGAAACTAGGTTTATGAGGGATCATGGGCTGGAATTTTTTTTAAATTCTCTTTGTCATGTTTTGATATCAAGGTTACACTGGCCTCAAAACTGAGCTGGAAGGTATTTTCTCCTCTATTCTCCAAAAGAGTTTGGATTTTTATTCCTTTGAGGACTCCATAGAATTCACCAATGGAATCACCTGAGCCTGAAATTTTCATTGTATGAAGGTTTTTTATAATGAATTCAATTCATTATTTGATAATGAGGCTATTCAGATTTTCTGTTTCAACTTCTACCAGTTTTTCAAGGAATTTGTCTATTTCATCTAAATTATCTCATTTTTGTTTACATTTGTTCACAAAATTCTCTTATTATTCTTTTAACTAGTGACCTGGTGCACAAAATCACTCAAGTCCCAGAATCCCTCCCCATGCACGCCTCCCCGCACATGCAGCCCTGCCATCCCACCCAGAAAGAGTCCCATGGCCACCACCCAGCTGCCGCCCTGGGAGACGGGACCAAGAAACCCGCCCACCGCACCAGTGGGACCCAGAAACCCACCCGCGCCTCTGTTCAAGTCCTCCAGAGTCAAGTCCTCCAGAGTCCTGCCCACCCATGTGCGCCTAGCAGCACATGCAGCCCCGCCCACCTGCACACGCCTGCTGCGCACGCAACCTCCTGCTGATCAGTCATTACAGTGTGAGGGCATCATGACCATTAGCATATTAGCTCTTTATTATATAAGATAGCTGTAAGATCTGTAGAGTTAACTCCTCTTTTCTTCCCAATATTACCGATTTATGTTCTTTTTCTTCACCAGTTTAACTAGGAATTTTTCTGTTTCGTTGATCTTTTCAAAGAACCTGCTTTTGGATCATTTGTTTCTGTTTTATTGCTCTTGTCTTCATCATTTTTCTTCCTTTTACATACTTTGGATTTACTTTGCTCTACTTTTCCTAGTTTCTTGAGGGGATACCTACATCATTGTTCTTTTTTCTTATCTACTATAAGCATTTAAAGCCACAAATTTTCCTCTAAGTACTTCTTTAGCTACACCTCACACATTTTGACATATTGTACTTTCATTTCACTGAGTTAAAATATATAATTTAGCCCAGCCAGCATGGCTCAGTGGTTGACCATCAACCTATGAACCAAGAGGTTATGGTTCGATTCCAGTCAGGGCACATACCCAGGTTGCAGGCTTGATCCCCAGTGTGGGGTGTGCAGGAGGCAACCAATCAATGATTCTCTCTCATCATTGATGTTTCTATCTCTTTCCCTCTCCCTTCTTCTCTGAGATAAATAAAAATATGTATTAAATAAGTAAATAAAATAAAATATCTTCTAATTTGTTTTATGACTTCATCTTTAATCCATTAATGATTTTATGAGTTTATTTTCCCATTAATGTTTAAAATATGCTTTTTAATTGCAAAATATTTGGGATTTACCCAGATATCTCAATGTTATTGGTTTCTAATGAATTTCACTGTAGTCAGAGAATATATCTATACTATTTTAGTCCTTGTAAGTTTATTAAGGATTGTTGTATGGCCCCAAAATTATATATATTGGTGAACACACCAGGTACAATAAAACACATATGTATTATACACTAAAATGAATGCTTATTTTGCGGCAGTCCTACTAAAATTTTTTAATTATCTTCCTATAATTTGTCAACTTTTGCTTCATACATTTTTAGGCTGCTGTTAGGCACATACACACTTATGTTTGTCATGTCCCCTTTATCATTTCTATTTACCTCTGGCAATATTCTTTTTCTCAAAGTCTATTTTATCTGGTCTTAATACAGCCACCTCAGCCTCCAAATGATATTTTTATGCCACACTTTGTTTCATCAAATTCTTTTCAAGTTACCCGCATCTTTATATTTCAAGCGCATTTTTCCTGATCATACAGTGTTGGGTCTTGTCTTTTCATCCATCCTGACAATGTCTGCCTCTTAATTGGAGTGTTTAGTCATTGAACATCACAACTGTGAGCTCAGTTACTATGACTACCTCAAAGATACAGAGCTGAGGCCTTCCCTAATGCCAGCAAAGGAATCCACTATGAATTTTAACAATGAAAATTACCACAAACATGCAAACATGTACACTTAGGAAAATGAATAGGGCAATTTCAATTGACTTCCACAGAATGTTTGAAACCTCAGTAAACTCGAGATAAACCAGCTGTGAGCTCCCCAGAGGACAAAATCCACTTTGTGTTGCAATAGTTATTATATATTTCACTCCAGTGTCATTGTCACAGCCCTAACAGCTTAATGGGTTTACTGAGTTCAGAAACCCATTCACTATTTAAATATTTTTGCTTTAAAACTGATGGATAAAACTGAGGAAATAAATTCCTCATGAAAATCATCTGCACCAGAAATTCTAAAGAGACCAGTAATCATATCAAAAGCCCATTTTCAGCCCTGACTAAAATATATAAAACAATAAATCAAGCCAAGTTCTTCTCTTTTCCTGAAGCTCTCAGGCAATGAAAGTCAGAAGTAAATTAATGGCTTACACTTTTTAGGGCTTCTGTTTAAAATGTGATCCAAATATTTTCTATTTAAAGATACTTCCAAATGGCTAGTTAATTAGTTTAAACAAGAAATGTCCAATTTCTTGCTAATATGCATTTTACAAAATGAATTGAGACTTAAATAAGATTTGTTTTGATAGGTTTCTGATTCCCAATGAAAAAATAATTCTACCCATCTTTAAAGACCCTAATTAAGATTCGTGTCTTTTCTGAACCCTCCAGATCATGAACGACAATCACTCCGTACATGTGCCAGCACGCAATAGTCCATGTGCATGCTAGCTGAAGATCAGGATTCAGCTCAGCCTTCTGGCAGTAGAACCTCAGTTATTCCCACCTGTAATTCATCATGCATCATGCACCAGGTACCATACTATGCTTTACACAAGTATTCTCTCATTTCATCTTCCTAGTAACCCTTCACAGGAATCCAAGGGTTGAGGCTACATAACTTGCCAAAGATCTCACATGCTAGTAAATGGCAGAGGC
This sequence comes from Corynorhinus townsendii, assembly GCA_026230045.1. Classification (NCBI taxonomy): domain Eukaryota; kingdom Metazoa; phylum Chordata; class Mammalia; order Chiroptera; family Vespertilionidae; genus Corynorhinus; species Corynorhinus townsendii. The sequence continues at coordinate 151,602,853 of JAPDVU010000007.1, forward strand.
CAGATTCAAAACCAATTGTTTTGTTTCCAAAACCCATGCTCTTAATCTTCACAGTATCTAACTCTCCCAACCACCCCAACATTGCAAAGCCTTCCATTCCACCATGGGAGATATAAGGCCTCCAGTGCAAATATCCTTGGAAGAATCAGCACAGAATATACAATACTCTCACGCAAGTATTTAGGATATATGACCTGATCATCTCTTCGAGGTAACTTGTTATAGAATCTAAGAGCACTAGCACCTCAAAAGAAGGAAGAGAGGGGTTGCAAGCAAACTTTAAAGTTTTATCTTGTCTGAGCTCCATAGACTAACCTCCATCCTCAGAGCCTAGGACTCTGGAGGGCCCACCTCTGAGAAAAAGCAGGGTCACTTACTGGCTCAGCAAATAGGAGAAGTCACCCAACACATGAGGAGCACTTCCATCCCTACCACAGCGAGCAGGCGCGCATGCACACACACACACACACACACACACACACACACACACACACACACACACACACGTCACCTCCACAGCTAGGAGTCACAAAAGAGATTATCTACAGGGAACAATTCACTTCTCTTCTTTAGACCTCAGTTTCTTCATCTCCAAAATAAGGTGGTTCTGCTAGACAAGATCTCTAATGTTCCAGTCAAGTCTGACATGCTATGCTAAAATAACCATTCTTGCAAGCAGATGATAAAAGCTATGTATATTCTTATTCCTGTGTATCTACTACCCAACGGTAGGACAACCTGTCCCCCATCACGTCTCTGTCGGTTGGAGTGAAAAACTGTGGTCTGGCTTCTCCTCACTGTTTACAATCACCACCAAGCTGATCTCATCCAGGCTTGTAAATATCCCACTCAGTCTCTGCCAAAGCATAATTTCTCTCTAGCCCAGACCTGTTCCCTGAACTCCAGACTTATATAAAATAGCCATCTCCATTTGGATGTCTAATAAACATCTCAAACTTACCTGTCCTAAACTAAGCTTCTGATGTTTACCCTCAAGTCTGCTCCTCCCCATTCTTTCCCATCTCAGTTAATGGCCATTTCACTCTCCCTGCAGCTCAGATGCTTGACATCTCTCTTTCTCTAATATCCTACATTCAATCTCTTGTGTTCCTGTTGACACAAGTTACAAGTTACAAAATGTATTCAAAATTCAGCTATTTGTCACCACCTCCACTGCTACCATCTTAGTCCAAGTCATCGTCATCTGTCATTTGGGGCATTGCAATAGCCTCTAATTGATCACTTTACGTCTACCCTGCTCCACCTAGAGTCTTTTCTCAGCAAAGGATCCAAAATTATCCTTCTAAAACAAAAGTCAGATCATGTAATTTCCCTGACCAAACTTTGCAATTGCTTCCTTTCACCCTCATAGAAAAAGCCAGGGCCAGTCTGGCCTTGCATGGCCTCTCTGATCTTATCTTCCTCCCTTTGCCCCTCACTCTCCTCTGTGCAGTGACCTCTTGGTGTTTCTCCATTTGCACATTATTCTTCCCTCTGCCTAGCATGCTCTTCCCCAAGGTCACATGACTCCCCTATTGAAAATTGCAACCTCGCCTCTACCCACAGCAGTCATCTTCCCCTATCACTTATCATCAGACATACTACACATTCAACTGATTGATGGATATATTCTCTCTCTCTCTCTATCTCTCTCTCTCTCTCACACACACACACATACACACACAAACACACACACACACAAGTGAGCTCTACAATGGCTTACATTTTTGTAAAAAAAAAACACTTTATTGAAGCAAAATTGACATGTACAATGGTTTACATTTTTGCTTACTGCTATGTCTCCATTGCCTGGAACTATTCCTGACACACAGTAGACACATAATATTGCTAAATAAATTGCTGAAGATGAGCAGCATCCTTCCCAATTGTGGGTAATGAATTAGGAGGAGTTAGTAACCTCCCAAGTCTGATAACAATATGTGTCCAGTGTGTAATTACAGGTCTTCTTGCTTGCACAGCAGTGAGACTGGCAGCTGGATATTCTAATTGCACAAAGCTGACCTATCCAGTCAGTGTTCCTGTGAACTCTGGAGGAAAGCTTACATTCACACCACCACATCTCTGAAGTACACCACTCCTTGAGTCAGCATGGGTCTGGGATAATTCACTTGGGCCTCTATAGCAGGCATGGTGGATAAACTAAGCCCAGATCAGCTGGGAACTCCATAGTTGGGTGTTGCACTCCCACCTGTTAGCTCCCCAAGGACCCATCCTGTCACCATCATTACTGGCACATAACAAGGACTCTGTATCCAGGGTTGCTTGAGTAACTTCCTTCTCTGTGTCTCTCTAAGACCAAAGGCAGCCAAGAATGTGGTGTGAGCTTTGCATGATGCTGGGAGTGTGTGTGGGTTTGGTTTTGCATATAGCTTTGATTTCCTCATTTGGGCCATTTTCACACAGTGTACAAAAACCAACAGGATATTGGCTCAGAATAAAGACTCAGCAGCTGAGAATTGGTATCACATTGTCTTCTAGAAGATGTGGTGCCTCCAGCCCTGTGAGCTCTCTGGAGGCAGAAGTGGTGTGAACTGGATGGACTATGGGTATTAAACAGAGTTTCAAGTTTATTTATCACACGAAGTGGAGCTCTTTGTTTTCACATATCTGTCATGATCATGACCTCTTTTAGACCAGGGACTGGGTCTGGTTTAATTTTTCTCCCTGGGCACCTGGCCTTGTGCCTGGCCCATGGCATGCTCAGTAAATCTGTTGCATTGCACTCAGCTGCACATAGATCTCATAAGGATTCCTGTCCTCCGCCCCCCCCCGCCCCCACACCCCCTTTGAAATTAGGAAGAGTATTCTCTGTGCTTATCATTTCTAAATTAATTACAAACAGGAATTGATTTTGTAACAAGGGGGAGAAAGTCACTGTCCTTGCCTTTTTCTCTAACAGCAGACAAAGCTCAGCCTCTGTGTTTCTCTCCAGCACAGCAAAAAAATATCATCAGACAACTGAGGTTTTTGTAGAGTAAGGGAGTGTGTGGTGTGTTAGAAACTAATTACAGGGGGAAATATTAGAAGTATAATTTTGTGATAGTTAGTTTTTAAAGTGCTGCTGCTGAAGCAAGAAACTCTTCAGAGAGCCACTCTTGAGGAATAAAGCATAATAGCATTAGCCAGCCTGGTTCCAAACCCTGGTCCTAACACTTGCAAGCTATGTGGTCCTGGATAAGTTACTCACCTTCCCTGAGCCTCAGCTTCTTCATCCTAGAAGTGGACATTAAAAGGGTGCCCACTGTAGTGGGCTGCTATGAAAAGTTAATAAAATAATGCCTGTAAAGTGCTTACTTAGCACAATGTTTCTATAGAGTATGTGCTTAATAAGTGATGTTTATTAATGTCACTATTGTTATTAATTACCTACCCCTTAGTCTTCTCCTTCAGTCTAGTTCCTATCCAGCCTTGGAGGATCACAGGCCTTTTCGATGCCAGTCCAATGTCTCCTCTCTCCGTGCACTGACATTGCTGCACTCCCACCTCCCTTGACCCAGAGGAGATTCTGACTGCTGCATGCTTTCTCCTGACTTTAATATACACGGAGTGGCCAAACTATTATGATCTCTGAACGCATAATAATCTGGCCACTCAGTGTCTATCCTATATAATAAAAGGCTAATATGCAAATTGTCCCCTCAATCAGGAGTTCGACCAGCAGGCAGGCCAGCCAACCGCCCATGTCCCCTCCCCCTGGCCAGGCTGGCCGGACTCCACCCATGCACAAATTCATGCACCAGGCCTCTAATATATAAATGGCTAGATTATTTTGCATTCAGAGATCGTAATAGTCTGGCCACTCAGTACAGGCCCTACTCTCTTTCTTCAATGCATTCTGAAACGTATCTCCTTCTTTCTACTTTCAACTCAACTAGAGACTTCACTTATTAGCTCTAGCATAGGGTTCTTTGCGCAGTTTACCTACAACATTCTCTCTCTCACACACACAGAATTTTTTTGGGTGGGGAATAATTGAGTGGAAACTACAGAGTCCCATATACCTGCCTCCCCAGTTTTCCCTATTAAATTTTTTTTTAAAGCAAAGGTGGAGATTTATTGACAAACAAGTACAGACTCCCTGTTAATGTTTTGCATACATTTGTCACCATTGATAAGCCAATATTGAGACTTGGTTGTTAACTAAAGCCCTTAGTTTATAGTAAGGTTCACTCTTGGTAGTATATTCGTTCCCTACTTCCTGACCTAATCCCCCTTTCTTTTGAAGGCCCTGCCCTACTTCATCATTTGCCCAAACTACATCTAAGTCACCAATGCCTTTGCCTGATCTCCTCTGGCTTCACAGTACAATCTATGTTTTCAAAGAAATCTCTTTCCACATTTTAAGAGTCTGGCCTTGGTTAGGATTTCTCAGTGGTTAGAGCATAGACCCACAGGCCAGAGGGTCGTGGGTTCAATTCTCAGTCAAGGGCACATACCTTGGTTGTGGGTTAGATCCCTGGTACCTATTGGGTCATGCATGTGCAGGAGGCAACCAATCAATGTGTCTATCACATCAATGTTTCTCTCTCTCTCTCTCCCTCCCCCCCTACCCTCCTTCCACTCTCTCTAAAAATCAATGGAAAAAATATCCTCGGGTGAGGATTAACAACACCAACAAAAAGAGTCGGTTCCCCACAGGCACATTTAACACAAGACTTCACTGGCCCAACCTATACTATCTCCCCTCTCAGAGTGAATCTTTCCTTTGCAGAGCCCCCTGGGATTCCCGAGTCAGCCAGCCTACACCTGCTTTTGCACAAGTCTAACTGAGGGCAGAATCTGCGAGGGAGGGCAAAAGACCATGCTTTTCTCCCTCTGCCCTGAGATCACTCTCCTGGACCACTTATTCGCCATCACTCCTGTCCTCATCAGACCAGAAGGAGCAGAAAATGAAATGGATACAAAGAGCCTCTGGCCCACACCTTCCTTTCTTCCCAGAGCCTCCTTTGTTAGCTTAACTAATTAGTTAACGAGAGAACATCTGCAGAACACCCTAGGCTGAAAGAAAAGGCTGGTGGTGTTGCTGTCATCAGAAGGCGACATTCCCATTCTTCTCCATTTCCCTGTCATTCATGCTTATTAACACCCCAGGAATCTATCCTCAGGTTCAGAGATGTCCTCCTAGCAACAGCCCCATCACCTTGGCAACACCTTGGCAGGGGTTTGTCACCAACTCCAACAAAACTAGAAACTCAATACCACCAGAGCCATAATGTTAGGAAGTTGATATTTGGGGAATGCATATTGTTTTATTAAAGACTTTCACATCCAATTTACTGACTGAGTTTCAGGCCAGTGGCACATTTAGGCCACATCAATATGAATCAGTATGACTGAATTCAGTAAAGTATGTGTGCATATAACTCAATCAGATAGCTGCATTTTCTTTATCCACATGACACCAATGATGAATTTTTCACTCTTTAATTGGTTGTTGTAACAAGTGTAGTCAGAGATTAAACTACCATTTTGTTTTTCTGCTTTATAGGATCTGGGTGAGGAAAAAAATCTTTGGGCATGCTTTTTGAATGGTATTTTCAAATTACAGAGGGGATTTGCCATTTCCTCACAACCTAAAATGCCTTAAGGATGTGTGTTTAACTGCATTCTCACCCTATCTTGCACTGCACAAAACTTACAAGTCCCGGTGGAGAATTTGGGGCCAATTTCATCGTTAAATAAACTCTGGAATGCCCCAGGCAGAATCGTTAACTTGTCTCCACTACAGACTAAATGTCCAAACAGCCACCTCCCTTCTGTGGGTTCCCACAGGGCTGTGGGTGTGCTCCAGAGCCCGCCCCCTGGCATGAGGGGACAATTGGGCCATTATATGTGCACCAAGAGCAAGCAGCCAGCTCAGTTCACCTCTGTATAGAGGGATGAAAAAAAAAGGGGGGCACCAAATATAGACCACTGGACAATTTATTTGTCTTAAGAGTGTTTAAGACACACAGCAAGCCCCAGCAGGTTATAAATGGTCAGCTTTGTGTAATTACTACACAAGTCTGAAGAGAATTCTATGTGGAGTCCATTTAGAATCCCTATGGTGGGTCACACCATGCAGGTGGTCTTGACAAGAGTCTCACTTTTTGCATCCATGTTAAGCCCAGAGATTCAGGACCCAACACCCTGGTCCACATTGTGTTCGAAACGATTTGTATCAGTGTCTTCCCCAAAATGTCAGTTTCAAATTCCCAATTTCCCCCCAAAACTTAAGTGTTAGAGTTAATGACTCTTAAAACTTCCCAAAGTTCTTATCCAAATCTCTAATTTTCAGAAAAGGGGGCTGGTGGCCAGAAGTGTTCACACACTGGTTGAGCTAGCTCTATTCTAATTCTAGCTTTACGACCATTTCACAGTCCAATGTCTTTTTTAGCCTGGGTTATTATAAGGGATCACTGCAAATGAAACATGTACTAGTATATGTGTGCCCACAAGGCTATCAGGGGGAAAAGGGTAGGAAGGGAGGGAGAGAAGAAGGGAAGGAAGGAAGGAAGGAAGGAAGGAAGGAAGGAAGGAAGGAAGGAAGGAAGGAAGGAAGGGAGGAAGGAAGGAAGGAAGGGAGGGAGGAAGGCTCTCACATTCATTCTTTATAGCATGTCTTTTGGATAGAAATACTGGGGTCTCCCTTGTCTTCTCCCCACCCCCAAATCCTCTCCCCTCTATCAGAGAGCACTCATTCATCCACAATTCCTGAGGTCTTCAACTAGCTGGCCCTTCATTTTCCCCCAGAGAGGTCAATATGCCATCTGTCCCTGCAATTCAGCACTGCCTATTGCAGAAAAAGACTCCTTTTTCTGTATAGGGACAGCGTCTTAACCCACAGCAGGAGGAGGCCTCCACAGCCCTGCCAAGCTTTGAAGTCCTGGATCTCTGTGAGGACGAAGTTTCCATGCAAAGGCAGCTGCCCATGAAGACAGGGACGGGCTGGTGTAAAGGTTGTGTGAGTGACAGCTGTGAGCCTCTCTCTTGAAGAGAAGTGGGTGGCTAAGGGATAGAGACCTGGACAGAGGAAAATTAAATCTATACAAGCACAGGGAATAAGATGGTAAGATCATTCAGCTTTGTATTTGGACATTGCCATAGACAAAGTAAGATTGGCAGAAAGGAACCCTGGAAGTTTGAATGACTGCTGTAGTTCCTCCCTCACTCAGTCTAAAGCAGCACTTTTCAACTGCTGTGCTGCAAGAATTTTTAAAACAGGCAATACCTGACTATTTAATGAGGGGCACCTCCTGTTGACAGCACCGGCCAAGCAGTTCTGAAGCCAGGATGACATCGTGGGTTTTGTTTTTATTTTTGTTTTCAAACTGCCCCATCCACCCCAGCTTGCTCTACCCAGCATCCAAAACCTAGACAGTCTCCATTCAGCCCCACGACCCAAGCCAGAGTCAAAGTGGCCACAGCCCAGAGAGCCTGGTGGTAAGAGGGCCTGCCATCTGGTAGCCTTCTACAGTTTTCTTTGTGTTAAGATCCCTTTGATGTGTTTCCACCAATGAGCCCCACTTCTTCCTCTTGCTCACTCATGGCCTTTTGCAAATGCTAAGCTTGCACGATAAAGAAGAGAAACATTCTGGACTGAGAGAAGGAACACTAGTCTAGGCTTCTTCCCATGCTAGCTGGGACCAGGGACAAGTCCCTTAACTGGTCTGACCTCTGCCATCTGTCAAGCTGAGATAATAACCAGGAAGCATAGTTCATAGTTTAACCTCTTTATAGTTAAGGGGTTAAATGTGAAGCATGGGGGTCAGAGACATTGAGTTTCAATCTCGGTTCAGCCACTATGCTTCCATTTCCTCTGAAATTGCAAAATGGAGCTAATAATATTGTGTGAATGCACTGAGACAATTAAATGTGATAAAGAGTATAGAGTCATTAGCTTGGTGCCTAGTGGGAAGTAAAAACTCAATAAATGTTAACCAGTCACATGGCCATTATCACCATCCTCTGGTGAAAGAGAGGAAGGTGAAATGTTCACGTCCCCCTGAAAAGAATCAAGTGGGACACAAATAATCAGCCTTATCACAGGGAGTCTGGAGTGCCATTTCCTTCAGTCGATTTCACTCCGTGAAACAAAGGCAGAACCACCCTTATTTCATGTTGGGGAGCTAAGGGGATCTGAGAAGCGGACATTTGATCTCAATTCTCAATGTCTTTAGAACAAAAGAAACCTGCAAAGCTCAGATAAACGTAGAACAAAAACCACCAACTTACTTGAATCTTGAGCATCTCCTAGTGGTGATTTCTCAGAATAATTCTTAAAAGTTCATCATTTAGACTAGCGATTGTCAACCTTTTTCATCTCATGGCACACATAAACTACTTACTAAAATTCTGCAGCACACCCAAAAGTATATTACATATTTTGCCAATTGCACACAAAAATAGGTATAGTTTTGATTCATTGACATCAGACAGCTATTGTTGTGCTGGCTGCTGTCATTTTTTAAAAATGTATTTTTATTGATTTCAGAGAGGAAGGGAGAGAGACATAGAAACATCAGTGATGGGAGAGAATCATTGATTGGCTGTCTCCTGCACGCCCCACACTGGGGATCGCAGCCTGCAACCTGGGCATGTGCCCTGACTGGGAATCGAACCCACGACCTCCTGGTTCATAGGTCGATGCTCAACCACTGAGCCACACCAGCCAGGCAACATTGTTTTTATTTGACATAATAAAAATCTAAAGAAAAAGAGGTCAGTGTCCCTCATTAAATAGTCAGGTATTGCCTACTTTAAAAATTCTTGCAGCACACCGGTTGAAAAGTGCTGCTTTAGAATGAGTGAGGGAGGAACGACAGCAGTCATTCAGACTTCCAGGGTAACCTGGACAATACACCAATGCACTTCACTGGGTTGTTGTTTTATTTACAATTTTTTTTGGTCCAGTGCTTTGTTTTTCCAGGTTTGTTGAGATATAACTGGCATATAGCATTGTGTAAGCTTACAGTCTGCAAAGTAATGATTTGATATGCATATAAATTGTAAAATGATTACCACAATGAGGTGAGTTAACACATCCTTCATCTCACAAAACTACCATTTTGTTGTTGCTGTTGTTATGTGAGAATATTAAAGCTCTACTTTCATAGCAACTTACAGGTATACAATACAGTGTTGTTCACTATAGTGTACATTAAATCCCCAAAATTTATTCATCCTATAATTGAAAGTTTGTAACTTTAAGGAAAAAAAAGAAGAAGGAAAGTTTGTACCTTTGACCAATAGCTCTCCATTTCCCCTACCCCTCAGCCCCTGGCAACCACCATTCTACTCTGTTTCTGTGAGTTCAAAGTTTTTAGATTCCACATATAAGTGAGATTACACAGTATTTGTCTTTCTCTGTCTTGGTGATTTCACTTAATGCCCTCAAGGTCCAACATATTGTCACAAATATATTTCCTTCTTTTTATGGATGAAACATATATAAGCTCTCACATCTTCTTTGTCTGTCTTTCCTCAATGGACAGTTAGGTTGTTTTGGCTATGTCTTGGCTCTTGTGAATAATGCTACAATGTTAGGAGCTTCTGCCCTATGTTTTGCTTTAGAAGTTATACAGTTCAGGTCTCACCTTTAAATCCTTAATCTATTTCAAATTAATTTTTGTGAGTGGTTCAATATAGGGGCCCAATTTCATTCTCTTGCATTAGAATATCCAGTTTTTTCAACATTTATTGAAGAGACTCTCCTTTTCTCATTGAGTATTCTTGACTCCCTTGTCAAGTATTAGTTGACATATATGCATGTTCTGTTGCATTGGTCTGTCTGTTCTTATGCCAGTAGCACACTGTTTCAATTTCTGTAGCTTTGTAGCAGTTTGAAATTAGGAAGTGGGATGCTTCTGACTTTGTTCTTCTTTCTCAAGATTGCTTTGGCTCTTTGGGGACTTTTGTAGTTCCATACAAATTTTAGAATTTTTTTTTCTATTTCTGTAAAAAAAGATGTCATTGAAATTTTGGTAGGGATTGCATTGAACCTATAGATAGCTTTGGATAATATAAACATTTCAACAATATTAAATCTTCTGACCTATGAACATGGGGTATCCTTCCATTTATTTGTGTCTTCAATTTTTTCCAGTCTAAGATAACTCACTGTTAAAGGGACAAATATTAAGCCTAGTGTCTCTCTGAAAAGGCATCAAGGAAATTGAGGGCCAGTGAAATTTCCCCTCCAGCCTTCTGAGCACAAGATCCACAAGACACATGGTGTTTTGTGTGGCCACAAGCAAATCTGTAAGAAAATGCTGTTAACTAGTAAATAGTCTCCACTGCCCCTTTGCTGTTTCCCACCCTAATCCATTCCTAAATCCCCTTCCAGGCATGATCAGAGCACTATGCAACGCTAACTCTGAAAGAGCTCAGGAACTAGCCTTCACCTATACACTCCACTCCTAAGTTGGTATATCTCTGAGACAATATTGCCTCTCAACACAGATATATACATACTAGAGGCCGGTGCATGAAATTCATGCAAGAGTAGGCCTTCCTTCCCCCAGCTGCCGGCACCGGCTTCCCTCTGGCACCCGGGACCCGAGCTTCCCTTGCAGCCCCGGCTTCATCTGGAAGATTGTCCTCCTGGTCTAATTAGCATATTACACTTTTATTATTATAGATCATGTTCTCTAACTATCCCATCCACCTGCATAAAGATATGCTTGGCAGTGTTCACAACTTTGATGGCAAAAATAGTGTGTGGTGATATAAATGCCACATATTCACACGATGGAAATATTGTGCAGCCGTTAAAGTGTTTATGAAGAACTTGCTGTAACATGAAAAGTGTTTGTTCTGTAATAATGTTTAGAAGGCAGGAAGAAATTTTGTGTACGCAGTATAATTCACAACTATGCTAACATTGCAAATAAAGGGTCTGGCAAGGAGCATACCAAACTATTAGCTGCAGTTTTCTCTAGATGGTAATACTTATAGTAATCTTTCCTCTATTTTTTAATCTTCATCATTTTCTCTAACTGCAATGTGTTCATTTCATTATAGAAAAAGAATAAGATAGATTCAGAAGTTAACAGGAATCAAGATGACTACATAGGAGGCACCTAATCTTCCCTCTCCCATGAACACACAAATGTACAGCTACACAGGCAATTCCCTCTGAGAGAAGTCCAGAAACCAGCAATTGTGTGAAACTAGAAAACAGTTCTAACAAGAAAACTAGAAAATTCACAAATATGTGGAGATTAAACAACATGGTCCTGAAGAATCAATGGGTCAAAGAAGAAATCAACAGGAAAATCAAACAATATCTTGATTCAAGTGCAGATGAGAAAACACCAACTTACAGGATGCAGCAAATGCAACTCAAAATAGAAGCTTACAGTGGTAAGTACCTACATTAAGGGTGAAAAATATCAAACAGCCTAACTTTACTCCCAAAAGTATGGGGGGAGGGGGGAGCGGGGGGGCGGGGAATGGGGGGAGAGGGAGAATAAACTGAGCCTGAAGTTACTAGAAGGAAGTAAATGGAATTTAAAATAAATTATATTGGTATTCCTGAAATTCCTGAAGTTGCATACCACAGTACACCAAATATACAGAACCACAGGAAAGCTGGCTGAGTGGAAGTTCTACAACTAGAAGGAAAGAGAAAAGAGCATCGAGACGTGCACGAGCGCTGAAAAGCTGAGGTACGGAGGCGCGTGATCCGGGCTGGCAGCGGGTGTTGCTTTTTTCAACCCAAAGGGAGACAAGCCCCCAATTACTCTGAAATCCAGTTTCTGGGGAGACGCGGGGGATCCAAACTCCTACGGGGAGAAGCTGGACTGTCTGCCAGTGAGGGGGGCTTACTTGCAGAGCTGCGCGCAGGAATAATTGTTTATGGCACTGGGGCACGGGACTCCCGGACGCCCTTGGGGACACAGAGCCAGCTAACTAGCAGCCATTGCTGTTTGCCACGCCCTAGCCTAGTGACACCCTGAGACCCCACCCTGCACAACCTACAAACCCACCCAAGCTCCAAGCAGCGTATTTAACATAAGAAAGCCCTGCCCTATCACAGCTTAACCCAGCAAACTTGCAGCCCGGGTCAGACAGCTCCAAAACCTCAAAACCCCAAGCAAAGAGGAGAAAACTGCAGCTCTCACTGTAGCTCCTGCTGGATGGCCTCAGACAGTAGCTGACCTGCACCCCATTGGAGATCCAGAAGCCAGTGCACCTAGTGGTCAGAGTGAGACACCAGATTTCAACTCCTCACATCCATAAGTGACACATTGAAAGGCAGACTCAGTGAGCACCAAAGCCCCACTGAAACAAGTCCTGCCCCATAAGTGTGTCTTCAGCGCAGCAGTTCTTCCATTATAGACACAGTGAGTGCTCACAGCTAATTGGCCTGGAGGTCAATTCCTCCCAGTATACCAACAGCAGTTAAGGCTTTAACTGCACCAAGTCTTTGCACTCAGCCCACAAAGGGGTGTACCAAGAGTGTCCACATCAGGTGATTGGGGAGGCTGAGCTACTGCCCCCTATAGGTCACCTACCACACAAAGCTACTCCATCAACACAGGGAAGCAGCCAAAATGAGGAGACAAAGAAACATGTCACGAATGAAAGAAACGGAGGAAAGCAAACTACTGGATGACATAGAGTTCAGAACCACATTTATAAGGTTACTCAAGAATCTTCTTAAAACCGCTGAGAAACTTGATGAGACCTTCAAGGAGCTTAATGAGAATGCCAAAAAAATGGAAAAGGATCAGTCAGAAATGAAGCATACACTGTCTGAAATAAAGAATATACAGAAACTCAACTGTAGATCAACGTACCCCAAGAATCAAACCAAAGATCTGAAATATGTGGAAACAAAAAACATCCAACCAGAAAAACAAAAAGAAAAAAGAATCCAAAAATATGAAGATAGTGTAAGGAGCCTCTGGGACAACTTTAAGCGAACCAACATCCGAATTTTTGGGGTGCCAGAAGAAGGGAGAGTGCAAAATATTGAAAACCTATTAGAAGAAATAATGACAGAAAACTTTCCCTGCCTGGTGAAAGAAATAGATGTACAAGTCCAGGAAGCGCACAGAACCCCACACAAGAGGAATCCAAAGAGGACCACACCAAGACACATCATAATTAAAATGCCAAGGGCAAAAGACAAAGAGAGAATATTAAAAGCAGCAAGAGAAAAACAGTTAATTACCTACAAGGGAGTACCCATACGACTGTCAGCTGATTTCTCAACAGAAACTATGCAGGCCAGAAGGGAGTGGCAAGAAATATTCAAAGTGATGAACAGCAAGAACCTACAACCAAGATTACTCTACCCAGCAAAGCTATCATTCAGAGTTGAAGGTCAGATAAAGAGCTTCACAGACAAGAAAAAGCTAAAGGAGTTCATCGCCACCAAACCAGGATTACATGAAATGCTGAAGGGTATTCTTTAAGGAGAGGAAGAAGAAGAAAAAGGTAAAGATAAAAATTATGAACAACAAAATGACATCAAATACATACCTACCAACAAGTGAATCTAAAAATCAAGTGAATAAAAAATCTGAAGAACAGAATGGACTGGTGAATATAATAGAATCAGGGACATAGAAAGGGAGTGGACTGACGATTCTCAGGGGAAGCAGGTGTGAGGGGTGCGGGAAGAGATTGGACAAAAATCTTACTCCTATGGATGAAGACAGTGGCGGGGGTAAGGGCATGGGGTGGGGTGGGGAATCAGGTGGAGGGGAGCTATGGGGGAAAAAATAGAGGAACACCTGTAATAATCTGAACAATAAAGATTTATTAAAAAAAAGATTTCTACACAGATAATCTGAAAAAAAATAAATAAATAAATAAATAAAATAAAATAAATTATATTAACCCAGAAGCATAAAACTCTTAGATGAAATTATACAAGTAAAATATTGTTGAAACAAGTCAGTGGGTCTTTATTCCCATTGGAAACTAGGTCAGTTGGCCACTAAAGGACAGAAGGAAATCAAGCATGGTCTGGCCTCTCCCAAGTTGCTTGCCTCTGGCAGTGGTGTGTGCCCAAGTGTCACCGGCCCCATGAGGAGAAAGCAGCCATAGCCTTGCCTGCCAGATGGCCAGGATGGATTCCACACTAAGAAAGCATCCATGAATTAGGGCACTCATCCCAGCCACCCTGACTAAGAGCCAGGAGGACACTCTGAGAAATGTCAGGCCTGGAGTAAAATAATTTCCCAAATAGGAACACTTAGCTCCCTTCCAGTGTTAACCTGGCCCAGCTGTGCCTCATCCCCAAATTTCCTGCACACAGCGTGGCCTCAAGCCCTCCTGTGGGACAATGAAATACATTCAAATCACAAAATTTAAAAAGTAAAATAAAAAATATCACTAAAACTTAAAAATAAATTAACCTTGCTCTCCCATGAAGGTATTATAACCTTCCTTTGACCATCATTTTGCAAAAATGTGTCTATGCTGATTCGTCTTCCTCCGTACTTTAAGTAGTGATTTATTTTAAGTAGCCATTCCCAAGGGTGGTATTTAAAGATTTAACCATTGAAATGACATCAATCAGAATGCAGCAGGCACCACGCAGACCAGGCAGCAGCCAAGCAGAGCCTGTGTGGCCCTGTAGGGGGCACCAGTGAGCAGCAGCCCCCACTCACCCACTCACCCACCTACAAACAAAATGTCCAGGACTCCAAAAGTTTTTCCTAGAGTCCGAAAGAATGGAGTTTTGCCAGCGATCCAGATTGAACCCTTTTTCTCAGAATCAGGTCAGCAGTAACCATGCTTCTGGGCTGGATGGAAACAATCCAACAGCGAAAGCAACATAACCAAGCCTGCAGCCCTCAGGCACCGTTGATTTGTGTCCCTTGAGGGAGACTTTCATATTGGGAGTTGAACTCCATTGACTCACCAGTTTTTTCTCTAACTGGCTTTCAAAAACCATCCTGAGAAAAATAGGTCAGAGGAGAAACTGTGAGATGAAGGTGACACCTACTGGCCAGGCGAGGCCCCTGCAAAGGGCATTTCTGTCGCTCAGCTGCATTCAATATAGATTAACCCTTGCAATTCATCCTCTGCCCTCCCTCACAGGCCACGCTGTTGTCAAGGAAACAGAAATGTAGACAAGGTTTACATGCAAAAATTTCCATCAGATATTATTGATAAAAGTGAAATGCTGGAAAAACTTAGTGTCCCACAATGGGACATGGGTTAAATAAATTTTGGTACATGTTTAGAATGGACCAACCATTCAAAGCCATATTCTCAAGTCATTTTAATTAATAACATGAAGAAATTCTCACATCAAGATTTTAAGTATGGAACAAAGGTTATAAACCAAAACAAATAAAGGATAGTGATTATGTAAGATTGATGTATGTATATGCCATAGAAAGAAATCCTGACTGAAATGTAGAAAGTGTTCACTGTGGTCATTTGGGAGATTAGTGTTTTCTTTTTTATACATTCCTGCATTTTTCAACTTTTCTGTAGTAAGCATGTATTACCGTAGTGGATAGAAAGCAAAGGGATAAAATTTTTACTTTATTTTATCTAGCTTTATTGAGATGTAATTGACATATAACATTGTCTAAATTTAAGGTGTACAACTTGATGATTTTATACACATATATACTGAAAAATGATTACCACGATAAGGTTAGTTAACACTTCCATCACCTCATACACTTACAATGTGTGTGTGGTGAGCGCATTTAAGATGTATTCTAAGTATTTTTATATAAAATAAAAAGTATCACCCTAACTGGTTTGGCTCAGTGGATAGAGCATCGGCCTGCGGACTCAAGGGTCCCAGGCTCAATTCCAGTCAAGGGCATGTACCTTGGTTGCGGGTGAATCCCCAGTAGGGGGTGTGCAGGAAGCAACTGATCGATGTTTCTCTCTCATCGATGTTTCTAACTCTCTATCCTTCTCCCTTCCTCTCTGTAAAAAATCAATAAAATATATTTTTAAAAAATAATAAAATAAAATAAAAAGTATCACAATGCCATTTTAAGAGAGAACAGACACTAATGGGGTAGTGGTGAAGCTCAGAAGTGAAAGGTTGAGACTCAGATCTTAGGAACTTCGATCAGAGAGGCTGATGAGAAACAGTGTGATCCCCACAATGACATTAGCAGCATCTGACCCTGCAATGCCACAGGACAGTAGGACAACAGGACAAAAAACGATGCTACCCATAGAGATCTAATATGCAGTGTAATGAAGGTGGCCAATAATATTGAATATTGAAGCAATGGTGTAATGTGACAAATATCACTTTAATGACAATCATATTACACTATATACATGTATCAAAGTAACATGCCATACACCTTAAATTTATCCCATGTCAAATTTATCCCCCAAAAGAATGAAAGAAAATGAGGCTATTTCATTGTCTAAGAGGCAGACAGTGTTTTGTTCTCCCTGTATCTCCTTTTGTATTATCTAGAGAATTTTCTTACATAAATGACTGAAGGTCTGCCCTGCTGGGGAGATGAGCAAAGCTCTATCTCCTCAATGAGTGTCTTCCCCCACCACATCTGGCAAGGCCCTGGCGCTATCACCCACCAGCTCTATGAAAGCATCTGACTTCTCTGAGCTTTATTCTCCTCATTGATAAAAGGAGGATGACAACAGCCACTCAGCTGACCCCCAAGTTGTGAGCTGTGCACAAAATAATGTGTTTTGGAAGTAATCCCATGCAAATATGCAAGGTCATAGCAGCAACAACCTTTATTTTTTTAAATATATATATTTTTTTATTTCAAAGAGGAAGAGAGAGAGAGAGAGAAACATCCATGATGAGAGAGAATCATTGATTGACTGCCTCTTGCACAATGGGGGGATCAAGCCTGCAACCTGGGCATATGCCCTAACCAGGAATCAAACTGTGACCTCCTGGTTCATAGGTCGACACTCAACCACTGAGCCATCATCGATGGGCCCAACATCCTTCATGGAGTGATTGTGTGTGTGCCAGACTTCACTTCACAGGGAGTTTTCTTACATATTATATCATTTAATCATCATATTAAAAAAAAACTATGAGTGAGTATAATCTCCATTTTACCCATGAGAAAACTGAGTTTATAACCTGCTCAAAATTAAACACCTTTTACATTTCAGAGTCAGGATTTGAACTCAGTTCTATGTCCAAAAGCCACACTCTTAAACACAATGCTACACTACTGCATAGAATTTTAGCACTTGAAGGGGACCCAACAGATTCAGACTCTAAAGGTTGAATCACTGTTATTTGCAGATGAGGTCACCAAGGCCCACAGAGGGGACATGACTTACCCATATAACCACCGAAAAAGCCACACACTTCACTTCACAGGACACTAAGATCCTCTGCATGATCAGGCAGCCAATGTGGTTCCTGGTCACTCAACCGCAAGGGGTTTCTGTTCTGTTAGTTCTACTTCTCTATTGCTTGTAACCAGAAACTTTTGGGTCCACCCCATTATTCAATGGCCAGATTACATAGTCAGAACTGAGTGAAATTTTGAACTTCTGGGGAAGTCAGAACTGAGTGAAACTTTGAACTTCTGAGGAAAGTGAACTTCTGAGGAAAGTGAACTTCTACACAATCAAGTTTTCAACACAGCCAAAGCCAATGGGAGGGAGCGCGGGTTGGAGCGGAGAGGTCATCAATAAGACAGCTGCAAGGACACCTGCCACCCCAAGTCCTAAATGTAGGGTGTCCCCCCAAATTTGTCATCTTAACTAGGACCTTTGAGGTGAAGAAGACTGTCGGTGGACCGCATGTGTGGGGAGAAGATCAGGAGGTCAGTGAGGATATGTTGAGTGTGACCTCTAAGGCGAATTGTTCAGTAGTTAGTTGGATACATAAGACTGGAGGGGAGTGGAGAGCTCTGGGAGTCATCAACATATAGGTGGCATTTAAAGACTAGAAGCTGGATGAGATCAACAACGGACTAAGTGAGACAGAGGAGAGAAGAGGCCACAGAGTGAGCCTTGGGGGCCTTCAGCATTAACCAGTCTGGAGACAAGGAGGAATCAGCAAAAGGGACTGGAAAAGAATCACCAGTGAGTTGGAGAACTAGAAAAATGCACTAAGATAGTTTCTAAGCTCAGTGGGCACATGGAATATTCTATTCTCCACCTAACTTTTTTTTTTTTTTTTGGTTCTCTCAATCAATGCAAATAAATTTCAGAATTCTGAGTGCTTTTTCCTTTGCACGTAATGCCCAGCCATTTCAAGCCCTCTCCCCGTGATTATTGTGTATGCCCCATGATCTGGTAGTAGCCAGATCAGTAGCCCTGACGTCAGGAAAATGGCTCAGACAGGCAGCCTGCCTGGCTTTGATACACCCTATAACCAGAGGGACAACTGCCAATCCAAACAGATCCCGCAGATTGTGGCATACCAATGCTTTCAAAATGCAGAATGAGAGCATGCTCAAACCAGCTGCCTGGGGCACACTGTCAGGGTGTCACTCCGCTTGTGGGAGCTCAGCAGTGCAGAAGATGGTGTACTGAACCTGGGGAAGAAAACAGATAAATTTAGGGACCCAGAGCATCCTAGAACTTGATACTTGTAATCTCTTTCCCCTAAAAGGGCCCTAATCTATCTCGTTGTGGGCAATATGCAGAAGTTGCCTGGAGGAGGAAACAATGTTTAGGAATTAATTTTTATTGTTTTGAGAATACAGAAATATCGTCAAGCTTCAACTCTATGATCTGATTTACACATTGACTCACATTTAATCTTTTGATTTTAAAATGTTTTTAATAAACCCTGCTATCCATCATTTTCCTCAAAATAAAAACATTCAGTTGGGTAGAGAGAAACAGGAAGAAGGGAGAGGGTGTGGGACCATGAGGTTGGAGAACCCGCCTTCCCCTCCACTTCCACCCACCTCCCAGGGTGGAAAATGGTCCAGAACAGGGAAGCAGGAAAGGGAACCTCACCCCTCACTGCTTGGAGTTTCCCCTGCTGACAGATGGGGGAGGGGATCCTGGAAATGAGTCAGAAACTCTTTGGTTGATGCTTTAGAGCTGCCTGCGCAAATTTTCAGGAGTGGGCAGAGAGTGCTTCTTTGCTACCACAGAGGAAACAGCTTAAACCCAAAGGCCTTGCTGGCACCTGGGAGCCTAAAGGAGATAGAGTGTGACAATTCTGAGGTTCTAAGAGCAAGTTCCTCACTCAAACCTGAAGGAGCCTCAACTCTCTCCCTCTACTCCCTCCTCTATCAGATTTTTTTCTGCCCTTCTGCTCTTTGCCCATGTCTATATTCTCACCCTCCAATGTTACCCAATGCTGAAAAATGCTCAAGACTGGGCTTCTTCATTTCACTTTATTTCATATCCCATCTCTCTTCCTTGGCATTTCTTAAGATGCCTTTGTTTTGTTTGTTGGCGGGGGGGGGGGGGGGGTATAATTTGTTGTTATTGTTTGTTTTGGGTTTTGTTTTTGTTTTGAAGGAGAGAGATGAGAGGAGGCAGGAGACTGACTGAGGGAGTTCCCTGGACCCACTGAATCTTGTTGCTGCTCTGTTGCTGAGTCAGCCACTTCTCTGAGGTCAGCACCCTCAGAACCAACTAGGAATGGATGGCCTCCCTGGGAAAGGAGGCCAGGCGCAAACAGCTCACAACCCAGCTGCAGGCTCCTGGCTCCTGAGCTTTGATCTCCTGCTGCATCAACTCCCCTGGTGATTCCCGAACATGCTCAGTGTGTTTGGGAAAAGTCAGGAGGGCAATGAAGTGAGTGAAGTGAGTGAAAAGTGATAGGAGGTGAGATCAGAAAGTTTCAGAGGCCAGATCATGTAGGGTCTAGCCAGCCCTAGCAAAGGCACTGGATTTTATTTCAAGTGGAATGAGAAGCCACTGGAGGGTTTTGATCAAGCAATAAGATCATCTGGTTGTAATGTAAAAGAACAGCTCTGGCTCCTGGGTGGAGAGGAGACTAAGGAAGCAAGAATGGAGCAGGGAGGCCAGGGGAGACATGATGGTGGCTTGATCCAGAGTGGGAGCAGTGCTCCAAAGTGGACAGTTTCAGGACACAGTACAAAGAAGTACAACCAGATCTGCTGATGTCCTGAACTGAGAAAGAGGAGTCAGCAACCGGGTCAGGTCAAAATTTTTCATTAACTGAGATGTGGAAAGAAGATGTGGGGGAATGCATGGAACCCTGAGTTCATCTTTTCATATCTTCATTTGAGGGGTCTTTGGGACATCCTCATGGAGATGTCCGGAGTTCCAGGAGAGGTTGGAACTGGAGATATGAATTTAAAAATCATCTGCACATCATTTCAGAGCCGTGGGGCTAGATGAGAGCACCTGGGGAGTGAGCACAGCTGGAAAAGAGGTCTATAAACTAAGTTCCAGAATATTCCCACTTTTAGGAGTCGGGAAACAAGCATGATGCAGCTAAGGAGACAGGATGAGAGATTGGTGAGGTGGGAGAACCAGGAGAAAGTAGTGAGCTAGAGGCCAGTGAGTGAGCAATCAACCAAGTCCTTTTCTCTGAGAACCGAGTGAGTGAACAGAGACTGAGAATTAAATCAGAGTTCCAAGCTATGTTCTGCAGAGCCCTAGGTTTCATGGAGCCCCCGTGAGGATGGGTAGGGATGGTGGGGGTAAGTAAGGCTTAGCCAACAGGGTTCCAGGCCTCTTTCCATGCTTCAACCAGGTCTGCTCCTCTGTTAACTTTGGGGTTCTGTGTGAGATTTCCTCTGAAGAAAAGGTTCTATGACTTTAAAAAAAAAATGTTGAAAATTGTTGGAGCACATTCTACCTCTGGGAAAGAAACAAGAATGTGGAGAGGGACTCTCTCTGAAGCACTGCCCCCAGGGAAAGACCTGAGCCAAGGGTGATCATTTCTAAGGCCTCTTTCAACTTGGATTCCACTTCCTTGATCCCAGCCCCTGAACAACAATCTCAGTTCAGAATCCTCCCATGCTCTGGTCTGATAATGATCTTGATGGAAACATATGACCTGGCTGGCCTCCAGGCATGGACTTTATAACATGATGGGCCTTTGAGAAGTGGTATAAGAAACATTTGGTTGATCAAGTGCTTCCCTGAACGCTTTGTTTTTCAGCAGACCTTCTGGACTGAAAGTTCATGGTGAGTCAGCAAACTCTTCCTTCTCCTGCCATCCCTGAGCTTCATCAGCTTCACAGTCTGTCTGTCCTCAGGCATGTTCTGAGGTCTCCTCCATGACTGCCAGCCTCCTGTAGCAAAGCAATTTATCTTTCCTGGTCAATATCTAAGTGCCCTCAATTTCTTGGTTATTCAGATACTGTAATCTCTCTATCTTCCTACCAAGATAAAATGCTAACAAGCTTAGGCATCCAAAGATGCTCTTCCTTATGATGTAGTTTTCTAAGCTCTATACACTTGCAATATAGGTCTGGGGAAGAAATATCATTATCCTGAAAAAAATCTGAGCATGGGGAAGCAACTTTGTTTTCTTTTGAGAAACTCATTTCCAATACCAGGATCCCACTACAAGAAAAGGAAGCATGAGCCCTAGCCAGTTTGGCTTAATAGATAGAGCATCGCCCTGCAGACTAAAGGGTCCCTGGTTTGATTCCGGTCAAGAGCAAGTACCTCTGTTGCAGGATCGATCCCCAGCCCTAATCAGAGTGCATACAGGAGGCAAGCAATCAATGTGTCTCTCTCACATTGATGTTTCTCTCTCTCTGTCTCTCCCTCTCCCACTCTCTCAAAAAATCAATGGAAAAATATCCTCCAATGATCCTCTGGTAAGGATTAATACAGAAAAAGGAAGGGAGGGAGGGAGGGAGGAAGAGAGAAAGAGAGAAAGAGAGATAGAGAGAAAGAAAGAAAAGAAAGAAAGAAAGAAAGAAAGAAAGAAAGAAAGAAAGAAAGAAAGAAAGAAAGAGCAGTTGAATTTAGGAATCTTTCAAACCAGATTTTTTAAAGCCTGAGGCATAATTGACTTTTATAACTCATGTGCTTATCTTTCAAGATTTGACCCTATATTTTAAGAACTTTGATGGAGTGAAGAGAACATGATAATGCTTCATCCTATCCTATATAATCCTATATAATAAAAGGATAATATGCAAATTGACCCTATCATTGGAATGACCAGAACAACTGCTCCACAGTCACTATGAGGTGCACTGACCACCTTTTGGTTCCTTTCCCCGGCCGGCAGGTTCCGGGGGTGGGTGGTGGGGGATGCGGGTGGCGCCAGGCCAAGGCCCCCACCCCACCAGTTGCCCCACACATAGAGGGCAACCTGCGGTAAGGGCAGGGCCGGCGAGCGGGTGGAATGGCCGACCTTTTGGTTCCTGCCCCTGGCCAGCAGGCTCCAATCACCCGATGGTGAATGGGGAACTGGGGGTGGGTGGTGGCAGTGGGTGGGGCCAGCTGGGGCCAGCTGGGGAAGATGACCCTGATCACAGGCGAGGCCTAGGGACCGTACCTGCACACAAATTTCATGTGCTGGGCCTCTAGTGTAAGATAAGAATAAAGGCAGCATGGTACCATGCCTCAGGTTTGTGCATAAGCCACCTAACTGGCTTGCTGTGATGAACTTTTGTATCTCATGTGTACAACATCCTTTCTCTAGCCCTTCCTTTGGGGATCCCCTGTCTGATCTTCATCCTGTGGTCTGGTGAAGCTAACCCTCCCCCATCCCTGTCTGCTGGGGTAAGCATGAGCCACAGGCCAAGGTCAATCAGTGCATTTCATTCCCCAGCCCAGAGACTGGGTCAGGGGTGGACCTAGCACCCCACTTGGGCCAATGGCAATCAGGCCTAGGACTCTGTGGAACTGTGTGGACAGGAAATGGCTATTCTCCTTTCATTAAAATCGGAGCTGTGAGGCTACCAGCATTCATCTCGCCCAGGATGAAAAGCTTACCTAAATTTGGGGCTGACAAAGAGGAGGGCAGAGCAGAGGGATAGGAAGATAGGGTTCTGTGCCTGAACCAGAGACATGAGATAAATTTCCTTTTGTACTTGCGTAAAATTGAATTAGGGATTCTGTCACTTGTAGCCAAAAGAATTTTAAATGGTGCATCCTCTCTGAATCTTGATATCTGAACCTTTAGAATGAGGATGTTTCTCAATGGAGGCACTAATAGCATGTGGTGAGACAATTCTTTATTGTGCTAAACATACCTTTTTGCTTCTGCCCACAAAATGCCAGAGCACCCTTCAGTAGTTATGACAACCCAAAATCCACCACCCATCCTACTAGACACATACACCACACACACACACACACACACACACACACTCACACACACCTCAATGCCCCCTAGGGGCATGTACTTCCCCCATTTGAGAACAAATCAACTAGAAAATCTCTGAGGCCTCTCCTAACCAAGGTGAAATCAGCCATATAATATACCAGAAATCAAGTTCCCTAGGGTCTAGTGTTACAGCAACTGAGAATAAGTTAGTCTCTACGTTCACTTACTTTAAAATGAGGGCACTAATATATAGCTATATGGACGGGTAAACCTATCAAAGGACCAGTTGTGATCAATTACTCATTTCAATAACTCTATCATAACCTAAGATGGATTCTTCACATTCCCAAGGGAAATATCCTAAACACTTTTGAGTAACATTACAGCTTACAATTTATCCCCTCAGAAAACAATTTTTAAAACCCAGAAGTTTTAAAGAGATCTTTTCATACTCTTAATTCACCTATGAATAAAGAATCAAAATACTTATAAAGCTACTCTGTGTCACCACTATTTTTCTAGACCTCTTTACATCTCCAGCAAAAGAGATTGGCTTAGAAGGTGTGGGGAGTACTGGGGAGTCAGTTTTTTACAAACAAGTGGCTTTTATTGCTTCCCAAGTGTTAACTGCATGGATGACTAGAGAACAGTGAGACTAATGGCTGGTAGTCAGCTAAACTCATTTACTTCTCCAGCCAAACTCAGCTTGAATAATTTATTACATGTCATTCTTTGTTATCCGAAACCACAAATGTTAAATCCTTGAATGCCAAGGACCTCTTGTGCCCCAAGGTGCTCTGTCAATGAATGAGAATAAAGGTTTCAGTGCTGTTCATAATTTATTGGCTGTAAAGTCTATTTTTCACATTACCTTTGTAATTAATCTTTGTGAGTTTTCTGGTGTGTTTTTTGTTTTGTTTTGTTTTGTTTTGTTTTAAACCATGGTGTGTTTTTTGTTTGTTTGTTTCTCTTCTTGCCAATTGTGTGCTCTTAATATTAATACTCCAACAAATGGTCTAAACTATCCACTGGCAAATTTGGAGATGTCAGAGAGTGGGCTACATTCCATGTGCTGCCTTTGAAACATGAGCACAGCGAGATGACTTCACATTGCGTGAGCGCACCAACCAAACTCGGGCAGAGGGCTACAGCCACGACACAGACCGTTCTTTCATCTCAGCTCTCTTCAAAACCGCCATGAATTCTTGTGTTGCATCTAGTGCCAAGATCCTGGGGCCAATTTCCACGTTTAGGAGGATGTGAGGGGTATCTTACACCACCCTACTAGCTCAACCAGCTACTGGCCTCTCCTCTCCCCCTCAGCCCTTCTGCAAAACATGGAGGTAGCTGCACACTCTGGTGCCCTTTGCAACAAAGCAGTACTTGGACTATTTGAAGATGTACCAGGGAAGTCAGAGAAGTGAGACAGCAGGGAGAAGGGGAGGCAGTTAAACCACTTCAAAACTCTTTGTAGAACTTCAGACTCCATAGAACGTGACCCCAAAACTCAGAGTGAAACCTCACTCTTTCGTACATTCATCTTTGAAGCCAGAAATTGGTGGGAAGGCTGGCTATGAAAGCACAGCCCCAGACCTTCATGAAAAGCGAATGTAAGTAATTTCCCCAATTTTTCTTGTGAGCTTTGCTTTGAATGACTCTGGCTGCCACAAATAGTCTCCCTCATCTTCTCTTTGCGTCCTTTGTTCCCACACCATCATTCCTCAGATTTAGGGCTTGCAAAGAAATTAGATTTCATTTTCAGCAGAAGATACATTGGCCAAGCCTCATGTGGGGCTGTCTGTACATCAGAGAAATGGAAGTGTCCTGTGTTTTGCCTGCTCCTCCCCCCACACCCGCCACCCTTTATAATAAGTAATCATGTCCAGCTGGGCCAAGTTGACAGAGCGAATGTTGGGTGTTCGTGTGATTTTGCTGCAGTGCCACAATGACTGTACCTCTTTGATGGAAGAAAGAAGGTCCATGGAATAAACAGTTTAAGGATTTGGAGTTGGAGCTGGAAACATGGCTTGCTTTGTTCTTAGGACAACTGCTTCGCCATCTAAAACATGACTCCATTTTAAAGGATCTGTCTTTTCTCTTCCAGCCACAGGCCTCAAGCTACAACAGGCTTGTGATCTGTTTTTAACGCCAAGGTTATGAATACTCTTTTATGAATATTCTCCTTTGAAGTCATTTCTCTTGAAAAAAAGAAAAAATAGCCCTATGTATTGCAGGGTTGATATAACAGACAAAAACATACCAATTGTTCTCTTAGGGGTAATGAAATGCTCCGAAATGCACATAGAAAAATTCCAAATACAACATAATATTTATGGAGTTCTGCCTTCACTGCGATACTTTTTTTAAAGTGATATTTCTGGCTGGCATGCATTATACAGAATACTATATTTCAGAGACTAGTATCAAGATTAGTATCTTCAAATGTTTCCCTTTGGGGCATCATAAGGGCCTTTCTCATATTATTGCAAACTCCTAGCGAACAGAATTTTAGGATGTGCCATAAGGAAGGAAACCTGCACGGAGTAAGCTGCTTATGTTTTTATTTTTCCCTTTATCTCATTGCAACATATCCTCCAACTTCCTCCTCTAAAAATAATTCAACTAATGCCAGCTAAACAGATTATAGTAGACCTCCTATTAATTTCATTCTGCTTCAAAAGGAACTTATCATTTAGGCTTATAATTATATATATATACACGTGTGTGTGTGTGTGTGTGTGTGTGTGTGTATGTGTGTGTTTGTGTGTGTATTAATGTCAACTGATGTTTAGGTTCCTTATTAAAACTTCTTTGCATTCTGTTTCAATATCATCAGTTAAATCATTTCTTTTCTGGTGTTTAAAAAAAAAAAAGTGTTTCCCTGAACCCCTTTCAGATGTTTTATCTTATCCAAAGTCGATCCAGAAAACTCAGCCTCCCTTAATCCTGCTTCGTGGCTTAGGTCCTTTAGCCCTGGAAGCACTCATGTGGATTTCTGATTTACTCATGCTGATGTGAAAGCAGCCTTTGTTGTGGCAGAAAAATAATCCCAAACGCCTCTGAAGCCTAATGTCGTCAGCTGAATCATGGCAACCGTGCTTTGCGAATGCTCTCCCAGACTGAGTGAGTGACCTATAGTAACATCAAGGTACAACTGTTGTTTTGCACTTGGCATTGAGAATATTCCACAAAGTTGTTTTCATGTAAAAAGGAAGCACTCTACAGGAGTTCAAAGCATGAGCATTAGAGCCAGACTCCTTGGGTTCAAATCCCACCGTTGCCAATTATTCGCTGTGTGATCTTGAAGAAGACACTTAGCTACACTGAGCGTCATAAAATAGGGTTAATAATGCCACCTACCCCTTAGGATTGTTGTGAGGATTAAGTTGGTAAAAACATATAAAGCACTATGACACTGTCTGACATAGACAGTACTCAGTGTTTGCTCATAATATTATTTAACTTACAAAGGCATGACATCTTTTACATAATTTCAGAAGCAAATGTGTAAAATAAAAAGAAATCCTAAAAATAAAAAGAAATCCTAGAAAAGCTAATTCTATAAAATTTATAAACACGAAATTACAGATAGTTATGCATGTACCTATATGATTATATAATTCTGACTATTCTTTTATATAATTATATAGATAAAAATACATTTATCCGTTTTTTTACCTGGAAAGTAAATTCCTTTTCCAGTGACTTCCTTTGTCATTGAACTTAAAGCTGCCATTGCTTCCCTACTCAGCTGGTCATGAGTATTTGTTGATTGTCTGCTCAGAACAGGGAGCATATGGAGCAGAGGCCCACCTAACTTCATCTATATGGCAGAATCAGTTTTTCAATTGTTTAACTTTTCAAGTTTGTATTTCTAGATCATTGTTTCCTATAACTAAAGAAAAATCCATGAATCCCTATGTGTTTGTAGCCCAACATTTTGCTTCTGTAAATCGGCTGAAAAACAATATGCTAGAAGAAATTAACCAAATGTAAATAGCATATAAGTTACCTATGCAAAAATTATCATAACTACTGTGCCACTACTCTGTTACCTCTGTGGGGGTCACACTCAACAGTCTTGTTCTGTCCTCGTCTCAATCCAAGATAAAAACAGCAAATAAATGTCTAGTAGTTATATAATTGAACAGAAAAAAAGGATAAAAGTGTTATAGACATAGTTTGATTATAACTACATTTTAAAAATCTGCATTAAAAATGCATGAGGAAGAACTAAAGATTGAATGGAGATTCTGTTAATATAATGGCATTATAGTTTCCTTCTTTTTTCCATTGTCTATTTTTTGTTACTGACTATATTATTTTTTAAATAAAAAATGTTAAATTTGTAAAACTCTATAAGTTGAACTATGCTTTAAATTCTAAAATTTTTCATTTATCTACAAAAAAAAAGAGAGAAATTCACAAGATGGCATTTTATTCTGATTTAATTTCCAGGAAATAAAGATTTCTCAAAGAAATTCAAGAATCTTCAAACTACATCTCTGTTTTGTATTACATGCAATGAATTCCCAAGTATATAAAAAAAAAAAAACATAAAACTTAGGCCACATATTGCACATCACCATAATATTTAAGTATAATTTAGAAGAGCCTGATACTGGTTATATGAATTTGATTTAGTTTCATAGTTTCTTAGCTGAAGGAATCCCTTAAAGATATGCATTTTCTATTTTCCTTATACTTCCCTTTTTTATCTCCGGATAAAAATTAACAAGAAGTTTAGGACATGACATAAATCTAGGATTTATTAATCACATATTCAAATCTACCTACAGAACGAATCTCCAGGATAGAAGTTTCCACACAGTATTTGTCTGGAATCAGATTATTTTAAATTGTATCTTGACTTTTTAATTCAATACTAGATACAATTACCATGAATTAACTGATAATATTACAAATGCAAATATTCTAACACAAAGACTTGTATAATTTTGTTTAGATTGTCAATGGTTGCTTCATCCAAATTTTCTTCATTGTCATCCATCGTATGCCAGACTTCAGGGAAAGGAGATGCTATCAGATGCAAAATTGGAACACCTAATAAGAAAGAACCAACTTGTAATTAAGTGCATATTTAAACTAGAAATTGTAATTTGGCAAGCAGAAGTCTGAGTGGGAGCTCTGTCCCATCCATATAAAGACAGTAGGTTGTTCATCATCTTCTGTGACTCCCTTATATCTTACCCTTGTACTCCAAAGTCATTCATTAATTAAACAAATGTTAATTAATTCAGTAAGTAATTAGAAAGCACCTACTATATACCAGCCCCTATTCTAGAAGTTGAGGTTTTATCAGTTAAAAGGCAAAGCCCTGGTCATATGGTGCTTACATTCCAGTAGAGAAAGAATCAAATAAACAAATATAAAAAATAATTTTAGAAAGTGATATGGCTTATAAAGAACAATAAAATAAAGTGAGGAAATAGAGAATTAGAGGCAGACAGCAGAGCCAAGAAGAAGGTATTTAAAGTCAGGGAAGGCCTCTGTGAGAAGCTAACAAATAAATAGAAACATACAACAAAGGAAAAGCAAGTTGTGCAAAAGTCTAGGGAGAAGTATTCTAGGCAACAGTAGTAGTAAGTGCAAAGGCCCTGGGGTAGAAGTGAGCTTGGCCTGCTTGAGGAACAGCGAGGAGCCCAGTGTGGCTGGATTGAAGTCATACTGATTGGAGACAGATGTAGCAGGTAATGTTAGAGAGGGAGGACCGAGTCAGAAAATGGAGGCCCTTGCAGGTCATGGTAAAGACTTTTGGTCTTATTTTACATGATAGCAAGCCACTAGAGCTTTAAAGCAGAAAAGGAACATAATTTTATTTACGTTTTTAAAAGATAACTCTCATTCCTATGTAAAGAATAGGGAGGGAGAAACCAAGATGGTGGCATAGGTAAACACCTGAACTTGCTGCCTCGCACAACCACTTCAAAACTACAACTTAAAGACAAAATGGACATCATCCAGAACCACGGGAAGGCTGGCTGAGTGGAAATTCTACAACTAGAAGGAAAGAGAAAAGCACACTGAGACTCGGAGGAGGTGCAGAGGTGCAGAAGTGAAGTGCAGAGGTATGGAGGTGTGTGTGAAAGGGGCTAGCAACTGGGTACACTGTTGTCTTTTTCAATCGGGAGAGAGACACAAGCTCCCGACTGCTCTGAACTTCAGTTCTGGGCAAGACTCTGGAGACCCAGACTCATACGGGGAGAAACTGGACTGTCTGGCATTGGGCTGGAACACGAGGGCGGCTTTCTCTCAGAGGTGCTTGCAGCGATCATTGTTCCTGCAGACACAGAGACCTGAGTCCTCTTCAGGGCAGGGCTGACAGTTAGCCATTGCTGTTTGCTCCACCCTGGTGATTCCCTGAGACCTGCCCCACCCAATTTACAACCCCACCCAAGCTGTGTGCAGAGGCTTTTGCATATGAATGGCCTGGTCCTTTGAATTCTAAACTTACCTAACAAACTGCAGCTGGGTCAGAGAGCTGCAGAACTTCCAAAAGAAGGCCCAAGGTGCCACAGCAGCTTGCATTGCTTCACAGCTGGGCCTCATCTGGTCACCTCCAAACCCCAAACAACAAGGAGGAATCTGCAGATCACTCTGTAGCTCCTGCTGGGTGGCCTCAGGCAGTGGCTGACTTTGCACCTCCTTGGAGATCCAAGAGCCAGTGTACCCAGTGGTCACAGTGAGACCATCCAGATTACAACTCTTCAGATCCATAACAGACACACTCAGGGGGCAGACTCAGTGAGTGCCAAAGCCCCACTGAAGCAAGTCTTGCCCCATAAGGGTGTCTCCAGCACAGAAGTTCCCCCAGCATAGACACAACTGATCCTCACAGCCAACTGGCCTGGAGGTCAATTCCCCCTAGTGATACCAACAACAATCAAGGCTTAACTACAACAAGACTGTGCACACAGCCCACAAAGGGGTGCACCAAGAGTGTCCACCTCAGGTAACTGGGGAGGCTGAGCCACTGGGCCCTATAGGACACCTACCACACAAAGCCACTCTGTCAACACAGGGAAGCAGCCAAAATGTGGAGATAAAGAAATAGGTCACAAATGAAGAGAGGAAAATACTGGATATAGAGTTCAAAACCACTGTTATAAGGTTACTCAAGAATTTTCTAGAAACCTCTGAGAAATTTAGTGAGACCCTCAAGGGTATGAAAAAGGACCAACTAGAAATTAAGCATCCACTGACTGAAATAAAGAATAATATACAGAGATCCAACAGCAGACTAGAAGATCCCAAGAATCAAGTCAAAGATTTGAAATACAAAGAAGCAAAAAACACCCAATCAGAAAAGCAAAAAGCAAAAAGAATCCAAAAATTTGAAGATAGTGTAAGGAGCCTCTGGGACAACTTCAAGCATACCAACATCTGAATTATGGGAGTGACAGAAGAAGAGAGAGAGCAAAATATTGAAAACCTATTTGAAGAAATAATGACCGAAAACTTCCCCTACCTGGTGAAAGAAATAGACTTACAAGTCCAGGAAGTGCACAGAACCCCAAACAAAAGGAATCCAAAGAGGACCACACTAAGACACATCATAATTCAATGCCAAGAGCAAAAGACAAAGAGAGAATATTAAAAGCAGCAAGAGAAAAACAGTTAGTTACCTACAAGGGAGCACCCATATGATTGTCAGCTGATTTCTCAACAGAAACTATGTAGGCCATACGGGAGTGGCAAGAAATATTCAAAGTGATGAATAACAAGAACCTACAACCAAGATTACTCTACCAGCAAAGCTGTCATTCAGAATTGAAGGTCAGATAAAGAGCTTCACAGATAAGAAAAAGCTAAAGGAGTTTATCACCACCAAACTAGTATTATATGAAATGCTGAAGGGTATTCTTTAAGAAGAGGAAGAAAAAGAAAATGTAAAGACAAAAATTATGAACAACAAAGTGACAACAAATACATATCTATAAACAAGTGAATCAAAAAATCAAGTGAAAAAAAAATCTGATGAACAGAATAAACTGGTGAATATAATAGAATCAGGGGCATATAAAGGAGTGGACTGACAATTCTTGGGGGGAAGGGGATTTGGGGGGTGCGGGAAGAGACTGGACAAAAATCATACACCTATGGATGAGGACAGTGGGGAGGGTAAGGGCAGAGGGTGGGGTGGGAACCAGGTGGAGGGGAGCTATGAGGGGGAAAAAGAGGAACAACTGTAATAATCTGAACAATAAAGATTTATTAAAAAAAGAAGAAGAATAGGGAAGCAAGAGCAAACACTAGAGACCAATTGGGAGGCTCCTGCAAGAGTCCTTGTGTTTGCCCTAGCCGGTTTGGCTCAGTGCATAAAGCATTGGTCTGCAACTGAAGGGTCCTGGGCTTGATTTCGGTCAAGGGCACATGCCTGGGGTTGCGGGCTCAGTCCCCAGAAGGGGACATGCAGGAGGCAGCTGATCAATGATTCTCTCTCATCAATGATGGTTCTCTTTTTCCCTCTCCCTTCCTCTCTGAAATCAATAAAAAATATATATTTTTTTAATAGAGTCCTTATTTTGTTTAAACTCTCACCATTGACATCAAGGATATGACTCCCTTATTAATTAGTAAACATCAGAGTTACACAAAGTGTAAGAATACAGCCTAACTCTATAAAAGTGAAGGCAAGTCAATGGAACATGAGCTTTCGTAAATATCTTAGCTGCAGGAAAAAAATATAAAGGTGTCAAGGATTTCCAATGACTTTCATGAAAGAAATAGAAGCCATAAGATGATTGGTGGATGACTTAATTGTTCAATTCATTAAATCTAATGATTCCTTATCCTTCTAGATTGTTGCAAAAGCATGTAAAATACAATAGGTTAAAAATGCACATGTGCATGCACACATACATATACACACACATTATTACCTCTTCTTAAAAATGGGAGATGGTCATCCTGAATCACTCCTCCAAAACCATGATTCTGGAAATACCGCCTCTCCAAAGAATGAGCCTTGAGCAAACCTAATGCATGGAGCTCATGTTCTGCAGATGACAATTAGACAGTAGATTAATATCTGTTTTTATCTGATCAATACGCAGAATGCATAAGAAGTGTGAAATCTTAGCACATGTGACCATTGCTTTTAAAACATGCAGCTGTGAACATATGTCAATAAACATCTGTGCTGTACATGGGTGTGTACATTTTGGAGTAGTTTGGGGATGAGAAGGGTCACATGTGGCTGTAGCTTTACCGGTGAGAACCTTCTTAGAGGTGAAACTCAGTAGAAGAATGGAGAGATGAAGAATGAGAAAACCAGAAAAAAAATGGGGAGAAAACAACAAAGATACTCATAGATCTGAGATCCTGTATGAAGAATACCTTAAGAGATGTGGGGCTTGGAAGGGTAATACTCAAACAGAATAAGGATGAAGTTTACTGAGTGGCCACTTTATGGAAAACGGTTACCTGCTACGACCTGCATCTGTGGTACTCAGAGTGTGGTCTCCGACCAGGGGTATCAGAATCACCTGGCAACTTGTTAGACATGTAAATTATCTGCACCCACTTCAGACTCACAGAATCAGAAACTCCAGGGACAGAGCCCAGCAATGTGTGTTGTAACAAACCCTCCAGGCAACGCACACTCTAGTTTGAGAACCATTGGCCTTCATTCCATCACTCATCATCTTGTAACATAGAACCCATGTGTTATGTTACATGGCTACATATAACATGAGATCTATGTTACAAAATGATAAGAGATCACAAGAAAAGTATAAGACAATCGAATGAAACTCATCAGCATAGCTGGGTGTGTGTTTTTAATTGCTAAATTTAAAGTGTAAAACTACTAGACCAAGTGGTAAGCAGGCATATGTGATGTTTCAGCAACATGGAGATATTTAGGAACATATGTAATATGTTAGGAAGCACCACCAAACAATATTCGCAATCCATTAATTGACACTTACAATTCTTTCATCTTAGGATATAACTTTTCCTTATGCAATTAGATATGGTTTGAAGTACAGTAAGTACTACTAGGAGGGGGCAGCACAATGGGTTAAAAACCATTAAGGTGCAAGTTAGTGCTATAAATTCATTCTGGTAGAGGAAATAAGAAAAGTGCAGAAAATCCTTGAAAAATGGCCAAACCCAATTTTTTGAGGCTACCATCAAAGTAAAGAAAACATACTAAGAGAGGCCCAAGATGTTTATATTAATAATACCACAAAAGCAATTCTTTCAAACTAGAAATTGAAATTTGCCAAAGAAAAGTATCTAAGGTTCAGGCAAAAGTTTCTCTTGTAATGTTCTAAATCTGCATAATGGCAAATTCTGAACTCATGGCAAAAGCGTGAGTTGAGATTGCAGTGCTTTTCCCACTGCTTAAAATTAAAACTACTCTATCCTGCTCCTGGAGCTGCCTGGCTGGTGTGGCTCAGTGGTTGAGCATCCACGTGTGAACCAGTAAGTCATGGTTCCATTCCTGGTCAAGGCACATGCCAGGGTTGCAGGCTCAATCCCTGGTAGGGGGTGTGCAAGAGGCAGCCCATCAATGATTCTCTCTCATCATTGATGTTTCTCTCTCTCTCCCCCCTTCTCCCTTCCTCTCTGAAATCAATCCTATATAATAAAAGGGTAATATGCAGATTGACCCTAACAGAGGAACTACTGGGAATGACCTGTCACTATGACGCGCACTGACCACCAGGGGGCAGACGCTAAACACAGGAGCTGCCCCCTGGTGGTCAGTGCGCTCCCACAGGGGGAGCTCTGCTCAGCCAGAAGTCAGGCTGATGGCTGCAAGTGCAGCGGGTGGCGGGAGCCTCTCCCGCCTCTTCAGGAGCACTAAGGATGTCCAACTGAGGGGAGCGGGCCTAAGCTGTCAGTCAGACATCTCCCCAGGGTTCCCGTGCTGCCAGAGGGATGTCTGATGGCCAGCTTAGGCCCAGTCCCCCAAGAAGCAGACCTAAGCTGGCAGGTGGATATCCCATAAGGGGTCCCAGACTACAAGAGGGCACAGGCTGGGCTGAGGGACCACCCCCCCCCCCAAGTGCATGAATTTTTGTGCCCCGGGCCTTTAGTAAAAATACATTTTAGAAAATAAAGTTGTATGGCTAGTAAGAAAATCCTAGCCTGAAGTTATTGCCTCAAAAACAGGCCTCCTGGCCCAGATTCTGTAATAAAGGTCTATCTCATTTTCATCTTTCCCTGAGGTCAGTTGGTGTTTTTGTTGTGTGGGGGAACAGGGGAGGGATGTTTGTGTTGGGAGAAGGGAAGAGTTGAGGTATGAAGGAAATGAGTTATTCTCCTTTTCCTTTTCTAAGCCCCAAAGCCTCTCCTTGAGCCATAGATACCTTTGTTTCTTTGCCTAGCCTGACCTGGTCTGGCCTCATCTACACTCATTGATTTGACACTAAACCTTCTCTTGAAGGATCTTGGCTTTCTCTTGCATCTCGTTCTCTTTCTCTTTTGGAAAATAGGCAGAGGTTGTACTAGATTTAAAGGAAAATCATGTCTGGTTAAGGCAGAAAGTAGAACATGACAAAGACAGGGATGGGAAAGGAAAGAAAAACTAAAGAATATTTTCTGGTATCATTATAAGGACAACATTCATCATTATTAGCCAACATGCTTTGCTTAGTAAAATTTTCCTAGAAATGTATTCCATATGCTTCAAACAGGATTCTGGGAAAATATTTTCAAACCATTTCTAAGGATATGCTAATGTGAAATGTACTATTTTATGTTTT
Source organism: Corynorhinus townsendii (assembly GCA_026230045.1). Lineage (NCBI taxonomy): Eukaryota > Metazoa > Chordata > Mammalia > Chiroptera > Vespertilionidae > Corynorhinus > Corynorhinus townsendii. Next base: position 151,637,764 of record JAPDVU010000007.1, read on the forward strand.
CACTAGAGGCCTGGTGCATGAAATTCGTGCACTCGGGGGTGGGGGTTGTATCTCAGCCCAGTCTGTGACCTCTCGCAGTCCGGAGTCCTCAGGGGATGTCTGACTGACAGCATCCCACAGGGAGCAGGCCTAAGCTGGCAGTCAGACATCCTTAGTGCTGCTGCGAAGGCGGGAGAGGCTCCCGCCACCACTGCTGCACTCACCAGTCATGAGCCTGGCTCAGGGCTTCTGGCTGAGCGATGCTATCCCTGTGGGAGAGCACTGACCACCAGGGGGCAGCTCCTGCATTTAGCATCTGCCCCCTGGTGGTCAGTGTGTGTCATAGCAACTGGTCATTCTGCCATTCGGTCGATTTGCATATTAGCCCTTTATCATATATGATATCAAAATGCAGTTTCATGCAGGAAAATAAAGTGGGCCTACTAAAAGAGATGAATAGGAACAATTAATCCATAAAGCAAGAGAAAAAGCCAGTAAAGTATAATATATACTCAAATCATACACTTAAATCTTAAATTTTGAATTTTAAAATGTAGTGTTTATCAGGAAGAAGAAACCTAGTTTTAATAACATTGGTGCTTACCAATTGCTTGAAGTCTATCAAACCATCGGGCAGAGTTTGGGAAAAAATTGGGAAATGTTGGATTTGGAGCGCCAATTAAATCTAGTAAGACCAATAAATCCTAAGGAAGAAAAAATATTGTTTAATCATTGTCACTAAAAACACACTTCATACTCATCAATGTAAAAAAATGAATCAAAACTATAGGCATATTAACAATTGAGAATAATCTAGGGAGCTATACTAGTGTAAACAAAATATTTAATAGCATTGTAAGCTAATACTTTTGGCAAATGTATTAAATCTTGCTTTGTCATTAAATGGCAATGTGTAGATTCTTTGTGTCTGGAATCCTGGAACGATATCACTGAAAATAAATTAGAAAGAGGACATTTGGATAAGTATTTCATAGATTTAAAAAGAATACATTTAACTTGATTTTCAGATGGGAGTCCAAGCCTCTGATCTTCTATTCCATTCTAATTTGCCATTTTATTCTTTGTCTGTAATGACATAACCACCTATAAGAGAATGCTTAGTAACTATTTATTCCCCAAAGTAGCATATAAGAAAAATTCCTTGACCAGGAGCTACAGGACCTGATGTCTGGCTCTCCAGGTCCTTTTCTATAAAGCAGAAGCTCAAACTTGCTGATCTTTAAAAGTCCCTTCTGATTATGTACTCTACAATTAAACCAGTGTTCCTTAACTTGTTTGAGCCATAAAACATTAGCAGGCTTAAGGACTCCCTGAAGACCACACACACACACACACACACACACACACACACACACACCTCCCCCGCCTAACCCTGACTTAAGAACTGATTTATATGAGCGAGGTCATGTGTGGGTAAATATCTAATGTAAATCCTGACACATGGTAGGTAAATATTTGCAGAGTCTACCATTCTAAAGACTCATGAATGATGATTAACTCATGAATGATGATTAAATATATTCATTGGGGGAAATAGGCTTGGTTGAAATCAGAATGTATTTACATGGTTAGATAAGCTAGTAAGGGTTTGTTTCTGGGGGGCGGAGGAGGAATGGTCTTAATCATATTATGGATTCGTATATTTGGAATGATAAGTAACTGTTCTTCCTACTGATCAGCCAGGTCTCTCCTCCTCCTCTGAATCCTTTTTAGCCATTTGGGTTCAAGTGACCGAATGAAGTGCTGACCATATTCCCCTGATCCATTATGAGCTGCCAATGGACCATAGGATGGAGAGAATGCCCACATGGGATGTGTCAGAATCATAGAGGACATTTAACCTGGCCATGTGGACTCAGAGGGAGAAGGTAAGTGACAGGGCAAAGGACTGGAACAAGTAGAGTGGTTAGAAATAGGCTTTCAGTTCACAGATAGGGCGAAGGTCAGGGATGCACAAAGGCACAGGGAAGAATGAAGACTCAAAAGAGGCATGAGGTCCCAAGCTGGGGTTAGTGAGAACTCAAGACTGAGTGAAGGTCAAATATAGGAAGAGAATTAGAATAGGGAAAGAAGTCAAGGACAGGGTGAGGGACAGGGGGGTGGCAGGGGATCAGGATTGGGGCTGAAAATGGGGTCTTGTGTTGCACCCATTACTTGGTAGTAAGAGCAGGGTTTTAAGGCAGCATCAAAATGTCTCCACCCCAACATCAAAAACACCACATCAAAATGTCATATACACAGTCAGAGTCATTATAACGCTTTGAATCCGCTGAGGAAATTCTTCACTCCCATCCTCATACCATGTCCCACTCTAACTCCATTTCCCAAGACACCCCCCCCCCTCCTCAGGCCTCCGGGCTCAAAGAAGGGGTGCTCTCTCCACCTCCATGCAGTACCAAGGGAATGCAATCCCATTGGACCAAACTGAATCTGATGTCTCCTTAATCAGATGTTTTACAGCCTTTTAATTAACGTGTTTTTACATTTTTGAAAACTTAAATCAATAACATCAAATTTTTAAAACTTACCATGTAAATGTTCATATCATTTCAGTGAAATATTTTAATTAAGCTCAGACGTAACTGCTAACCCAGAATCATTCTTTTTAGCTCTGGGATTCCTCAAAAACCCAAACGCCTGCCAAGGAATGCTGTTATAAACACTCTGCTCCAAGGATGCCGGGGCATTTTTAGGTCTTTAATTGGCTTTAGTTTTGGCTGCCTTTGAGGCAGCACCAGCAGCCGCAGCACCATGGATACTTCCCAGACTAACCATGCTGTGCAGCTGGTTGGTGTTCCTCGCTCCGGGTGGGTGTGGGGTCGATGCCATCTTTGCAGCTAAGTGCCGAGACCCATACAGAGAGTCTTGAGGAGACCAGTGCAGAAAAGCCTCTTCCCCGTCAAAGAAAATCAGCTGGAGTGACAGATCCAGCTTGGAGTCTGAAACGTTCTGGTGAAAAGAACAGTGAAAAGATAACTGGAGAGAAGACAGCTAAGCCACCAAGAAAGGGACGATAACACAGTGAGTGCAACTATGCCACCATTTATTCGGCACCACTTCTTCCCTGAAAATCATCACATCCCCATGTAAATCTCACCGTCTCCCACTCCCCAGGAAAATAGAAGTTATGCATTTTCTCTAACTCGTCAGAGAACTTTGAAAGGCTCTGCCACCTCCAGAGATCCCCAGAGATTGGCTGACCCTATTGTACCTGCAAGACAGCCTGACTTCTCCCTCTGCCTGATCCCATTGCTCTCCCCTCCCTGCCACAGGTGTTGAGTCAAGGCCACTCCCTAAGAAATGACCTAAATCCTAACCTCCAAGTCAGAGTGTGCATCCCAGGAAACCCAACCTGAACAACTGCAAATCTATTTGGCTACTCATCCATCTCATCTATGGTGTGCCTGCTTTTTTGTTTGTTTGTTTTTGAGTCTAGGTTCGAGGACCTGCCCTGGAAATGCAACAGGGACACAAAGAGCATTCATTACAGCCTCTCCCCTGCAGGAGCCTACACTTCAGTTGGGTTAAGAAAGATAAACCAAATACATGAACATGGCAAAATGTGCCAAGGGTCACAAATGTAAAGTAAAACTCATCTGGGAATGGCTAGAATGTGGGCTTGAATCGTTGGAGTGTCAAGGAGGACTTCATGCAAGAGATGGTTTTCAGGAGAAATTAGAAGTGTGAGTAGAGTTCTGATGCATGTTTTACTTTCCACTGTCTGACAACTCTCACTTTTTAGATTAGTCCCCCAACTCCCAGAATCTGCAACCCAACTGCAATCCCTAATCTACTGAATCGTTTATCTTTTCCGAGTCCTTCACCCCCATGATGTCCTCACTTCACTCCATATTCAGCTTAAATTCCAGAGTCAATCATTCTAATCACTCCCTTAAAAACACGCTCCACTCCCTTGCCTCTCTCTGCCGTGGTCAAACTCACATGGCAAACACATGACCTCAAGTCCACTCTCTGCTTCCTTCGTGCCTGCACTTGTGCAGCTGAACGTGGCTGGGGGAAATACACAACCCTTTGCAATCTCCACCTCACTAAAGTGCTGGGGGATGTGCTCCCAGTGGACCAAACTGATTCTGATGCTTCCTTAATCTGTGAGAGATATCCCTTCTCCTCTGATCTAAGGACATTAGAAACTGTGTCCTTTAATCCTCTTCTGCTACTTGTGCTTTATGTCCTTCCAGTTCATTTTTCAATTTGAATTATTTGTTTTGCTGGCTTGCTTTCATGTCGGAGACTGTCCTCAAATGTCTGGTCATCCTTTGTGTTCATTCAGATAAAGAATAAGGCGCTATAACTCTGATTAGGTTGGCTTCCCTGCAGGGTGACCTGGTGCCCAGTCAGGCTTTGCACTGAGATGGTTCTTAGGCTCCAGAGAAGGATCCCACAGGTTCCTGTCTCTGGGTACAAGCTGGCTGCTGGCTTTTTCATGCTGGAAGTGGGGAAAAGGCTGCAGACCTCTGTTCAATGTGGGACTTTCACCTAACCTCCTTGGTTTCTATGAGGCACCTCCTTACATCTGGTGTCTCCATGTCCAGAACCTCCCTGGTTCCGTTTCTCTAGAAAAATATTCTGTCATCTCCCGCAAGAATACAGATGGGGTACTCACCTATCTTCCAGGTGTGGAGTGGGAACCTACATATCTTAGTGCTCCTTAGATTTAACAACACTCTCCTTCCCAGCTCCCCCCACCCCCACTTCTGCCTCCCTCACTATCTGTGTAGCCTGATTTGTGAAACTCTTGCAATCCTTCTTGGTGGCAATATGATAGATGCCTAATTACCAGTGTCAACATAGTTGGTGAGTTATCCGCACTCTTTCCCCACCCAAGGCTATCTCAATGATAAGGTGTGAAAAACCACCCTAAACTCAATGGCTTCAAACAACACTCGTGTATCCTCCTGGGTCTGTAGGTCAGCTGGGGACAACTGATCTAGGCCAGTTTGGGCTAGATCAGGGGCCTTGCTTCACCAAAGTCATCAAGGTTGGCTTTGCTCCACGTGTCTTCTATCCTCCAGGGGTTGGCAGGCTAGCCAGGGCGCACCCTTTTCCTGGTGATGGCAAAGACACGAGGGAGCAAGCCCAACTGCACAAGCATACTTCTGGTCTCTGCTTGTGTCACATCTACAAGCATTCTATTGGCCAAGACAAGTCACATAACCAAGTCCAGAGGTAAGGAATGACAAGGTACAACCTGCCATTGGGGGAGGAAGGAGGAACACAGCAAAGTTATAAGGCAAAAGATGTGAGAGTATAATTACAATCTTATTACCAGAGGGGGGAGGGCTGCAAAGAGTTGGGACAATAATCCAGACCTCTCCCAGATCACATTCCATCACCACCTTCCCAATCCATGACAGCTGAAGAACTTAAAATAACTCCTTCCTACAGTTTAAATTAAAATCCAACTGGGAAAATAAATCTGATACTCTCAATGCTTGTACCCGAAACTAGCCCTTTTAAAAAACTGTCCGCATCACTGTTTACCTCTATTAGTAAGGATAATTAAGAGAATGTGTGTTTGTTCATGGGGATCCCTACCCACCAACTCATTCAGCTCTTTCTACCAAAAGCAGGTATGAGGTACAAGCAAAAGGTAAAGGGGCTCCCCCAGAGAAAGCACAGCCACTACACAACCTGTGTCTTTACATCACATCCATTTCATTTCATGTCCTTACACTAGAATGCAAACACGAGAAATCAAACTGTTACATCAGCTTCAGAACTCCCTCACCCAATTGCTGGGGAAGAGTTCTAGTTAAAAGCAGGGTAGAGCACGGGACAAAGACATCATAGAAGGTTCAGAAAACAAAACAAAACAAAAAACAGTGAAAAGGATACCGAGAGGTTATAAACAATTCTTGCTTTTTTCAAGTGCAGCATATCCAGCAAAAATAGAACCAAATATCTCTATTACTTCCATTACAAGATAAACATTTTACTTCTTTACCCACATTGTACCCAAGGCCGGCCCCTTCATAAAGCTCTGAGGGGAGAAAGAGGCATCCGTTGCCTGCGAACAAAGTTTTTTGTTTTTGCTTCGTTGTGTTTACTTGGTTATGAGTGATATCTGAACAAAATGTCTTCATCTAATTTAGCACTTTTCCCCAATATACCCTTAAGAACACAGAGACTGAAATAACATCTGAGAGTCCCAGAAGTATTCTGAGCTGAGAACATAACAAAAGCTCTACTATGCTACATAAAATTGAGCCGAGATCCACAGATAATAACAATAATGCATTTCTGCTTCATGCTTTTCATCTTGATATGTCTGAATTACTCACTCTTGAGGGCCACCATCTCTCAGATCAGAAGGTTGTGATGTCCGTGGCTCCATAAACAAGAAGAAATAAGCAGAGTTCTCAGACATATACCTGTATTGATCCGTTGCCCTTAATTTAATGTGTATTCAAAACTAAGAAATCAGGTGCCAATTAATGAATTCACTGTCATGTATCTTAGGTTTATTGCCCATGGTTGACATTTCAAATAATGTAATCTTCTAATTAATATTCACTCAAACCCATACCATTTTGCAAACAATTAACACAACATGTACTGAAAGTTTACATTTCTAAATGGCCTTCTCACTCCCCACAAGGATTCTCAAATTCACTCTGTGTTACTGCTCATGTGTTTTATGCCAAGAATCTACGAGAGGGAAACAGATACCTTCAAGGAAAGGAGTTGCTTGTCTAAGGCACGAGCTAGTTCCAACATCATCGCACACGGCACGGCTGAATCGGTGGCTCCCACAAACACCCTGTTGTCCCAATGGGGAAAATACTTGGAGTCGTAGTGACAGGCAAGTACCAAGTGTCGTTTAGCAGTGGGATTGAGGGTGCTGACGATATTTGAGAAAGACCGATACCCATAAGGTGTCTGACTCAAGAAGGTGTCTACTTCCAAGACCCAGTCAGCTTGAAGTCTCTGAATTCTCTGCATGATATGCTGATCAAAACAAAAAATAACAAAATTTCAGATCAAGGCAGGTTTCATTTGTCCAGTATGTTTTAAGTTGTTTATAGGCCTTTCAAGTTAACAGTGCAATACACGCTTATTGAATGAATAGCAAGGCTGTATAAAGAAAGGCTAATCTTCTCCCTCTCCCCCAATATTCTCCCTGCAAATTGTTAATAGTATTGTTAATAGTCTGATGTATATATTCTCTTTTTTTAACACAAATATATATTAGCACAAACTCATAGATTGCCAGAAGGATGTGTGTTTATAGGAAAAGAATCCTACTCTTCTCACTTAATCTAACATGAACATTTCCTCATGTCAGGAGATAGAGATCCAGTTCGATATGTATGAAAGTCCACTTTCAATCTCTCTAGGAGGCTAAGAAGGCATGTTTGAGAAAACAGATATACCAGGGACCTACAGTTCTCAACTTCCACTTTAAGCTCTTTGAGGCAAGCATAGCTTGTGGTAGCTCCTTAGGTCCCCAGTGTATAGCAGGTGCCTCACGTCCAACAAGGTACTTCACAATATAATGAACACTAACAAAGGATACTGATGCTCACCTGCTCAGGATAAAGAGAGTCCCACAGCAAGGGGATGGGTAGGGATATTTGAGGTCCTGCCCACTCTAAGAATCAATAAGCGACTCTGAACCACAGTGACTATCAAGTAGCTTTCCTTCTGCACGCAAGGAAGGTCCAGACCCACTGCACGTTCTGGTAAAAATAAATCCATTTCTCCTAGTTATCTTAGACCTTATGAGCAACATGGTAAATGACAGAAAAAAGTATCAGATACAAAAGAAATTCCACCTCAGACACTAGAAGTCTTTTTTAAGAATCTATGGGTGAGTTCATCACTATTTCATTGCCCTTTCCTGCCTTTATTTTCCCTTTGCCTCCTTTTTCTCACTGGGTTCCATTTATTTTACTTTGAAATATATACATCTTTGTAAGATGCCTTAAAGGATTTTTTTAAAGTCAAGTGACAAACTCACCATCCACATAACCAGCAATCTGTTCCACAATTAACGTCAGTGGGAATGGACCTTGAGGTCATAAACAAATAACATAATAACTGGAAAAGAAGGGGAGATTATTTTTCTCCCAGGGAAACACAATTTTCTAGCCTCGCCAAGTCTTGTGTGGCCTATTGCCCTAACTAATGTGACATGGCATATGGGCAAGGACCTTCAAAAAACTGGCAGGAAGCTCCGGGGAGAGAACTGAACCAGGGGGGAGAACAGTGACTCTACAGCCAACCCTGCAAAAGCCAAATAAAAACATAATTCTCCAGCTATCCACTTTCTGCTTTCTGTAGTGAGGGTAGTGAGGTGGACTTTAGCCTAAATAGCACAAATACACAGTACCTTGCCTTTTTCTAGTATAGGTTGAGAAGTTGTCTTTTCATATTAAAAAAAGAAAAAAAAGAAATGTTTATAACCTTGTTGAAATCATCACTTATATCTCATTTTTGTTATTCTCCACAATTCTCAATATTGGGCTTTGTTTACAGTTGGCTATCAGTAAATATGCCTAAACTGTAATTAATCAACTATTTTTGCCTTCTTTTAAAAAATGTTTAAAGAATATTTTTTTAAATTTATTTCAGAGAGGTTAGAGGGAGAGAGAGATAGAAACATCAATGATGAGAGAGACTCATTGATCAGTTGCCTCCTGCACACCTCACACTGAGGATCGAGCCCACAACCCGGGCATGTGCCCTGACCGGGAATTGAACTGTGACCTCCTGGTACATATATCGATGCTCAACCACTAACCCACACCAGCCAAGCTAAATTTTTTTATTTTTTAATTATAAATATTCTCAATGAGACTATATAAACTAGTTATATGATACTAGAGGCCCGGTGCACAACATTCGTGCACTGGGGGTGGGGGAGCCCCCTCAGCCCGGCCTTCACCCTTTAGCAGACCAGGAGCCCTCAGGGAGTGTCTGACTGATGACTTGGGCCTAAGCCGCAGTCAGATATCCTTAGCGCTGCGGAGGTGGGAGAGGCTCCTGCCACCACAGCTGCAGCCCGGCTTGTGGGAGAGCACTGACCACCAGGGGGCAGCTACTGCGTTGAGAGTCTGCCCCCTGGTGGTCAGTGCGCATCATAGTCGTTGCGCCATTTGGTTGATTTGCATATTACCTTTTTATTATATAGGATAGAATATTAGTAGTTTGAATAGAGGGAAAGCATTGTGCATCTAAGACAAGCTTTACACAGAATATGAAAATAAGTTATCTTCAGACTTGAGGGAAAAATTATTTTCCATAAAAGGGGTCATGTAAAAAATTTTTTCAAAAGGCATGTACTCCAGAACATCTGGCATCCAGATGTTGAGCTGCTCCATAAAATGTCTTCAGCACCAATAGCAGCCAGTGAGCTTACAAAATGAATTGGGATTTAAAACATATATCTGTTAGCTTTGCTCAGCTGAAGTCTCACACACAAACTCATTTCTCAACTACTAAACCAGTTGTGATAATTCCTGATATCGATGTTGACACTAAAATCCTCAAAAGCATCAGCAAATGGCCCAGAAAGAATTCTGCCTAAAGTAATCTTGTTTATTCAGTGTAAATATTTTTTATTTGTCTTAGCAACTAATTTCTTTCTAAACAATCATATTGGCTGCATAACCTAATTACATCACCAATATATCTCGTTGTTGTGCTTTTGGCTTTCAGACTTAATCTGCAAGTTCCCACTACAATTCTGTGGAGCAGGCTGCAAAAATGACTGCTCTTCTTGCTAGAATGTCTGAGAAGGGGCGCTTGGCTGTGGGAGAGAGTCTAAAGCTGCTGTGCTTCCCTCACTCCTGACAGCAAACGCCTGGGCCCACCAGCCATGCTAAAATGCAATTTAGAATGTAGGCTATGTTTTTATTATTACACACCCATTTCTTTTAAATAGGAAAGGGCGATGAGTCCAGAGCATGTCATTGAAATGAGAAGATCCAGAGCAAGAGACATCTGTGAGCACACACCACAGAGCCAGTTTCCCCCAGCATCCACTCTCCAGTGATAAATGGAAAAGTCAAGGTTAAACCCTTCCAGAATCTGGACTGAAATTAGACTGCTTGACTTCTGCATATACACACACACACACACACACACACACACACACACTTAGTTTTACCATGGGTCACAGTCAGAAGCTTGAGAAGCACTGCACTGGAGAAAGTAGCTTAGCACTGATCTTGACTCTCCCACCAGGGAGAATACAACTTCCCAAAGGGAAGCCTGATAGGACAGTAACTCACTCACGGCCCAGAACTGGCAAGCAAGGGCTGTCTAAGGCTGTTAATGTTGGGTGTTTAGGGTCCAAGGGGTTGTTATAGAAATGACCAAGATTTGAGCACTTACTACCCTGTCTGATGCCATACCCCACACAGAGATTTCACACAAAAATTGATTTAGGTTAACATGTAATGCTTAACAAAACAGACATTTACTCTCAGTTGTTTGGTTTTCTTGGTTGCTTATTTTGGCGAATAATAAGATTAGAATGCAGATCTGAATGTTAGATAACTCCGAACTTGGGATATATTACCTCTCATGTGAAAGCAAGTATTCAACAGCCTTTAGGTTTGTGTGCTGTATTCTCACCTGGCGAGCCGCATAGCTTCCAGGAGATCCTGGATATCGCTCTATCAGCAATGGCCTTAAGTCATTTTGCCACATTTCAGAAATACTGGTGCCTTCTGCAACTTGCCGGAGAGACGATGAATTCAGAACGGCTGGTTGGTGATCATTCTGAGGATTAAAGAACAATATTTAACCAACTACTGTTTCATAATATGTTTAAGACTTACCCTGAGACATCTTCGGTTGAAAAATATTGGCTTTGGATGGAGAAACCAATATGGCAGCATAGGTAAACACCTAAACTGCTGCCTCGCACAACAGTATCAAAACCACAACTAAAAGACAAAACTGACACCATCCAGAGCCACAGGAAAGCTGGCTGAGTGGAAATTCTACAACTAGAAGAAAAGAGGAAAGCACATTGAGACTCAGAAGAGCTGCAAAATGCTGAGGTACGGAGACTCGCATGCGGAGAGGACGGGTGGCTGTGTGCATGGGCGGCTGAGTGCGTGGCTGGCTTTCTAAAGCAGGATGGAGATGGAAGCTCCCGACTGCGCTGAACTCCACTTCCGGGCAAGTTTCTGGGAACCTCAACTCATTCAGGGAGAAACTGGGCTGTCTGGGAGCAGGTGAAACTCGAGGGCGGCTTTCTCTCAGAGGTGCTTATAGCGATTATAGAGGGACACTGAGACCCAGGGGCCTCATAGGGCAGAGCTGATGAGAAACCAAGGCTGTCTGCTCTGCCCTGAAACTCCGCCCCACCCAAGCTGAGCACAGAGGCTTTTGCAATTTTGCAAGTCTTGTCTCATAAGAGTGTCTCCAGCACAGAAGTTTTCCCAGCGTAGACACAGCTGATCCTCACAGCCAATTGAGCCTGGAGGCCAATTCCTCCCAGTGATACCAACAACAATCAAGACTTAACTACAATAAGGCTGAGCACACAGTCCACAAAGGGGTGCACCAAGAGTGTCCACCTCAGGTAACTGGGGAGGCTGAGCCACTGGGCCCTCAAGGACACCTACCACACAAAGCTACTCTACCAACTCAGGGAAGCAGCCAAAATGTGGAGACAAAGAAACAGATCACAAATGAAAAAAATAAAGGAAAACAAACGACTGGATATAGAGTTCAAAACCACGGTTATAAGGTTTTTCAAGGATTCCTAGAAAAGGCTGATAAATTTAGAGAGACCCTCAGGGATATGAAAAAGGACCAACTAGAAATTAAACATACACTGACTGAAATAAAAAATATTATACAGAGACCTAACAGCAGACTAGAGGACCGCAAGAATCAAGTCAAAGAGTTGAAATACAAAGTAGCAAAAAAACACTCAGCCAGAAAAGCAAAAAGAAAAAAGAATCCAAAAATTTGAAGATAGTATAAGAAGCCTCTGGAACAACCTCAAGTGTACCAACATCGGAATTATGGGGATACCAGAAGAAGAGAGAGAGCAAGATACTGAAAACCTATTTGAAGAAATAATGACCGAAAACTTCCCCCACCTGGTGAAAGAAATAGACTTACAAGTCCAGGAAGTGCACAGAACCCCAAACAAAAGGAATCCAAAGAGGACCACACCAAGACACATCATAATTAAAATGCCAAGAGCAAAAGACAAAGAGAGAATATTAAAAGCAACAAGAGAAAAACAGTTAGTTACCTACAAGGGAGCACCCATATGATTGTCAGCTGATTTATCAACAGAAACTATGCAGGCCAGACGGGAGTGGCAAGAAATATTCAAAGTGATGAATAGCAAGAACCTACAACCAAGACCAAGATTACTCTACCAGCAAAGCTATCATTCAGAATTGAAGGTCAGATAAAGAGCTTCACAGAAAAGAAAAAGCTAAAGGAGTTCATCACCACCAAACCAGTATTATATGAAATGCTGAAAGGTATTCTTTAAGAAGAGGAAGAAGAAGAAAAAGGTAAAGATAAAAATTATGAACAACAAATACATGTCTATCAACAAGTGAATCTAAAAATCAAGTGAATAAAAGATCTGATGAACAGAATAAACTGGTGAATATAATAGAATCAGGGGCATAGAAAGGGAGTGGACTGACAATTCTTGCGGGGAGAGGGGTTAGGGGGTGCGGGAAGAGACTGGACAAAAAGCGTACACCTAAGGATGAGGACAGTGTGGGGGAGGTAAGGACAGAGGGTGGTGTGGGAACCAGGTGGAGGGGAGCTATGGGGGAAAAAAAGGAACAATTGTAATAATCTGAACAATAAAGATTTATTAAATTAAAAATATATATTGGCTTTGAATCTCAGAATGAAGGGATAGCTCCTTTGTTATACAAGGCACATTAAGCTAGTCAAATTAAAAACTGGCCCCTACAATCTAGAAAGTTAAACTAATTCTTTTTAAAAAATATATTTTTATTGATTTCAGAGAGGAAGGAAGAGGGAGAGATAGAAACATTAACGATGAGAATCATTGATGGGCTGCCTCCTGAATGCCCCATACTGGGGATTGAGCCGGAAACCCGGGCATGTGCCCTAACCGGGAATCAAACTGTGACCTAATTCATAGGTCGACGATCAACCACTGAGCCACTCCAGCTGGGCAAAACTAATTCTTTTGGCAGCTTATCTTAAAAACAAAATTAATATAATGCTTTGAACCTGAAAATGACTATGTAACACATTTCCTGTTTGAGTTGTAATGGCTTTTGTTTTTGTTTGTTTGTTTTTTGTTTTTTAAATATATTTTATTGATTTTTTACAGAGAGGAAGGGAGAGGGATAGAAAGTTAGAAACATCGATGAGAGAGAAACATCGATCAGCTGCCTCCTGCACACCCCCCCACCAGAGATGTACCCGCAACCAAGGTACATGCCCCTGATCGGAACCGAACCTGTGACCCTTCAGTCCGCAGGCTGATGCTCTATCCACTGAGCCAAACCGGCTAGGGCTGTAATGCCTTTTGGTACAATTGCTTTGTAAAACTGAGATTTTAAAATATCAATTATGTATATCCTGTTCTGAAGTTTGTGTTTGTTTACTGCTAATACATTTTAAAATATCTTTCCTTAATACATTTGTCACTGTAGCCTTTAAATTCCTTGGTACTCCACGATCAAAGTGCATTTACAATACCTCTCAAACAGCACTTTGAGAAGAAAACAAAAGCTAAATGACAAAATACTGGAAATGGGAAAGGAAGAAATAAGAAAATGGAGACAGGAAGTCAGAAGACTTTATGTGGTTAATTATTACTTAACCTGACCAATGAGAGCTTGTCTGGTCTCTTCCGCTGGCTCACAAACCCTAGGAAGGGTCACTGGCCCCAGCTCACCATGCTTCAGTCACTCTGGCATCTTTCCAGGCCCCATAGTAGTGTAAGGCTAGGCCCCATTAGAGCTTCGCGTCTGAGGTGCCTTCTACCTGGAAGGCTTGTCCCTTCCTCTTCACCTGGCTAACTCCAGCTCATTTCAGGTGGTAGCTTAGGGGACACTTCCCTGGGTTTATACTTGATTAATGCCTGATTTCATGTGAGGGCAAAACTCTCTTTTTTTCTGCTCTCTTCCTAGCTCATATTGAGGTCTCAATAAATACTGGGTGAATTCATCAAATAAGGAAGTGACAGGTGACTATCTTTCTAAAGCTATCTTCACTGAGACTGTGTTTACATAATAATGAAGTAAAATGGGACTTTTGCTATCATAAATATTAAATCATTGAATGCACAAGCAGTTATAAAGAGAGAAGAGACAGGTGGCTACCTACTACACAGGGCCAGGAAATGCTGTAGTTCAATATTGGTGAGCTTTGCTCTTTTTGAATTCCTGATAGTCCATGCTTGTGATGACTTAGAGTTGGGTTGGCCCAGGGCAGTTACTGTTTCAAAAGCTGTTTGAGCCCTCACCGGTTTGGCTCAGTGGATACAGCATCAGCCTGCATACAGAAGGATCCCGGGTTCAATTCCAGTCAAGGGCATGTACCTCGATTGCAGGCTCCTCCCTGGTCTGGGCCCTGATCAGGGCTCGTGCAGGAGGCAACCAATCGATGTGTTTCTCTCACATCAATATTTCTGTCTTCCCTTCTCTCTTTCACTGTCTCTAAAAATCAATGGAAAAACATCCTCAGGTGAGGATTTTTTTTTTTAAGCTGTTTGGACAGTGACTCCTTTTCTAATGATTTACAATATGCCATTCCAGAGCCTACCTGCTCGCTGTGGAGGCGGTCATGTCCACAGCAAAAGGAAACAAAGCTCATGTTTTAACGGGTGATTTATGGAGGCTTGAAAGAATTCTTAAGGGGTTTCAGAAAGAAAGAGGAACAAAACAAATAACTCTCCAGCATCTCTAGTGTAACAGATAATGTGGGTGAAACATAGTCGACAAGAATCGTCCAAAAACTGCTTATTGGGTGAATAAAGGGTGAGTTCCACAAACAGGCAGTGGATGCTCCTGAATACAGAGACTTGCATAAGTTGTTTCAGGCTCCTGCGCTCAACCATGTAATTAACGTACTTCAGTAAAGAGCCCTTCCCGTCTCTGCCCCCCTGTGAAATCACAGAGTTTATGAAAGCTCCCCATCAGTGAAGGCTAGACATGGGGAACAACCACACTCGGTAAATTACTTAAGCCTTTCTATTCATTAAAGCTCTGAGGGGAAAGCATTTGACTTCTCCAACCTACATGGCACTCAGCCAATTTTTATGGAGACTCACTCTCTGAACTCAATAAACAGAAAAATCTAGATGCAGATGAGAGGAAGGAAAAGAGGAAGAACCAGGGGAGAAAGCATGGGCTGGGTGCGAGGAAAGTAAATGAGGCAGAAATAGTGTCGAGCCCACGTTAAGTGCAAGACCCAAATTATTCTAGGTTCAGTTCAGTTCAAAGACACATCTGCAATTTTCTATTGGTACAGGGCTTCTCAGAGGACTGAGTCTCTGTTACAGCCCCTGCCTCGTCTCACCCAGGCAGAAGGGACAATAAGTCTGCTTTTCGCGACAAAAATCTTTCAGCTCAGAAAGCGTGAACCAGATATCCTGAGGCAACTCCTCTAGGCTAATCACGTGATTCTGGGCCAAGGAGGGTTTTAATTACATCATTTGTAGACCTGGCCCAACTTTCAGAGGGATATGCAGTCCCAAATCATTGCACTAAAAGGAGAGTGTTCCAGAAGCTCAGCCAATTCAATTCCAGTTTCCATCCCAGGTGAGGGTCTCCCAACAGCACTCGGGGTAACACTTGTGTCTACCTGCAAATTCAACCCAGGCAGCATTGACTGAACTCCTTCTGCGTGTGGGATGCCACTGACATTACAAATGCAGTGGTGGAAGGGCAGGGAGCTGAGTGAGATAACGGTAGGTCTCTTCTTTCAATGCAAGCAGGCATCTATCGAAAAGCAAAGCAGCCCAGACTGTGAACAATTCAGGGTGAAATCCCAGCTCCCTGACTTACTATCTGTGACTAGGACAAGTTTCCTTATCGGTAAAATTGATGTCATAGTACTTACCTTAGTAGAAGTTCAAAATGGGACATTTTTGTCTTTTTCTGCTACCAACACCACTCCTATCACTGAGTCTGTTGCTGTTTCCGTAAGAATCAATGGCAGGGAGATGGGTGGATGGATGACTAAGGACTTTCAGAATACATGTGGCTCCAGAAGCAGAGGAATGTGAAATGCCAGTTGGAGCCGTAGCAACTGGCTAGAGCTGACCCTGAGGGAGGACTCCTAGGTGAGGCCACCTCTCCTGTATATGGTTGCTCTGTTCAAAGATTCTGTCCCTCTATCCCTGGTATAATTTCAATTTTATAGTTGAACTTCACCTTTGTTACAATAAAGAAAAATTCTACCATTAAAATACATTGGGTCCCAGCTTAACAATAGAGGAAATTTGGAAACAATCTAAATAGTCAGCAATAAAGGGATAGTTAAATTGTGGAATGATGATAATTTTGTAAATATAAAATATGCTTTCAATAAATTATGAGCTCAAGGAAATACTCATACAATTAAGCAACACAGTAAGATATAAAACTGTCTATGCAGCACAATCTCTACTATGAAATAGTCATGTGTATTTATTTTTAAAAATAAACAAGTAACCTTAATTGAACATTTGCTATATGACAACTACTGTGCTAAATGCTTTATGTGAATAACTCATTCAGTTCTCATAAAACTCATGAGACTGGTACAATTCTATCATCTCTATAAACACACCATCACACATTTATATACATATGTGTGTGTGTATGTGTGTGTGTGTGTGTGTGTGTGTGTATATATATATATATATATATATATATATATATATATATATATTTATAAGGTTGGGTAAAGGTAGACTTGCAGTTGTGAGTGCACAAAACAGACTTTATTCTTGTACTGTTATTTATCAACTAGAGGCCCGGTGTATGAAATTCATGCATGGGGAAGGGGGTCGCCTCAGCCCAGCCTGCACCCTTTCCAATCCGGGACCCCTCAGGGGATGTCCAACTGCTAGTGTAGGCCTAAACCACATCCCTCTCACAATCTTGGACTGCTGAATCCTAATTGCTCACCTGCCTGCCTGCCTGATCACCCCTAACTCCCCCCCCTCCCCCGCCGGCCTGATTGCCCCTCACTGCCTCTGCTGCTGGCATGATGGCCCCTAAATGCCCCCCACTGCCGGCCAGGTCGCCCCCAACTGCCCCCTCCCTGCCAGGCTGGTTGCTCCTAACTGCCTCCCTTGCTGGCCTGGTCACCCCTTACTTCCCCCCCCGCTGGCCTGGTCACCTCTTACTGCCCCCCCGCCAGCCTGGTCACCCCCAACTGCCCCTCCTGCCAACCTGATTGCCCTTCATGCCCCCCCACACACATACACCAGCCTGGTCTTTCATTCAGTTGGTCATCCCTCACTAACCCTCCTGCCGGCCTGGTCGCCCCACACAGCCTGCTGTTCAGTCATTTGTTCATCCCTCACTAATCCCCCTGCCAGCCTGGTTGCCCCATGCAGCCTGTTTTTTCACTCATTTGGTCATCCCTCACTACTTCCTATATCTGGTCATAGGCAGCCATTTTGTGAGGGTGTGATGGTCAATTTGCATATTACCTCTTTATTATATAGGATTATTGTATTATTTTCCACATGAACAATTGTAAACCTACTTTCACCCCACCCGGTATGTATATGTTTATATTATAGATATAGAGAGAAAACAAATAAGAACACCAAAATGGCTACCAGCAATTATCTCTGAATGTGGGCTTATGGATGATGATAGTTTCCTTTTTAGTGTCCTTTTCTGTATTCTCCTAGTTTCCCAAAACCAGCACGAGTTAACTTTATAATTGGGAGACTTCAAGAAAAGCCATATTTTTTTTAATGTGTTGGAGCTAAAAGCTTCCGTTTTAAAAATGCAGTCACCAGTCATTCACACCTAAGGGAGGATTGATTTCATTAGATTCCTTTTAACAGCTGGTTGACAAGGTTCGGAGATTGGAGAAGGCAGGATTCAGAAGAAGTAATTTTGGAATATGGATCAACCCCCAGAATAATGGCCTTTAAGTTCTATAAGGGAGATTAGGGGAAGGGAGAAATAAGGAGAGAAGAGAGGGTTCCAAAAACAAAATGACTGCTTTTGGAATTCCATTTGGGGTCCACCCTGACCCAGAGAGGGGTAAGCAAGGTCTTCCTCTGGCCCTCCAATCTTCTCACACGCCTTCACTAGCTGGACACTGTCCCTGAACCATCAACCAGGCCTCATCTACTCTGGAGAAGAAAGGGGAAGAGGAAAAGGGAGTTAAGGGTTCTTCAATTCGTGGGTGTAATCGTGGTCGAGTTTCCTCATCTGTAAATTGGAGATAAATGTACCCTATTCTCAGGGGCACTGTGAGGTTCCTAATATTGCTGCTGTGGAGAAATTGCTTGCAGGTTTCAGATAACCAAATTGTTATCTTCTGAACACAACCTTAAGCTAGGGTTGAACTGTTTTTAATATTAAATGCTGCTGGAAGAGACACACCTTTATTTCACAGCCAAGAAAAAGGATTTCAAAATCAGTGCTTTACCACGCCTCACCTTTGGGCAGACCAGTGTACCAAGAGCACATCTCACATGATTAAAATATACATGCCATAGAGAGCAGGAAGGCATGTGTTTTAGTGGTGACTAATTCTTTTCTCAGGCCGCACACGGTGCTGGCCGCCTGGAGGACTTCACCGAGGCCTACGGGTAAAAGAGGGAGGGGGCCTCTCAGGCATGGTCACGGCTGATTTTGTCATCTGTTGATTTGCTTGCACCATTTTCGCAGAAAGCACGCAGTTTCCCAAAACTACAGTGACTAGAAGCTTCTTGAATTAAATATAAAAGGGACTTGTACTTTAAAAGGCATTCCCAAAAGTTAAGTTCTCATGGCTTTAAACAACTTATGAACGCAGCACCTTCTGCCATCTACAAATGCAACCTGCCTACCAAGGATCCCTTCTGAGCAGCTCCTTCAATCAGTTCCCATCTTCCTTACTCCCAACCATTTCTATGGATCATAACGGCGGGTTTGGTGTAGCTTCCCATTCTGGTTCTTTGTGCCCAACTTCTGACCAGGAAGGTCCTCACCGTGAAGCGAAGGAGAGGATTTGAGTCGGTACCTCAATGGGACACCTTCTGACGAAGTTATTTTTCTTATAATGAAGTTATTCTTGAGTTGCTTCCTGCATCCCCACCAGGCTCCCTGGTTGACCGTCTCCCTGTGGTTGATGGTCTCCCTGTGGTTGATGGTCTCCCTGTGTAGTGGGAGCATGTGTGCCTCTGAATGATGAGGCATTCCCAGGGAACTGACGAGGGCTGTTCCTGCACGATGCAGGTGGCTGGAAGGAGCAGACTGGAGCGCCCGCCAGGGCCTGTGCATTCTCCCCTGTGCCCTGTATTTCACACGTGTGAGTATATACAGGCACGTGCATTGTAGCGTTTAAAAGATGTGTTCAACAACACTGTCAGCATTGACATCCCTTTACTTCGCTGCTTTTCATTGTATCTTGAAGGCCATACCATTTTACTCCAAAACCATTAACATTCGCACAAGCCTCTAGCAATGTCATGATTTCAAAATTGTTACACAAGAAAGGGAAATAAATGTGAACCTACTTACTTCACACAGAGAGCACTTGCAAGGCACTTGTATTCTAAGTTCCTTATATGAAATTTGCACCTATACCTAGATACATTGCTCTGACCATTGCATTTTACTCTCTTTTAAGACAAAAAAATAAAATAAAGTGTTTAAGTAAAGTGGGTATCCAGTTAAGGTCCTTGGTTCGGAGCTGCTCCGCTTGAAAATCTAAAACGGACTAACAATAACACACGTCTGTCCAGAGGCTACATGGAAACATCGACGTCTCCAGGGTGTCCTGGGATGCGGCGGTGGGAGAGCGTGGGCCTCGTGGGTCCCGGTCCCGAGTGGGCGGCAGCGCGGCTCTGCGCTCCCAACTCCCTGCAGGGGGCCACTGGCCAGGCACACGTCCTGCGCCTATCAGCCGCCGCAACGGACCCAGCCGAGGGGAGGCCGGTGACATCACCCAGCTCGCGTGGCGTCCCCGAGGCTAGCGAGGCCCCCTGGCCAGGACGCAGAGCCCCCACTTCCCTGGGAGCCCGAAGCGGCAGAGCTACTAGGGCCGGGGACCGCCGCTCCGCCCTGCCTCCCTCGTTGCCTAGGTGGGCTCGCCCGGCCTCAGATCCCCGCAAGAGCCGCCCAGGTACAATCACGCAACAGCAGTCGCTCACCTTCTCCTGGGTCCAGGCTGCGGCGCCCCCGCCCCGACTGAGCCCCTCGGTGGCCCGGGGCAGGGCGGCCAGCAGCAGCAGGTGGAGGGCGCCCAGGAGGCGCCGGTGCCCGCCGCCTGCCATCTCTCCAAGGCTATCTGCGCGCCCGGTCCCTGCGCCGCCTGCGGTCACGAGCCTGGGAGCGCGCGTCCTTCTCCTTTCCTCTTCTCCACCCTGGGGTGGACCGCGCCCGCCCCCCGCCCCATCTCCTCCCCGTCGCCTCCCCGCTGCGCTGCGCAGGCTGAGGCCGCAGCTCTTCTCTCCCCACCCCCCCTCCCCCATCCCGACCTTAGCAACCCCCAGGCTGGGCTGTTCTGGAAGGCTGGAGCTTCCAAATCCGAGGGAACGGAGACGGCTATTTCCTTGTCTTGGAGAGGACGAGGAGAAGGAAGAGACGGGGAAGAGGCATTTTTATGATTTCCAAGGCCATGACTGGGAATAGCGAGGGGAGCGAGGTTTCATCAGACCCGATGCGGTTATGACGTGTTTTCCCACAGCTCTTTTTCCCACCGTTCTGTACCAGGCACTGTCCTGGGTGCTTTTCCTTTGTCCCCTCATTTAGTCTTCATAAACCTCAATCCCGATTTACAGATGTGCAAACTGAGACTCCCCGTCCTCCATACAAAGCCTGAACCCTCAGCCCATCAAACCTTTCCTCTTTTTTTCTCACACTTACCTTGCCAAACTGGGTAAAGTCTGGTTAAAGGGATTACCTGCCGTAAGTAAGATCTAAAATGTTCACAGTGGTTCTTTAGGCAGAATTCTTCCGCAGTGCAGCCCCCCTCAAAAGGAAGAGCTAAACACAACTGAATTTACTTTGCAGCATCAAAGATCACTGATCAAGATAATCCTAGAAAAAATAAAACAGTTTCTCTACTTTCTTTGTGGGTGTCTGGTCTAAGTTGTCAGGACAATTACTTCACCATCCTCTTTTTCTTCCACAGTGAGAATGAGGGTGTGGCCTCTCCTGAGTCATCTAGGAACATATAGATCCCCAAAAATATCAGAACAGGACACTTTGAAACTTACCTATTTCCCGGAGAGCAAATGTCTGAAGGTAATGGAGTGAGCCTTCTGGCTGACTTGGACTATTTTCTAGGCTTGGCTGTTAGAATGAGTTTAAAAGAGAGGGCTGACCTGGGAAGACACTGCTCTGCCCTCCTCTGGAGCTACAGGGGAAGACAGGATTTAAGTACCTACTTTCCTGAAGTTCCCAATTACTAACCCTATTCATGTCCGAGAGTTTTGAGTGACAATTGGACCCTTCAGGCTTAAACAAAATTAAATAGCTTCTTTATTACATTCATGGACAGTACAATATTAACAAAACTACTATCACATGCCCCAATACATTTCCTGTCTTGTTGCTTAGACCAACCTTGAATTAGTGGGTTTACTGAGAGTCTAGGTAACTAACAATCAGCCTAATAGTCTTTCTTACCCTATTATCTTTTTGTCTTTCTACAATATGATTACTATTTTTTTAAAAACGGGAGGTGGAAATAGCAAAGCTATATGAAACAGAAGGTTAAAGATAATATCATGCTAAGTATAAGCAATTCAAAAATAAGAAATAAGGAAATGCTTGAGTTAAAATGTTAACACATAACTTGATGATTTTCCATTCCTGAGGGTTCTCCAAGTTTGGTTGTATTTAAGTCAATAAGATGCTGTTGCAGTTTGGATCTACAGGAAGCAGACTCTGAGACAGTTTAGAATTCAGGATGTGTATTAGGGAGTGTCCTTGGGACAAACCCCTGAGGGAGGAGGAGGGAGGAACAGGGACTGGGCTGACAGCAAATGTAGCGGGGAAGTGGGCCCCTCTCCACAGCCTCACCTAGCCCCATAGGGAGCCCAGGAGCCGAAATCGCCTGTCAAAGTTGCCCCACAGTGAGTCAGAATTGCTGGAGCTTTATACCCCCACTTCAATGGGGTACTTCCTGCAAGCAGCTCACTGCAGCCAAAGAACTTGACAGCTAGAGGCTGTCTGCCAAGAACACTAACAGCAGGAGCCGTCCTTCCCTGAAGGGGGATTCTGAGCAGTGCATTCCTGTATGCACCACTAATGCATTTGTATAATGTATGTTGTACAGATCTAAAACATTTTGCCTAAGAAGCTGATGTTAGTAAATGGTGTTCTACACATGTGGGCTTTCCTGACAACTTTCTGTAAATCTACAAACCCAACACAACTCTCTATTTATATATCCCTATTTTCTTTTCTTATGCCTTATATACTAAATGTCCTTCTCCCCTTTCCTTCACTTATTCTTCTTTTCTCCTCCCCCTCCCCTTACTCTGGAAACTGTCAGAAATTCCTGGTACCTACTATTTTTTTTAATATCTGCTGTTTTTTTTCATTACTGCAAATTTTCCTTTCTTTAGACTCTTCCTGTAGAAGATAATCCTGGACTATTACATTTAATTAAACAATTTGAGGCTGTTTTTCATCATTGAAAAAATTTTGTTTATGCAATGATAGCCCTAGTCACAGTTGGAGTCATTATCATCTTTATTATAGTACTAGAGGTCTGGTGCACAAAATTTGTGCATGGGAGGGAGGGGGGATCCCCTCAGCCCAGCCTGCACCCTCTCCAATCTGGGACCCCTTGGGGGATGTCCCATTGCCAGTGTAGGTCTGATCCCTGGCAGTCGGACATCCCTCTCACAATCCTGGACCGCTGGCTCCTAATCGCTCACCTACCTGCCTGCCTGGTCACCCCTTACTGCCCCCCCTGCCAGCCTGGTTGCCCCCAACTGCCCCCCCCCCCCCGCTGGCCTAGTCGCCCCTCACTGCCCCCCATGCCAGCCTAATTGCCCAACTTCCCTCCCCCCCCCCCACCGGCCTGGTCGCCTCTTATTGCCCCCCTGCTGGCCTGGTCACCCCTCACAGGCCCCCTGCCAGCGTGGTCGTAGGCAGCCATCTTGTGAGTGTGTGAGGGTCAATTTGCATATTACCTCTTTATTATATAGGATAAACTCTATTCTGTTGGTTTGAAGCACGTTAAGACCCAACTGCTAGAAAAGATCTTCCCCATGCAGTTGCCTTGACAGGATTTTCATACACTTGGTCCCACCTGTAAAGTGACAACAGTGGACTAAAACATTCATGACCAGAAATTTCTATTAAAACAAGTTCCCAAAATGTGATCCATGGGCCCCCAGGGATTCTCCAAGACCCTTTTAGATGTCTGCAAGGTCAACTCAATTTTTATAATAATACCAAAGCAAGATTTCCTTTTTTCTCACTGTATTAAGTTTGCACTAATATTGCAAAAGCAACGGCGGGTAAAACTCTCGCATCTTGGCACTTATCAAGACAGGACACAAAACAGTACTATTACAAAAAATAAAACTGTACTTGTAGTTATTGTATTCTTCACTGCCCTGCATGGTGAGAGAGAGAGAAGACAGTGTGATAAAAGAAAAGAAAAAGAGGTCATCTCACTTAAGAATATCATTGATGAAACAATAAAAATTGTGGTTATTGTTAAATTTCAACTTTTGAGTACATTACATGTCTTTTAACAGCTTGAGATATAATTAAAATACATTAAACTGAGCATATTTAAAGTACATAACCCGATGGGTTTTAACATGTTTACAACCATAAAACTGTCAGCGCAATCAAGAGATTGAACATAGCCATTTCTTACCCATGGGTTATTTAAATTGTGTTTAGTTTCCAAATAGTTAAGGATTGCCCTGATGTGCAAATCTTTTTGTTATTAATTTCAAATTTAATTCTGTCATGGTCAGGGAACAGACTTGGTATGAATAACTCCTTATAAAGTTTTTTTGAGAACTGTTTTATAGCCCAGAATATGACCCATCTTGGTAAATATTCCTTCTGTGTATGAAAAAGATGTGTATTCTTCTGTTATCGGATAGAATGCTTTATAAATGTCATTTAGATCTAGGTATTTGGTAATGTTCCCAAAATCCATCATATAATAACTAATTTTCTGTCTACTTGTTTTATTGACTACTAAGAGAGTGGTATTAAAATCTCTGACTATAATTGTGGATTTGCCTATTTATTTTGGTTCTATTAATTTTTATATAATGTATTTCTAAGCCTTCTTATTAAGTGCATGAATGTTTACGATTATAATTTCCTTTTGACAATTTGACCTCTTTATCATTATGAAGTACTAGTAAACCTCTTTATACTTGTTAATATTCTTTGCTCTGAAATCTACTTTTTTTTTCTATTCTTAATATAGCCACTCTAACTTTTTTTTTTATTATTAGCCTTAGCAAGATATATTTTTTCCATCCTTTTTACTTTTAAACTTTTCTTACATACATACAAAGTAGGTTTCTTGCCTGGCCAGTGTAGCTCACTGGTTCAGCATAGACCTATGATAGAGAAGGTCAACATTTGATTTTGGGTCTGGGTACATGCCGGGGTTGTGGGTTCCATCCCCATTGTGGGGCATGCAGGAGGGCAGCCAATAGATGATTGGTGATTCTCTCTCATCATTGATGTTTCTCTCTCTCCCTCTCCCTTCCTCTCTGAAATCAATAAAAATATTTTTTTAAAAAATAAAGATGTTGCTCAAATGTCTTGTTTCTTACTTTGTTTCTGGTAAGAAATTGACTGTCATCCTAATCTTTGTTCCTCTGTATGCAATGTGACTCAGACCATCTTAAGATTTTTCTCTTTATCACAGTTTTTAAGCAATTTGACTATGATATGCCTTGGTGGGTGTTTTTGTTTGTTTGTTTACATTCTTGTGCTTGGGGTTCATAAAGTTTCTTGGATCAGTGGGTTTTTAAGTTTTCATCAAATTTGGAAAATTTTTGCCATTATTTCTTCAAATTTCTGTTCCCCCCTCCTTGAGGGATTCTAATTATATATAAACTAGAGACCCGGTGTATGAAAATTCATCCACTGATGGGAGGGGGGGTGTCCCTCGGCCCGGCCTGCCCCCTCTCACAGTCTGGGAGTCTTCAGGGGTGAGAGGCAACCCGGCAACCAGGGAAAGGCGACACACACCCCATCACACCCCTGCTGCCACTACTGGCAACGCAAGCCTTGGCCAGCCCTGGTTACCTGAGCCTCGGGCAGCCCTGGTCAGCTAAGCAGCCGACATTAAAGGCTTGCCTGCACCTTCGGCCAGCCCTGGGTGGCTGGGGGGCTGAGAGGACTGAGGGATTCTGGAGGCAGGCACACCGTCAGGGCTGAGGGGACTGGGTGCCGCCATCTTGTGGCTGTGGGCGCCACCATCTTTGAGGGTGTGCCAATCAATTAGCATATTCCCTCCTTATTGGCTGTTGGTGCTGCCATCTTTGTGGCAGCGTGAGGGTCAATTAGCATATTCCCTCTTTATTAGATAGGACTAGAAGCCTGGTGCACAACACTCGTGCACCGGGGGGTGGGGGGGCTCAGCCCAGCCTGCACCCTCTTGCAGTCTGGGACCCCTTGGGGGATGTCCGCCTGCAGGCCTAAGCTGGCAGGCAGACATCCCCCAAGGGGTTCTTAGTGCTGCCACGGAGGCGGGAGAGGCTCCCAACACTGTTGCTGCATTCACCAGCTGTGAGCCCGGCTTCTGGCTGAGCAGTGCTCCCTCTGTGGGAGCGCACTGACCACCAGAGGGCAGCTTGTGCATTGAGCATCTGTACCCTGATGTTTAGTGTGTGTCATAGTGACCATTCTACCATTTGGCGGATTTGCATATTAGCCTTTTATTATATAGGACTAGAGGCCCAGTGCATGGATTCATGCCCCGGTGGGGTCCCTCAGCCTGGCCTACGCCCTCTTGCAAACCTGGACCCCTCGGGGGATGTTGAAGGCCCGGTGCACTAATTCAGCCCAATCCCCACAGGCCAGGCCAAGGGACCCCATCAGTGCATGAATCCGTGTACTGGGCCTCTACTATGCATATAAGATCTTTGGTTCATCTCTTCCCGCCATCCCCCCTCACCCCTTTCCTCTGAGATTCATCAGTCTGTTCCATGTTTCCATGCCTGTGCATTGAGTGTCTGCCCCCTGGTGGTCAGTGTGTGTCATAGCTACTGGTTGAATAGTTGGTTGCTTAGGCTTTTAAATGTATAGATTAAGTTCTTTGAAGTTTTCTACAAGTCACCAGTGCTCTATTTTTTCTACTTTTTCTTTGTCTACCTGTTTAGTTTATATTTCTACGTCTTCAAGTTCACTAGTCATTTCGTTGCAGTGTCTAATCTGTTGTTAATTCCATCCAGTGTACCTTTCGTCTAAGACATTGTTTTTCTGCCTTCTCTAGATGTTTAATTTGGATTTTCTTCATACCATCTGTGTCTCTTCTTAACATGCTCAACCTTTTCTTTACCTTTGAATATATGGAATATAATTATGACAATTGTTTTACTATTCTTATCTAATTTATCATCTGTGCCATTTGTCTGTTTCTTTTTGTTTTTGTGTGTGTGTTTCTTTAATTTTTCTCCTGATTTTAGGTTGTATGTTCCTTCTTCTTTGCACACTTGGTAATTTTTTTTTTATTAGATATGAGAGGTTATGAATTTTACTTTTTTGAGTGCTGGGCGTACTTGTTATTCCCTTAAATATTCTTGATCTTTGTTCTGAGACACAGTTGAGTGGGAAACAGTTCGATCCTGTGGAGGCTTGTTTCTAAATTTTCTTAAGCTGGAACAGAGCAGCCTGTAACCTTGGTGTAATTTGACCCCCAATGAAACAATACTCTGGGTATTCTACTTTTTGCCCCTTGTATTTTGAAATTTTTCCACTCTGGTGGAAACACAAAATATTCCTGACCCTGTCTGAGCTCTGGGGCTTGTTATGTCTGCTCCTTTTTGGCCGTTTATTCCTCCAACTTGCGTAGTTTCTTCATATGCATAGGCAGATCCATCCTCAGCTGAAGTCTTATGAAGATACCTTCACTGCTCTCCGACACACTCCCAAAATGAAGCTTGTCCTCTCTCCTGCCACATTCTGTCCTTCAAATTATAGCCACTTGACCTTCCCATATTCTCAAGTCTGTCATTTCATCTCACAGAGACCCTTGGCTTTGTTTGGATTCCTGCCTCCACAGCATCCAATACAGCCATATGGGGAAAGTGTCCAGCTCATGACTTTTGTTTTCCTTCTTTCACTGCTCTCCTGTAATGCCTGTTTTTCAATATTTGAATATGTGTTGTTGTTTTTTTAAGATGGGATGATAAATCCAGCCTGTTACTCCACCTGGACTGGAAGCAGAAGTAGAGAGTGCCTCTTAATATTCTTCGTAACAACCTGGGAGGTACAAATAAAGTACTTCTGCTACATACTGGACAACTTTCTCAAGGAAAAGTACCTCAATTGTTTGAGATGCATGAAGAGCCATCTGCTTTTTTCATAAAATTCTACTCTGCTTGGAAGAATAATTGACTGGTAAGCTGCTGTTATTCAGACTTCTGTATTTGGCAGGTATTTGTTTGAAAATGAATAAAGTAATACTTTAAACAGAGATTTTTTTTTAAAAAGAAAGAAAATGAATAAACTGTGCCTATGCCTTCAAGGATAATAACTGACAGTATTTATAGCCAATGATAGAACTTGGATCTTTCAAGTAAAAATGGGAATTTTAGAAAACTTGTATCTGCTACCATAAACTTGACAGTTTCCTAATAAGTAACAACTTTTCTGACAAAGTCAATTTTAACAAATGTAATTTTAAAAATACTATATAATGAAATGTTTGAATATCTGCAAAACTCAGTGAACCAACATTTTCCAAATGCTCCATGCCCAATCATAGAGAAAAGATCCATTCAAAGTATAATAGAGACCAATGCATTTTAATGTTGTGGAGTAAAAATTTTTATTTGTATGGTTTCAGATTCCACATTGCAGCTATTTTTTGTGACATTGCCATTTGTCATGCTTTGGTTTAATAACAAAAAATTTATCCATAATTATCTGAAGAGACTTTAAAATATTCTTTCTTTTTTCTATTCCATGTTAGTGTGAGGCCAAATTTTCTTCATATACTTCAACCAAAATAACATACTACAGCAGGTTGAACGCATAAAGAAATCCAATTGTTTTCTAATAACTCACACATTAAATTTTTTTAAATGTTCAAAAATGCCAATCCTCTCACAAAATTCTTTGTTTTAGAAAATGTAGTGGTTTCATAAGAAAATGTTATTTAAATATAATGATGTACTGCTTTTGTTGTTTTTAAATATATTCATAATCAAACATATATAAAATATCTGGTTTCATTTTCAATACAATAAATGTTAATAGACACAATCCACATAAACAAAAGCTATTTGTGGTCTTGAGAGACCAAATCATTTGAAAACTGCTGTGTTAAACTATTTTACCTGGAAGAGAGAATACATGAAGTCAATGGAATCATCTAGAAAGATTTTTTGTTTTGTTTTTTAAAAATGGCTAGGTGCCACCCCTACAGGTTCTGATAACATTATGCTGGTGTGTGGTCTAGACATCAGGTTTCTTTAAAATTCCCCAGGTGATTCTAGCAGGACTGAGAACCACTGCATTAATCACATACTCTGAAAAATACATTGGCAAAAACCACATAATAGATTAATGATGACATTAATAATCATGTTGTATAGTAGCTATTTTGTCAGGCCCTGAGGGCAATGGTAAAAAAAGAATTGGTAAAGTGGACCAACCATAGACTAATCATGGAGCAGGCAATTTAGATTCCAACCTCCCAACTTTCCCCTCACTTTTTGCCTCTGCAGAAATACCTTGCCCTTTTTGTTTCTTTGTTAATCTTCACCTGTGGATATTTTTTCCATTGCTTTTCAAAGACAGTGAAGGGTTCAAAGACAGAGAAGGGAGGGAGGGAGGGAGAGGGGAAGAGAAGGAGAGAAGAGAAGCATCAATGTAAGAGAGACACATCAACTGGCTGCCTCCCACGTATGCCCCAGCAAGGAGCAGGGAGCAAACCCACAACCCAAGCACATGCCCTAAACTTGGAATAGAACTTGTGACCCTTCAGTGCTCAGGCCGATGCTCTAACCATCAAACAACACTGCCTTTTATTCCTTTAATAGCCATGGAGAATATAAAGGGGCCCACATTATATCCCTGCCCAAATCCATCCACCACTGCTTTCAATAATGGAATGAAAATGTTTGCCAAAAAAAAAAAAGTTTGCTTCTGCAATACAGTCAGACTTTTGCTGTTCCCTAGAAATCTCAGGAATCCAGATTTCCTGTAAATCTTCCCAACTCCTTTCACCACAGATCAGAGGTCAAGGTGGCAATAAAACTTAGGGGGGAAAAAACCTCTTTCCCCTGGTGTTCTGGCCCTCTCCCTCCCCAGCCCTTTAGGATATCAGTTCAGGCTCCTCTGGAAGCAGGGGAGAACGTGCTTCATAAACCCGGATTCCTTTTCCCAACACTAATCCTGCCCCCAAGCAAAATTCCTTTCATTCTTTTACTGTGTCCTGGTTTTTTAAAACTGATTTTTCTCTGTGGGCTCTGAAAAAGAAAAGGCTTCAAAATCCAGAAGAAAATGAATTTTACTTCACTCAAAGAGATGAGACTAGAGAGAATCAAAAAAGGAGAACCAAAGAGAAATTTCATCTCCTTACAACTCACTGAAGAGACAGCTCTGATCTATACAATACTGAAACTGACTACAATGTGAAGTGTCAGTCAATTGATTGTTAGGAAGTGTAGATAAACATACAGCGTATGTATCTGTATTTATAGATACATTTTAACTTTTTATTCAAAAATTGTCTATAATAAACTTATTTTGCATCTTATAGGATCACATAGGTGACAAGGTACCAATTTCTGGACTATATTAATAATATGTGAAAGACAAAAAGCTGTTAGCTCAAGAACTTGTTTCCATTCAAAGTTACTGGCTAAATTTTTATGGTGTAAGTCAAAAATATGATCAAGGATGTTAGGTGTGTCAATAATAAG
The DNA here is from genome assembly GCA_026230045.1 of Corynorhinus townsendii. NCBI lineage: Eukaryota > Metazoa > Chordata > Mammalia > Chiroptera > Vespertilionidae > Corynorhinus > Corynorhinus townsendii. Next base: position 151,668,017 of record JAPDVU010000007.1, read on the forward strand.
TTTTGAAAGAACCTCTAATTCTATAAATGAAGATGATGAGAGATATTATTATCCTCATCGTTAATAAGAAAATTGAAGCACAGGGAAGTTAACCTGCCCAGGGGCATGCAAAGCCAGTTCCACTGCAGCCAGTGCACTTTTACTCTAACTTACAGGTTTTTCCAGTTTCAAAGGAGAACATTTCAGTAGTCAATAAAATCCAATGTTTACTATGCTGAAGTGAACTTTTGCTGAATGTAAAACCAGACACCTATTAAATTATTTTATTTCCAAGTTATAAGCAGAATACTCATTTGGTGTTGCTTTCTCTCCTTTAATCAGATATCTAATACCATATTTATTAGAAGGGGAAAAGGGAAATTTTTCAAAAAGAGTCAATACTAAACTGTAAGTTAATATGATTCAAAGTCACGACTGAGACACTTTGTTGTCTTTTGTTTTGGGGGTCACTTATGAATTTTCCGAGGTATTCTATTCTATTTATCTATGTTTTAATGACATAAAAATGTGAGGTTTTTCTACGGATCAGGCTACACACACTGTAATCAGATTTAACTATAAAAGTACTCTTTTTCTCAATTTTGTTATCTTGATACAGTATTAATTGTGATGGCTAATTAGGCCCTTTCTGACTTTTCATGAAAGGACAATTGTTCCAAGAGTAATTTTCAAGCCATACCAAAAAAATAAAGCTTGTTTTTAAGATTCAGGTGAGGTACAGCAACCTCAAATAAAAGAGGAAGAAGGAGTCTAAAATCTCTTTCCACAGGATTCAAAAATAGAATGTTAAAAAAAAAACAAATAAAAATGACACAAATTCACAGAAAATAGCAAGTCATTTAGAAAACAATTTGACTATGCCACACATAGCTATTAATAATAGAAAGTTGCAACATAATATCATAACCCAAATTCTGCCCTAAACCACATATGTTCATATATATATATCTTTATTTTTGGTTAAAATTAGGATGAATTTATGCTGTTTGTTTTATTTATATATCTGAAAACATTAGCATAGTATTTCAAGCATTTTAGAACTTCTAAAACAGTACAGACTGTGGTCATAAAAAATCCTTTCTGCCCAATGGTTTGTATATACACCATTATCCAGACTAGAATAAATTAAATGGACTAATCCAACTTCAATTTTAATGTTTGAAAAAGCATTTCAACAGAGCTGAGCATCAGCATCAGGCCAAGAGTGTACCTAAATTTCCCTTAAAAAGAAGCTAAATTACTCAGCATACAATTTTAGTAAGACTGATCCCCTTCTGTCACTGGCCAAACCATGATCTTTTGTGGTCTTTACTCAGTCAAGCACATACCTATTATGGGGAACATTAAAGTTTGAATTTAGAGACCTGTAAGAAAGCAAAAGACATTAATTTACTTTCATGATGTTTCTGTTTAGTTCTCCAAGAAAATCCTTCTAACAGTTTAAGATTAAATATACACTTCAAATTAAGAAGAAACAAAATAGTAATTTTAGAAAAGTGGGCTGGGAGGAAATTTCATAAACAAATGAAGTGCCCATAGATAAACTGTGCATCTTTCTTTCCTTCCTTCTTTCTTTCTTTGTAAGATATATTTTTATTGCTTTCAGAGAAGAAGGGAGAGGGAGAGACAGACAGAAAAATCAATGATAAGAGAGAATCATTGATCAACGCTTCCTGCATGCCCTACACAGGGGATTGAGCCCACTACCCGGGCATGTGCCCCCACCAGGAATCAAACCGTGACCTCCTGGTTCATAGGTCAATGCTCAACCACTGAGCCATGCTGGCCAGGCTAATGTGTGCATCTTCATTCCACATTGAGGCAACGTGGTCCCCTTCTTTAAATTTCTACTCTTAGATTAGAGAAAATGAATACCAATCAGAAAACAAGCTAATGGCTTATGACATTCAGGACCATACAGGATATAGCATAAATTATTCCTCAGGACTTTTAGAGACTGAAAATATGAGAGAAACATGGCATAGTGGTTAGATAACAGCCTAATTATGCACATCTCTGTGTGCTAATATTTCATATGTTTATCAAATTATGCAGCTAGTAGCATAATGATGATTTTACAGTGCACACATACATAGCTTTAGCTATACTTTCACTTGTAAAAGACTTTGAAAGTATAATCTTCACAAGAGTAGGGAACTGGCAGTATACTGTATTTTCAATAAAATGTTGAATGTCTGAAAACAAATACATTATGATTACTCAAAGGAGTGCCTACAGAAATATAAAGAATATCTGACCCATCATAGTAGGTAATAGTACAGCCTAACCAATGATAACAGGTACACAATGACCTCCCACGAACCCTGCTACCTTCTTTAATTATTGTCCTCTTGCCCTTTGCTTCCATTTTAATGTAGCTAACACCATTAGTTCTCAAATGCCAGTTCCATATTAATGCCTGTTCAGGACTATGTTTTCTCAGTCTGTCACAAAATGAGAAAATTAAGGGGAAAAGAAGTGTTTTATTAATAAGGTGATTGTATTTAATAAAAAAGCTAATCTTCATTCTTATATTTTTCTTTCATATTTGATGTTACATTTATAAATTATATAATGATTTCTAAATTAACTTAATGAATCTTGAGTTTGTTTTTTTATTGTCTTGCTCAGCTGTTCAATTATGGTAAAATACACATGACATACTAGTAAAATTTATCATTTTAAGAGTGATAAATTTAAAACGTAACCATTTTAAGAGTACAGTTCAGTGGCATTTAATATATTCACACTGTTGCACAACCATCGCCACCATCCATATTGAGAACTCTTTACCCATTAAGTGACGACTCCCCATTCCCTCCCCCTTCCAGTTTTTGGCAACTGCCATCCTACGTTCTGTCTCTCCCTATTGGACTACCGAGGTACCTCATGTAAATGGAGTCAGACAGTATTTGTCTTTTTGTGATTGGCTTATTTCATTTAGCATGATGTCCTCAAGATTCATTCATGTTGTAGCATGTATAAGAACTTCCTTCCTTTTTAAGACTGAATAGTATTCCATTATATGTATACACTACATTTTGCTTATTCACTCGTCTAATGGACGCTTGGGTGGCTTATGCTGCTATGAACATGGGTGTACAAATATCTTTTCAAGACCTTGCTTTCAATTCATTTGGATATATACCCAAAAATATAATTGATGAATCATATGATAATCCTATTTTTAATTTTTGAGGAACAGCTATACTGTTTTTCCACAGCAGCTGCACCATTTTACATTCCTAACAACAGTGCATAAGGGTTCCAACTTTCCCACATTCCTGCCAACACTTGATGGGTAGGAGGTAGTATCACACTGTAGATTTTATTTGCATTTCCCTAATGATTAGTGATTTTGAGCTCTTGCTTTATTTTAATGTTCTTCATTAGTAAAACAAGAAGTTGACAACTCAGTCTCCAATTTCTTATAAATGTATTCGTAATTGAAATCTGAGAACTACCAGTGTATTCTCTATATCTTCCTCTCATCTTCCATTTACCTCTTCAATTCATTTCAGTTTGCCTTTGGCCCTCAGTCTTCTCCTGACACCTCTTCCACCAGAGTCAACAAATCATTAACTTATTATTGCCAAATAGAATGGACCTTCTTTAGTACTTACGTGATTAGTGAAAAGCACGGAGGCTCTGGAGTCAAACATAGAATCCTGCATTCTTCAGCATAACACAACACCAAGGAACGTAATTCCTGCCCCTGCTCTTCCTGCCGGGTAATGTCATCCTTTTCCATAGTTTCATTCCCCACCCTCTGCAATGACTCCCAGATTTCTAGTATTCAACCATGTCAGCGGAGGACTAAGACTGGGAAAGGCACTTTGCCAGGGATGTAAGGATGGATTAGATATGACCCCTGCTCTCAAGGAGCTTAGAGTTTAGGAAGAGAGAGAGAAAGCTAAAGATGTGTCACAGGTGCTATGGAAGAAAGGAATTGTTATTCCCATCAGGCCTGAAGTAGACAGGAAAGGCATCCCAGAAGACTACTTGACGGAATGAGTCTTTGAAATGTTCACCAGGTGGAAAAGGGGAGACAGATGTTGCATGAACAAAAGCACACTGGGGAACTGCCAGCAGTCCACCACTGCCCGAGGACCTAGATTTATGAAGAACGGGGGTTAGCAATATGAAAAAGCAGGAAGGGCCCATTGCAGGGGGCATGCCGTGCTCTAAAGTTAGCACAAGAAAGACACTGGTTAGCAACCGAAGGATTTGACGCTCAGGGAATCATAGGACCGATTCCGCATTTTAGAACTATTGTTCTGGTGGCGGAGTGGAGAGTGGGTTAAAGAGAAGATTCGAGGCAGGGAAATCTCTTAGATCATTTCAGTAGATTAGGTGAGAGTTAATAAAAGGCCTGAACTAAGATGGTAATGGTGGAAAAGAAGAAAGGGCACACAACACAGGATACATGATTGTATGAAATTGGTGGGGTTTAGCCACCGATTAGATTTGAAGAAAAGAGTAAAGGAGTTCAGGCTGACTAAGAAGTTTCTGTCTTGGATGACTAAACAGACGGTGGTACTATGCACTAAGATTGGAAACATGTAGAGGAAGAAGAAAAGATGAGTTCAGTTAGGGACACGTTGAATATGTGATCTTTCTGTGGGACATAAAGGTGGTTACAGAAAGAGATCAAAGGATATTTTTCCTTTTTTTTTTTTTTAGAGAGATGGGCAGGAGGTGGGGGCTAGAAATACAGACTTGTAAGAGGGAAGTTGCAGCCATATGGAGTAGATGCAGCAGATGCCCTGCCAGTATCTCCTCCACACTCATCATTCAGGTGAGGGCTCCTAACTGCAAACACCCGTGACTCTGTTGGGGGCCCTCTGGTGGTCTGGCCTACTCAGGGGGTAATGAGGAGTGATTGCTATAGGGCCTGGAATTTCTTTTGGGAGAAATAAAAGTATTCTCAAATCCGATGGTGTGATATTGCATAACTTTACAAATGTACTAAAACCCAATAAATTGCACACTTTTAAAGAGTGGATTTTATGGTTTATAAATTACAGCTCAATTTTTTAAAATTGTGAAGAAGAAAAAAAACCCAATGGCTCAGCCTAACTGAACTGCTTAGTTCGCAAATGTGTCCATGTTTTCACACCTATGTGCCTTTGCTCACTGTTGCTTCCAACTAGAATTTTCTTTTTTTTTCCCCCATTCCTTTCCCCATATTTCCAAATCCTACTCTTTCTTCAAAACCTAGCTAAATTCTCTTTTCCCATGCACTTAACCTTGCCCAGGTCAGGGGAATGTCTAGTACTTCTCTAACATCTGCTAGCTATTTATTTTGCTTCCTGCTTTTTTTTTTTTTAATTATTATTCTCTTCTCTGTATTAGAGATCTTCACATATCTTGTTTAATGCACTTTAAGTTCCTGAGAACAGCTATTTTACCTGTAGATCTATTAAGTGCCTTGAACATGGAGGCCTCTCAAAAAATGATTACTGAATCAATACATCAAGGATTAGAAAGTCTCAAAGGGAGTCTAAGAAAGAAGACAAACTAAATTAACATCAATTAGTCTTCAGCTAAACACTTCATCATGATTTAAGGAACTATGAGATAACTTAATGCCTATGAAGTCAGAATTCTTTCTAAAGATACTTGAGATTTTGAAATTTGAAGTATATGATCCGAGTACAGATCATAGTAAAATGCTCAGGTCATTCTAGTCTATCTATATTACAAATAAAACCAACATGCCCTGGCCAGGTGGCTCAGTTGGTTGAAGTGTCCTCCTGTACATGAAAAGGTTGCTGGCTCCATTCTTGGTCAGGGCACTCACCGAGGTTGCAGGTTTGATCCCCAGTGGTTCCATGTGGCAGGCAGCCGATCAATGTTTCTCTTTTTTCCCCACTCTCTCTCTCTCTCTTTCTCTCCCCTTTCTTCTCTCTCTAAAAATCAATAAAAACATATCCTTGGGTGAGGATTAAAGAAATAATAATAAAATTAAAAATAATATATAATCAAAGGGTAAATGATATAAAGCCTCATATAAATGCAAATAAAGAGAGGTGTTATGTGGAATTCTCTCTCTCTCTCTCTCTCTCTCTCTCTCTCTCTCTCACACACACACACACACACACAAATCCTTAAGCCTCTATAATAGCAGCTTGATTCATTTAGAAAAGTTGCTTCTAGGAAGAGTAACATCTGTCTCTTTAAGGACCACGAGAGAAAATGGAAGTCACTAAACAGCTCCAATGAGGTCCTGGGAATCCTGCGAGAGAGGATATTTGGGGCTGGACTAAGACATCTGTTGGGAAGTGGAAGGAAGAAAAAGGCAAAGTTAGGTAAGGGCATTCTTAAAAAAAAAGAAGAAAAGAAGGTAAACAACTGAATTTACTTTCAATTTTACAGTGAAAGAATGGCAGGACAGGATGAAGTATAAGGTATAATTAGATGGAACGAGAGAGCTACTACTGGATGTGAGACATTTAGCAGCCTCCCATTCCTGAGGATGTTTCAGAAATGTGTTTTGAAAAACATAGCTTCAGAGTAGGACTAGGGTTTATACTATTTTACTTGTCCCATCTTTGATATTCTCCCTCTCCCTCCCCCTCTTCCTCTTCTGTTAATCTTCACCCAAGGATATTTTTCTATTGAATTTTTTTTTTAGAGAGAGGGACTAAGGGGAGTGGGGGGAGGACCACTTCCCGAGAAACATCTATGTGAGAAAGATATGTCGACTGGTTGCCTCCCACCCTTGACCAGGAATCGAACCCGCGACCCTTCGGTCCTCAGGTAACGCTCTAACCACTGAGCACACCGGCCAGAGCAAAATTCGCATTTATTAACTTTAAATCCTGGGACAGTCATTAAGATTGATGACTTGGTATAAAAAGTAGGGACCCACTTGCTTTTCTTTCTGTTCTCAAAAACTGCCCTTGTGACCTCTGCTTGGGGATGGAAGGATTGTTGACTGCAGCCCTTCGCTTGTTTCAACACAATTTAGTGAAGTACTTTGGGGGACACATTTTGACATAAGGAGAATTAGGTCGTTTCTGGGACAGCTGCTCGGGCTTTTCTCACATACAACACCTGTGATTGAACACACAGTGTGTTTTCCCCTTAGATGTTCACCCCGATCCCCACCCCCGCTCCACTCACCAGACATTGCCACCTTGTTTCCCGGCCAGGAGAAGCCTTAGGTCCGTGATTCCTGACCGCACTTCCCTTTGATCATAGGGGTACGCACTCGAATTTAAAGATGGCCAAATAGGAAACCCAAAACACATGGAAAGTGGCCACTTCAGTTTACGCTGCTGTCGGTGGGGGGCTCGGGATGCGTCCGCCTGGGTGCGGAATGCCCGGGTGCTCTGCCCAGCCGCCCCTGGAGGCAGGCACCAGGGAGGGAAACGCGGGGAGCTGGGAGAAGAGATCTCAGGGTGGGAACTGCTCTCTGCTCTGCACCCAGTCCACGTCCCCCGTTCCAGTCGGCACCTCTTGCCTCCCCGCCACCATCGCCTCCACCGGAGCGGACCACGAGAGAAAAAGACAGCTCGGCAGCCACGCTGGGCATCCCGGGCAGCGCGTAACTGCTTGAAACACTCGGGCGCGCCCCGCTCCCCCGCGTTCCGGAGGCGCCGCGACTTCGGAGGGGGCGGCACGAGCCCGAAGAATCCAGGGTCCCGCTGCCCCCGCGCGGGGTGAAGACCGTGAGTGCCGCCCACGCGCGGCTACCACCCGCTCGCGCTCGCCGGGAGACTACAGCTCCCGGCAGGCCCCGCGCCGGCCGCGCGCCCCCGCCCCTCGCGCGCCCCCGCCCCGCACGCCCGGGCCCCCCGCCCTCGGGCTTCAGGACGGGACGGGGAGGAGGGAGGAGGGAGGAGGGAGGAGGCGGGAGGAAGGGGCGCCTGCGGCGGGCGGTATCCTGCGAGGCGCGTGAAGCCTCGCTGGCGCCTCGTCCGAGACCCGAGCGCGGGCGGGCGCGGAGTTTCTCACAGACTGCCGAGCCCTCCTCTGTAAGTAGTCGCCTCAGGAAGCGCGGAACCGACACCGAAAAAGTTAGCGCCGCCGCGGCCGCCGCTTTGTTCTCGGGGCCCGTCGGGCGAGGGCGGCCCCTCCCCCACCCCCCCGCACGCGGCGGCGGCGGCGGCGGGACTGGGACCCCGCGCGGGGCTGGGCGGCGGCCGCGGGCTGGGCGGGAAGTTGGCGGCGCGCGCGGCGGGGGGCGCCGCGGCGATGGGGGCGCCGGCGCGGCCGCCAGATGGGGCCAAGTTCCGGCGGGGGCGCGGAGGCCAACTCGGACTCGTGCTCCGTGGGCGACCACCGCGTCCGGCCCCTCGGTCACGATCTGGTGGTACTGGGTCCCCAAACTAGCTCCCGACGCCAGAGCGGCGGCAGCCAGGCTCCGGAATTTTGGATGAGCCTTTTTCTTTTCTTTTCATCACTTTGCCTTGTACCCCTCTCCAAGGGGTGAGTAGTACATGGTGTCTGGAGAACATGAGCCCCCACCCCAGTTTCCTGACTCTGTTTTAAGTTTTGCAAGTTGCAGCGTTGCTTCGAGTTGTTCTCACCCCGGGGAGGTTTTTCTTAAGATGAAACACAGAGGAGTGCCACTGTTTCTTTGAGCAATAAAAACAACCCAAACCACTCGGTTGCCTGTTGGATATTTTGTTTGAAGTCATCGCAATCAGAAGCGTAGGCCCTGCCGACTGCAGGCACCACTGGAAATCAAGTGACAGGCGTGTGTGAGACCCGCACACTTTTCCATACACAGATTGATGGCTTGGACGTAACTGTCTCTCAGCCACACCCATCCCCACAGGAAATACGACTATCAGTGTCATCTTTGATTAGAAAGGATAAGTTACACCCTGCACTGCTACTTTGTGCGATCCAGCCTTGATGAGCTCTTATCTAGTCGCAAGTGAAACAAAAACTTCTAAATGCCGTAATTTGTACCTCGAAAAATGTTACTGCTGTATTACTCTTACACGTGCTTAATGCTGACGTTTTTCCTTACATTTTTAGCGACTGGTTTTGCTTCGATCTAACTTACCAACTTCGGATGCAACGAGGGCCGGAAATGTCTATGGATTTGCTGCTAAAGGCATCCATAAAGTACCCAGGTCTAGGCCAGTTTTACTTTATAACGGAACCTTTTCCTACTCCCCTGTAAGGATCTGGATTGAGAGCAAGCAATTTAGGCAAATTTAGGCAAGAAGAAGTGACACGTTTTGATAAAAGTATTTAAAATGTGTCACAGAAGCCTTCATGTTACTAGGTTTTGCTTCAGTAGATAATATAGATGTGGTAAGTCTGTCTGATCAGATGAGCTTGGAATATTTGGCAAGCCAGTTTCCACCCTAGGCTCAATCATTGGCATATAGCATTTAACTTTTTAGGTGATTCAAATTCAGGAATGTTGACTGGTTTATATCCTGAAACTAATTTTTTAGGCATCCCAGGTAGTGAGTCTTTTAAATATGCAGATTTTACTAGCTTTCAGTTTCATCAGGTGACCTCTTTAAAATATAAGTTTCTCTCTTACTGGATTGTTTTTCATGTAAACACGGCTGCACTCAAAACACCACACCTTAATCAAGTTTTGGGGTGTTAAAATTTAAAAATTATATAAGTATTGAAAAAAACACATATTCATTTAAATAAATAGTGGTCATTTAAATGCACTTTCTTGAGAGACTTTATTTTCAAAAGGACATTTAAAGTTGGTGTAAATATTATCATATTGGAGTTATTGCTCATTTTTTAAAAGAGACTGCTTTTACAGAACTTGAAATATGGGGAAATTATTTGCCAATACAAGTTTTAATTTGGTTTAATAATAGTCATACTTAGGATCCACAATTTTCTGTACTGGTAATATTTTGAATCTCTACTATTATGTAATTCAAATTGAATTTGTGTGTGTGCCTCTTTGGAGGAATTGTCTCATTAGTGCAAAAAAAAAAAATTGAGGTAATGTACTTGGGAGATGTTTGAATTTTAATTTCAGTATAGAAAAAAGTTTTCTCCACTCACATGGTTAGTTTATAGTGGCGGGATGTGAGAAATTGTTCATTGGCTACCAGCCAATCCGATTTCTCAGATACGGCTGATGTAAGGATTGGTGATGAAGCCCAACATAGATTCATTCAACACTGCCAAACTGGCAGTCTGTAATCTGATTACTGGATAAACATTTCAGGGCCTGATCAGAGGGCAGACCTGGTGAGCTCTCTTTCTGTGTTGTCTTTGACAGTGGAAAAACTGAGAGTGAAATACCCCTGCTTCAGATAAGCAGAATTTTAGCAGCAACAATGTAGTCAAATGTGAGCTCTTAAGAGAAAAAGTATATTAATCTAATGTAATAGTTATATTTTTTAAAACACATAAATAGGTTTAAGGATTGCTACAAACTATTCTTAAAAACAAAAAAACCACAAAATTATTTGAATTTTTTAATAATACAATATGCAGTTGAAAGCAACATCAGTATTCTTAAGCAAAGTCAAGCCTGGATTAAGGCAAAACATGGACATTGACTTCAGGACATTGGTCAGTATTGCTTTAAAAAAAAGGCCACATGCTTTTTTACATGCTGAAAAAATACATATATCAACAGGAGAATAAAAGACCCCCTTATTCATCAGCATTCCTGGCACACAAAACTAAATTGAATCAGGAAAACCCATTACTGGTAGAAAGTCATGGTAAATATGCTATTCTGAATAGAAAAAACATTTTACCTTTTCACTTTAGCCTTTACTGAGTACAAAAAGAACACTGGCTAAACTAAATAATGAACTTCCTTTTGAAGTATTTGTTTTGTCTTCTTGGAATCCTATTTGCTTCACTCTGCTTCCCTGACTCCTACTTATCCTTAGATCTCAACTTTAATACCACTTCCTTAAAGGCACACCTTGCCTGAGACCCCAGTGGAAATTAGGTCCTCTTAGTATTATACTCTGTCGTATCACGTGTTATAATTTGTAATTACCTAGCTATTTATGTGAATGGTTGTGTAATGTATATGGCCCACATCATACTGTAACCTTCAAAAAGCACAGTAGTCATGTCTGCTTTGGTCACTTCAGTGTCTCATAATAATGGGCAAATAATGGGCACTCAGTATTTGTTGAGTGAAAATGCTGCTGTTAGAGCTTCTTCTAATTAGATGCATTGTTAAGAGATAATGTACGAGTAGGTGGGAGGTGAGGAAGAGGGAGAGAAAGGTAGATCAACTTGTAATGTTACCATGAACTAACCCTCAGTTAAAACTCCCTGAACTCCAGGGCCTTTGTTTTACTTGTCTCTAATAATAGGGTATTTTACCTTTGTATTCCCTTCAACAAAGGTGACAGATTATATGACCTTATTTGAATGGGGTATGTGACAGAAAGCTCCCCAAAAGCAAATTCCAGATGTTTCAAATAAGCGTATTAGAAATGCTTGCCAATTCATAGATGTTAGAAACCAATATACCTAATTGATGTAAAATTTATGTGTACCATAAAGATAAAATAAGTAAGAGCTTTTAGATTTTCGTATATTTAGTTCTAATATTTTGTACCCTACATCTTGTTGCGTCTTACAAAGCAAATCAGAGTTCCATAAAACAAAACAGGGAGAGGAAAAACAGATGGGATGAGTGGGCAGAAGCTAATATGACAGCTCACTTAATTTCTTCTATTTGTGTTCATGCTGCAAGTTTTAAAAATATTTTTGTTCGTAAGTATAACATTTACGTAGTTAATTATTATTAGATTAATAGTTATTAATAATTCTGATAAATTAGTAGATTGTATTACTAGACAGCTACTTTTATTTGGCTAGTTTTAACAGGTATAATAAAACGAAAATTTAGTGGAAGACATCTATTAAAATTAAATTATTATTGAACATAGCAATATCTTGTTTTTTGTAATATTTAACCTGCCCATTATTCATAGATATTTTTACTACTTTTTTAATGACAAATCAGCTTTTTAAAATTCACACTGGAGTCAGGTATGTTTAAGGAGCTCATTGCCTCACGAGAAAACCTGTTCCATTTTTGTGGTGTTGGAGGTGGGATGAAATAGTAGAAGGAATAAGGATTTTGGAGTCAAGGAAACTTGTTTGAATCCCAGTCCCATCACTTATTAGCTGTGTAGTTTTGGACAAGCAATAACTCAAGCTCTAATTCCTTTTCTGTAAAATAGAATTAAACAAATCTCCCAGAGTTGTTGCAAAGGTTTAATAAAGTATTATATCTCAATTGCATTATTTAGCATAAAGTAGGAGCTTAGTTAATTCCTTCATCTAAATACTGTGAAAATTGCTAGAATTTACTGAATACTTACTGTAAGCCAAGTACTGTTGTAGGCACTTACTTAGCTCAGTTTTCACAACAACCTATGAGGTAAGTAGTGCTGTTATTTTCATTTTACTTCTACCACCTGCAGTGATGCTGAATAAAACCTATTATTTTCTTAACACCTTTTCAAATATTTGAAGACCATTATTCTGTTTGGTTTTGTTAAGCATATTTTGTCACATGACATTGTTTTCACTATTACCTTATTGTTAAAAAATCAATACAGCTCTAAAAAATGTGGACTGTAGAAATGAATACACTAGTAAAGTAGGCTGACTGGCAACCAGTATACAGATTGATGCTGATGTATTCTCAGTGTCCTGGGGGTTTAAGTTTGCAGTTCGTTTGGTCACCATTATATTAGCAGCTCCTGTTAGACTCTTTGTTTTCCTCTTATGAACAGTTTCTAAAAAGCATTTCTCCATTTCTATACTGCACATTTAAGTTTTTGAAACTAAATGCAAAGCTTTACACACATCCTTGTTACATTTCACTTTAATTTTACTTTATTTTCCCCAGATTGTAGAATCTTAGAGTTTTGGAAGCAGTTCTTGGTTCTCTTTGAGAAATAGTATGTTTTACAAAACTTGGGTCCGAATGCCCTCCCCACCTCTTAATGGCCATAGTGGGTGAATTGCTTTATCTGCTTTGCTTCAGTTTTCTCACCTGCAGAAATGATGTTTGCCCTGTTAGATTCCAAATGTAGAACCAAGGACAGACTTCCAAGGCCCTTCCTAAAGACTTCTCTCATCTAAGTTGACATAGAGCAGCAAGCTTATTCAAGTCACACTAGGGCAACATATATGCAAAAGTCACTTGGAAAACATCTTGAATACTGTTTTGACCAGAATACACTATTTTTTTTTCTGGTTTTCCCAGTTGTGTGATCTTAGGTGAGTACTCTAATCTCTAAGCCTCTGTTTTCTCAACCATAAAATGGTTGTTTAAAGGATTGTATGAGGTAATACATATAAAGTGCTTAGAAAAGTGTCTGACATATAGAGCTCAATAAGTGTGAGCGATTATTAGAAATCATTCTTTTCCAAGATCTAAGTGCAGTTGATTTGATATTATTTGTTCTGTTTGAATTCATGCTGATATCCAGTGATCATTCTGTTCAAAACCATTCTTAGGTATTCAAAAACCATTTCATATATAACCTAGTCTCAGATTTTACTGAGGCTTAGTATTAAATGTATTTGTCTGTAATTTCTGAAACCTGCTTCCCGCTCCTGCCAGCCCGCAAGACCTGATGCAGCTCTAACCCGTCTCCAGGCCACGATTGGTTCTCTCTGAGCTCCTTCTCCAAGATTATAGCGGCTTTGTGATTATACTTGTTTATTGCTTTGGCAGTATGGAATGGAGTGTATCCGGACCTGAAGATTTACACTCACATTAAGTTGTTTTAGTCTCTATTATTCACCAGGCTCAGGTTTCAGTTCTCAATGTTCTTCTGCAACCGTAGCTGAAAAACTAAGAGAAGATAAACAAAATACAAGTTGAGCAATTCTGCCTTCTCTACGTGCTCTCTCAACCTTAACAACATCCTCTCCGAGCACTGATTCTCTCAGTTCCTTGTTCTCTTTGAAAAATAGTATGTTTTACCAAACTTGGGTCCGAACCCACCCCCCCAACCCCCGCACCCTCTTAATAGCCATGGTGGGCAAGTTGCTTTATCTGCTTGTGCTTCAGTTTTCTCACCTGCGGAAATTATGTTTGCCCTGTAAAATTCCAAAGAGATATTGTGAGATAAAGTATGTAAAATATTTGTAGGATTTAAGTGCTGTACAATATAAGGTGGGATAATAATCATTTATTTGAATGTAGCTATAAAACCTGTTGTTATCTTTAGGCATTTTTTCCCCAAGCCTTCGTGTGTGTTGGTTTTTGTGTGTGTGTGTGTTGTTGTGTGTTTTGTTTTTTTGTGCGTGTGTGTGTGTGTGTTTTGTTTTTGTTTTTTTTAGTTTTCCCATTCCTGATACTATATCTGTATGGTTTTGCTGTTCTGTTATAATCATCCTAATTTCTTTAGCCCCATTAGCTTCTCTCCAGAGAGTCGTTCTGCAGCCACACTGGATGCTTCCCTCTTTTTTATTATTGGAATTGTTTACAGGTATATAAATGGAATTTAGAAAGATCCATCTCTTGTGAGCCATTTCACTTAGCCATTGGTTTGGTGGGGTCATACCTTCTTTTTATGTTTTGAACTGTCCTTTTAAAAAAGTGTGATACATATGTAATGATGCCTAGTTGATTTCTTCTTTACTTTTAGAAGTCTTTTATGATGAGATCACTTTCTGTTTAATTCCCCATCATAAGTATGTTTGTTACATTACTTGTTGGCCAAATAACTTGTATAGTATATCTCCACCAGCTTTCTTAGACTTCTGAAAGAAATCTGTCAACAAAGCAACTCAACAATTATATTTTGTCAGAATAAGCCTTTTGTTGTTATTAAATACCCGAGGATATTTTTCCATTGCTTTTTAGAGCAAGTGGAAGGGAGGGGAAGAGACAGAGAGAGAGAAACATTGATGTGAGAGAGATACATGGATTGGTTGCCTCCTACACATACCCTGACCAGTGCTAGGGATCGAGCTTGTAACCTAGGTTTATTCCTTTAACCAGAATCAAACCTGGGATCCTTCAGTCTGCAGGCCGCCGCTCTATCCACTGAGCCAACCCAGCTAGAGCCAGAATTAGGCTCTAATTTAAGAAAGAATACTATTAATTTGTCTGTGAAGACAATTATATGTTTTATATGGCTGAGTAGTACATATTTTATTTTATTTCTATGACAATATGACTTTTACTTTTCTTTTTTATCCCTTCTGTTCTTCTCTGTTTCCTCTCTCATAACTCAGTTGTATATTTATGGAATAAAAGTATTTGATTTCAAATTTCAGGTATTTGTGAGGAGTGCTGGATTATTATTATTTTTAATTAATTAACTAATTAATTAATTTATTTATTTTTTTGAGCAGGAGGCTTTCCCTGAAGTGAAAAACTGTCTTTGATAACTAGAAAAAAATGGCCACCCATTAGGAGTTATTGGTGAATTACAAACATACAATCAAAAATTCTCATTTGAAAAATTATAGGTATTCTTGCATTTTTAAAATGTCAAATGAGTATAAAATATTAAAAGTCTTTAAAAAATTTCTTCCAGGTTTACTACATCTCAGAAAGAACCAACTTTTCTCGATGGACCCTTTAATCAAATGAAATATACCTGAACTATTTTAAAAAGCTTTGTTCTTAATAATGGAAATATTTACCCCCCATAAAAATGAAAATGAGGTCATTTGAGAAGGTGATTTAAGGTGTGGACATTTGAGAAAGTATCCCATCAAATCAGTGAACCAGAGGATAAGTACTGAATCAGTCTGAAACACCTTTTTATAAACGGGGAGGATTTTATCTAGACCGAAAAACTACTTTTATTCAGTATGAGTTATCTGAAATTTAAAGAGAGAGACAAGAGTAAACTTAAAGGAAAATAAATGAAGATGTTTAGAAAGTAAGCAGTCAACTCTTTTGGTGAGGATAATTCAGTGATGTTAAATCCTTTCCAAATCCCTGGTTGTGGTCCTAAAGCCAAGACTTTTCCGATGGGCCTGATATTAAGGGAAGTAGCGACCTTTTGTGCATTTAACTCACAGTTGTAGAACTTGCAGCCATCAGTATGAGTAGCTTAAAAGAGGAAATAAAGAAGTTTTCAATTAAATCTAAAAGTACAGAGATTTTTTTTCCTGCTGAGATTTTAAAAGCTTCTTCATAACCATTGAAAAAGAATTGACAGCTATTTTAAAAGATTAAAGAAAGGCAGATGTCTGCAAACAATTCCCCTCCATCAGCCCAGAAGTCTGTATTACCTGCAACTCTTCCTGCTGTGCTTCCAACTCCTTCTTCATGTTCAAGTCCGAAGACAGGACTTTCTGCCCGGCTCTCTAATGGAAGCTTCAGTGCACCGTCACTCACCAACTCCAGAGGCTCAGTGCATACAATTTCATTTCTACTGCAAATTGGCCTTACACGGGAGAGTGTTACCATTGAAGCTCAGGAACTATCTTTATCTGCTGTCAAGGATCTTGTGTGCTCCATTGTTTATCAAAAGGTATTGTGCATGCTGTTTATGTCAATAGTTTTTCTAAGTAATATTGTTTCTAATGCTTTTCTGTGAATTATATATGCAACAATGAACTAACACGTATGGATGAATTAATTGTTTGTCTCCTAATTCTGAGCATTGTTGGAAGAGTTCAAATAGACTATCTATATATATAAAAGGCTAAGCAACTGACTGACCGCCTGACCGGCCGGTAGGTATGACGCGCACTGACCACCGGGGGACAGACGCTCAACACAGGAGCTGCCTAGTGACAGCAACTTTGCGGAGTGCCCTCTCACAGTCCGGGACCCCTTGGGGGATGTCAGAGAGCCAGTTTCGGCCCGATCCCCACAGGCCAGGCCGAGGGGCCCCACCTGTCAGGGACCCCTGCTCACTCCACAGATACCTTCAAGCCGAGGCCCAGGTGTGGCCGACCAGGGAGGGACCATGGGAGGTTGGCTCCAGAGCATGTCCGGCCCGTTTTGCCCAGTCCCACCCCACCAGCTACCTTATACTTAATTTCCTTTCAGTGTGCACAAATCCATGCACCAGGCCACTAGTGAGTCTGTAAAGTCTGAAATTTCAGAGTCTAACAACTGGAGCCTGTATCTCAACTTTAAAATAGTGCTTATTATTGCACAGTTGTCCTTTTAAGAGCAGGAAAATCAGCATAAAGTCAAGAGAATTTAAGAAATCTCCTTTGATTTCATAGAAAACAATAGGTAGAAAGCACAAGGTATCAAGATGTCCTACACAGCTGCAGCTGAGTCCCAGGTCCACCCCGTGGTCTTCCTAGGTGCCCTCTTTTTTATACTCTTTGTTCCCTTTAGATCCTGATTTCATCTAAACTGCCATTTAATATGAGTAGATCATATTCTTTTTATCATTTAAAAACCAAGTACTTGAGTTTGAATATGTGACAGAATACATGAAAATTTGAAAGTTGAGGGTGGTTTTGTTTCTCACTCACTGACCCCCTGCCCTATATCATGCCATGTTTTAAGGAACCTTAGCTAAGTGCCTTTCATAATTTTGATTTGATGGATGGCTGGTATGTTCTCTCTCTATATAAAAGCCCAACGACCAGAATGGCAGAATAACCAGAATGACCGGTGGCTATGACGCGCATTGCCGCAGCCAATCAGCCTGATCTAGACCCCAATCGCTCCCCCTGGCCGTTCCTGCCCCTGATCAGCCCCCAGTACCCCGATCAGGGGTGGGACTGGCCAGCCAACCGTCCTCGGCCCTGGATGGCCGCAGCCCCTTTCCCCCACTGGCCCAGTCCAATGGGCCCCCGTCGGGGCGGGCCAACTGAACTCCACCCATGTACGAATTCATGCACCGGGCCTCTAGTTTTATCATAAAACTCTATGTAGATGGATAGCATGAATTGATTACATTTTATTTTTAATGAACCAAGCATATGTCTCAACTTTTTTTCAAATAAATTAGTATACTTTATGTTTCAAAATCATATCAGTGAGGTTAATATATGTGGATTCAGGCTTTTCATCTTACTGTTTTTGTTTCATTTACTTATGCTGTATATAGTTTGTCATTATCTTCTGATGTAGAAGTAATTAACAGTCCAAAAGATATTATGTGACCTACACCTCCTTTGTTTAACAGCGACTTTTCTATTTCAGTGTAGCCCACTTGTTTTACGGATCAGTAAAACCATTGCCTGTCTTTAAGTATCTTTGCTTTTAGTTTCCCTTTCATTAAATGTTACAGGGCTTGTTCATAAATATTTTTGCAACTAGGTTGTACTTTTTACTTTAAAGGTAAGATTTTAACTTGAATATTTTGGTTTTATTTGAGCTCATAGAAACTCATACCCAATGCATTGGTAGAGTCTGTATTATTCAGTTTTAAATCTTTGGAAATTTCATTTATTTCTTATATTTATATAGAAGTGTACTGATTTTATAAAGAACTACTTTAGAATTAATGTTACTTCATCATTAATATAGATGTGAGAAGTAGGTCAGATGGATTAAACTCTTGGGAAACTAGATTAAAAATCATAATCCAGGAAAAATTAGAGAGATACCAAGGAAATAAACAGGATATAGCTCACAAAAAGATAATTCAGAGTAAACTTCATACATATTAAAATAGAACAATTGGTTATGGTTATAGCCAGCATAATATGAATATTATAATGAACTGAATTTGAACCAATATTATAGTCATATGGGGATGTGTTTGGCAAAAAATATATAGCATACCTATGACATAAACATTACATTCCTTTTAGACATGCTAGAATGCTGCTTGTTTAAGTGAAAAAGTTATTGAGCTTAGAACTAGGTCCATTATGAATATGGATGGATACAGTTAAACAAGGATTATAAAAATAAATAAATAAATATTAAATTCCTATATTTTCATGTTGGTTTATAAAACAAATTTAACAACAAACAGGATCTTTGCCTTCTAGGAGTTTATAAGCTAAAAGGAGTGTTTTTTATACTGATGAAAGCCAAAGAACTAGTGGGCCTGGCAGTCAGGAGAACCAGGAAAGCAAGCAGATCTGAGCAGCAGGTAGTGCTGGGATTGAGCCAAGCAGAAACTGGCTGATCACATCTCTGCTGGGAGGCTAACACCAGAGAGTCATATTACAAATGAGCAAATCAGGATTGAGGGAATAGGCCAAAAGCCCTGCCTGTTTATAGTGTTTATTCATGCATGGATTCCCAATGTCAAAATTACACGAGTGTTTTAATCTGTACTATTTTTTGTTACTGGTGTGTGTTAAAAAAAATAAAAATAGAATAATCCAAAAAAGAAGTAGTGTTTTAGACGCTGAGACGGACTCAGGTGATGGTATTGATTCCACCATTTTCTTGTTTTGTGAATATAGACCCTTTTCAAGTCACTTGACTTTTGATCCTGATCCGAAGGATCATAATATCTACCTCCATTTAAAAATTATGGTGATTAAATGAAAAGCCCTTGATATAGTGTCTGACACATAATTAGTGCCCCCAAGTAGTAATAGTCATGTTTTTAAAGTCTCTATAAATCTGGAAACACCATTGGTCCTGTAGTGTTCTTAAAATTTTAGTAAATACCAACGCGTGTATAGCATTCCTCCAACATGCTGGCATTGCTTTACTCTCACCTTTTGATTTTAGTGTTTAGCATATGACAAACTATAAAAAACAGAGCTTGTGTTCATTTTATTAGAGAACTGAGATTGTTTTAGGAATTTTGAAGAAATTAAATGGAATTGCCTGTAACAAGTGCTTTGCACAATACCTAATGCATAATAACTATTCTCAGCCTTGGCCTTGTGACTCAGTTGGTTGGAGCGTCATCCCTTACACCAAAGGTGGTGGGTTTAAGTCCTGGTCAGGTCATACACCTAGGTTGCAGGTTTGATCCCCGGTCAGGACTCGTGCGGGAGGCAAGTGATCAATGTTTCTCTCTCTCTTTTTTTTTCCCTCTCTCTCTCTCTCTCTCTCAAGTCAATTAAAAGTTAGTGAATGTTAGTTTCCCACCTTCTTGCTTTCATATTGCCAATGGACTACCACTAAGATGCTACTGCTACTGTGTTAATTTGTTGAATGAACATAGTAATTGTAACTGGGATGAGAAAGGAAATTGCCAGACAGCAATTCATTTTAAGCTATAACGGTGTTTACTAAAAATGAAATAATTCTAACTAAAGTCGACTGACTGTTTTTAGCTGATTTTAAAACATTTTTTAGTTTTGACCATTTACATGGCACTAGACCTGAAGACTTTGCTTATGTATTTTTATTAGCAAGTGGTTTTGGCCTGTTCTTTGAATACATTGTCTCTGCAGGCACCTGTTGGTTGTAATTTTCAGGTCCTGCCAAAGTAGAGCAAAAACCCCAGCTGTATCTTTTGTTTTCTGGAAACCAGTTGTCATTACGGGTTGTTTTTCTGTCTAATTTTTTCTACTATAGCTGGGTTGTAGAGGCTAGGCGTCATCCTACTCTTCACCCTGGTCCTTTTTGTCTTAGCAAATAGTGTTAGGCAACCATAACTAATCTGGAGGCTCAAACTGGAAGAAGTGTGTGGTGTTTTTTATAAAATTCTGCTGGATATTCAGGTTAAGACCTTGGCTAGGATAAAAAGTTCCAGATAGTTTGAATTAAAGGTAATCAGAACTAATAAAAACAAGGAAGAAGGAAAATGAAAAAAGATTGTTCTGGTTTGTGTCAAAGAGAAATAGCAAATATTAAATGAAGCGCTCCTCTGGTATGTCATACCCAGAAAATTCTGGGTTGGAGATTAATGATGAAAGTACAGAATAAACTCAGTTATGTTGAGTACTTTTCTCATTGACTCATCTAGGCTCTAGGGCCTTCTATCAGTATTTAGAAACAGAATCATTTACATTATTCTTTAATTAATACTTTCCTAAAAGTGATGTTAAATGATTTGTCCCTGGGAAATATAGTAGTGTTAAATTAGTTAACTTTGCTCAGTAGTCAACAACCTTTTCAGTAAGTGCCTGTGAAATACTAAGTTCTAGGTGTTAGGGATTCAGTAAGGAACATGAAAAAAGAATGCCCTTGCCCTTTTGTAGCTTATTACTATGATCTAGTTATTAGAAAGATGTCCTGTGAAGATTTATTTGACATCAAATTTAAAAATGATTTTAGTATTCAATTTCTAAAATTGTAAAGAAATCTGTGGCACTGAGAATGTTCTATATTTTGATCTAGGTGGTGGTAATGGGTGTGTGTGTGTGCATGTGTGTATAGTAGTCTATCTTCTAATTAAGATTAGTGCACTTACTCATTATACTTCAATTAGAATTTTAAAAAAAACTTAAACTCTTCAAGGTTTCCCATTGTACTTAGAATAAAGCCCATGCTCTTCTTTAAAAGGTGTATAGTGGTAAGTTATTTGTTCAGATAAATGTTAAATTTTGAAGCTCCTTTGTTAACATGTAAAAATTGTATTTGACCACATAGAATTAAAAACTTGAAAACTTCCTGTTTCATTAACATTTTTCTGACAGAAGTTTAATGCCATGAACTTTAAACTATTCACATAAAGAATTCTCAACATATAATGTTGCTTGGATAAATTTTATTTGCAAGTATTGGAACCTTTTACTTATAATAAATGTAAATGCATACCATAAAAAGTAACTTCTCTGAAATGGTTATTAAAAGATAAGATGATCTGTTTTTTATTCATGAAGCCATCTTTAATGGAAAAACAAAAAAAGAGTTTGAAGTGGGCAAAGAGCTTATAAGGTGGGAATTTGATAACTTTATGATGAAATTCTATTAATTTTCCATATGGACTAGGAAAAGACTTCATTTTGCACAGTCAGGAGGAGTTATTGGCACAGTCTGTAGAAAGCAAATCAAGAAAAGCCTGGGGGAATTTGGAAAGAGGCTAAATTAAAGGCCTATTTTGCTTCTACCCTGATGGCTCTTGCTGTTTCTTTCATTTCCTCTTTCTTTTAATCAAGGCTGAGGTAAGCTAGGGAAGGAAATTTGGGCATGTCTAGTTTTCAGAAAGTTGTCAACTTCCTTCCACATTTTCCAGTCTCTCTATACTCTTGACTCCCTTATTCCCTACAGTATTGTTTCTTAACTTTAGCACTATGGACATTTTGAGTTAGTTTTGTTTTGTGGGCTGTCTTGTGAATTGTAGGCTCTTTAGCAGCATCTCTGGCCTTTATCCATTGGCTGCTAGACCTCAGGTTGTAATAACCAAAAGTGTCTCAAGACATGGCCACGTATCTTCTGGGGGGCGGTGGGAGTAATATTGCTCCAATTGAGAACAATTGCCCTAGGGAAATAAACTAAATACAGTAATCGTCACTTAACATTGTTGATAGGTTCTGTGACTTTATTATTTTTAAAATTCTCACCTGAGGATGTTTTGGGATTTTTTTATTTTATTTTTTTTCCATTTATAAAATTTAAATTCTTTATTGTTTAAAATATTACATATGTCTCCTTTTTCCCCCATTGACCTCTCCTCAGCTGTTTCCACCCCCCAGCACATGCCCTCACCCCCCTACTGTCTGTGTCCATGGGATATGCTTATATGCATGCATACAAGTCCTTTGGTTGATCTCTTCCATCCTCCCCCGCTCCCCTCGTTCCCTTTGAGGTTAGATGGTCTGTTTGTTGCTTCTGTGTCTCTGGATCTATTTTTGTTCATCAGTTTCTGTTGTTCATGTTATTCCACAAATGGGTGAGATCATGTGATATTTATCTTTCTCCGACTGGCTTATTTCGCTTAGCATAATGTTCTCCAGTTCCATCCATGCTGTTGTAAATGGTAAGAGTTCCTTGTTTTTTACCACAGCGTAGTATTCCATTGTGTAGATGTACCACCGTTTTTTAATCCACTCATCTGCTGATGGACATTTAGGCTGTTTCCAAATCTTAGCTATGATAAATTGTGCCACTATGAACATAGGGCTGCATATATCCTTTCTGATTGGTGTTTCTGATTTCTTGGGATATATTCCTAGAAGTGGGATCACTGGGTCAAATGGGAGTTCCATTTTTAATTTTTTGAGGAATCTCCATACTGTTTTCCACAGTGGCTGCACCAGTCTGCATTCCCACCAGCAGTACACTTTTTCTCCACATCCTCTCCAGCACTTGTCATTTGTTGATTTGTTGATGATAGCCATCTGACAGTGTGAGATGGTACCTCATTGTTGTTTTGATTTGCATCTCTCGGATGATTAGTGACTTTGAGCATGTTTTCATATGTCTCTTGGCCTCTGTATGTCCTATTTCAAAAAGTGTCTATTTAGGTCCTTTGCCCATTTTTTTTTATTGGATTGTTTATCTTTCTTTTGTTAAATTGTATGAGTATCATGTAAAATTTGGAGATTAAACCCTTATCGGAAATAACATTGGCAAATATGTTCTCCCATGCAGTGGTCTTTCTTGTTGTTTTGTTGATAGTTTCTTTTGCTGTGCAGAAGCTTATTTTCATGCAGTTCCATTTGTTTATTTTCTCCTTAGTTTCCATTGTCCTAGGAGCTGTATTGGTAAAGATAATTGCTACAATATATGTCTGATATTTTGCTGCCTATGGATCCTTCTAAGATTTTTATAGTTTCCCATCTTACGTTTAAGTCCCTTATCCATTTTTAGTTTATTTTTGTGTATGGTGTAAGTTGGTAGTCTAGTTTCATTTTTTTTTTTGCGTGTATCTGTCCAATTTTTCCCAACACCATTTATTGAAGAGACTTTCTTGACTCCATTGTATGCTCTTGCCTCCTTTGTGATATATTAGTTAAGCATAATGACTTAGGTCAGTTTCTGGGTTTTCTGTTCTGTTCCATCAGTCTATATGTCTGTTCTTGTGCCAGTACCAGGCAGTTTTGAGAACAGTGGCTTTGTAATATAGTTTGATATCTGGTATTGTGATCCCTCCAACTTTGTTCTTCTTTCTCAGGATTGCTGTGGCTATTCAGGGTCTTTTTATATTCCTTATGAATTTTTGGAAAGTTCTAGGTTTGTGAAATATGCCATTGGTATTTTAATGGGGATTGCGTTGAAACTATACTGTAGATTGCTTTGGGTAGGGTGGACATTTTAATGATGTTGATTCTACCAATCCATGAACACGGAATATTATTCCATTTGCTTATGTCCTCCTCTATCTCTTTTTTCAATGTGCTATAGTTTTCCGAGTATAGGTCTTTTACATCCTTAGTTAAGTTTATTCCTAGGTATCTTACTTTTTTTTGTTGCAATGGTAAATGGGATTGCTTTTTTAGTTTCCCTTTCTGTGAGTTCATTATTAGTGTATAAAAAAGCCATAGATTTCTGGGTGTTAATTTTGTATCCTGCTACATTGCCAAATTCATTTATTAAGTCTACTGAGGATATGTTTTATAGATTTTTGTTTGAGAAAGAGAGAAAGAGAAACCGATGTGAAAGAGACACATTAATCGGTTGTCTTCCATACTCATACTGACGAGGGATTGATTCCCCAACCTAGGTATATGCCCTGATTGGGAATTGAACCCATAACCCTTTGGTGCACGCCTTTTGGTGCACATGACCGCACTCCAACCAACTGAGTGCTTACCTTCTCCCAGTTACCTTGTACTTTCACTTTTACTTTTTCTCCATGGAAACCCTGGTTCTCTTTTTTTATGACTCTACTTAAACATCACTATTAAAGTGGTATTCCACCTTCCCAGTTAAAGTTTTTTACCCCATCTTCTAGAATTTTGTTCATTTTTCATTTTTAGCATTTCCCTTATCATGTTGTATGTGTTTATTTTAGTCTTCCTGTTATTACATTGTAAGTTTCTGGAAGACAAGGACTATTTTGTCTGTATAAACCACAGGTCCATGTGCAAAATGAGAATTTTTAAAATGAGTTTTATTTATACAAATATTTTTAGAGATTTTATTTTTATAATGATGAAATGTGGAATCCTTTCTTTTTGAAAATATATTTTTATTGATTTCACTGAGGAAGGGAGATGGATGGAGAGATAGAAACATCATTGATTGGTTCCTTCCTGCATGCTCCATGTTGGGGATTGTACCCTGACTGGGAATCAAACTGTGACCTCCTGGTTCATAGGTCGACACTCAGCCATTGAGCCATGCCGGCTGAGCTGGAATCCTTTCTTACTAATCCTTGAAAATTCTCACAACCAAGTTACAGGGATGTTTTATACTCCATTAGATGTTGTAGAATTTAATAATAAAAATTTAATAAATTAATTTTAAAATTATTTAATAAAAAAATTTTTTATTCTCTATTTTCATTCTTATCTTTTCCATTGAAAATTTTTATAGCGTTAGATATATGTTTAAAGCATATTATGGAGTTTTATAAATATTAACGGTAAGACAAATAATTGGAAGAATAATTAGTGCTATAAAAATTGTAAGTACTTCTGTATTTTCCATTGTTTACCCAGGTTTTAAAAAATACAAATAAACTCTTTAGTTCCTAATTAACTCATTGTTTTCAAATTTTTAAAATTTAACTTATTAAAAAAATTTGACAACTTTTTTGGAAATATATACAAGAATTTTTAATGGGAAAATTAAGGTTAGAAACTAAGATGAAGCTAAGTTGGTATCTCTACCTAAAACACATACCATAAAATCCCACCTAGCTTGATGCTAGAAGTGGGCTACAGACTTGGCTTTGCTTTTGCTATGGGCAAAGTAAACAAAACATGATTAGTTATATGGTCAAATTGTTCATATCATAAAACCAACCCGAGAAATTTATTTCATTGGTCCTCACAAAGAAAAATTGTCATATCAAGTAGATGAACCATATCCTCAGCAACATCCCTGCACTAAGTACAGTTACAGTTAGTGGAACACTTTCAGGTCATTCAGTACAGGCCAGTGGCGTACTATATAGCTTACTAACGAATATTTTATAGGAGCCAAAATGAGAGCATACAGTTGTAAATTAACTAAAGAAATTTGAAATATCTAGAGCAGCATTTCCCAAGGCAAATGGTCTCTTTTTTTAATTGATTTAAAATTTAAACAGTTATTTGTAAAGTAAGCACTTAACATTTTCTCTTAAATAATTTTATTAACTACAAAAAATTTTAGAACACATACTTTTATATTTTAGTCCTTGGTTTATTAAACCCCAAAGTATCGAAGCACTGTAGTCACAAAATGTAGACTCATTGAAATAATATGCTGAGGGCAAATGCAAACAGATCTGTAAGCCTCCTGCTATGGCCAAAGTTGTTTTGTTTTGTTTTTTTAAAGATACCATAATGAATCATGTATTTGTAATTACAGTGAATAGATTAAAGGAAATATTGGGTAAATGCTAGAGCCTATAAATGCATATAGAAAAAATATGGGATTTTTGGAACTTCGTGACTGTGGTTTGGGAATTGTTGACCTACCAGCACTATTCAATTTACTGTGATGATGGAAGTGTTCTATATCTGTACTGTTCAAAATGGTAGACAATAGCTAAGGTGGCTGTTGAGCACATGAAGAGTGGCTAGAGTGACTGAGGAACTAAACTTCTAATTTTATTTATTTTAATTAAATTTAAGTAACTGCATGTGGCTAGTATCTAATCATCGAGGATGCTCATTTCTAGAGTGCAAGAAAGACTACTTATGTTTCTGGCTATCTAAGATTAAAATAGCAATAAGTTCAAACTTATATTCTCCATCAGTAACTGAATGAAGAAATCCTATATTTCTAAGAGACGAGTGTTTTAAGATAATCAGTAATTATATTTGTTCACTTTTCTATTTTGAACTTGAAAATTAACCAGGATGCTTAAGTACACAATCAGTCTTTTTTTTTTTAATAAATCTTTATTGTTCAGATTATTACAGGTGTTCCTCTTTTTTTCTCCCCCATAGCTCCCCTCCACCTGATTCCCCACCCCACCCCATGCCCTTACCTCCCGCCACTGTCTTCATCCATACGTGTAAGATTTTTGTCCAATCTCTTTGCGCACCCCTCACACCCCCTCCCCCCTGAGAATTGGCAGTCCACTCCCTTTCTATGTCCCTGATTCTATTATATTCATCAGTCCATTCTGTTTCATCAGATTTTTTTATTCACTTGATTTTTAGATTCACTTGTTGGTAGGTATGTATTTGTTGTCATTTTGTTGTTCATGATTTTTATCTTTACCTTTTTCTTCTTCCTCTTCTTAAAGAATACCCTTCAGCATTTCATATAATACTGGTTTGGTGGTGATGAACTCCTTTAGCTTTTTCTTGTCTGTGAAGCTCTTTATCTGACCTTCAACTCTGAATGATAGCTTTGCTGGGTAGAGTAATCTTGGTTGTAGGTTCTTGCTGTTCATCACTTTGAATATTTCTTGCCACTCCCTCCTGGCCTGCATAGTTTCTATTGAGAAATCAGCTGACAATCGTATGGGTGCTCCCTTGTAAGTAAGTAACTGTTTTTCTCTTGCTGCTTTTAAGATTCTCTCTCTGTCATTTGCCCTTGGTATTTTAATTATGATGTGTCTTGGTGTGGTTCTCTTTGGATTCCTCTTGTTTGGGGTTCTGTGCGCTTCCTGGACTTGTAAGTCTATTTCTTTCACCAGGTAGGGGAAGTTTTCTGTCATTATTTCTTCAAATAGGTTTTCAATATTTTGCTCTCTCTCTTCATCTGGCACCCCAATAATTCAGATGTTGGTACACGTAAAGTTGTCCCAGAGGCTCCTTACACTATCTTCATATTTTTGGATTCTTTTTTCTTTTTGTTTTTCTGGTTGGGTGTTTTTTGTTTCCTCATATTTCAGATCTTTGGTTTGATTCTTGGGGTACGTTGATCTACAGTTGAATTTCTGTATATTCTTTATTTCAGACAGTGTATGCTTAATTTCTGACTGGTCCTTTTCCATTTTTTTTGGCATTCTCATTAAGGTCCTTGAAGGTCTCACTAAGCTCCTCAGAGGTCTCATCAAGTTTCTCGGCAGTTTTTAGAAGATTCTTGAGTAACCTTATAAATGTGGTTTTGAACTCTTATGTCCAGTAGTTTGCTTTCCTCCATTTCTTTCATTCGTGACATGTTTCTTTGTCTCCGAATTTTGCTGCTTCCCTGTGTTGATAGAGTGGTTTTCTGTGGTAGATGACCAGTGGTTCAGCCTATCACCTGAGATGGACACTCTTGGTGCACCCCTTTGTGGGCTGAGTGCAAAGTCTTGGTGTAGTTAAGCCTTGATTGCTGTTGGTACACTGGGAGGAATTGACCTCCAGGCCAATTGGCTGTGAGGACCCACTGTGTCTATAATGGAATAACTGCTGTGCTGGAGACACGCTTATGGGGCATGACTTGCTTCAGTGGGGCCTTGGTGCTCACTGAGTCTGCCTATTGAATGTGTCACTTGTGGATGTGAGTAGTTGAAATCTGGTGTTGTCTCACACTGACCACTAAATACACTAGCTTCTGGATCTCCAATGGGGTGCAGGTCAGCTACTGTCTGAGGCCACCCAGCAGGAGCTACAGCAAGAACTACAGTTTTCTCCTCTTTGCTTGGGGTTTGGAGGATTTGGAGCTGTCTGACCAGAGCTGCAGTTTGTTAGGTTAAGCTGCAATAGGGCAGGCCATTTATATGCAAAAGCCATTGCGTGGTACTTGGGTGGGTTTGTAGATTGTGCGGGATGGGGTCTCAGGGAGTCACTAGGCTCGGGCATGGCAAACAGCGATGGCTGCCAATCAGCCGTCTCTGTGTCTCCGTTTCCAACTCCCCGCGCCCCAGTGCAATGATTGCTGCGCGCACCTCTGCAAGAAAGCCACCCTCACTTTCCGATCCAATGGCAGACAGTCCAGCTTCTCCCTGTAGGAGTTTGGGTACCCAGTGTCTCCCCAGAAACTGGAGCTTAGAGTAATTGGGAGCTTGTCTCCCTTTGGGTTGAAAAAAGCAGCACACCCAGTTGCCCGCCACCAGCCCGATTCGCGCACCTCCATACCTCAGCTTTTCAGTGTTTGTGCATGTCTCAATGCTCTTTTCTCTTTCCTTCTAGTTGTAGAACTTCCACTTAGCCAGCTTTCCCGTGGTTCTGGGTGATAGATGTTTTGTCTTTTAGTTGTAGTTTTGAAATCGTTGTGCAAGGCAGCAGTTTAGGTGTTTACCTATGCCACTATCTTGGTTCCTCCTACACAATCAACCTTGTAGATATTAGTAGAATTGTTAGCAAATAGATAGTGTCAGGCTAAAAACTACATTTAAAATTCCTAAGATTGAGACATCAAAATAATAAAAGGCCAAGAGGCATCACAACCAAAACGACCAAACGACCAGTCACCAGGAGGTGCATGGAGCACCTCTCAGCTATAACAACCTAACAGCCAGTCACTATGATGCCCACTGTGGCTGGCAAACTGGCCTGCCTGTCTGCCCCTGATCAAACTCTCCCACTCGGATCAAGAGCCAGGCCTGCTGGCCAAACGCTCCCTCCCACCCCTCCCCCTGGCCGGCCATGTACCCGATGGGCCCCCACCATCCTGATCGGCCCCAGCCCCTCCCCCCAGCTGGCCCCACCCCTGAACACCCCCCCACCCAAATAGGGGGCGGGGATGGCTGGTCAGTCTCCTGCAGCCCCTCCCCCTGCCCAGCCCCACCCCAAATTTGCTCCCCCACCCCGATCAGGGGCGGGGCCGGCTGGCCAACCACCCATGGCCCCTCCCCCAGGCTGCTGGCCCCCAATTGGCACCCCTAACCTACTCTATTTGGGGGTGGGGCCAGCCGGCCCATCACCCACAGCCCCTCCCCATGGCTGGCTCTGCCCCCAATCAGCCCCAACCCCAATCGGGGGCAGGGCTTGCTGGCCAATTATCTGCAGCCTCTTCCCCCAGCTGGCCTGACCCTGATAGGGGGTCCTGATCAGGCCTTTATCCAGGCAGGCTGGCTGGCCAACCTCTTGCCATCTCCTCCTCCCGACAGGCCCAGCCCCAATCCACCCTGATTGGGGCCGGGCTGGCTGGACCTCACCCATGCATGAATTCATTGCACTGGGCCTCTAGTTTACTTATAAAAGCAGAAAGCTATGTGTATACTGACATAAGACTATTTTCCTGCAGTTTCCAGAGTGTGGATTCTTTGGCATGTATGACAAAATTCTTCTCTTTCGCCATGACATGAACTCAGAAAATATTTTGCAGCTGATTACCTCAGCAGATGAAATACATGAAGGAGACCTAGTAGAAGTTGTTCTTTCAGGTAAGTAAGTAGCTTCTTTTATTTTGCGCCCCCCCTTTTATTTTCCCCACCTAAATGCTGTGTTCCATTATACTTTTTCTTTGTACTATAGTTGTTCATTTCTTTCAATAATTGTTACCACATAATTTTTACTTTCAGAAAGGTTGTATCATAGATGAGAAACTAGGAAAATAAGCCCTGAATTACTTGAGTATTACTAAGCTAAGAGGATTATCAATTGAACTAGAAGAGAAATATACTCTTCTTTGAGCCAAAGAAATAAAATGATTACACTAAAATTCTATTCCCTTTTTCCCATTTTTGTAAAGAGTATAAAAGAAAAGAATTGGGGTTCATAAAAGAAAATGAGAAAAGAGAAGTAATGAAGATGTGGAAGAGGCAACTGCAATGCTGGGTGTTTCCGTTATTTAAATAATGCTTCTTTCCTTGTCCTCAGTGGACATTTTTTTACTTCTCTCATTTCCCTCTTTCACCCATTCTTGCCATTCATTGTTCCTTAGCTCCTGCGATTTCAGATCTCATCCGGTAACAGATAGGCAGGATTGTTAGTGAGGAGTGTAAAGGAACAAAGAATGCATATAGTAGGCTTGCAAAACTCCTTGTTTGGCAGGGACTGAGGAAGGAAGGGAGGGAAGGAAGGAGAGAGGAAAAGCATGAGAGGAAGGAACGGAAGGAAGAGATGGAGAAGGAAGGGAAGGAAAGAAAAGAAAGCCAGCCAAGAGTCCAGAGTCCTGCCACCAGTTTTTCCTCTTCAAGCTCATTTTTGCAGCCCATTTTTGAGATCCTCTCTGAGCATCACCTTTCCTTATTAGTCCCTGATCCTTCCAGTTCATCTAGTACCTATATTTATCATTCATCTGCTGTACCACAACCCAATCATCTATACACTTCTTAGTCCTTGTCTTCCTCTTCACTTTGGAGGAGCTTTACTCCCTGTCCTCCTTGGAGGTCATGTTCACATCCAATCCTTCTTTGTTACAGACCCTTCATCAGGCCACTGTGGATACTAATGACTTGCAGGTGTAGGTGAGGTGTGACGTCTTCTGGTAGATGTGTCTACTGTTCATTTGCTTATAGAGGGGAAAGGAGACTCTTTCTTAACCGCTTAGGACTATGGAGAACAGAAAAAAAGCATATCCTGAGAACTTAAGTTAGGACTGAGTACATTTCTCACAGGAACATTGCTATAAATTGAGGTCAGGTTCCCCAAATTTTTTATTTGTTTGTTTGGTTTTATTTTAGAATTCTATTTCTCGGTGTCTTACAAGTTAAACCGTTTTTAATTGGCTAAAATAGACCTAACAGCTGCTTAAAATCCAATCTTGTCACTTTGAGAAAAGGCTTTTGGAGGTCAAAATATCTACCTATAGGACCTGCTTTTGGAGTTGAAATTAATTGAAGCTGATGAACTTACTAAAATAGAGTTAAAAAGCCACAGTATTAGATGATAAAAATATTTTATTTTTATGGTCAGACGAAACTTTCAGAGAAAAAAATGATTCTGTACTTTGACATAAATGAATATGACCAACATTCCTAAGCTCATAGCAAGTAAAAGTATAATAAGGTTTATTTAATATTTTTCTTTTTTAATAGCTTTGGCCACAGTAGAAGACTTCCAGATTCGTCCACATACTCTCTATGTACATTCTTACAAAGCTCCTACTTTTTGTGATTATTGTGGTGAGATGCTCTGGGGACTGGTACGTCAGGGTCTGAAATGTGAAGGTATGTGTTCTAAATGTTGTATCATTTGAAATAGGATTTCACATTTGCATTCTCTAATCACCAACGAAAGAATAAGATCATTAGTTGGTGACCAGGTAGTAACCCAGGTTTAGAATTGGAGAGATCTAGACTTTGGTCTTTCCTCTGCCACTTATTGGGTCATATTCTTGGCCAACTTACTAAACCTCTTAAGATCATTTCTCTGTCTGTAAAATGTATTCTCCACTGGTTTCATGAAGAGTAAATAGTTAAATGATGTAATATGGGTAAAATTTTTGCACTAAATAGTGGCTAAATGATATTAACTTCCTTATTCTCTTCTTAAAACAATGTTTTACACGCAACAACAAAGTTGTTATAAATTATAATTGCCAGGAAATAGAATGAGGTGCCAATTCTGTTTAAGAAACTGTAAAGTGAAGGATCAATGAAATTGTTTTGTAAAGGGCTAGAATAAATATTTTAAGGTTTGCTGGCCATATGTTCTCTATCGAAACTACTTAACTTTGCTGTTATAGTGTGAAAGAAAATTGATTATGTTATATTGCTGTGTTCTAATAAAATTCTTCATGAACACTGAAATTTGAATTTCATATAATTTTCAAATGTCTTGGGAAGGATTTGGTGCACAGGCCATAGTTTGTTGAAGTGCTTTAAACCCAGTAATTCTCAAACTTTACCATGCATCAGAATCACCTCAAGGACTGATTTGCTAGCTTCTGATTCAATAGGTGTAGTGTAGAGCTCAGTAATTTGCATTTTTAACAAATTCTCAGGTGATGCCATACTTGGGGACCACAGCTCAAGAACTACCATTCTACTAACTTGATCTTTCTGAATAAACCTGCTTACACATTTCCTGTTTTTGAATTTGTTAGCTTCCATTTAGCCTGTTGTCTGGGTTCTTAATTTTTTTTTTTTAACCTTTTAAAATATATTTAGGCTGTGGATTAAATTATCATAAACGTTGTGCCTTCAAGATTCCAAATAACTGTAGTGGAGTAAGAAAGAGGCGTCTGTCAAATGTGTCTCTACCAGGACCTGGCCTCTCAGTCCCAAGACCTCTACAAACAGAATATGTTGCCCTTCCCACTGAAGAGGTACGTATTCTAAGGTAATAGAACGGCACTGTACTAAGTATTTCTTAGGTTGTACAGGATATATGACATCATTTTAGAACATAAGTTTTATGCTAAAGAATAGTGAGATGCTTACAGTTAAGAAGCTTAAAATGTGTTATGGAGACAGGGCTTACCAATAGTAATGAACTGCATTTTGTATACTTTGGAATCACATTATCACTTGGACCTCACCGCATTAGTCTCTTGACCAGTATCCTGACACCTGGTCTCCATACTTCGCTTCATGTTACATACTACATATGGACCACCTTATCATATTACAGCTTAATACACAACGCCTGACTGGAAAACTTTTATATATTCTATGTTTCTGACATCTGTACTATTCAGTATTCCCTGAACACATCCTTGCTCCTCCTACCTTTGTTCTTCTCTATTCTACATGTTTTTTCTAGGCCTAGCTCAATAGCTACCTTTCCTGATTTTCCCCTTACTACCCAGAAGTTATTTTATTTTCTGAATGCCATAGCACTTTTCAGACCTCCTAATGGTGTGTGTAGTATTTGTATACTGGATTGTCCTCTAGGAGTTTATGATCTATTTAAAGAAAGCAATGCTCATTTCCATGACCAGCACAATACCTGGTACTTAAGTAGTTATACTCAGTGATGAATGAATGTGTGAGTACCCCCACTGATCCTTACAGTATTCCAGAAAGAAATAGCAGTACATCTGTATACCATGAGACAGTTGAGACTCAGAATGGTCAAGTAACTTCACTGAAGTCAGAGCAAATTAGTAAGTGCTCTTAGAACTAAATCCAGAACTGTTTTTTTTCCCTAAAAATTAAAAAGTATATATATTTTTATTGATATCAGAGAGGAAGAGAGAGAAAGAAACATCAATGGTGAGAGAGAATATTGATCAGCTGCCTCTTGCACGCCCCCTACTGGGGATCAAGGTTACAACCCAGGCATATGCCCTGACCAGGAATTGAACCGTGACCTCCTGGTTCATAGGTTGACGCTCAACTGCTGAGCCATGCCGGCTGGGCAGAACTGATTATTTTTAAATCAGTGACTTTTTCTTATATATTGTATCCCTCAAGTATAAAGGTAGAGGATGAGGGAAGAAAGCAATAACTTCCTTATTCATTTTATAGTACTTAAAATGATTTCCATTCATAATTTAATTGCTTCTATAATCCCTTTGGTCTTCTGTAAATTAATGCTAAAATCAAGACTTTAGGCTGTTTTCTTGATGCTCTAGTCACTATATTTTGTAAACTGAGACACCAGAGTAAAAGCTCCTGAAATTTTTTTCACAAAAAATCCCATATTTCTATATTGCTTAGCCCTAGTTTGAGATTTTTAAAGTAGAGGTCTGCTGTTGCATAAGGAACTGAGAACAGTGAGTTATAAAGATATGCAAGAGCTTGGGAAAAGATTGGTAATAGCAAAGCTAGTGCATTTTATACATGAACTGCACAGGAAACTTAGCTAGGAATGGGGACTGTAGGATAGAGATACGTTCTTTTTAAGAGTCCTACAAATGATACTGGTCTGTCAACTACCCTTAGTTGGAATTACTAGATTAGGAAATAACAGGACAGAGCAGATGAATAAGGCATTACGTTGTAATTCATTAGTTTATATTTTATCCTGAAGATGAAAATTAAAAATTCCATAGGGACGTATCAGAAGTAGAGAATATGTTTGAATTGGTTAGATTGTGTAGAGCATCTTACAACAGGTAGAAATTATAGAGTAAAATGTCAGTCCATGCATGCAGTCTCAAAAAGGAAGGAGGTACAGTAAAAGAACTCAGGGAGGAAAATAGGGAAGGAAGAGTGGGAAAAGAGGACACTAGGAATAAAGGA
Source organism: Corynorhinus townsendii (assembly GCA_026230045.1). Classification (NCBI taxonomy): domain Eukaryota; kingdom Metazoa; phylum Chordata; class Mammalia; order Chiroptera; family Vespertilionidae; genus Corynorhinus; species Corynorhinus townsendii. Next base: position 151,702,807 of record JAPDVU010000007.1, read on the forward strand.
GATGGCAGCGAGGAGAGGGAAACAACCTCAGATCTGAACCTAGGATAGAAAGGAATTAACTCTCAAGTGGCTACACACTAAGAGTCTCCTAAGTTCTCATGTGCCAGACTCCCTGCTGTGGCACAGTCCTTGCACACTTGTTCTGTACCATGTCCCAAATACCGCAATCCCAGCAGGGCCTGACAAAAGGCATTCACTAACTGGCTATTTGCGTATGAAGGGATGTGTTAGCTGGAAGCTTTTTGATGACTGCTTCAATTTCTTCCATAGTTATTGGCCTATTGAGATTTTTAGAATCTTCCTGATTGAGTTTTGGAAGGTTGTATTTTTCTAGGAATGTGTCCCTTTCCTCCATGTTGTCTAGTTCGTTAGAATAGAGTTGTTCATAGTATTTTTTTTAACAATCCTTTGTATTTCTTTGGGGTCTGTTGTTACTTCGCCTCTTTCATTTCTGATTTTGTTTATTTGGGTCCTCTCTCTTTGCTTCTTGGTGAGCCAGGCTAGAGGTTCATTAATCTTGTTTATCCTTTCAAAGAACCAGCTCTTGGGTCTCTCTGTCATGAAGGGATGTGTTAGGAAAATTCTTCCTAATAGGGATATCTCAATACATTTGATGATGACCTGCTAAATTAGTCTTATTCCATCTTGTGTGTTTTAAACTTGAGACACACTGAAAGTGGTAGAAGCAGGAGCAAGAAGTAGTGTTGAGTCACCACTAGAAAAGGGAGCCAAGGATGAACAAAGGCCTAAAACATCTGTTTCTGGTTCCTGTTGGCTTCTTTGTTAGCTTTGCAGAAGGGTGGTCCTTTTGCTGAAGGTGCTCCGAATATAGCAATATGGATGAAGGGTGTGTGGGGTGGGGGGACAGGCTAGAGCAGGACACCTTGGACAAATAAAGGATACAAGTTTGGTTTGGATTTTAACATACTCTTTGTACTTTTCTTAAACTACTTCATAATTCATTTTAGAAAATTTCTGGCTACACATTAGTGAAAAACTATACATCAGAGGCTATATTTGTATTATTTTTACAGTGCTCTCCTCCATTCAGCCGTGCTTTTCTTTTTTCTTCTTCCTACTTTCTTCAAAAAAAACTTTTTCTCTCCCTCCTTTTATTTCTCCCTTACACTTCTCTATCTCTTGATTCTTCTAGTTTCTTTTCCTTCTGTTGGTTGAATATATCAATATAGAATAACTCAACTTTTCTGAATTACAGACATGACTAGTTATAGAAAGCATGTGAAAGATCTCAGGACCTCAGTTCTAGCAGTGAAGATGCAAGCAGCTACAACAAAATATTCAATACATCTAGAAAGTAGTTAGGTATTTGGTTTTGTGCTTGAAAACATGGACTATATTCATTTTTATATCCCCATTCATAGTATCAGGCCTGGCCTATAGTAATCAATGAACATTGAATGAATGGAATGAGCCACATTGAACTGACATATAATTTAATATGATTATTTCTTTTGAATATATAGAAAGAGCCATAGTTGCAAAAATCCACTTATTCCTCAGGTTACACAAAAACTTTTAATCAGCTCCTTCTTCAATTTTTCTTGCTCAAAAAAAGAAAAAGTGTAAATAACTGAAAAACATTTAAATATCAAGGAACTTCGTAAAGCATAATTACTGGAGGTAAAGTTGTTTTAATTAGTTTTATATCTGCCATTATGTATATCATCATTAATTAAACTTAAATTTTTACACACATATTTTAGTATTAAAATAAATTTGAAAAAATAATTTGTTTTGAAATATTTTCAGACATTGTGTTCAGTAATTTAACATGAATATCAATAACGCTTTCTGTATTTATTTGCTTTTCCCATGATTAATTCCTTGGTAAGATTTTTGGAGGGATTTGAACATCTGTTACACATTGACTTTAAGGTTTTTGTGTTTTATTTGAAAAATGCCATGTGTGCCTAGCAAATAATAGCTAACCGGTAAATCTGTGTGAGAATGAAAATACCCTTTTTAAAAAAAATCATAAATAGCAAAGAAATTTTGCTCTTTTCTCCTTCGAGAGTTGGCCAGTTAAAGCTTCCAAAGCAAACTGCTGAGATCCACATTTTTCAAGTTTGGGCTGTATTGTTTAAAAAAATGACTTTTGTGGTCAAACCGAGCTCTTAATATATTTTTTTAATATTGACATACTTATGGAAATTACTTATGTTTTAGTCACATGTTCACCAAGAACCAAGTAAGAGAATTCCTTCTTGGAGTGGTCGCCCAATCTGGATGGAAAAGATGGTGATGTGCAGAGTGAAAGTTCCGCACACATTTGCTGTTCACTCTTACACCCGTCCCACAATATGTCAGTACTGCAAGCGATTACTGAAAGGCCTCTTTCGCCAGGGAATGCAGTGTAAAGGTAGGACTGGATGTTTTTTCTAAGTAAAATTTATATGTGTCTGTATTAGCAAATATAGGTTTACAATATTTATATTTAGAAGCATTAAGCAAAGAAATTGGTCTCGTAGTTGTTAACTTAAAAAAGAAAGAAGATACACATATTAACAACTACTACTACTATCTGAAATATGTGTACTATGTACCAGAAACTGTGCTAAAGAAAAATTAGAATATAAACAGAAAAATTAGAATTTGGATCTCTGAGATATGGCTGCTTAACACTTGCAAATATAGAATAGTTAGTAAGCAGGTAAGCTGATATTTGAGCTTAATTAAGTCTTTCTACATGCAAAAACAGATAACTACCTAAGATGTGAACTAATGATTTCCTTTTTCCATTAAATATTCATACACACACACTACAAGAGTTGTTATTTTTATTATTAATTATGTAGCTAGGAAAATTGTACAAAAGCTGTCATTCCTGAAATAGGTGGAATATAGTAGAAGCCACTTAATAATAGGAGCCACCATATTTGGATACTAACCCAAAACGCTATCATAGTATTCCAAAAACATCTGTTAATGAACCAGGTTTTTAATAGAAAAATGGAATAATTTTTTCTGTATAGTTATATAATGTTTTTATGTTTTCTAAAATGATTTTATCTTTTTCAAAAACCTCATATCTCTCAGCAATGCTGTATAATACTGTTGAGAACCAAAATAGTGAGTTTGAATGTGTTATTAGTCATTAAGCCAGGATACAACAAGTAATCTTTCTAAAATCTTATGTACTTATTTTTCATGTGATTATTTTAACGGTTCTTGGTCCCATACTTTTTTTATATAATAGAAGTATTTGTGGAATTAAACAAGTCAGTCTTATCTAAATAAACATTATGTTTGAGGTCTTTGCAATAATAAATCCTGTTTACAGTACACAATCAAATAATTGTATATAAATTTAACAGGTATATAAGAAAAGGAAATTTTCTTGGTAACAATATGACAGCATAGGAGAGCATCAAATAGAGAAGAGGTTGTATAATTGTTGTCAAGTATTTAATAAGCATCAGGCAGGCATAATTACATGTTGAAATTTTATTTCAGCAGCTTAGTTTTGAATATGATTTAATATATGTTAATACTTTAAAATATCAACACTAGAGTGTATTGGCAAGCAGCCACTAAGGAATGTTTTGGGAAAGAACATTAATAACAGATGTACAAATTTTAGCCAGCAGATAATCTTAGAAAAGGTAGTAAAATAGTGTGCTGCTCTGCTCAGCAGAACGGAAACATTCTAAAACCAATATCTTGTAGAGGAACTGAAATAAATATGTAGATTAATGAACTTTGAAATCACTAGTTAACTCTGCCACTGGATTATTAATTTAACTTCTCAGAGCTCTAAAAGAATAATGTTTGTGATTATATTGTTTCAGAAAGTAGTAGGTTATATTTCTAGTTATTTTGATTATCAATCAAAAACCACCAAAATTTACTTCAGTGATTCTTAAATTTTATATTATTTATTTTTTATCCTTACCCAAGGATATGTTTTTTTCATTGATTTTAAAGAGAGGGAGACAGAGAGAGAAATATCGATTCGAGAGAGAAACATTGATTCGTTGCCTCCTGTACACACCCCAATTGGGGATCAAACCCAAAACCTGGGTATGTGCCCTGACTGGGAATCGAAGCCAAGACCTTTGGGTGCACCGACAATGCTCAACCAACTGAGCCACACTGGCCAGCGCCTAGTATTTTTATAATACTACTAGTGGCCCAGTGCACGAAATTCATGTACGGGGGGTGGGGGTGGGGAGGGTGTCCTTCACCCTGGCCTGCACCCTATCCAGTCTGGGACCCCTCAGGGGATAACCGGCAGTCAGACATCCCTGTCACAATCCAGAACTGCTGGCTCCTAACTGCTCACCTGCCTGCCTGATTGCCCTTAACTTCTGCCTGCCAGCCTGATTGTTCCTAACTGCTCCTCTGCTGGCTTGATTGCCCTTAACCACCTCTGCCTTGGCCCTGCATCTGGGACCCAGGATTCCCACCTCCAGCCGACCACAGGCACCTGGGATCTGGGCTTCCCTCCCTCTGGTCAGCCATAGGCACCCAGGCTGGCTGCAGCCGCAGGGGATGGTGGGCAGATGGCTTTGCCTGGGCTGCAGCCACAAGTGCTGGCTTCTGGGACCTCAGGGTGGGCGGCTTCTCTGTCTCCCAGGCCACAGCCAGCCGCAGGTACTGGTACCTGCGACTGCAGGGTGGGCGGCTGCTCCGACTACCAGGCTGTAGTCAGACGCAGGTGCTGGCACCTGGACCTCAGGCGGGTGGCTTCTCCGTCTTCCCTGGGATGCAGTGTGGGCAACTTCTCCAGCTGGCTGCGGCCTGGGATCATGGGACAGGCAGCTTCTTCATCTTCCGGGCCACACCCAACCTCAGGCGCTGGGGTCCCGTTTCTCCATCTCCCCTAGGACATGGGGCAGGCGGGCGTGAAGCTTCTGCTGCTGGATGTGGCCTGGGATCACAGGGCAGGCGGCTTCTTCGTCTCCCTGGCTGCAGCCAGCCTCAGGCGCTGGCGCCCGACTTCTCCGACTCCCACAGGCCTGGAGTGGCTGGGGGGGCGCCATGTTTTCAGGTTAATTTGCATACTCACTCTGATTGGCTGTTGGGTGTAACAGAGTGATGGTAATTTGCATGTTTCTCTTTTATTAGTGTAGATTTTTATAATATGAATTAAGATGCTTAAAAAGTAAAATAGTTACCATTTTCATTCACTATTCAAGCTAAGAAAATATAAAACATTTATGCTGGATTATTTAAGGAAAAAATACAATTCCAAGAACAGTATTCATTTATTTACTTCTTTTAATTTTTTTACTTGGTTATATTAAAACTGCAAGGCAACTTTAGAGCATATTCTATATAATTATATATATAATAAAAGGCTAATATGCAAATCGACCGACTGGTGGAATGACTGGTTGCTATGACGTGCACTGACCTCCAGGGGCCAGACGGTCAACGTGGGAGCTGCCCCCTGGTGGTCAGTGTGCTCCCACAGGGGGAGTGCCTCTCAGCCAGAAACCAGGCTCATGGCTGGCGAGCACAGCAGCTGTGGCGGGAGCCTCGCTTGCCTCCTCAGCAGTGCTAATGATGTTTGCCTGCCGGCTTAGGCCCGCTCCCTGCGGGGAGTGAGCCTGCACCCTCAGTCAGGCATCCCCTGAGGGCTCCCAGACTGCAAGAGGGCGCAGGCTGGGCTGAGGGAATACCCCCGCCCCCCCAGTGCACGAATTTTGTGCACCAGGCCTCTAGTAAAATATAAGCATAAACAAATGAATAAAACATGTGTAGGGATACAGAGAGATAAAAATGCCTGCCATTAGAACCTACATCACTTGCTGCAGATGGGCCACAAATTTGGCTTTACATTTTCAAAGGGAAATCTTATTATTTTACAATTTACAAACTCATAAGATAAAAAATGAATTATTATTTAAGATATATGCAAGATATTAATATGTATGCAATTTTCCCAGGGCCTCTCATTTAAAAAGACAGTGTTATATGATGAAAATTTTATTATCCACCAAATTATTAATTTCATGGGGCTTTTTCTTTTAAGTCAGGACTTGAAATTACTTTTTTTTTACCCAGTTATTGCTGATAGATGTATTTCTAAGGTAGTGTTATACAATAGTTAAAACAGTGGGTTTCAATTTTACTGTCTCCTAAAGAGGTTATTAAAACACCTTTCAGCCCCCACTCCCAGAGCTGCTGATGTAGTAGGTCTGGAGTGGGACCCAAGAGTTGGCATTTCTAACAAGTTCTCAAATGATGCTTATGTTGCTGGTCTGGGATCACAGTTTGAGAACCAATGAGTTATGGAGTAGTATTGAACCGCTTGTACCCGACAGTGATCTGCAATGCTATCAACTGAAGTTCTTACAGGCTAAAAGAAACATTATGTGTAAGTGGGAGGCCTTGTACATGAGAAGCTCAGTTCTTCCTTACAAGGTTGTATGGGCAGGCCCTCGCTGATTCCCAATAACTAGTTGTGAAATCTTAGTCTCTTTTCTGCATATGCACTAGGACCTAATAATTAGAAATTGAAGTAAGGACTAACATGTATTGGAAAGGAGGTAAGGGAAGGAAACATGGACTTGCCAGCATTTTAACTTTATTTTACAGATAAAGAAACTAAGCCCTGACGAGTTAAATTGTTAAAGAGTTGGCCTCAGAATTTGAAACTAGACCTTTAGTCCAAGACCTGAATTCTTAGTAGAGGAAAACTTCATTTTATCATCATTGTCATTTCTAATACTCTATTTGTGAGTGATTTAAAGGAAGTCTTGAGTCATATCTGATATTGCCTAACTTTTTACATAAATTAATAAACTGAATATTGTTATTTTAGATTGCAAATTCAACTGCCATAAACGCTGTGCATCAAAAGTGCCAAGAGACTGCCTTGGAGAGGTTACTTTCAATGGAGGTAAAATTCTTTTTCTTAATTTTTATAAAAGATTAGAAAAGGTCACAATTCTTTTGTTTATTATCTTTGTATATGGTTATATTTGCATATTTTAGTCTGTGTTTTTAACTTTGACTTCTTTTTCTGATTTAATAATCAAGCAAGATTCAGAGATCAGTAATGGTATACTTTTATTAGTAATTGTGTCTTCCCATCTTTCCTTTAACCACCTACCACTTTAGAATCTAATATAGCTAATAGTGCTGCATATCTTCTTTCATCTTTAGACAAAAAAAGACTTATTTTAAAACCCTGTTGTTATCCCTAGAACTATTTCATAGTTCTAACATTTATTCACTGCTTACTTTGTGCCAGGTACTGTTCTAAGCTCTTATACATATTGAAATTTAAACTTAAGAACAACCCTTTGATGTTAAATATTTACAGATGAGTTAACTTAGGCACAAAGATATTAAATGATTTGTCCATGAAATACAGCCAATAAGTGGTAGAGTTGGGATTTGAATCCATATGGTCTGGTTTCTTAGTCCATAGTTATTTGAACATATTATATAGGCTCACTGTCTCTTTCTCCATCAAGTAATCATTAGCTGAACATTTCCCCCTTTTTCCCCCCTCTGTTTAAGACTGTTAATAAAGTGATTACCATTTTTGGAAGGAAGGAGTAATGACTCTAAACTTTCAGCATAACTTTTCTTTAACATATCCATGACTGGTAAAAATTGAATGTAAGTAGTTTTGTAGGAGGAAAAGCAGAAGGGATGAAATTACACAGCTCCTTCAGAGTTTAACATTTTCTCTTAAGGCATGTTTTCTATGCTTGCTGTTTAAACCATTGACAGAGCATGATCGATTTTCTAATTTTTCTACATTACTGAAATCTTTTCATGTATTTTTTTCACTTTTACAACTGTTGTCAAATGGATTTGAAGTACTATTTATATTTATTTTAATATATGTTTATCTGTATACTAATGAATTTGAGCATCTTTCAAATGTTTACTGATTGTTTAAAGAGTTTTAAAACTTTTTTTCCACATTTAATACACTGCTTCTGTTTGGATGTATTGATATCCCATTAGTATAAACCTGTAATTCATTTAAATTTTTGCCAGAACCTTCCAGTCTGGGAACAGAGTCAGATATACCAATGGATATTGACAGTAGTGACATGAACAGTGATGGTAGTAGGGGTTTGGACGACACGGAAGAACCATCTCCCCCAGAAGATAAGATGTTTTTCCTGGATCCATCTGATCTCGATGTGGAAAGAGATGAAGAAGCTGTGAAGACAATCAGGTAATACGTGTTTAGGTACTACAAGCCTCTTCCAAAGGCAGGATAGGTCCAGGAGCCCCGTTAATGAAGAAAAACGGAGCTCCATTTATTCCACTTAATCTCTTTATGTGGAATAAAAATGTAATTTAAAATCTAATTAAATTGTGGCTAATTTTTTTACATGCACTACATACAGTATTTCTGACATAAATTATATTACTCTTGCCATCCACTCAAGATAGAAAGATATGAGAATTCTGTTTTCTTAAGGACAAAAATGCTTTACTTAAATATAGTCTAGATGTGATACCTGGCTGTGGAGCAGCACTCACGAAGTGCTAGCATTAAACCACCAGTTTAGTAGGGATGTGGAATATCTGGCCCGAGGGCAATATAAGGCCTACAAAATCATTTGGTTTGGCTCTGCCAAGGCGTTAGAGGTGAGTTAATTAAATGTATGGCCCTTGAATGATGTTATAAATATCCAAATGGCCATTGGCAGAAAAAAGGTTCCCCACCCCTGAGTTAAAGCAGCCAGTTTCACAGCCTTCATGCAAGTAGATTGCCCGATGTTAGAAACATGGTAAGAATATATGCCTGAGACTGTTACACAAAAATGTTAGTGACAAATTTGGGGGTAGTTTTCATACTACCACATTAATCTGATGTTTAGCACTTTGTAAAAATGCTGTTTGATTATAAGCCTCGTAAATATCTCCTCTGTTAACAGAAATTCACTATTTTGTATATACAACCCTATAAGGATGTCTTCATAGTAGAATATTACCGTTTTGGCAGGTTTTATTTTTCATTGGCAACAGAGAGGTATTTAAAGGAAAGATGGGTTGTTTATCAATCTCACATGTCAGAGTTGTCATTTACTCAGTTTGGCTTATCCTTAAATTACAGGTCTTAACATAATCATTATTAACTAAAACTTATTTATCCAATTTAGAGACTATTGAGAGAACTTAGTTTCCTAAGCATGAATATTTCATAATTTTAAGAGAAAGTATTTTTCAACTCTTTGAGACTCAAATTCAAAAACAGTGTTTTTTATATATACACACCCCCAAAATTGCTCTTTTTCTCCAGCCACACTATTGCTGGCCTATGTTTCAGTGTTATCCGATTTGACTCATTACATTATTTGTTTCCTTGATATCTTTAAATAATTTTCTTTCCAGTCTCTTCTACTAGAAGAAGTACTAACAACATGAACAATGAAATCTGACTTTTGAACCATGAGAATTTGAGTATAGTATGCTTGTCTTTTGCCTGGTTGTGAATTTACTAACATCATGTTACCTAGGGCTGGAAGCTTTCTCAACAGCAGTCCCAAATGGGACCATCTCCCAGGCTCCAGATCTTCTAATTGGAGAGGATTCTTTCGCTCTGTTCCTTGTTTTCTTAGGTTTTGCAATCTCTGGAAAATATTTCTGACAAATAATGAGGACTTACAGTGTTATCATAGTCTTTTATAGATCAGTTGTGTATCAGCCTAACAGGATACATTTATTTTCTTCTTAAGCCATTGTTTGTCTTATTATCTTTAAAAAGGATTTGCTTATGTATATGACTTTTAAAAATTATCAATATTTATCATAATTATTAAATATTTTTTAGTCCATCAACAAGCAATAATATTCCGCTAATGAGGGTCGTACAATCCATCAAGCACACAAAGAGGAAGAGCAGCACGATGGTGAAGGAAGGATGGATGGTCCATTACACCAGCAGGGACACCTTGGTCAGTAATCACAGGCATTTAAATATGGTAGTGCAACTGTTACGTGCTTTATTTTGTGCATTTTTAAATCAAAATGAGAATGAGATAGATACTTATAAAGAATTTTTAGAAGGCAGAATGCTTAATGTATTGTCTTACAAACTGGTGGAGCAGTAAAGATTCAGAAAGGGTCTAAGGCATAACTCTTTGCAACAAACACCAAATTCATAACCTATGCAAGAAATAGTTGATAAGCTGAACTTCATTACAATTAAAACCTTCTCTATGAAAGACAATGTCAAGAGAATGGAAAGACAAGCCACAAACTAGAAGAAAATATTTGCAAAAGAGATATATGATAAACAGCATATTCTCCAAAACATGCAAAAAACTCTTAAAACTCAAAAGAAAGAAAACATGATTGAAAAATAGGCTCAGGACACACACATATACCTCACCAACCAAGGTACATAAGCACTTGAAAAGATGCTCTACATTATATGTCATCAGGAAAATAAAAATTAAAACAGCAAGATACCACTATATACCTAGTAGAATGGTTAAAATCTAGAGCACTGACAATACCAAATGCTGGTGAGGATATAAAGCAGGGGTTGGGAACCATTTTTCTGCCAAGGGCCATTTGGATATTTATAACATCATTTGCAGGCCATACAAAATTATCACTTAAAAATTAGCCTGCTATATTTGGTGAAATATTTAATTAACGGATTCCTAATGCCTTGACAGGGCCAGACCAAAATGATTTGGTAGGCTTTATATGGTCCTCGGGCTGGACGTTCCCCACCCCGATAAAGAACAACAGACACTTTCATTCATTGTTGATGGGAATGCAAAATGTTACAGCCATTTAAAATGAAAATTTGTCCATATAAAAACCTGCATATGGATGTTTATAGTACCTTTATTTATAATTGCCACAACTTGGAAGCAATCAAGTGATCTTCAGTAGGTGTATGATAAGTAAACTGTGGTTCATCCAGACAATGAAATACTACTACACAGCCTGAAAAAGCAGTGAGCTACCATGCCATGAAAAGACATGGAGGAACCCTAGATATGTATTTCTAAGTGAAAAGCCAATGAACAGAGTTCACAGACAAGGAAATACAAATTACTCTTAAACATAAGAGCTCAATCTAAAGATACAATTTAAAATTTCAATGAATGCCAGTTTCTATCAGTTTAGCAAAAATCAAAGTTTGGTAACATACTGCATTTGTGAAGATGTGAGTAAACAGGCACTTACGTTGCTGATTAGCCTTTAAATTGGGTCACATGTTAAGCAAAATTACATGTGCACATACCTTATGACCCAGCAAGCCAATCTTTAGAAATTTAGCCGATAGGTAAATTGCATATCTGTGTGTGTAATGCACATGTATTTGCGCGTGCGTGCATAACATTCTCTAAAAGGATTTCCAAAGCCTGGTAACATTGCTGCATATACATAAGGGCAGGAGCAGTATATGAGCGATGGTGGGAGTATACTTTCCACGATAGAGTAAACCTCAATTTTGTGGACCTCAATTTAACAGACTTGGGATTTAATGGACATAATTTCCAGTCTATATGTCATTTGTGAAAGTAACTCCCTATTAATTTTAAAATGCTTTTAACCAAGATTTGCATACAATTAAATTAACAGGTTATTTTTTTTGTTATTAATTCACTGTTATTTTAAACAAAGTTTAGTTGAATAGGCCATATGTTGGAAAAAACACTAGCAATTTCACCAACATAAATAAATATTACATATCTACACCTATACTCTACATATTTAAATCCAAGAGTCGCCACTCGTAAACTGTGTTCAGCAAATGATTAGCATGTGATCACGCCACATTGCATGTGGTAATTGGTTCTGTTGTCCTGTGGCGTGACTTTCTGCAGCAGTTTTAATATGTGCCAGCCTATGTTCCCATGTGCAATAAGCCATGCCCCAACTGTGTACATTTGTTTATTCAAGGTGATGATGAATGCACGCATTTACTAGACCTATTCAGTATAAACTTTAAATTACAGTTATACATACGGAAAACTTTTATGTGAAATTAAACTTTTTATACATACTTAATTTTAATTACACAGAGATGTCTACATAAGTAAAAACAGATCAACGAATTTGTCAATTTTTTAACGTACGCATTTGGAAAAACTACTTTATTATATAATGGACTTTTGGCTTTACCAGATAAACCTTATCAAGGTTTTACTGTACATTTTTTATATGTTTTCAGAATTTTGAACCTCATGAATTTTAAATCTATTAAATAATACAAATATATGAATAGGAATGAAAGGAAAAGTGCTTTGGCGGAATCATTATTTTTGAACTTCACAGTTTTATATTCTTTATTTTATAGAGAAAGAGGCATTATTGGAGACTTGACAGCAAATGTCTCACATTGTTTCAGAATGAATCTGGATCTAAGTATTATAAGGTAAAGATTTTATATTTTAAAAATATGTACATTAAAAGATTATATGTTTTCCAAATATATCTACATAATACTCATTAGTTGTTATATTGGAATATACCTATTCTGACTCTAGGCAATCTGGTTTATAGAAGTCACTCTTCAGTTCTTTGTTGAAGTGCCTGTCCCCCACCTGTCCATGTCACCCGCCACAACACTTCTGCTGCCAAAGTGTGTCTTTCTGTTGTGCTTTCTGTTTTTGGTTTGCCTGTCAGGTTGCTGCTGCTTTATTTCTGGTCCTATGACTTAGATTAAACTGTGTAGAAACTCACACGATCATGGCCTGTCCAGAACAGGCCAACATGGTATTGAGTCAGTGTTTCTCTCACCTTCCATTTTACCCGAGGTCCCAATTCCCAAATGCTTCTTTTGTCTCTTCATATATTTTGTATGGTATTCTTTGCTGGGTTTGCTCCACATTTTGCCATGTCACTGACTGACAATAAAAAGATTATAAGTGTGGCGATTGTATCAGGAAGAAAGAGAGTAGAAACAACTGACTTAAAGTTAGTTGCGGGGTGAGGGTTAATGACATTTTTTGCCTTATAAAGTGGAGTAAATATAAATGATTGTTACAGAATAGACAGAACCAAATGGAGTGCTTAAATCTATACTGACATTCAAATTTGCTGCTTTCTTTCTTCTGCTTGGTACTCCTTTTGGGGACATAAGGGTGGGGGAAAGAATAGGTTTACAGTTGTGAGTACATGAAACAGAATTTATTCTTGTATTATTAGTTATTGTATCATTTTCCATATGAACAACTGTAAATCTAATTTTGCCCCACCCTGTATTTTGCAGACAGCAGCTGGTAGAGAAGTAGTTGTTGAGTTGATTTAATGATAATTGGAAAGTATTGAATGTAGTGGCGGTTGGCTTCCTAACTTCTCTCTTTCCTTAGATTCTAATGACCTGCAGTAGGCCTGAATCACTGATAGTGATACTCCATGTTTTTGCCTCTGGCCTCACTGGACATGCAGATCATTCAAGGAAGATACTGTCATAAGACTTGACTGTGTGTTCCATGGGCCACATAGTTGTGTTCATCTTAATAGCATTTATTATAAATGCATGTCTGATTGTTTAGTGGACTAAAAATGGAAAAAGAAGTTTTGTATTTTCTAATGCTTAATTTTTTACTTCAGGAAATTCCACTTTCAGAAATTCTACGCATATCTTCGCCACAAGATTTCACAAACATTTCACAAGGCAGCAACCCACACTGTTTTGAAATCATCACTGATACTATGGTATACTTTGTTGGTGAGAACAATGGGGACAGCTCCCACAATCCTGTTCTTGCTGCCACTGGAATTGGACTTGATGTAGCACAGAGCTGGGAAAAAGCAATTCGCCAGGCTCTCATGCCTGTTACCCCTCAAGCCAGTATTTGCACTTCTCCGGGGCAAGGGAAAGATCACAGTAAGCAATAAGCTTGTTGATGGCTTCCCCCTCCCTCCCTTTTAGTTCTTAATTATTTTGTCGTGTGATCATGTTTTCTGTATATATTTTAATGCTCATTTTAAGCTTTGTCTGGTGTAACCAATACCATTAGTTAACTCCTTTATACCGTTATAGTGTATACATACAGTTATAGTGTATACGTACAGTCCCCTAGAGCTAGGCTCTAGTGTCAGTCTCCCTACGTTTAAATCCTGGCTTAGCTACCTTGCTATGTGGTCTTAGACAAATACTGTACCTCTCTATAATAGTATCTTCTTTTTAGGGTTGTCAGTATTAAATGAAGAAGAACCTATAAGATATATAGAAGTGTTTAGCATCCATGAATTCTCCTTGGATTAACTACTGGTATTAGTATTTTGCTTCATGGTGGGATATAACAGGCTCTAAAGGGTTATGGTTCACATCACACTCATGACATCTGTGAAGTCAGAAATGCTGTATTTCTTTTAACTGAATTAAAACGTGCAGAAATAATAAAAAATTATTGAAACACGTCCTTTGCACTAACAAAATTTGATCAAGGTTTAAGTGAACACTTAATCAGAAAGCCATATTATAATGGCACTTTCCCTCCATTGGCATTATGTTATTTATGGGGAAACATAATTCATTTATTAGAGAAATACAGTATATTTAAGTTGAAACATATCAACTGTTTCTAAATTAAGTTTTTTGCAGATCAGCTATATTTTATGTAGCTATTCTTGGCATTATGCTAGGCCCTGAGCTAGAATATAAAAGAAAACCAGAAATTTTAAACGCTATTTAAGGAGATAAGACATGTCCACAAATGTTAGATGGTACATAGCGCAATAGAGTGCAAAAATGAGTAATGCATTACTTGAGGAACTCAAATGTGGAATGGAAGAGTAAATAGAGATTTTATGGTAGAAAAACCTGATTTGGACCTTGAGCTTGAATATTAGGGTTAGGCAAGGCTAAATAATAGAGGTGAACAGGGTAGTGTTCTCTAGTTGAGAAGAAAGTGTGATCAAAGGAACAAGTTCATAAACATGTTTGGTGTCTAATATTGATTATTAGAAGGTGAATAGATGTGTATTCACAGTGCTCCTTAGGTTTGGAGGGATTTTGGATAGAACTGTAATGTATTTGAATGAAAATGATGGACCTTTCCCCCAATATAATATAGGTACATGCACATGAATGTTATTATAATTGGATTTAGAGACCTTCTCAAGCCCAAACATGGACAAGCCCCCTAGGGTTAAGAGTTCCTAAAAGCAGAGTTGGGGAAAGGTTAAAAGTGACAACAAAACTCCAGTTCTGCCACTTACTGGCTATGTGATCTTGGCCTCTACATTTCTCTGAAGTGAGAATAATAAATACTCTTCATGCACTTAGCAGTTTGTGACACATTAGTAACATATTACTATGTTGCTGCTGCTGTTGCTGTTCCTTGAACAATCTATCTGGAGCAGAGTTCTCCTGGGAAGCAATAGAAATTAAAACTGGATGGGGTTAGATAGTGGAGGCCTTTGGAAAAAAATACATATTGATTTAAACTGGGAAACTGGAATTACTGAAAAGCGAGTTTTAGGCACATTAATTTTGTGGATGCTGTACTTTTTTTGTTTCATTAGTATTCAACATTTGAAATATTTTTAAAATATATTTTTATTACTTTCAGAGAGGAAAGGGGGGGGGGAGAGAGAGACAGAGAGAGAGAGAGAGAGAAACAGAAACATCAGTGATGAGAGAGAATCATTGATTGGTTGCCTCTTGCATGCCCTGTACTGGGATCTAGCCCGCAACCTGGGCATGTGCCCTGACCAGGAAAAAACCCTAACCTCCTCGTTCATAGGTTGACACTCAACCACAGGGCCATGCCAGCCAAGCTGAAATATTTTTAAATTGACTGAAATGGAGTTTTTGACAGTCATGTTACTTACTTTTGAAGTTAATGAAGTTTTATATTTTTATATTTGGGATTATTAAGGAAATTTTATATCTTGTTTCTTTGAGTTGTCTCCAAAGATTGAGATGTTTCATATCTGGTCCCTTGCTTACTTT
Source organism: Corynorhinus townsendii (assembly GCA_026230045.1). Classification (NCBI taxonomy): domain Eukaryota; kingdom Metazoa; phylum Chordata; class Mammalia; order Chiroptera; family Vespertilionidae; genus Corynorhinus; species Corynorhinus townsendii. Next base: position 151,718,678 of record JAPDVU010000007.1, read on the forward strand.
CTATGTTTCCCTATTATTTTTATTCCCAAAGTAATACACACATTTAAACTTTGTAGAAATATATAAAATGATAAAGTACTCCCTACATACATAAAACATCTCCCCATTCCCAATTCCCCCCCTCAAAAAACTATTATTAATAGTTTATTGTATATTTATTGGTTTGGGAAGAGATTGGGGGAAGGGGCACCTATATTATTATCTATATATATAAAAGGCTGATGTGCTAAGTGACCATCCAACCAGTAGCTATGATGCGTACTGACCACCAGGGGGCAGGCACTCAACACAGGAGCTGCTGAGCTGCAGTGACTTGGCAGCAGCAGTTCTCGGGTGATGCACCCTGATACTAGAGAGGATGGAACCCGATTCCTTGCGGGGCCACGCAATTCCACCTTCAGCTGTGGGTTAGGTTGTTATTGGGTCAGTGTCAGCACCGAATCTGGTTTACTGCACACTTGCGTTTGTGTTCCACACCCTAACAATAGCAATTTTGCAGAGTGTCCTCTCACACTCCAGGACCCCTCGGGATGTCGGAGAGCCAGTTTCGGCCCGATCCCCGCAGGCCAGGCCGAGGGACCCCACCTGCCAAAGGGACCCCACTCACTCTGCAGACACCCTTCGAACCACAGCACCACCCCACCACCCCAGGTGCTGCCGGCTGGGGAGGGACTGCAGGCGGTTGGCTCCAGGGCATGTCCGTCCTGTCTCATCCAGTCACGTCCCACTGGCCACTTTCTAATTAATTTCCTTTCCATGTGCACGAAGTCGTACACTGGGTCACTAGTATTGTCATATTTTTATTTTTACCAAAAATGTGGTCATACTCTCTGTTCTTTTTATAACTTTATCCACTATTTAATATATATCAGATATGTTTCAATGTCAGTATATAGATTTACCTAATTTTTTATTTTTATGTTAAAGTAATGCCATATGCCTTTTATGTTTTAAAAAATACAGTTATAGAAGTGTATAAAGGCTATAAAATCTTTGTTTCTCAACCCCACTCCTTTTTATATATTTTTATTGATTTTTTACAGAGAGGAAGGGAGAGGGATAGAGAGTTAGAAACATCAATGAGAGAGAAACATCGACCAGCTGCCTCCGGCACACCCCAGTAGGTACATGCCCTTGACTGGAATCGACCCTGGGCCCCTTCAGTCTGCAGGCCGATGCTCTATCCACTGAGCCAAACCAGTTAGGGCTCAACCCCACTCTTTAATTCACAGGAAGTAATCATATTTTTGTTTGTTTTTAATTGCTGCCATCCTGCAACTTACCTTTTTCCATTCATGATATGTCATGGATAGCTTTCTGATTTAGTAGTTACAGCTCTACACTATCAAAGGTTTAGATAATATTCCTTTACATGGATGTATCATATATGACTGAGCCAGTTTCCTCTTCCTGATTTAGTGTTGCATGTGTAAATTTTTTTAAACAAATGTAATTACATAATATTAACTGAAAGTTAGCTAGTGGTTTAAATTTAATATATTGTAGGCATTTACATATTAATAAATATCAATATTGTTAAGTCATATACTAACAATTTTGTTCTTTTCTCATGCATTATTATTATATTTTACAGAAGATTTGTCTACTAGTATCTCCGTATCTAATTGTCAGATCCAGGAAAATGTGGTAAGTAAAAATTATCTGTTTTTCTTATTCTCGGGTTTCATATCCATGGATTCAACCAATTGCAGAGTGAAAACAGTATTTTTGTTCTGTAGTTGGTTGAATCCTCGTATGCAAAGGACCAAGAATAGTTAAGATTTGGGGAAGTCAAAGGTAATATGTTGATTTTTGACTCCATGGGGTTTGGCAACCCTCACTCCCACATTGTTCAAGGGTCAGCTGTACAGATTTTTATGTATTAGGCAATGGAAATCTTGACACTTTGTATATATCTCATTTAATATACTCAAATTTAGTGAGATAGATGTTATTATTCCCATTTCACCAAAGAAGAAATTGAGGCCTAGGAGACTAAATTATTTGACTAACTACCATGAGACAGGCACTGGCTAGGAATGTAATGCTAAACAAGATAGAGTCCCTAACATCATGGGACTGCAGTATATACCCAACAGAAGGGTGACCTTGACTGAAGAGCAGTACCATTAGAGAGTGCCACACCCCCAAGAATTTTCTGACAACCACCACCATTATTTAAAAAAAAAGAAAAAGAAAAAGAAAGGAAGGAAATGGGAGGGAGGGCAGGGATAAATTGAGGAGTGGATTTTTGAGTTACAGACTTTCCTTTTCATCAGTCTTTCCAAATTAGCCTAATCTTAATATGAACCTTTTAAGTGTGTGTGTGTGTGTGTGTGTGTGTGTGTGTGTGTGTGTGTGTTTTCAAATTAAAGATAGCAAATCTCTTTAATGGTAAAATAGGTAAAACTTTGTTCTTAATTTTTATGTTAATTTACTTTTTATAGATCACTACTTAATAAATAGAAGATTTTTTTTTTTAATTCAAAGCATTTTTTCCCAATGGCCTTCTTACAGAATACATTATACTTGCACATTGAGAGTGATAGTATGAAAATTAGGCTTACTTTTCTAGAACATACAAAGCCAATGTTTCATAAAATATTGTTATGAAAATTAGTTGCCTATGTCATAAAAACAAAAATGTATTTGTTTGAAGAGTCAGAGATGTTGATAATGCTTTTTGTAAGAGTAAATTATACTTACTGCTTATTCTTTCCTAAATAGGACATCAGTACTGTTTACCAGATCTTTGCAGATGAGGTGCTTGGTTCAGGCCAGTTTGGCATCGTTTATGGAGGTAAGTGACTAGCCATTTACATATAGTACATACTATAGAAACATTGTGAAATTTTAAAACATCTGCCAGCTGTTACGTCTCAGAAAAAATAAGAAAATTAGTTTCACAGTAGCCTTACTTTATCTCTTTCTGTAGCTTGCACATATTTGTGTATGAAAAATAAATGGTTTGAAGCTATGCCTGTTTAATTGTACACAAATGAGACCATTTGTCTACTATTTGCTCTGTGACATAGGATATTGGCAAAGTCATTTAACTTCACTGTGCCTCAGTATCTTCATCAGTTTAACGGAACTAATAAAAGCTGATGTGCAAGCTCACATGGTTGTTAATATTAACTTAATGTACATAAGGGTACTTTATAAGCTTTAACAAAAGATATGTTAAAACTTTGTCATCCCTTGCTAAGACTATGATAGTAGTCTCCTAGTTGGCCTCACTGCCTCCAGGCTTGCACTAATGTGTGGTTAAATCACTCGCTGATTCAGTGAACCTAGAATAAAATTAATTCATTGGTACAATGTTTCCATCTTGACAGAGTCTCTAAATGCCAGTTAACTGTCATTTATTTAATAAGGTAGATTATTTTTCATCCAACAAGTTGATTCAAATTTCCTACCATTTCAAATAATAAAACTCCCTTTATTAGGGTCAAATAATTTATTTCTCAACATTAAAGGTGAATGAAGGAGAAAGAACAAAATGAGCCAAAGAAAAGAAACGTAAGAGTAAATTCATATAAATCTCAGTCTGTGGACAACTTTCAGATAAAGCTTTTGTATTGCATGTGAGCTGTCAATTTGCTTCTTCTTTCTTTTCTATACTTTTTTTAAAAATAGGAAAACATAGGAAGACTGGAAGGGATGTGGCTATTAAAGTAATTGATAAGATGAGATTTCCCACAAAACAGGAAAGTCAACTCCGTAATGAAGTGGCTATTTTACAGGTAAAAAAAAAATGCTGCTTTCGAGGGTTTTAATTTTTGATTTATGAATTTTAAATCGAAGACTGTTTTAATATACTGATAAGAATAAGATTCAGGATTTTGTTTTGTTTTGGTCTCATGACCTTTTGGCTTAGTGACAGGGTGGTGAGCATCTGAATTAACTCCTTAAGTTCTTTTTTAAAAAGGAAAAATTAAATTACAGTAAACCAGGAGTTACAAAGACTGCCATTATTTTGCTCTATGGTAGTAATTTATGTAGAAGACATTTTCATAAGTAAAATACTTTTAGAAAATACTGTTCTTAATACATCTATCACCACATTTTGTTAGATCATTGTTGTACCAACCAATTCTCACAGATGAGGTGCTTGACTATTATAGCAATTATTATAAAAATTAAAGACTGCTTAAAAATTATTTACCTTTAGCCCGGCTGGTGTGGCTCAGTGGTTGAGTGTCGACCTATGAACCGGGAGGTCATGGTTATATTCCCAGTTAGGGCACATGGGCCGGGTTACCGGCTCGGTCCCCAATAGGGAGTGTGCAGGAGGCAGCTGATCAATGATTACATTATTGATGTTTCTAGCTCTCTATCCTTCTCCCTTCCTCTCTCTGAAATCAATAAAAACATGTTTAAAAAATTGTTTACTTAAATAGCAGTAGTAGTTGTTATTTTATTAATTCAAAACTCTAAAGGTTTAATGGCTTAATCCATTAAGGTGTATTTTAAAAGATATATTGGCAGTGAGTTAAATCCCATAAAAGAAATTACTATGTGTTTTTTAAAATACGTCTTTATTGATTTTAGGGAGAGAGAGAGAGAGAGAGAAACATCGATGAGAGAGAAACATGGATCGGCTGCCTCCTGCACATGCCCTTCTGGGGATCCAGCCCTCAACCAGGGCGTGTGCCCTGACTGGGAATCGAACATGCAACCTCCTGGTGCTTAATGGGTTGATACTCAACCACTGAGCAACACTGGGCCGGGCTACTGTGTATTTTATTTTCTTTTAACATTTTTACCTCCTTTGGGAGTCACCCAGAGGTTAAGATTTAGCTTTATCTTTTTAATTTTTCTGATAAATGTCTATCTTATTTAAGTATTTATCTTAAATGTTTATCTTTTAAATATTTAATATATAAAACAGTATATAATATTTAATACATAACATGCAAGTTTATTAATTCAGTGTGTAGCTTTTGCACAATACTTTAGAAATCATGGTGATGTCATAGTTAAAGCTGTCAGCGCCCAATTTGCTTGGGTGAAGTTCAAGAAGACATATTCACTAAACTTACAGTTCCTTGAAGAAGGTAAGAAATTTATAAACACATAACTAATTTTACATTTATTATATTATTGGTCACTAGTAATAACATTTGTCTCACTTCTTTTTCAGAAGAGTGATAATCAAAAGATTGGTCTACAAGCTACCTGTGTTCACTTCAAGGCTGCCTCCTACAAAGAAAGTTTCCCTAAATGGAATGTTAGCATTCACACTCTGTATTAGGGTGTGACTGCATTATTAAGAGATCTTTTTTCATATCTTATTTTGGAATCTTTCTCGTCCAACTAATATGCAAAAAAATAAATATTAAGGATATATTCCTAAAGCTTGATTTCTTGATGTCATTTTTTATCACAAACACTAAACCTCTTTTCCTCTATGTTAGCAACTCTGGATCATGGTAACGAATAGGAATTTCCAGATAATGCACAATGTAAAAATTTTATTAGTGTATCCTTCTGGTTATTTTTCTTGAAATTGCCCAACTGTGGGGATAGAATTAAGTAATTGTAACATGTTTCCAAATATAATATTGTCATCTTAAGTTTAATACAATACTATATTTGTGGTAGATTCTCTTCAAATTATTCATAGAAAATATTTACATTTTTATTTTTAGTAAATGGTGTATTTTGTGCCAGAAACTATACTTAATTTTTCTCAAACTCACCTAGCAGGAAGATGCTCCATGAGACAAGAGATATTTATCAGTTTTGTTGACTGATGAATTCAAACTACCTACGTAGTACTAGGCACATAGCAAGTACTCTTACTATTTGTTGAATAAATGTATTTATGTGGGGAATTATTTAGAACATATTAAGTTTTTTAAAAGGAAGTATGGAATGATCCATTTGTATAAATTCTAATAGGGGATGTGCAGGAAGCAGTCGATCAGTGTCTCTCTCATATAATGTGTATACTATATATGTGTATATACAGTTATGTGCAGAAAAGGATTCATACCTGCATACACTGTCAGCATTGTCTCATCTGGGGAGCATGGGAACTTTTACTTTCATTTCATAGAGATATGGTAATGTTAAGTGTTTCTTTGGTTATTGCCTGAGGCAGAAAAGGGGTGGTGCTGAGAAAAAACGTTATCACAAACTTAAGCAGGAACTTTCTATTTTGAATATTGTGTTATAAAGCCAGCATTTTCCCCTTCTTGGGAGTCATCCAAAAGCTACGAGAAAACGTAAACTGTGAAGCATATTCTGTCCTTCATAATAAAAGAGAGTTCAGACCTATAAAATAGGTAGAAATTTTTCCAAAAATATGGAGATGGAGCAGGGGCTCATGCAGGAAGGGATACCCCTAGAATGGTTTTTGCTGGCTCTTTCTGAGATCTACAATTGTGATATCCAGGCGCCTTCTCAGAAGACAATTAAGGGGGTCATGATCTGATAAGATTTGTTTAGTTCAAGGGAAAACATATTAAATGAATTGAAGAAGAGCACTTAACAGTGGAAGAGTACAAATCACACTATACCAAATAACCAGTCATACGAATATTTACATATCCAAATGTAAATATTCAAAGAATAGTATTATTTGATCTTCATGCAATTATCTAGAAGTAGACTTCAAAATAATAAAACATAAAGCCCCCACCACCTGAAAACAATATTTTAATATCTTAATTTTTGAATCAGAGCAAAGTCAAAATTTCAGAACACTATTTATAAAATACTTAAAACACTGTATCAGAACTTTTGGACTATTGCTCAGAGAAAGCTTTTTAACTTCAAATATTAAGCAAGAAAGAATGAAAATAAGAATCGAACTCAGGAAGTTAAGGAAAGAACAATGAATTTAAGGAAAGCAGAAGGGATTAACAAGTAAAAATGAAATTAATAAATTTAATACTGAAAATAAAATATGTCTAAAAGCATGTTCTTTTGGGGGTGGGATAACAATAAAATAGTCAACCTAATCAAAAAAATAAAATATAAAAATATCTTGAAGAGATAACCACAAATACTGAAGGAAAAAAAAGGGATTCTTAAGATACTACCTTGCACAATTCTATCAGCTAAATTAGAAAACCTGGAGGAAAATGGTTAATTTTCTACGAAATTATAATTTTCCAAAGCAGACTTCAGAGAAACTAGGACATTTAAACAAACAGAAGTTAAGAGAGAATAATGTTACAGCACAGTTCCATTTGTACGTGCGTGTGTTTTGTATGTGCGAGAGTGGGGAGGGGGAGAACTTAATAGACAACTACAGCATAGGGGACAGCCAGCCATACTTCCAACTTTAGGTTGACCAAAGAAAGTTGTGATATTCTGAATTTTTCACTGCTTACTGCCATTAATTATTCACTGTAGGCTATTTCGCTTCTGTTTATCTACTATAAAATTTTGTCACTTTTTGCTGCTTGGAAAATTATGGTGTTTTAAGTTGATTAATAAATTGGAACATATAAGTTGTTTTAACTTGATTAGCAAACAATATTTTGTGCTTCTTACGCATTTTCTTAAACATTTTTAAAAAGAACAATCATGAATTAGACATTGATTTAAAATGACTAAGACACAGTCTCTGACCCTAAGGAGCTAATGAGGCTACAGAGTGAGATACATACACACATAGTATGGTACCATGGGATAAGTATTGGGGGAATTGAGATGATGGTGGATTTAAAAACATTTTAGAGATGGAGCTCAACTTCACATAGACCCAAAAAACAAAGTTTGCCCTCTTAGCATAATTAGGTACCCAGGATAAGGACAAAAAGCATAAGAAAAGTATTATTTCTATTAATAAGAAATTAAAAGTTTAATTATTTGGGTCAATAGAGCATATTTAAAATGAATTGGGAGAATGAAGTCAGGTTTTTTAAGGTCTTAAAATCCCAGCAGAGGAATTAAGATTTATGCCCAGAAATAAAGTGCTATTTGAACATTTTTGAGCATGGGTGATTTCTCAAGTTTGCTTTAGAGGAACCCTCCCAGTAAGATAGGTTGCTTTTTTAATGAGCAGAAACAGTATCACATTCATCTTTGTATTGTCCAACCCTGGTAACATAGCAGTACACAAGTAACATGGGTTGATGAGCCTAAACAAGGGAAGACCAAATCGACATATAATATATGAGAATCAAAACTTGGGTAAATAATTACCTTAAAAACAAAACCATCTCTTGAGCAAAGACCTTCACAAATACTTGCCCCAAAGAGTTCTGTGTAATCAGCTAAAATTTGATTGGCAATTGGTGCTTATTCGTGGACAGCATAAAGTTAGTGTCAGAAGATTGAAAAGGTGAGAAGGAAAAGAAGTAATGGACAAGGGCAATTATATAATCAAGTTGGTGAGACATTCTTTTCCCTCAGTGCATCAGCTCCATAATTTGGAAAAATGTAATGTGTGATACTTTTTATTTTGTTTGCTTTTCATTGTTTATTTTCCTAAGCCATTTTTCTTCCTTTGCCGTGTATTCCATACAACTAATCCTGCAACTCTTCAGAATTTGCACCATCCTGGGATTGTAAACCTGGAATGCATGTTTGAAACCCCAGAACGAGTTTTTGTAGTAATGGAAAAGCTGCATGGAGATATGTTGGAAATGATTCTATCCAGTGAGAAGAGTCGACTTCCAGAACGAATTACTAAATTCATGGTGACACAGGTATCTTAACCATTTCTTTAAACTAGAGGATAATTTTTTGACAGTGAAAGATAACTGCTTAGTTTTTTATTTTAATTTTACTTTTATCCTGTTTTAGAAGCAGCTGTCTTTTATGTTAGCATTGTTTCTTTTTAAAATTTTTCAAATACACTTGACACAATATTTTATTAGTTTCATGTATACAACATAGTGATTAGACATTTATAACATTTACAAAGTGATCACCCTGGTAAGTCTAGTACCCGTGTGACACCATACATAGTTGTTACAATATTATTAACTATGTTCCCTATGCTTTACTTTATCTTTTATCTTTTAGTTAAATATATTGGGGTGATTAGAAACTACACAAAATAATTAAAAAGCGATGTATGTATTTTACATATTCCTAATGTGGGAATTGCTAATCTTGAAGAATAGAATAACACGTACAGTTAAATCTTGATGAACTGTAGCTGGCTTTTCAAATTACTGTATCGTTCAACAGGTTAGATTGGGGTTTAGCTATTATTTTTCCAAACATGGAAAAAATCTGTTTCTTTCAATAACAGATACTTGTTGCTTTGAGGAATCTACATTTTAAAAATATTGTGCACTGTGATTTAAAGCCAGAAAATGTGCTACTCGCATCAGCAGAGCCATTTCCTCAGGTGAGATGTTCTGTGTCATTTTAAGTATCTTTCAACATGACGAAGTACCTACATAACAAAAAGCCATGCTGTAGGTTCATGTATAGAACCATTTTACAGAAATGGTTTTCGGCCTGTAACTGCTAGTGAGGTTTAATACCTGAATAGTTTGAATTCAGATTTTGCTAATTATATTGTTTATTTTTATGAAAGACTTTCTAAATTTAACCAGATCTCAAGGAATACCTTCTGCCCGTAGACTGTTTGCAGTTCACCTCTCTCTGGGTTGGGAATAAAGTGGGGGAGAATCAACCTTGGTAGGTGCTCGTTGCTGAGGACAAAACCAACTGAGGGGAAACCCTGAATTGGTAGGTACTAGGTTTTGATTATCTAGTCGGCAAGAAGCCAGTTCCTCTTCCTCTTTAGAATATTATACCTCAAGCATTTTCACCAAAAGCTATGTAAGAATTACATTTCCCATCACTACCAGTGCTCAAGCACATAGAATACCATTGGTGCACCATGTGTGATGCACTGGTTTTGTTTTTCACTCAGTTAAATTTCATTTCTTTAAAAAATGTTGATCTTGACCCAAATTTATTTCATCACCTAAAAATGAATCATAACCCAAAGTTTGAAAATTTTTTTCTGAGGAAATATGTTGGCAATACCTGTGAATGTTTTTCATGATTGTGTCATTGATGAACCTTCCAAACAGCTAGAATATCTGTTGCCAAACTATTGTTTAAGTACATTTAAAACATGAACAACTAGACAGATGCCTAGAATAAAAACAGCAGATGGCTATTGTACTTGGTAAATTCAACTCAAATTGTCTTTCAAAGAAAAAAAAATGTATTAAAAATTATTTAACCTTTTTACTTTTAAAGAAGTGATCATATTCTTTCTTTTATAATGCCTAAGTGGTTAGAAGTTATCCTTATCATTGTAAGGTCAAAGAGGGTCCCCTAGTAGTTGGTGCAATTTTTTTAAATAAAGTATTTCCATATCTTATCTCAGATCTTCAAAAGAGTATGGGCAAAGGATGCACCCCCCCACAGCTAAGACTAAAACCCCAGCTTTCTGACGCGTACTTTAGTGATCTCTGTTGTTCCACTAGGAACAAAGGGAAAATAGCATCATTTCCTTGACAGTCTTTTTTGCTCAAGTGCTAGCTAGCCATGGTCACACTTCTTTATTCCATTGCCACACTGCCAAGTCATTTTACTTTATCAAGATGTTAGCTAAAATATGGCACTTAACAACAGAATGAAAGAGTTCATATTTATTCATGGTCAACATAGTTCTACTCTTCAAAGACTCAAATATAGAAATAGCCAATTTCAGTAATGACACAGGACAAATATCATCATAAAACCATCTTTGAGTGCCCATATCCCCAAAATAGCATAATTTGAATATACCTTCATCTTTGCTCTACTGTCATTGTTTGTACTACTGATTCATACAGGCCAAATTCCTTTTCTCTCATTTTATATTAATGCTTTCTCTAAAGGCATTTTATGAATGAGGCATTTCCTCTGGAAAGTACTTGGTATTTGCTTATAGAGCATGGATGCATCATTCATCACCAATACCTGAGCCTCTAGATAAGTGTTCTGAGCTCTGCCAAGCTTATCACACTTCCAGAACTCTGTTCACAAGTGGACATGGTAGTGACTGTGGCTACCTGCAGATACAACGTTTTTTCAAACCTAAACATCTAATTAGCCCTAATTGTGTCAAGGCATAGAAAGTACTGTTATTTTTCAAGTAGTCTCTAGCATTACTCTTCTGGCCACATTAATAGTTATCTTGAATACACTTCAATTTTGTTTACTTGCCAATTAATAGTATCCTTGGGAAGACAGATTCTAGGATTAAGCAAAATAAAAAGTGGTTTTTTTAAAAAAATATATTTTTCTTTACTGATTTCAAAGAGGAAGGGACAGGAAGAGACAGAGATAGAAACATCAATGATGAGAGAGAATCATTGATTGGCTACCTTCTGCACGCCCCTGTCGGGGATTCAGCCTGCAACCTGGGCACATGCCCTGACCAGGAATTGAACCGTGACCTTCTGGTTCATAGGCTGACATTCAACCACTGAGCCACGCTGGTCGGACAAAATAAAAAGATTTTAAATATCATAACTTGTTTTTCATTCGGCAAACGTTTATTAAGTACCTTTATATGTCCAGGCACTGTGAATCCACTGGGGATTCAAAAATGAAATACATAATTCTTGCTCACAGATTATAGGAAAGTAATCTCCTTAAACTCCAAATGAGAAACGATCAGCACCCTCCATGTCATCAAACAACTTTGAACACTTATAACACCAGTCTGGTATTTGGCATTCTGGAAGCTAGAAGCTAAAAGTGGTTTTTTGAAAGAAGCTCTGTTAGTAATGAATCACAGGTTATGAATATGTTTTATAATTTCCCTATCTACAGTCATTGGACATCCATAATCAATACAGTTGGCAAGTGTGATACACTATCATTTAGGGATAGGTTAGATAGATAGCTAGATAATGTAGAAGAATATAAAATTAACACCATCCTTTGAATTGCAGGTGAAGCTGTGTGACTTTGGTTTTGCACGCATCATTGGTGAAAAGTCATTCAGGAGGTCTGTGGTAGGAACTCCAGCATACTTAGCCCCTGAAGTTCTCAGAAGCAAAGGTTACAACCGTTCTCTAGACATGTGGTCAGTGGGAGTTATTGTCTATGTAAGCCTCAGTGGCACATTTCCTTTTAATGAAGATGAAGATATAAATGACCAAATCCAAAATGCTGCATTTATGTATCCACCAAATCCATGGAAAGAAATTTCTGGTGAAGGTAAAAAAAATGTTTAGCTCTGTGCCTTTTAGTCTAAAAATATTTGTGACCCCCTATCAGCCTTTTTTTACTTCTTCTTTTATATCTCCTATTCATCTTCCAAATTCTATTAGTTACCTGTTTTTGAGCACAGGCATAGCACTAATCCAGGCCCCACTTGGCTCGTTTTGAATTACTAAAATCTCTGTCCTTTCTACTCATCACAGGCAAATGCATCTTCAGGAAACATGTTTACTTTCATATCATTGGTCTCCCTGTAACCATGCTGCAGCTGTCTCTGTGATATGGCCTAAGCTTACTTCCAGCTTCATCTCCCACTACTCCCCTATACAATCCTGGACTATTTTCTGATGCGGTCTTTTCCCTGCCTACAGTCCCTCCTCCTAGCTATTGTACTCCTGCCTTTTCAAGAACCCCTTAACTGTGGCTCATCTTCCAAGTTCTTCCCTGAACCCCTACTCTAACCTGTGTAAGATCTACCTTGGCTAGTATTTGGACATATTTTTCCTTAAGTATTCTATATTTTTATGATCACTTTTTTTATCTTCAGAACTAGATGGTAAACTCCTTGAAAGAAGACCTATAGCTCAGGTTCTTTATATCTAGAATGAGCTTAATAGTCAATAGACACTCTCCAGTTTGTTTTCAGCTCTCCTGTGGACCCAAACTTTAATTGATACCCAAACTCTAACCTTAAAGCTAAGTTTAACCATAACCATAACCTAAAAGAAAAACCCACTGTTGAGTATGAACTTTTTAAAAAATGTGTTTTTATTGACTTTAGAGGGAAGGAGAGGAATAGGTAGAAACATTGATGAGAGAGATACATTGATTGGCTGCCTCCTGCACACCCCCTACTGGGGATTGAGCCTGCAACCCTAGTATGTGCCCTAACTGGGAAACAAACCAGTGACCTCTTGGTTCATTGGTCAACACTCAACCACTGAGCCACACCAGCCAGGCTGAATATGAACTTTCGGTAGTAACTTATCACCTCAATCGAACCATGGAGGCGGGGTAATGGCCTTGGCAACTTTTCTAGACCAAGCCAGGGACTAGAAAGCAATATGATGTCATTGGAAGGGGGAGGGGCAATAGCTTGCAATCAGCATCTGTTTTATTCATCTTGAAATAACGTGAATACTTAGCACTATGTGCTAAGCACCATTCTAAGCCATTTACATGCATTAAGATAACGCCATCTTCTCCACAACCTTATTTCACAGAGAGGAAACGAAGGCAGAGTGGAATTTAGTAACTGACTCTATCACAGAATAGGTGGCAGAATGACTTCAGCCCAGCCTGGCAGGCTCCACTCTTTTTTTTCCCCCTAAGTTTTTTTCTTTTTTTTTAATGGAATTTATTGGGGTTACAGTGGTTAATAAAATTATATAGGTTTCAAGTGTGCAGTTCTATAATACATCATCTGTATATTGTATTATGTGTTCACCATCCGAAGTCTCCTTTCTCCACCACTTACTCCTCCTTTACCCTCTTCTACATGCCCCCACCCTACCTTTCCCTCTGGTAATCACCATACTGTTGTTTGTGTCTGAGTTGTTTTTGCTTAATACCTTCACCTATTTCACCCAGCCCTGTTCCCTCTGTCAGTCTGTTCGTTGTATCTATGAGTCTCTTTCTATTTTGTTCATTTGATTCCACATATAAGTGAAATCACATGGTATTTGTCTTTCTGTCTGGTTTCACTTATAATACCCTCTAGGTCAGTCGTTCTCAACCTTCCTAATGCCTCAACCCTTTAATACAATATCTGTACCCTTTAATACAATAATAAAATGTAAATATCTGTGTTTTCCGATGGTCTTAGGCGACCCCTGTGAAAGGGGTCGCAACCCACAGGTTGAGAACTGCTGTCAGGGGTCGCCTAAGACCATCGGAAAACATAGATATTTACATTACGATTCATAACAGTAGCAAAATTACAGTTATGAAGTAGCAAGGAAAATAATTTTATGGTTGGGGGTCACCACAACATGAACTGTATTAAAGGGTCGAGGCATTAGGAAGGTTGAGAACCACTGCTCTAGGTCCATCCATGCTGTTGTAAAAGGTAACATATCCTTCCTTTATACAGCTGAGTAGTATTCCATTGTGTAAATGCACCACGGCTTTTTTACCTACTCAGCTACTGATGGCACTTGGGTTGCTTCCAAATCTTGGCTGTTGTAAGTAGCACTGCAATGAATATAGGGTGTATATATTCTTTTGAATCAGTGTTTCAGGTTTCTCTGGATATGTTCCCAGAAGTAGAATTGCTGGGTCGTAAGGCATTTCCATATTTAATTTTTTGAGGAACCGCCGTACTATTTTCCATAGTGGCTTCACCCATCTGCATTCCCATCAACAGTGCATGAGATTCCCTTTTCTCCACATCTTCACCACTTGTTATCTGTGGATTTATTGATAGCCATTTTGACAAGTGTGAGGTAATAGCCCATTTGGTTTTAATTTGCATTTCTCTGATGATTAGTGACATTGAGCATCATCTTTTCATGTTTATTGGCCATCTGTACTAGTATATCCTCTTTAGAGAAGTGTCTATTCAGGTCCTTTGCCCATTCTTTTATTGGATTGTGTTTTTTGTGTTGTTGTTCTTTATAAATTTTGGATATTAACACCCCTTATCAGATGTAACGTTGGTAAATATGTTCTCCCCATTCAGTGGGTTGTCTTTTCATTTTGTTGGTGGTTTCCTTTGCTATGCAAAAACTTTTTGGTTTGATGTAGTCTCATTTGTTTACTTTTTTCTTTTGTTTCCCTTGCCCGAAAAGTTATATCACATATTGCTATGAGAAATGTCTAAGATTTTACTGCCTATCTTTTCTAATAGGGTTTTTTATGGGTTTGAGTCTTACATTTAAGTCTTTCAGTCATTTTGAGTTTATTCTTGTGTATGAATAGTTGATCTAGTTTCATTTTTTTGCACATATCTGTCCAATTTTCCCAACACCATTTATTGAATAGGCTGTCTTTACCCTATTGTATATTCTTGCCTCAAATATTGACCATAAAGGCATGGTTTTATTTCTGGGCTTTGTTTTGTTCCATTGATCTATGTGTCTGTTTTTATACCAGTACCATGTTGTTTTGATTATTATGGCCTTATAGTATAGTTTGATATTAGGTAGAATAATTACCTCCATCTTTGTTCTTCTTTCTCAAGATTGCTTAGGCTATTTGGAGTCTTTTGTGGTTCCATATACATTTTTGGAATATTTGTTCTAGTTCTGTGAAATACACCACTGACTGGTATTTTGATAGGAATTGCATTGAATCTATAGATTGCTTTGGGTAGTATGGAAATTTTAATAATGTTAATTATTCCTATCATTGTCTATACTTTTAACTTGTATTTTATATTGCCTCCTTAATAAAACAGTTTCATGGGTCACTAACATGTTAGCTTAAAGGCCTTTTCCTTGAGGGGAAAAAAATCCTCAACCTTCTACGTATTTCTATGGATTGAACTGCCTTCCAGGCAGTGCCACAGGTTTGGAGTGCTTTGTACTCCCAAATTCATGCTTCTAATTTTGTATTTTCCTTAGCAATTGATTTGATAAACAACCTACTTCAAGTGAAGATGAGAAAACGTTATAGTGTGGACAAATCTCTTAGTCATCCCTGGCTGCAGGTAAAAAAAATGTGTATCTCTTTGTCAAACCTCATTTGAGCAGATCATTGTGATCTCTCTTACCTAATGAAACTATTGTAAGATCAACAGGCTCTACACATCTTAGAATAATGTAAGTTTTCTATAGTGATTAATATGTACTGTGGCTGAATCTCTGAACGTTTTTGCAATACGCCACTGAAGTGCAGAACTGATAGGCAGTTAAACACCCATAAACTGAAAGCAATGAATTTGCCTTTCATGGGGCTTTATGTATTCATTTCACTTTTTTGTACAATGAGCTTAACACATTATTTTCAAGTATATTTTACTTCTAAATAAATTTCTCTTCAAAGGTTCGGATTTGCATTGAAGAGATTGGAAATGCCATTTGAAACATTTGCCTTAATTCCTCCAAAAGCTATTGTATAGATTTTTAAAAAGTTACCCCCAAACTTCAGTATAAAGAGAGAAGCAATACAACTATTGTAAAAGCAGTGAGGGGTAGAATTAACTTAAAAGCAAATGCAATCATAATTATTCTCAGGACCTGTTAAATTACCCTGATAATAGATTCTAGCTAAGCACTTTCTCCTATTTTAAGGAAATAAGTCATAGACCTCTCATAGTATAGAACAGAATGTTTTAGTGATTATTAGCCACCTCAGAAGCCTGAGATAATTTTTTTAACTTTAAAAACTAGTTAATTTCTTCATACTCAGTTTGAAAAGTATTTAACATTGGTAATTTAAAATATTACAAATGGAACTTTATAGCAAGTGCTTATGAGTAGGAGCTTGTCAATTATATGATTACTAGAGGCCCGGTGCACAAAATTCGTGCACGGGGGGGTGTCCCTCAGCCCAGCCTGCATCCTCTCCAATCTGGGGCCCCTTGAGGGATGTCCAACTGTCCAGGTAGGATTGGGCCTAAATGGGCAGTCGGACATCCCTCTCACAATCCAGGACTGCTGGCTCCCAACTGCTTGCCTGCCTACCTTCCTGATTGCCCCAAACCACTTCTGCCTGCCAGCCTGATCACCCCCTAACCACTCCCCTGCCAGCTTGATTGATGCCTAACTGCTCCCCTGCCAGCCTGTTTTTCCCTAACTGCCCTCCCCTGCAGGCTTGGAGCCCCTTTAGGGATGTCCGACTGTCCAGGTAGGATTGGGCCTAAACGGGCAGTTGGACATCCCTCTCCAATTCAGGACTGCTGGCTCCCAACTGATCACCTGCCTGCCTGCCTGGTTGCCCCTAACTGCTTCTGCCTGCCAGCCTGATCACCCCCTAACCACTCCCCTGCCAGCCTGATAGATGCCTAACTGCTCCCCTGCTGGCCCATTTGCCACTAACTGCCCTCCCCTGCTGGCCCAGTCAACCCTAACTGCCTTCCCTTGCCCACCTGGTTGTCCCTAATTGCCCACCCCTGCTAGCTGGTAGTCCCCACTGCCCTCCCCTGCAGGCCTGGTCCCCCCAACTACCCTCCCCTGGAGGCCTGGGCCCCCCAACTACCCTCCCCTGCAGGCCTGGTCACCCCCAACTGCCCTCCCTTGCTGGCCTGATCACCCACAACTGCCCTTCCCTGCCGGCCATCTTGTGGTGGCCATCTTGTGTCCACATGGGGGCAGCCATCTTGTGTGTTGGAGTGATGGTCAATTTGCATATTACTTTTATTAGATAGGATAGAGGCCTGGTGCACGGGTAGGGGCTGGCTGGTTTGCCCAGAAGGGTATCCCGGATAAGAGTGGGGGTTCCCTTGGGGAGTGGGGTAACCTGGGGCAAGGGACCTGTGGTGGTTTGCAGGCTGGCCATGCCCCCTGGTGAACCAAGCGGAGGCCCTGGGATCTGGGATTTATTTATCTTCTGTAATTGAAACTTTGTAGCCTTGAGCGGAGGCCAATGCAGGGCAGGGCAAGCAGAAAGCTTGGCTTCCTCCATCACCCGGGCAACTCAAGCCTCCTGCTCTCTACAGCTCAGTGGCTGCCACCATTTTTGTTGGGATTTATTTATCTTCTATAATTGAAACTTTGTAGCCTTGAGCGGAGGCCTGGGCCCACCAGGGCAGGCAGAAAGCTTGGCTTCCTCCATTGCCTCCTGCTTTCTCCGTGGCCGTAACCATCTTGGTTGGGTTAATTTGCATACTTGCTCTGGATTGGCTGGTGGGCGTGGCTGGTGGTAGAGTGGAGGTACAGTCAATTTGCATATTACTTTTATTAGAGAAGATGGTGCTAAAAAAAAAAGTTGACGGGTTTTGTTTCTTTTATAGTTCATAGTCACTTTATTTATTTATTTTTTTTAGGACTATCAGACTTGGCTTGACCTTAGAGAATTTGAAACTCGCATTGGCGAACGTTACATTACACATGAAAGTGATGATGCCCGCTGGGAAATACATGCGTACACACACAACCTTGTATACCCAAAGCACTTCATCATGGCTCCCAATCCAGACGACATGGAAGAAGATCCTTAATTATCAATGAACTAACTTCAATAAGGAAAGATTTCATTTTATGGACTGATATTTTGCTGCACAACTGTTGTTCTTTGGAGGTTGTCATCTGCAAGGATGCAAAGACATGAGGAAATGTGATAAGGAATCAGTGACACCAATACTGTAGTTCATAATGAGTAGGTACAAAAGGGGAAACAGTGATAATGACACCAAGATGAAGCTTTTCATAAATTTTTAGAGCATAAGAAATAACTGTTTTGTATTTTTTCCTAATCCTTCACTTTAGTACAATAGAGGCACTTAATTTATCTTCCCTTTCCTGTTCTTATATTATTTTCAAGAAAGGGGGACAGATAGGCAAGCTAGGATCCAGTTATTACATAGCTTGACCAAATCATACCAGAGTTACAAGGTTGATTACTAAACAATTAAATTTAAAGAGATATCAGAGAGGCTGTTGGCATATGATTTCCTATAAAGACTTTAAACATTTGTTTAACTGACCCTAGGGGACTGAGGTTTTTTTTTATATCCGCCTAAACAAGGAATGCTGGACTATTTTACCTTTCTTTTTTAGGTCAATCAGGACTCCAAAACAGTGATCTCTTAACTGTTTGGGAGTTGAAACTCTGAATATGCTCTCTACAACATAAAAATTAAGTTGTCACCTTTTGTTATAATAGCCTCTAAGATAATTTTGGACAACTGATGCTTCAAAACCAGGAACTGCTCATCTAAGTGATGAGTTACTATGTATGTCTTCTCATAGCTCAACTCCGCCTCTAATAAATTATGTTCCCACTGACACCACTATGATGCCACAATTAGATTCCAGCATTCAATGGGTATAGATCTAAACTATAATTATATAATTTATCTTAACACAGGGTTGACTAATTTGAAGGAGGAAATTAAATATATACTAAGAATAACACCAGTGCAGGGTCAGTTAAAACTATAGGAAAGAATAGCAAGCTGTGTCCTTTTTTTTCTTCCCTTAGCTTATTGGAAGGCTGTACAGATGTCTAAAATGTTTTTAAATCGGTTATTTTAAACAGTTTGGGTTGAGCATAAAACCCTTAGAAGGGTAGGACTATATGACCAGCAGAGCAAATGAAAGGATAAGTATTTTTAAAACATTTCAGCTCCAGCAGCCAGCTAAATAAGTTTTTTTCTACTCAGATATGTGATTTAAGAGATTAGACTTCATAGCTTTTTAAAAGTTACTAATAGTTTTCCCCAAAAAAATTTATTATCTGGGACTTATAAAATCTATGGCTTTTTGTTTCTTCATTCTTCAGTAATCATTGTAAACTTTTTTTTTCCCCTCCAAAAAGAGCAAAAGCTTTGGAATTAGAAGATCAGGTTTAAGTCTTACAAAGTCTTGGCTCCCTTTATTAGTTATGTGGGCCTGGCCAGGTGACAATTTGTCTGAGCCTCGAGTTCCTCAACCTACAAAATGAAGATCATAATTCTTGCCTCTACCTTCCTCACGGTGTTGTTTTGAAGATATTATATATGAACATAGTCAATAAGTTAAAAACTATAAGTGTTCATTTGTCACTGCCCACTGAACTAGAGATAGCAAAGGAAAAGATTGTCCCTCTTTTAACAAAGACTCAGAGAACTTTTCACAACCTTTTAGTAGCAAACATGCAGTGTTGCTATGTTTTGAGCTCTTTAGATGTTACCTTCCACTCACAACAGTCATGAGCTAAGTGCATAATGAATTCCATCTTACAAACAAGGAAACTGAGGCACAGGGAGATTAACTAGCTGCTGATGTTCACAGTTAGTATTTGAACCCAGACAGTGTGGCTCTAGAGTCCCTCTGACCCTTAGTTATACTACTTCCCCATAAAGGTCCCTGGGAGACAGTCCACGTCCCTCAGTATTTCATTCTCACAGGAATGTGAAAACTCAAATTGTACAAAACCTTTTAAAAATGTGTTTTCCCTGGGATAGATGACTTCCCCAAATTTCTCCAATGTCTGTTTATATCAGTGTGCTAAAAAGGAGTCAGGAGGCATCCTATTATGGTTTTACTACATAAGGTGAAAATTAACTGGAATGGTGTTTGCTATACTTATATAATCAAATGTTACAAGCCATGAAATCATTGCACTCTTTTTGTTGTTGAATGCCTAAGAAGTTTTTTAAATTTGTAAAGGCACTGTCAGATAATTTGGAGTTGAGTAATTACTCCAGATACTGTATAACCTGCATAACCTTTTTTTTTTGTCTTGAAATCAGTTGTGTTTGTATAAAAAATAATTGTGAGAAACATCTGATAATGTACAAAGTAGTCTATAATGACACTGTTCAGTACATTTTTATATTTTTTGTTACATCCCACTTTTTGTAAATATCCTCAAATAGCTTAATAATAAAATGTATTTCCATATCACCATACTTTTTCATGTGAAAACCTGAGCTTATCTCTAGTTGAGATATCCAAAGAAAATGTTATTTGGTTGTGTTATTTCCCCAGGCTTTGGTAAGAGAACTATTTTGGAAATAGTATTTGTAAATGGAACTAATGCTATATTTAAGAACAATGATTTTTTTAACTGCCTAAAATAAATAACTCATTATTATAATTTGATATGCAATTTGAGGTAATTAGAGGTCTCATTTCTTGGAATTAAAGTCTGAATAATTGTAACTATAAATTTTTTAGGCACTACCTTTAAATCATCTGCTACTGCAGCTGCCAGAAGGCTTTAACTTATACCTAATACCAAGTGAACTTCCTAGGTTTTAAGACAGAAGGCATTGCCTGACTCTCCTATTAAATGGTCATTTCGGTTGTTTCCAGTTTTCCACAGTCTTTCTTACCTTCTAAAAATTGTCCCAACCAAGACTTTGAGGGAAAAAAAATCATGGAAATAGAGTAAGGGTGGCTAAGAATGGCCCAAGGCTGGACAAGATGAAAAATAAGGCCTCCATGTTCCTTTACTTTAGAGTGACACACAGAACGCTAATCCTGCTCTCAGTTAAGCCAAAGAAGCAATAAAAAGCAAAAGTTCATCACTGCCAATGAACTCCAATATAGTTCAAGACACATGGCTAATATCCTTTTCCTTTAATCTCACTTGTAAATTTGTGTTGCTAAAATAGCACTTCTTCAGAAAGTCCATGTGTCTGGTATTAATAGAAAAGTTCTGTGAACTACAACATGAGAACTTAATAAAACTAAAACTTGACATTTATCTGAAAATAAGGGAGAATTAGCTCAATTTGGAAACTTATACCTCCTAGGTAGTCTACATTTAACTCACATTATAAATACATGTTTACTGGTTTTACTGTGATTTTTAAACTTTTTTAAATCTAATTTTATTTTTAATTATAAAATTCCCAGAAGCCTGTGGTAAAAAATCCAACACTTCAAAAGAGAACAAAGAAAAATGCTCTTTTCATCCCTGAGACCCTCTTCTAGATTGGGAAATTTAATAGTGATTATTGGGCATCTTTTCCTTCTTATATACAAGTAAGTATCACAGAACAGAAAACCAATCTGTACTAAAATATTCATTTCTGTGGAATTACAAGCATTTCTTTAAATGTAGCTTTTCTTCAAAAAATGGAATCATAACTATAAAACATTTTGCACCCTACTCTTTCCACTTACTAAATCTTAGAGATATTTCCATGTCCGAGCATACCACTCTACATGGTTTAAAAACATATGCTAGTAGATAGTTCTATTTAATCAGTCCCCTGTAAATGGCCATTTAGGTTGTTTACAGTTTTCCAATCAGTGTTCATGTTTACTTTTTAAAATGAAGTATAAATATAGCAACTAGCTTTATTTACTAAAAGAAACTCAGTTTCACATGTAAGAACACATATTTGTTCCCAGAGTTAAAAAAACTTTAAAAGATTAACGTTTAGCCCTAGCCGGTTTGGCTCAGTGGATAGAGTATTGGACTGCAGACTGAAGGGTCCCAGGTTCGATTCCAGTCAAGGGCACATGCCTGGTTTGCAGGCTCGATCCCCAGTGGGGGACGTGCAGGAGGCAGCCAATCAATGATTCTCTCTTATCATTGATGTTTCTATCTCCCTCCCTCTCTGAAATCAATAAAAATTTATTCTAAAAAAAATAAAGTAACTTTAAAAGATTAGTGTTCAGCCCTAGCTGGTTTGGCCCAGTGGATAAGCCTCAGCCCATAAACTGAAGGGTCCCAGGATTCTTGTCAAGGGCACATACCTCAGTTGCAGGCTCAATACCTGGCCTGGTTGGGGCACATGAAGGAGGCAACCAATCAATGTCTCTCTCACATTGATGTTTCTCTCCTCCCACTCTCTCCAAAAATAAATGGAAAAATATCCTTGGGTGAGGATTAACAAGGGGGAAAAAAAACACGTTTAGTTGTATGTATATATATAAAAGGCTAAGCAACCGCCCGACCATCTGACTGGGAGCTGTGATGCGCAATGACCACCAGGGAGCAGACGCTCAATGCAGGAGCTGCCGAGCTGTGATGACTTGGCAGCGGCAGTCATGTGACACACCCTGGAACCAGAGAGGAGGGAGCCTGATTCCGGGGTACATCACCCAAGAACCGCCCTCTCGCAATCCGGGACCCTTCAGGGGATGTCAGAGAGCCAGTTTTGGCCTGATCACCGCAGGCCAGATCAAGGGATCCCCCACCTGCCGGAGGGACCCCACTCATTCCCCAGGTGCCCTTTGAGTCACGGCACTGCTCCAGGTGCAGCCAGCCAGGGAGGGACCACAGGAGATTGGCTCCAGAGTGTGTCCGGCCCCTCTCAGTCCCGCCCCACCAGCCACCTTTTAATTAATATGTGCACGAATCTGTGCACCAGGGCATTAGATGGGCTGTTTTTATTGGCTATGAATAAATAAAATACTTATTTTACCTGTGATATATGAAATTCATGTCCTTTATTTTAGTTTCTTAGGTAGACTTGGGGACTAAAAGTCCAAACTGAAATATCACTGCCAAGTAAGTTCACTAAATCCAGCCACAGGTGATGGAGAAGACTTTGACTTATTTGCATTTATCTCATGGCTTCTACCATGAAGTCTCTGGTGAGGCAGCAAGGCAAAAAAGTTAAATCGTTCTCCCATCTTCTTAGGATTCATTAACATATCATACCCCTGAAGTAAGTGCTGCCTCAGTGATGGCTCGGCAGATTTATCTAAAAGAACCTGAAAAGAAAAGAATTTCTTATTAAAAAACAGAAGGAAGGATTTCCAGTTATATGTAGTAATAATGACTATTAGCTACTCAATAAAGCAGTGTTTAAAATGTTATTTCTGACTACCTGCCTCAAAATCATGGGGTAGTTATTAAAAACATAGGCTGCTATGACACAAACCTATGAATTTGTATGTTTAACAAATGTTCCCAGATGGTCTCATCTACACTGAAGGGTAAAAAGTTCCTCAGAACAGTTGTAACATTCATACTCATAATTGCGGTTGAATTTTCTCAGTGAACATGAACACCACTTGAAAATCTTAATTCTACCTCATACGGAGATGCATGAAACGAAGGCTGCTCCGCCCCAGGCCACCTGGTTAAACTAAACCCTACGCTGCTGGAGACTGGCTAACTACAAGAACATTTAGGCCAGGTAAATGTCTAACTATTTGTTGGAAATACTGTGAACTTACAATATTTAATAATATGGAAATAAACCATTACCTTTAGCCGGACATCAATGCCCATATTTTTTAAAAACGTTTGTTGTTTTATTGGACCCAGAGAAGCCACTGTTCCCTGTGCCATTCTGCGCAAATAACTGAAGTCCACGTCGGCTGTTAGGTCGGCTGTTCCTGGGGCAATTAAGACATCATGAAGCTTGTGGCCACAAAACCCCTTGAACATAATTTTTAAAATGATAAGTTTTTGTCCTTTTATGCTATTATCAAGATTAAAGAAGTGCTATTTTAGTACATTTTATATAACAACCGTTGAAAATACGGCTTACGTCAGTGGTTTACACACTGTTAATGGAGTAGCACCATTTTCTATGTGCAAAACCCAATATAAAGCACAGTGTTGGAGTGCCTGAAGATGCTGCTATCCTTCACAGTTAACATTTTCATGACTGCCCGCGAACAGAGGCGATCTCATTAATCCTCTGGACGAATCCACGTTACCAGAACCTAGATGGTGTTTTATAAAGTCTAACCATCAACCAGGTGCCTCAAAACCACCTGAGGATATGTTACTAGACTCCATCCAGACCTAGTGAATCAGAATCCTGGAGGTAAGGCTAGGAAATCGGCATTTCTAATACACTATCTAGGTTTTTCTTAGATGCCATAAAGTTAAAAATTGAGAACCAGAGACTTAGGAAATGATTAATAGCATCTAGTTAAATATATTTCAATTAAAGTAAATTGAACATAACTGGTCATTTCTTTAAATGAAGGAGGGGTAGAATATTAAAAAAACTTCAGGCAAAATTTTCCATTTGTATATTTAGATGCTTACTAGGATCTATGCAGACCTAGGTTCTGCAACTTAAGGAAGAATGTAGACAATTCACACCCTGTTCAAAGGAAAGTTGGACAATGGAGTTAGGCTTAGGAATAAGATCTAGAGCTAAGAGTAATTATAATGTGAATTAATATTAATTATAAAATAATGTAATACAACATTGTGAAGCACTATAGAAACCAAAGATAAAGATCTTAAATGAGCTTCAAAACTAACAATTGGTAACGAAGTAAACCACACCAATTAAATTCTGACAAGTCGTGTTACTGAATGATACATACTCTGAAGGTATCTGTCTTAGTCCCATCATGACCGTAATCAGCAATGAGGGCAGCACCTCCAGTAAGAGCAATGCGTTGAGAAAGTTCCTGAATAATAACACCAGCCTCGGGGCACACTTCCACATGATCCCTTGTCTCATCATGCTGGTAAGGAACAGTTGAAAGAAAACGCATCATTCAAAAGAACTGATTCCTGCTTTTCAGGTTTTCTGTATGTGCAGGTTTTGCTACAATGAGTGTTTCTTATTTACAATAAAAATAAATTTGTTCTGAATATGAGCATGTTCTGTACACTCAACTTTACACAAGTCATCCTCTTTGTTATACAAAACCCCTTGGTTCTTTGATGCCGTCCACTAAGCTTACAAAGGTATTTCTATAAACAAATGCATCTGTTGGGGCTACAGGCATCCCAATGATAAACTCTATCTAGAAACATCAGCTTATGAACTAGTGCCAATGCACCCGGGGCCTTTATTTCCCAAGATGTTCAGGTATTAACAAAGGGTCCTCAATAAGTGCTTATTAGCTTGAAAAGTGAAATGACAAAATTAATACTCATTAGCTTGACTAGTATGCATGAAATTTCACTAATTCCTGAGATAATGAAAATTTCTTTTTCTTCATTAGTAAAATATACACTAACTCTTGCCCCTCCTAACACCCTATTAGAAATGAAGTATTAACCCTGATGTTTCTGTCTGTAATGGCACAGGTCTAACAGGTACAAAGTCAGACCAACTAGCTTCTGAGTCTCAGCTCTTCCTATTGCTTACTAGAAATAAGTTACTCAACCTCTTGGAGTCCGCTTCCTCAGTACATTATGTATCAGGCCTTGTGTGAGGATTACATGAAACAATAAACCATTAACCCCCCTGCTCCTTTTTTTCTTTTGCTTTGTTCTTTTTTCTTGTTTATTTAGATTTTTTGTTTTGCCCCAGTGCTATTAAATAAATTATTGTGATGTCATTATGAAAACCATGAGGTTAGTTACCTCAGGCTAAGCTGACATATCTCAGTGTACCATGATGACATTCTTACTATCTCAGCCTGCCTTCCAAGATGACAGACTCGATTATCATTCGCCCTATTCAAATGAGAGGAAAATCATCACTCTCTCTCATAAGTGAATACTACTTAAGTCAAGAATTAAAAAGAACCACAAGTCCCAGTGCCAGGAGCTTGGCTCTTAGTAGCTTTATAAATTTGTTTCTCGCTCAAGTAAAATTAAGTAGCCAGAAAAGGAAAAAATAGAAATGTTTACAAGCATTTAGGCTGATATTTTCACTTATGCTTTAAAAAAAAAAAAAAATTATAGATTCATGTTTAAAAGATATTGTGCTTTTAAAACTGATAACTTCTGAGTTAGAAGGTCTTAGTTACAGTCCAAAAAGTAGACATCTTTTTTCTGAACCAGGAAAAAAAGAATAAAACAGGCTATCTAGAGCCCAAACATTCCTGAGAAGAACAGGATTTTTTGAACCCTTAAGCATAACCCTAAGATGAGCTCCTGTGATTATTCCTTAGAGTCAAGAGAAAACAGTAGTAAAATACCATTGTGGCGATCTAGAATCAGAGAAAAAAGGCACTCTCTACCTAGCAATAGAGTTGAGAGTTAAGTGAGAAAATACAGAGTAATACATACAAAGTACTCAATAAATACTGTCACTGTTGTTATTTTACACTGTATTACATTTGTTTTCACAAGTGTCGAACCCTTCTGGTCAAGAGACAATATTGTCAACATTTGACAAGTCAACGGAGAAGGTACGAGACAAGTGCTTATTAACTTTATCTGTGATTGTATAACAGTGAAGGTAACATATCTAAGACATGATTTTAACCATTCTCCTGACTAGAGCCTCTGTACTGTTCACTGTTAATAAAAAGCATCTCACTTGTTGCAAGCAACTATTTCCCCCTATAAAGGAACTCTAAAACAGTAACTCAGAAAATAAGCCTCGGTTGGTAACAAACTAAGAAGAAAAATAAACTTATTCCTACTTGTATGAAGGCTTCTGCTGGGGTGGCACAAGGCGCCAAAACAAACCTCAGTTTATCAGAAACTTGTGGATCAATATCAATGAGTACTTCTCGCCATCCTTGTGGGGTTTTCTAAACACAAAATAATGCATAAAAACAAATTTTTGCAAGTTTGTTCTCAAAACTGTCACCAGCTAAAAGTACTATGGGTTTTCTCCTCTTACCACATATAACATAGATAAGTAATATTTACAGACCACTTTACCACTTAAAAATTATTTCAAGGCTTTACTTCATTTCTTCTAAATAATGAGTAGACTGATAGACACAAACTATTAATGTTGTTTAGATAAGAGGTGGAGCTGTGGAAGATGAAATAAGCAGCCTGGAAAGTGCCCCAAAATGGAAGAGAGACTTAGGAACACCAATCAGAAGTTTTTGCTAATAAATTGCTATATAATACAGACTCTTAGCCTTAGAAGTTGTCAGTACACAAACATTACGACCAAATCTTAAATCTTCCCATAGGAAGAATAAAGATAAATTCTAATCTTTGAAATTTAAAAATATTTGCTAAAAGTAATCTTTACTGTACTATAGCCATTTAGCATCTTACATCCTCATGCATCTTTATCACAGGAGAATTAAGAATTCTTTAATAATTATCCTACGAGAATTAAAAATTCTACTTAATATTACATTTTTGCTTTTCAATTATTTATATTCATGAGAAATTCCAAATATCGTTAACTTCAGCAAGAAATGTTCATAGACTGAATAATTAAATACCGCAAATATTTATTCTTACAACACAAGGCCCTTTGTTATTCAATTCTAAACATGTCCCTTTTTCCAGCATACCTGGAACTTATGCACAGGAAGGACGTCAAAAAATTCATGTGCAACATAAAAGCTGTACTCTATTTAAAAAGTGGAAGAAGAAAAAAATGTTTAAGCATTTTTAAGATAACGAATTGCTTCTTCTGAACATTAACAAAAAAATGCCTAATTCTTTCACTCTTGTGAGGGGTTGTGATCGAAATTCTCTCATTAGTCTAAGGAAAATCATTACCTTTTGGAACATCCTGCAGGTCTCGGTACCAGGAAATTGGAATCCCAGACTTAGTAACACCTTTCATGTATACTGGGGATCCAGCATCTCGCTCTAATGGGACCTTCTCTTCAGTCAGAGTTAATGCTTGAATCTCACTTAATTTTTGGCTCACCTCTACTAGATGTATTGAAATGTCACAGTTTTTCAGCACAGATCCAAGCTGACTAAACACCTAAATAAAATAAGAAGAAAAATTGGCAAAATACAATGTGCTGAGTAGAGTTTTGGTTTTCTAACCACTGACCTCAATAATTTGCTGGTCACAGTACAAGTAATAATTGATTCCAGAGAAATTTATTCTTATAGCCACTCTCCAGCAGTCTATAAGAATCATAGCCTATTAGAGTTATTAAACATAGTGTATATAAAAAAGGAACAGCCCGAACTGGTTTGGCTCAGTGGATAGAGTGTTGGCCTGCGGACTGAAGGGTCCCAGGTTCGATTCCAGTCAAGGGCAAGTACCTTGGTTGCAAGCACATCCCCAGTAGGGAGTGTGCAGGAGGCAGCTGATCGATGTTTCTCTCTCATCGATGTTTTTAGCTCTCTATCCCTCTCCCTTCCTCTCTGTAAAAAATCAATAACAAATATATTTTTAAAAAAGGAATAGTATAGAATTTGGTTTCCTAATGATAAAATTTAGAATTATGATTAACAAATGAAAATAAAAGATTTCCCCATCTTCACCAACACTTGGTGTTGTCAGACTTACTATTTCTGAGGATATAGTGGTATCATACATTATTTTTTATCCTCACCTGGGGATATGCTTATTGATTTGAGAGAGAAGAGGGAAGGAGAGAGAGACAAACATACAGACATTGATGTGAGAGAGAAACATCAATTGGTGCCTCTTGTACACACCCCAACTAGGATTGAACCTGAAACGTAGGCATGTGTCCTATCTTGGAACCGAACGCATGACCTTTTGGTGTATGTATGGGATGAAGCTCCAACCAAGTGAGCCACACCAACTAGGACTGCCTCATCAATTTAAACTCATTTTCCTGACTACCAATGAGTCTGAGCATCTTTTTGTTAGTATTGGCCATGTGGGTTTTCTCTTTCACAATGGGCCTGTTCACATATTCCGCCTGGTTTCTCTATTGAGTTATCTTTCACCTTACTGACTTAGAAGACTACTAGTTCTTTGTTGGTTATATGATTGCAAATAACTTCTTTAACTTATGGTTTGTCTCACCACTCTCTTTATGGTGTCTTTGAAGAACAATAACTTTCTAGTTTCTTTAAAGAACAAAAAGTTCTTCATTTTAATGTAGTGGAAATTATTAACATTTTCCTTTATGGGTTCTGCTTGATATATACTTTAAAAACTTTTTCCCTACTCAGAAGACAAATATGATCTCCCATAATGTCTTCTAAATGTTTTATACTTGTAGCTTTCTCCTTCGCCCCCACCCCCATATTTTAACCATAAAACAGACAATAACTAATCATTCACTGTATTATTCTGCCATATTTTAGTTAAGAAATATGAGATTAAGGAAATAGGAAGACTGAAAGCCTAGAAAATCAACAAAGTTTGCAAACTCAGTCAAAAGTAGTAAGAATCACATACATGAGACTTTAAGACACTCTTTTACACCTACCCTCAAAATATCTCCTGCAAGGGTACCCCGACCGGGACCCAGTTCCACCAGCTGGAAAGTTGCACTTTTCCCAGAGGCCATCCATTCGCTAATAAACCATATCCCTAGCAGCTGTGACAAGAAAAAACGTAAAGTATTATAAAGTATCAAAGTATACCACAATATAAAACTCCATGCAAATACATACTTTATGCCAGAAGGCAAAATGTTTGCAAACAACCATATGTATTTAATATGTCCACATAGTTGCACACACAGGAAAATTCACTGGGACTATGTTACAACACATACTAGTTAGGAAGCTTTAATAACTGGAGAAAATAGTTCAAAGTTACCCTCCGCTACAAAAGGTCCCATGACACAGATAAGACTATCATTGAAAGGTACTAGTATTTGAAAGCAAATAGACATATGAAATATAAATATATAATTATGCCAGTCCTTCATATCATTTCAATAATTACATGGCTCTTACACATAAGCAATATATTTTTTAATACCTGAATTCTACTTCCTCTTGTATACAATTTCTTAGTTCTAAATTGATCAAAGATTATTATATGGAAATAAACTAGAATTCCTGAAAAAAATCCAAAGTTTCTTAAAGGAAGACTTCTACTGTAACTATGGCCATATTATAGTTGGGGGCTTTAGAGCTCATTTTGATTCCAGTAATTCCTTCTGGGGTACAGTCTACCTCTTTGCTCACCCTTGCTTTTGTCTCTCTTCCTTCCCCCATTCTCCTATTTCATCTGGTTCACTTCTTTACTTCCATCTCTTTTCCTTCTCTTTACTTTTGTCCCCCTTATCTCTACATTCCCTTTTCTATAGTGAAGTATAAACTTTTCCTTGCCCATTATACCATTTCCTTTCCTCTGTTACCTTTCTATTCCCTCAATATTTACTACTAAAAAACTACAACTTTTGAGGAATCACAAAAACAAAGCTGTAGAACACTATTATATAGAATAAGGCAACTTGATCTGCCTTCAAATGTTTGTGACATTAGTTCCTTTTATAGTTTAGACATTACCTCCCCAAAGATCTGACTTATTTCAGGTGAAGTAATGAAATCTCCTTTTCCTCCTAGCATGTCACGGTGCACATAATATCCCTACGTAAAAAGAGAAAATGGAAAAAACAATTTTCAAATAAGGCTATTTTTAAGACACCCCTCCAAAATCATATATAATGTATTCAATGAAATAAACAATTACATAGTAAGAAAGTTCTCTCTTCTAAATAAACAAGATAATCACAGTATCTTTACCTAAATTTTAGAAAGTGACAGTCATTTTGCAGAACTGGTAGAAAAGCGGAACATTCCACCCTCCTTCTCTCTCCCTGCTCCTAAAAAACCTATCCTTCCAGCCTCCTCCCCAAAATTCTCACACTTTCTGCTTCAAATTAACCCTGCCTGGTGGCCATGGTGTTGCTTGACTTGGGTGCTGGTTCCATGGAGTGTTCATTATGGGAACATTCATCAATCCTTCCTTCATAAGTAAGCATTTCAGGTGTATTTTTGGTGTGTGTTATGAACCCCACTGGTAGTATAATGAAGATGGT
This sequence comes from Corynorhinus townsendii, assembly GCA_026230045.1. Taxonomy (NCBI): domain Eukaryota; kingdom Metazoa; phylum Chordata; class Mammalia; order Chiroptera; family Vespertilionidae; genus Corynorhinus; species Corynorhinus townsendii. The sequence continues at coordinate 151,749,934 of JAPDVU010000007.1, forward strand.
GGACCCCTTCAGAGAATGTTTTTAAATGCACAGGACATAAAACACATAGGGTTACCAAAGAAAGTAAATGAAAAAGACATAAAATATTTAAAAATAAATATGTGCTACAGTAATATATGTGCTTCTTGATAAAAGTATTTAAAAAAACAATATCAACCCAAAGTCCTAATAAGTTCTGAAGCACAGATGAGCAAATGTCTTGAGATCACTCTGTTGTGATGCAACACTATCAGCAATTTACACTGATGCTAATTAAAGTCACAGGTATTACTGATGCTACTGGTTGTTGCCTATGCTCCTAGTTAGAAAATGCTAAGTTTCAGTTAGAAGTTAACTCAAATAACTGCCTTGCCTAAACCCCTGGACCGTGGGCCACTCCACATCCAACCACAGGCCAAACCAACCCCAGAATTCCACAGGTCTCATATTTCAACTCAGCAAAAGGCAGAACACTCTAAAATAAAAGGACTACTGGCTTTCACCAACTGGCTTAGCGGAGCAGACAAGGAAATACAGGCCAGAGAGCTGTGACAATGTTTCGCCCTAAAACAGGAAAGCTCCCTACCTTCCATTCTCAGGGGAAAAAAATCCAGAATATGCTCTATTTCCAGTCGCCTATTTCCACTCAAGAGTCCTGTAAACTTCACATATCGGACTCAACTCTTACCTTTCCCTACCCTTCGACATTCCCTTTTCCCAGAGAAATGACTCCACCATCTACCATCAGCCCAGACAGAAGTCATCCATCCCTCATCTCATAAATCCAATCGGTTACAATGTCTCCTGAACATCTCTGGAATCTGTCACCTGTATAATGGCACTGCCGCTCACTTGATCCAGCCCCGACCAACTAACATTCATGTATCGGCCCTCAGGTCCCGTGGGTGGCTCTTCCCCTGGAAGGGACCCCGGCGGTCGGGACTGAAGACGCTCGGGCTCCGGTCTGCGTGCACCCCTCCAGGCTCACACCTCGCAAATCGGCTAGGGCGGGCCTGGTCATCGGGCTCCCCGACCCATATACCTGGGCTGGGTTGGTCAAGACCTCCTTCATGTACTCGGCCACAGTGATGGGGCCAGTAGACTTGATTTTGTACACAAGATGCTGCAGCATCGGAGTCACCGGGTTGTTTTCTACCGGCTCTTTCCCGGAGCTGAAGTATTTTCCTCTCCAAAGGCAGGGAATGACTGCGAAAAAAACATAATTAAACGGGGCCCATTAAAAATCTTAGTATTTACACGTGCGCAGCAGCCTGAGCGCTTTCAAAGTGGCTTCGTTAACCTCTAACCACGCCTGAAGCTGAGAAAGAGGACTCCTGTCCGCTGCACGCACACCAGGCGCAGGCACATACTGTGCCCACGACCTCACCGTCGGAGGCTGGACTCCCGTCCCGCCCGGAGCACCTCCGGCGTCCGCAACTGAGCACCCCCACACGATTCCCAAGGCAACCCGGGCTCGCGCGGAGCAAACACTTACCAGCTCGCGCTGCAGCGCGCAACGACCTGGCGCCGGCGTTTGCGAGGACCATCATTCAGAACTTGCCCAGCTGCCGCGAGTAGCCCGGGAGTCGGGATTGTGGTCATTTCCGGGAGCGAACGCAGTCCTGCCGGAAGTGCGTCACCGGACCAACCGGAAGGAACTAATCACAGGTCGCGCGTGCTTTGCTAACCATGGCTGCCGCCAGGAAACCTTTGGAATTCCATGCCGAGCGGCCCTGGGGTCCTGACCGGAGGATAGAAGATTCGGACGAGGACGACGAGGATGATAATGAAGCCGAGAATGGGTTCTCCATGGAGGAAGTGTTACGGCTTGGAGGCACCAAGGTAATGGCCTTGAACTCCCGGAGGAGGGGATCTGGGGCGCGGGGAGTGGTCCTGCGCGTGGCCCCGGAGTTGCGGAGTGGGAGGGCGTCCTGGACCCAGTTCCCAGCTTCGGAAAGTGCTCTGTGCGCTTCCGGCACCACTTGTTTCCCACTGCTCTTTACAAGATGAAAGTCGAATTAAGCGTTTTTATGCTGTCGCCTCAGAATGCAGGCTACCCTCTCACTTTATTGACGAAATATAACGGCACTCCATCGGGTCGAGAGGCTGACTTTTTGGTCCTGACCTCGCGGCATCAGTGTTTTGAACTCCAGTGGTGTTGGAGTTTTCATGTTCTCACCGAGTACAGGCACATGCTCACTGCACACTCAAGGAACTCTGCGCATTCTTGGGATTTACATCCTGATTGTGGGAAAGGGACAGTCCCCAAGCTTTTGAATCATAGTATGTCAGACGCTGCAAAGTGCTGTGGAGAAAAATAAAACAGGGAAGGAGGACATGCACAGTGAGAGAGGGCGTCACAGTTTTCAATGAGGGCGTCGGGGAACCCATCCCTGAGATGTACAAAACCTGAAAGGAAGAAAGGACTGAGCCATGTTTCATGAATAACAGAAATGTCAGTGTAGCTGAGGCAGAGTGAGTAAGGGGAAGAGTAGTAAGAAATGAGGTCAGAGAGGTAAGAGGGTGGGCTTTTACCTGAGTTTGACGAAACCATTGGACAATTTGGCTTATTTTTTGTTAAAGTGAGGGGGTGGAATAGAGGCAGGAGAAATGCACCTTACAGGAGCAGATGCACCGTTTGCTCTGTGCTCGAGCTGTATTTGATTTTTAAGTATGTAATAGATGCAAAAGGGTTATTTTGGTCCGTTTCTTAAGGAAGGGATACATGGTGAAGTCTTTTTTCCCACTTCTAGCTCCAGTCGTGCAATTTACCTTCCAGGAAGCAATATTTTTGTAATTCTTTTTTGTATCTTCCAAGGAAATAGATATGCATGTACATTATTTTTTACATAAAAGGCACTGTATTATATCTATATATAATGTTTTGTATCCGTTTTTTCTTACTATCTATGAGATCCTCCCATATCAGAATGTAAAGTTCTGTGTCATTGGTTTAATGCCCGCATAAATCATTGTGTCTGTTTTAATTTTCTGTCAGTCATTTATTGTGGATACTTATATTGTCAATATTTTGCTATTTTAAATAATGCTTCAGTATGTAACCATGAATACCTATCTATTTCCATATTTGTAAGTGTACGTATAATCAAAATTTGTGGAAACGGGACTGCTGGGTCAAAGGATGTGTGCTTCTATGTATTTTGATTGAAGGTGGCAAATTGCCCTTCTTAGAGGTTGTGCCAGTTTACACTCCCATCAGCCATGTAGGAAAGTGACCTCCCCTCCCTTCCCCTAACAACAGCTGTCATGATTTTATCTTTGCTCTGACAGATTAAAAAATGGATGCATTACTGTGGTTTTAATTTGAATTTCTCTAAATGTTAGTGAGGTTAAGCATCTTTTCATATTTTAAAAGAACCACTCCCTTCCTCCCCCGTGAACTGTTGGTTTATATCCTTTGCACGTATTTCTATGGGGTTATTTGTTACTTCCATAACTGATGTGCATCAACTTTTATATTAATTATTAAGCTCAGTTGCTGTGATATGAGTTGCCAGTGTTTTATCCAGTTTATTTTTTGTCTTCTGTGTGTGAGAGAATGATAAATTTACCCATTCGTTTCTTTATGGGCCCTAACGTCAAATTTGGAAAGGTTTTCCCTACTCTGGAAATTTTTTTTAATTATGTTGTGGGTTTTTTTCTATTTTTTGTTTCTATTTTTTATATTTAAATCTTTGCTCTGTCAAGTATTTACTTTGGTGTAGGTTGAGAGCCCAGACAATACCATGACAACTTTGATTTCAAAGATACAGGTTCACATTAACTTTTGAAGTTTTAACTAAACTGTTGGATTTATAATATTTATTTAACTTTATGTTTTTATGCAGCAAGATTACCTTATGCTCGCTGCTTTGGATGAGAATGAGGAAGTTGTGGATGGAGGCAAAAAAGGAGCAATTGATGACCTTCAGCAAGGTGAATTGGAAGCATTTATTCAAAATCTGAGCTTTGCCAAGTATGCAAAATCTTTCATAATTGCAGAAGATGAACCACCCAATAAAGAAGATACCAACAAAAAAGCAAGCGTATCTAAATTAGATAATAAAAAGCAAAATGCAGAGGAAAATGAAAGGACATCAGTCAGAAAGGTGAAAAACAAGAAGAGACCAGAACAACATTCTGATGAGAGCAATAGTCCTGTACCAAAAATAAAGAAAGATAAACAACAGGACATCTTTGAATTCGTTGAGAGACCGGCATTGTTACTGAAGCCTGGAGGCAGATGGTATGATCTGGAGTATAGCAATGAATATTCTTTGGAACCCCAGCCTCGGGATGTTGTGTCTAAGTACAAAACTTTGGCTCAGAAGTTGTATGAGCATGAAATTAATTTATTCAAAAATAAGACGAATAATCAAAAGGGAGCCTCTTCTACCTGGATGAAGGCAATTGTGTCATCAGGGACCCTAGGAGACAGGATGGCAGCCATGATTCTTCTTATTCAGGATGATGCTGTTCACACACTCCAGTTTGTAGAAACTCTGGTAAACCTTGTGAAAAAGAAGGGCAGTAAACAGCAGTGCCTCATGGCTTTGGATACTTTCAAAGAATTACTCATTACAGACCTTTTGCCAGACAGTCGGAAACTGCGGATTTTCAGCCAGCATCCTTTCAACAAATTAGAACAGTTGTCCAGTGGCAACAGGGACTCAAGAGACAGAAGGCTGATCTTATGGTATTTTGAACACCAGCTGAAACACTTAGTGGCTGAATTTGTGCAGGTCTTGGAAACTTTAAGTCATGATTCATTAGTGGCCACCAAAACTCGAGCCCTTTCAGTGGCTCATGAGCTTCTTTGTAACAAACCTGAGGAAGAAAAAGCTCTTCTTGTGCAGGTGGTAAATAAACTGGGAGATCCTCAGAACAGAATAGCCACAAAAGCCTCCCATCTCTTAGAGATACTGCTTTGTAAACACCCCAATATGAAAGGCGTTGTGTGTGGTGAAGTTGAAAGGCTGCTCTTTCGTTCAAATATCAGCTCCAAAGCACAATATTACGCAATTTGCTTTTTAAATCAAATGGTCCTCTCCCATGAAGAAAGTGAACTGGCTAACAAATTAATAACTCTTTATTTTTGTTTTTTTCGGTCTTGTATCAAGAAAAAAGATATTGAATCAAAAATGCTTAGTGCCCTTTTAACAGGGGTGAACAGGGCCTACCCTTATGCCCAAACTGGTGATGACAAAGTGAGGGAGCAGGTTGATACGCTGTTTAAAGTGTTACACATTGTGAATTTTAATACCAGTGTGCAGGCTTTAATGTTGCTTTTCCAAGTAATGAATTCTCAGCAGACAATATCGAATCGATATTATGCAGCATTATACAGGTAAGTACATACCCTGCCAATATGTAAATGTGAGGAATAGGTAATCTTACAGAACACGAAGTGCGGGCCCCCCCCCCCACCAAGAGAAAACGTAACTGGATTTTAGGGCCCCCTCAGCAACTCCCTACTCACTAACTTGGAATAAGTTCATCTTTGTTTCCCTGTTGGACAACTATGTTACATACTTTGAAAATATTGTTTATTATTTTTTACTAGAGGCCCAGTGCATGAAATTTGTTCATGGGGCGGGAGGTGTCCCTCAGCCAAGCCTGCACCCTCTCCAATCTGGGACCCCTTGAGGGATGTCCTAAATGGGTAGTCGGACATCCCTCTCACAATCTAGGCTGCTGGCTCCCAACCACTCGCCTGCCTGCCTTCCTGATTGCCCTAACTGCTTCTGCCTGCCAGCCTGATCACCCACTAACCACTCCCCTGCCAGCCTGATTGATGCCTAACTGCTCCCCGGTCGGCCCGATTGCCCCTAACTGCCCTCCCCTGCCAGTCTGGTAGCCCCTAACTGTCTTCCCCTGCAGGCCTGGTCTGTACCCCCTCTCCCAACTGTCCTCCCCTGCAGGCATAACTGACCTCCCTGCTGGCCTGATTGCCCACAACTGCCCTCCCCTGCAGACCTGGTCTCCCCCAGCTGCCCTCCTCTGCCGGCCTGGTCACCCCTAACTGCCCTCCCTGCTGTCCTGATAGCCCACAACTGCCCTCCCCTATAGGCCTGGTCCCCGACAACTGCCCTCCCAGGCAGGCCTGGTCATCCCCAGCTGCTCTCCTCGGCTGGCCCAGTCACTCCTAACTGCCCTCCTCTGCTGGCCTGGTCACCCCTAACTGCCCATAACTACCCTCCTGTGCAGGCCATCTTGTGTCCACATGGGGTCAGCCATCTTGGGTCTTGGAGTGACTGTCAATTTGCATATTACTCTTTTATTAGATAGGATTTTGAAAAGTTAAAATACAAAAAAAATACACAAAGATAAAAAAATACACTAATACCACCTAATATTTCAAATTTCACATTTTGCTGTATTAGTTTTAAATATTTTGGGATATTAAAGAGATAGAACTACAGATGCAAGTTTCCCTCGCCGACTCCCCTGCCTGACCTTCAGTGTGGCTCATGTCCTGTGTTTCTTTATTCTGGTAGCCATTTAGTAATTCATTCAACAAGAATTTAGTGCCACCTATTTGCTGGGTACTGTTCCAGGTGCTTAGGATATAGCATAGTGAACAAAATTCCCACCACTAGAGGTGCTTACATTTATATTGGAGAAGTCAGGTGGTAAACAAGAAAATTTGTTAAGTAGGGGAACAGTTGATGGTTAACAGTTTGGGATTTTTCTAATAGTCGGATTAAGATTTGTTTACCAAACTTTGCAATTGACCTGCAACGCACCCATTGAGGGATGATCTTTTAAACAGTGTGGAAACACATTGCAACTGTTTGAGTATACCAAAATATTTTGCATTTCCTTCTAATTCATTTTTATAATTTCACAATCATACGTCTTGTGAGAAATGAAATGTAGTGGTTAACTCTTGGACATAAGCCACACTGTCTGGATTTGAGTTCCAGTCATTAGTTTTCTGTTTAGCTTTGGACAAATTATTTTATCCTCATTATAACCCTACTAAAGGCCTGGTGCACAAAATTCGTGCACGGGGGCGGGTGTGTCCCTCAGCCCAGCCTTTACCCTCTCCAATCTGGGACCCCTCGAGGGCTGTCTGACTGCATGTTTAGGCCCAATCCCATCCTGGCCTAGCTCCCAAGGTTACTCAGCTAGAAAATGACAAAACTGGGACTTTGGTAAGATTAGTGAGTTAATGTATGTTATCCCATGTAATCTTCATATGTGTGTGTTAAGCACTTAACAGGCCTGATACCGAGTAAGGTTTTATTTCTGTTACTAGTGTGGGAAAGTTAACAGAAGTACTAGAACAAGAAGTAATGGCTTCATGCGAGCATATCTGGAGGACTGTGTTAATTCTGGGTCCTATGTCTAGAGGTTTAGATCAGTTGGAGCATCTCTAGAGTTCAGAAACTAGAATAAAGAGAGAATTTAAAACTTAGATGATAGTTGAGAATCCTGTAGAAGAGAGACTTTGGGGAGAGAAGACACGTAATAGCTTTACAGGGTTGAGTATTTGAAAGGCTGTTATTTGAAGTATAATTAGATTATTTTGTTGTGGAGTTTTTTTTGCCAACTTGATTGAGGTTTGATTAACAAATAGAATTGTACATATATATATATATAAAAGTATAAAATGTGATAATTTCATATACATATGCATTGTAATGATTAATAAAGTTCATTAACACATCCATCACCTCACATAGAAACTTGCTGAGAGTAGATGAGAATGCTTAAGATCTTTTCTGAGCAAGTTTCAGGTGTATAATACAGTATTATTATTTTTTTAAATATATTTTGATTTTTACAGAGAGGAAGGGAGAGGGATAGAGAGTTAGAAACATCAAGGAGAGAGAAACATTGATCAGCTGCCTCCTGCACAACCCCTATTGGGGATGTGCCCGCAACCAAGGTACATGCCCTTGACTGGAATCGAACCTGGGACCCTTCATTCCGCAGGCCAATGCTCTATCCAATGAGCCAAACCAACCAGGGCTAATACAGTATTATTATCTACTAAAGGCTCATTGCACGGATTTGTGCACCGGTGGGGTCCCTCAGTGTGGCCTGTGCCTCTTGCAATCTGGGACCCCTAGAGGGCATGTTGGACTGCTGGTTTTGGCCCCATCTCTCTGGAGTCCGAAATCCCCTGAGAGATGTAGTAGTACACGAAGCAGCAGGTGGCCCGGGAGGAGCCCATGCTGCTCTACTCATCCCAGCCCTACTGCACCTGCCGCCACCGCTTGATAAGCTCGTGGAACAGCGCTCCTGCTGTGGTCAGTGAGCATCTGCCCCCTGGTGGTCGGTGTGCATCATGGCGACTGGTCATTCGGTCACTTTGACTGATACATATATATAGACTAGAGGCCTCATGCACGAAATTTGTGCAAGGGGCTTTGAGGACCGAGGAGGGAGCCCTTGCTGCTGTCCTGGCTGCCGCTCCAGCCCTCACAGCAGCAGCCCCAGAAGGACATTCGGTCTAATTAGCATATTTGCTTTTATTATTATATAGTCACCATGCTGTACAGTAGATCTTCAGAACTTTATAACTGAACGTTTATACCCTTTGACCAACATTCCTCCATTTCTACCCATTCTCTGTCCCTAGGAACCACCAGTGTTCTCTGCTTCTGAGTTCAGTTTTTCTTAAGGTTTCACATATAAGTGAAATCATACAATAGCTATTTTTCTTCACTTAGCATAATATCCTCCAGGTTCACCCGTGATGCAAATAGAATTTGTTTTTCTCATGGCTGAATAATATTCCATTGTAGTATCACATGTTTATCCATTCATCTGTTGACAGACACTTAGGTTGCTTCCATACTTTGACTATTGTGGAAAATGCCATGAATATGGGAGTGCAGATATCTCTTCAAGATACTGATTTCATTTCCTTGGGCTATGTACCCAGAAATGGGGTTGCTGGGTCATGTGGTAGCTCTGTTTTTAATTTTTTGAGGACTTTCCATAATGCCTCTTTCAATTTGTATTCCTACCAACAGTGTGCAAAGGCTTCCTTTTCTCCATGTCCTCACCAATGTTTGTTATCTCGTCTTTTTTATAATAGCCATCATAACAGGTGTGAAGTGGTTTTGATTTGTATTTCCCTGGTGATCAGTGATGTTGAGCAACTTTTCACATACACTTTGGCAAATTTATCTTTGGAAAAATGTTTATTCAGGTCCTTTGCCCACTATCAAGTTTTTTGTGGGTTTTATTTTTTGTTGTGTTTTTTGTTTTGTTTTGGTTTTGCTATTGAATTCTATGAGGTTCCTTATGTATTTTTTATATTAACCCTTTATTAGGTTAATGGTTTACAAATATTTTCTCCCATTCCATAGGTTGCCTTTTTATTTTGTTGATTGTTTCCTTTAGTTTCACTTTGCTTTTTTTGCTTGTGGTTAGATTATTATGTTACTTCAGTTGGCAATAGTAAAACAATGGTTGGAAATTATACAGGAGCAGATTTCAGCTATAGGTAAAGAAGAGATTTTTCTGGTAAAATTTTGTCCAAAATTAGATTGGGTTCCTAGTGAGAGAGTAAATAATCCACAACTACTAGATATGTTTCATAGCCATTTGCTATGGAATGAACCATTTATTCATTCAATAAATATCAAGCACTTACTGTAAGTGCCAGGCACTGAGGTTACAACCATGAATAACACAGGCCCACTCCCTGCTCCATTGGACTTTGGAGGGAAAAGGAGAAAATGGTAACGAAGTGTATTAAACTGTGAAGAAGATGAACATGGGACTGATAAAATAATAGAGGAACCTGATTTAGATATTATGGACATGCAGGCAGTTGGGGAAGAACATTCTGGGCAAAGAGAATAGCCTGTATGGAAGGCTGTTACACAGTATATTGGACAAGAGATTCTCAAGGCCTCACAATTTAATTTTCTAAACAAGTAATGGTCTTCACTAGAACCATGTGGAGGAGATTTTTTGGTCACCCAGCTAGTAGATACAAGGATAAGAACCCAGATTTAGTCCACTGCTTTCATAGGTCAGTTTTCATTGTTTGGTCTTGGATTGGCGTTTCATGCGTGGTTCTGTATCTATGGAAAATTATACTGTTAGGGCTATGCCCTCTTAGTCTAGAGCAGTGGTTGGCAAACTGCGGCTCTTTGGTCCCTTGAGTTTTTAGCAAAGGCCAGCTTAGGAGTACCCTAATTAAGTTAATAACAATGTACCTACCTATATAGTTAAGTTTAAAAAAGTTGGCTCTCAAAAGAAATTTCAATCGGACTGTTGATATTTGGCTCTGTTGACTAATGAGTTTGCCGATGACTGGTCTAGAGTATGGAGAACCGCTTGGAAAAGAAGAAAAAAAAAGTGTCTTTTTTTCTGTGATTCCCTCACCCCTACCATCATGGTTCTTTTTGTCCTGGTCACTGACTTACATTTTCCCTCTTGGCAGAAGTGATCTCTTGCTCTAAAATAAGTAGGAAAGTTATCCCTAGCTAAGATGAGGTTAGTAGTTTCCTCTAATATGTGGCTGCTGGTTGTAGAAATGTTTTATAAATAAACAGTTAATCTTGTTTTTGTTTTACAGGAAGATGTTGGACCCAGGGTTAATGACATGTTCAAAGCAAGCCATGTTTCTTAACCTTGTCTACAAGTCTCTGAAAGCTGACATCGTGTTGCGTAGAGTGAAGGCTTTTGTGAAGAGGTTACTTCAAGTTACTTGTGAACAGATGCCACCATTCATATGTGGATCTTTATATCTTGTGTCTGAGATCCTGAAAGCAAAACCAGGGTTAAGGAGTCAACTAGCTGATCATCCGGTATATTTTACAAATGCTTTTTAAATTGAGTGGGTTCTGAGATAGATTGGTGTTTTTCTTCTTTGCTTCGATGATAGTAACTTTCTTAGTTGTCTGGAGCATCTCAGTTGGGACAGCAGTTGAGACAGACCTGAACTCAAGTCCAGGTATACAATTTACTAGGTGGACATATTGCTTGACTCCTTTACTCCTAATAAACCACACGACACTAAACTGCATTAATAAGAGGTAATTATAGATGGTTATAGAGCTAGCAGATCTCTTAAACCTGTTTCCCCTGTTGTGAAATGAACATAATAACATCTACCTGATAGGGTTATTTAAAGCATGTCAGAAATTTGTTTGAGGGCTCGAATGTTTTTATGTAATAAAGTCCCAGAGTCTCAGGGAAGGATACGTTCTCCCCTCCATCTAAATTTCACTGATGGATAGAACTTTCGTGTTTCACCAGAATTGCAATAAGCGACTCTTCTTCAAAACTATCTCACCAAAAAAATTGAATACAGACTTCCAGTTGATTGACTCAGATTAATTAAACCACTTTTTCAGGAATCTGATGATGAAGAAAATTTTATTGACATAAAAGATGATGAAGACATAGAAACATTTACTGATGCAGATAAAGAAACAGGTACAATGAAAAAAGTTGAGACAGAAGAAACTGTGTCTAAAAATCATATGGAAACCAAAAAATCAGAGTCTGCATCTTGGGTACACTTTGATAATTTGAAAGGTGAGTTTTTTAAATAATAAATTATTCCCTTGAATTTTTAAATGAGGAAATTGGTTTCCCCTTTGATCTTACTAGAAATTAATATAGTTTTAGAACTCCTCGGTATTGCTTTCTTAAAAATGGGAACTCTTGTAACCTTATAAGACCTTAGAAGTACATTTTTAATATAGTGGATAATTTATTAATAATACTACAGATAGCCCTAACCGGTTTGGCTCAGTGGATAGAGCGTTGGCCTGAGGACTGAAGGATCCCAGGTTCGATTCCGGTCAAGGGCATGTACCTTGGTTGTGGGCACATCCCCAGTGGGAGGTGTGCAGGAGGCAGCTGATGGATGTTTCTCTCTCATCAGTGTTTCTACCTCTCTATCCCTCTTCCTTCCTCTCTGTAAAAAATCAATAAAATATATTTTTAAAAAATACTACAGATAGTAAATACACATTTTAAAGTAATTGAAATCGTAGAAATTAAAGCAAGTACCTTTTGGAGCTATGAAGATTTAATGGAAAAACTGGACGTGTTAGGTACACAGTATATCTCCTTTCCTTTAGCTATTAATGTCAAAGTTTATATCTTCAAACCAGTTTTAGTTTCTTAATCTTTATCTGTATATTTAAGGTTTCTTAGCCTCAAGCATAGAACATATATGAAGATATCAAATATGTGTACATGAAAGTTTGATTTATAAACAAGTGTTTGGTTAGATATTGTGAATTATGTGTCAGTTTTGGTTCTTTTGTTTGAGCATCATATTCACCCTCTACAGGTAATCTTTTAGGAATAAAAACTGTGAGATAGAAATTTTAGGTTTTTCCCTATACATACACAAGCTAAAGTAAGTCTATTAATAGAATACTAGGGCCAAACAAAATCTTAGAAACATAGTCTCTTCATTTGAGGCTGTGAATTCTAGCCTTGAGGATCAAGAAATGTGCCAGACCTATTTCTTCAAACTTGTTGTGGGACTCGTGGTCAAATTATTTTCTCTCCAAATTTCAGTTAGCCTGTGAAGTATAAAAAGTTTGGTAGCGATCAGGAAAGTTCTTAAAAGAAATCCACCAGTTGTCTTAAGGCTAAACTGAGAATAACTGAGAATAAACTGAGAAGGATGATGAGCCTGTACATTGTGAAGTAGGCAGTTCATAGTGTGTTCTGAAAATCCTTTTTTTCAATTGTTTAATCCCGAGCTTCTGAAAATGTGAAGAAAATGTAAAACCTGTTCCAAGTGAGACTTATTTCTGGGCATAATTAAATTACAAATATTTAGAGCACTCTAACGTTCAAAAAGACTTTAACCTTATTTCATCTTCAGGTTACTTGCCATCTTGATACTTATGACCTCGTTGATCCAGAATAGGCACCTTTTGTTTTTATTTGAAAAAGGGAGAAGTTTTGGAGGCACCTTTTAGGAGTTGGGATAAACATGCTGCCTGATTTATGCAATAGCAAATGCTAGCTTGGGTACCAAGATAGATTCTTGAAGGGCCTTGGAGTTTTTAATATAAGTAGGATACCTGGCTAATTAAGAATGTTGGGAATTATATCTGTTGGTAACAACATTAAAGATGGTGGATTTAGTGATATCTTGGCTAGGAATAAAGCATTTGAGAAATACTCTTTTTTTGGTTCTCAGGTGGCAAGCACTTAAACACATATGATCCATTCAGTAGAAACCCTTTGTTCTGTGGAGCTGAAAACACAAGTTTTTGGGAACTCAAAAAGGTAAAATAATTTCAATTTGTCTTTTCAATTCACTTATGCTATATATTTGTCCTTATGGATTTATTAACACTTTAAAGTTTCCATTTTTCTTGCAAATTAATAAATATAGGAGTTGTTATTTAGACTTGAGTTAATTATCATAAGGAAGCAATCTGAAGTACGTCCGTCACACAGCTGTAATGCTTTTTAATACATACTTCTTTTGCCTCTGATAAACATTAATTTTCCATATTTACACCATCTGCATTCACATATAGAAAATCTTAAATAATGTGCATGCAAAATAAGGATGTGGTACCTGGCTATAAATAAGTTTTGCTTTTTGTAGGTAATTGCATATAATAGCTCTTTAAATAGTTAAATTTTGCTTTTTGCATTAGATACCCCTGAAAAGTTTCATGATGAAAGTACTTTTTGCAAATAAAGTTACTTTTTAAATGTGTAAGAGTACCTCATATTTTTAATAACCTGTGATTTCTCATGTAAAGCAAATAAGTGTCTTCCTATATAGTGATTCTGAAAATGTGGACACAGACTCCTGTGGGTCCCTAATCCTTTTTCAGCAAGTCTGCAAGGTCACAACTACTTTCATACTGATACCAGGACATTATTTACCTTTGTCACTGTGTTGAAAGTGGCACTGATGGTGTAAAAGAAATGATGGATAAAACTGTTGGTGCCTTAGCATAATAAAGACTGTAGCACGAAGCTATACTCACATCTATTATATTCTTTACTGCCACATACCTGCACATTTTTAAAAAGCCAGAATCATGTAAGAATAACAAAGAAAGAAAAAAGGTTGATTTTTTTATTATCTTGACCCTACAGTACATTTGTTTTTAATGTTCTGTGTGCACACCTAAGTGTGAAACTTGTCTCATCTCCCAAGGACAGGAGGCTGGGTATTTGGGAGACATTGTCTTAAGCATGAAGAAAATCTACAGTTGTGTAAAAGCCTATTAATAAATCCTCCTTTTCCCAACTACATATCTGTATGAGGCGAGATTTTCTTCATATATCTCAACTAAAGTAACATGAAATATGGAAGTAGATGTGAGAATCCATTGTATTCTATTAGCTAGTTCGGAAAACTGTAAAATAATGCTACCCTTCTCACTAATATTTACTCTTAAAAATAATTTCCGTAAAATACATTATTATGTAATACGTTTATCATTACTTTAAACTATAAATAAATGTTTTAAATGTTTCAATTTCTAGTAAAGTAAATAATAATAGGTATATCCCACTTACATTAAGGAAGCTCTTCAGGTATTTGATTTTTAAGTATATTAAGCAACCCTGAGACCAAAATTTTGAGAATCATTTTTCTAATATATTACCTTTTTTAATCCTTAGGGTTTTCTTAAGTAATCTATAATTTTAGTAAGAGTTGACCTCATTCACATTTTTCTTTTTAGTTATCTGAACATTTTCATCCTTCTGTGGCTCTATTTGCAAAAACTATCCTTCAGGTAAGTCTAAAATATTCAAAAGACATGATATAAGAAAAAAAAAGTAATCTAGTTTTCGAAAATAAGTTGGCCATGCAGTATTTTCTCCACCAGATAAATTCATATGCATTTGTCTGCTGTTGTAAAGGAGCAGTGACTTAATACAGAACAGCAGTTAAGACTTCCCACTCTGAGATGAATGGAAATACAGGATTTTAGAAAACCACAGTCATTTATTACATTCTGGCTCTTCTCTAGAGAAAGATTGCCCTCTCCTATTTGTCACTTAAGGTTTAGGTTTCTGGTTAATGGTTAGATGACCTACAGTATTACTATTACTTACCTACTCATATAATTAGCAGTGCATCATAGAGATTGTATGAGTGTGTTTAATTTGCATAGTCCCTGGCCAGGTGGTTCAGTTGGTTGGAACGTTGTCTCATACACTGAAAGGTTGGGGGTTCGATTCCAGTCAGGGCAAGTACAGGAGGCAACTGATAAATATTTCTCATATCGATGTTTCTCTCTGTCTCTCAAAATCAGTGAAAATATCCTCAGGTGAGGAATAAGAAAACAAAAAAAAAAATGTGCATGAGAGAAACATTTGAAGTCATTTATTGCAGATTTGTGCCTTCTACATATTGTAATAGATGCTTACATTTTCCTCTTTTTTCTTATCTGGATGCATATATATAAATATATATAAATGTAAGTTAAGTCCTGAAATTCCCCTCACATTTCAGGGAAATTATATTCAGTATTCAGGGGACCCACTGCAGGATTTCACACTAATGAGATTCTTGGATCGATTTGTATACCGAAATCCAAAGCCACATAAAGGCAAAGGTATGCTTCTATTTGATGAATTATTCAGTTTTTACTGTTGCTGTTTAATATGAGCACATAACTACCTAGGTTTTACATTATACCACCTTGATTTTACATTTCAGAAAACACAGATAGTGTTGTGATGCAACCAAAAAGAAAACATTTTATAAAGGATATTCGTAGTCTTGCTGGTAAGTATTTATAAAATACTTTTTAATAATTTATAAAAGCCTGAACAGTTGAAACTTACATGAGAGTACAAGTCAATAACAAATAAATTGTGCTATTCTTTGCTCCACTTTAACAGAATAAAACCTAAGCACCAGAGACATTACCCATTTTTTGTTACCAAGAAGGTGTAGGCCTTCTTAAGTCTGCTGTGTCTGGGCCTTTTATTTTTTAACTTTATTACACAAAATTTCAAACATATCCAAAGTAAATAAATAGTATGATCAACTCCCCAGTCCCCAAAGACCATCATCCACCTTTAACAATTATCAATATTTTTCCATTTTTGTATCATCTGTAGCTTTATCAGTGATCCCCCTATATATATATATATATATGTGTGTGTGTGTGTGTGTGTATATTTCCTTTTAATGCGCACGAATACACACACACACGAGGCCCGGTGCACGAAATTCATTCATGGTGGGGGGGCCCTCAGCACTCCTGCACCCTCTCCAATCCGGGACCCCTCGGGACTGCTGGATCCTAACCGCTCACCTGCCTGCCAGCCTGATCCCCCTAACTGCTCTCCTTGCCTGCCTGATCCCCCTAAACTGCTCTCCCCTGCCTGCCTGATTGCCTCTAACCACCTCTGCCTCAGCACCGCCACCATGGCTTTGTCCAGAAGGATGTCCAGAAGGACATCTGGAAGGTCATCCTGAAGATGTTCAGTCTAATGAGCATATTACCCTTTTATTAGTATAGATATGTGTATGTGTATACACACACACACACACACACACTAGTGTCCTGCTGCATGGATTCGTGTGCATTAAAAGGAAATTACATAGAAGGTGGATGGCAGGGCGGAACTGGGCAAAACATGCCAGCACACCCTGGAGCCAACCTTCCGTGGTCCCTCTCCAGCCAGCCGCACCTGGGGCTGTGCACTGCGGCTCGAAGGGTGTCTGCAATGTGAACGGGGTCCCTCTGGCAGGTGGGGTCCCTCGGCCTGGCCTGCGGGGATCAGGTCGAAACTGGCTCTCCGACATCCCCCGAGGGGTCCCAGATTGTGAGAGGGTGGTTCTCCTCTCTGGTTCTGGGGTGCATCACCCAAGAAACTGCCGCTGCCAAGCCACCGCAGCTCAGCAGCTCCTGTGTTAAGCATCTTCCCCCTGATGGTCAGTGCGCGTCATAGCTACTGGCCAGTCAGCCAGTCGGAGGGTCACTTAGCCTTTTCGATAGATAGATAGATAGATAGATAGATAGATAGATAGATAGATAGATAGATAGATAGGAATTACTATCTTTTACAGTTCAGACCATCTTAAGTTTCAATATGGGATAGCAGAAAACCCCACACAGTTCTGTCCTAGAGCATCATGTTAACTTAGTGGATCCATCTTAGGATCTAATTCTTAGTTTTTCTATTCAGAGTTGTCATTTGTTTGCATACCAGATCCCAACTCCTTTTTGTCCAAAGGCTAAGGTGAAAATACACCTAATAAATCATTTCCAACTGACTTATCTCACAGTGGTCCAGAGGTATGAAAAGACTTACCCAAACTTAATAGGGTTAGAATTAGAAGCCTAATTACCTTTTATTCAAGAGGAGTCATAAATTTTTATTCCGACAAGGGAAAACTAATATTGTAGTTCCTTAGTCTTGTTTTTCAGTTTTCCTCAGTGTTAAGTAAAATCATGGAGAATTCTCTGTTTGTCTTTGCTTCCTATTCCCAGAATGGCAGGCATTGTTATTTTTCTGAGATGAAAATGGCAAGTTTAAAGAAATTATTAAAAGAACTCTCTGAGTTTTTATGTCTCTTGAAATTCAGACATGGGATGCAATTAGACGACTATGAGAGACCCTGTCCTTTCACTGTGATGTACTATGGGCTAAGTACTGCCAACTTTTCATTCTAGCTGATCATCAGTTTCATATGTTGGGTCTCCTCCACACAGACTTTTCCAGAGATTGTTTTTTGCACTCTAGGATCCCTTTTGCCCAACTTCCTTAACATTTTGAGACATTATGATTGTATTTAGTCTTAAGAGCTTAAATAAAATAAAAAAGATTGCTTTAATAAATTAAAATTTTTAACTGAATTTTTCTAGTGAACAGTAAGGAGTTCCTTGCAAAAGAAGAAAGCCAAATACCAGTGGATGAAGTGTTTTTTTATAGGTAATATACTTAATACAGTTTCATTTGGGGAACTTAAATGTTTAGATTCCATAAAATGCTTTGTTAACATAGGCCAACCTTGGAAATATCGAAGGTCATTATGTGCATACTAGAGGCCTGGTTCACAGATTTGTGCACTGGTGGGGTCCCTCAGCCTGACCTGTGCCCTCTCTCAATCAGGGACCCCTCAGGGGATGTAGCAGTGCGTGAAGCAGCAGGTGGCCAGGGAGGAGCCCAAGCCGGGCTGGGCGCTGCTCCACTGCCCTCATCCTGGCCCCACTGCACCTGCTGCCGCCACTGCTCAGTAGCGATGCTGCAGAGGCTGGAGAGGCTTCTGCTGCTGCAGCTGCGTTGGCCAGCCATGAGCCCGGCTTCTGGCTGAGTGGTGCTCCCACTGTGGGAGCGCAATGACCACCAAGGGCAGCTCCTACTTTGAGTGTCTGCCCCCTGGTCGTCAGTGCGCATCATAGCAACCAGTCCTAACAGTTGCTTAAGCTTTTGTATCAACCTAACAAAAGAGTAACATGCTAATTGACTGTACCTTCGCGATGCCCACCACCCAATCATGAGTGAGTATGCAAATCAACCCAACAAAGATGGCAGGTTAATTTGCATACACAGGCACCAAGCAACTGGTGGTGGGGCGGGGTGTTCCACACCACCCCAGCCACTCTGGGCCTCTGGGCCTCTGGGCAGCGTGGGAAGGCAGAAAGGTGGCTCTGGGCCAGAGCGGAAAGGCACCTCCAGCCTGGAGCAAAGGTGCTGCCAGCAGCACTGGGAAGGAAGGTCCATTCTTGCACAAATCTTTGTGCATCAGGTCTCTAGTGTG
Source organism: Corynorhinus townsendii (assembly GCA_026230045.1). Classification (NCBI taxonomy): domain Eukaryota; kingdom Metazoa; phylum Chordata; class Mammalia; order Chiroptera; family Vespertilionidae; genus Corynorhinus; species Corynorhinus townsendii. The sequence continues at coordinate 151,768,610 of JAPDVU010000007.1, forward strand.
TGTGTGTGTGTGTGTAGATAGATAGATAGATAGATAGATAGATAGATAGATAGATAGATAGATAGATAGATGCCTTGCAGTAGTAAAGGAACTATTATCTGGTTGGTTAATTCAGCTTGATTTCATATGCTTTTTTAAAACATTTTATGTAAAGAATTTTGAGCCTATGATCCCATCTGCAAAATGCTAAGTTTTGCTGCACTTCATGATGACAGGTCTAACTGGTAAAATATTGTGAATAGAGGTCAGCCACATTTATTATAATATTCTAATACTTTTTTATCATTAGGGTTGACCCTGAAACAACTTTTTACATATGCCATTCAATTAAGATGAGTTGAGGTGTTTTTATGAAGAACGTAACCTAAATATTTGTAATTTATACTTTACATTTTGGAGGTTTCCAGTTGTTTTTGCAAAATTCAAAACTTTTTTCTATAATAAATACAAATTTTAGTCATTTATATCCAACTGAGTTAACAGCTTTTACACTTGTTCTGGTGACTGGCCAATAGGTGCTTTGATTATAATAAAGTAGGCCCTTTAGTAAGATTATTAAAGATGTAACATGAATTTTATTTTAGGTATTATAAAAAAGTTGCTATTGTTAAAGAGAAACAAAAACGGGATGCAGATGAAGAAAGTATAGAAGATGTGGATGATGAGGAATTTGAAAAGATGATTGGTAATTTGTAAAATAATTTATTACTATTTACTTATAGAACCATGGAGTATTAGTTGTAGAAAATTTATTTAACTAAGAATAGTTAATTAGTTAATAGTTAATTAGTAGTTTAAAAAATTTATTTAACTAAGAATACCATGCAAATCACAATGAAGGATTAAAACATATTTTGGGGAGATATGGTAATTCACCCACATTTGCTGCAGAAAAATATGTGATTGTTCTTTGACAATTTGTGGAGGAAAAAAATTATATTTACCTGAGCATATTCATTCTTAAGGCCAAATCTATAGAAGATAAACCATTTTTACTGTTGCTAACTGCCTTGCATTATTGGTAGCAATGGTCTACTACTTAATCTATTTTATCTTTATACTCCACAGAGCTAGAAATTTTTAATTAAAATTTAGACTGAAACAGGAAACATGGGAAATTAGAAAGGCTTACGTTGAGTTCACTTAAATCGTTCTGATGGAGTAAAAAGGACAGCAGTTGCTAAATATTTATTTGATATTTACCATCTTCCTATAAAACTGTAGAAAGAAGGTGAAATTATCTGGAACCCATTTTAGTTGAGGAATTTAATTAAGGCCAGAATATTCACAGGTTTATTTTGGTTTTTGTCATAAACAGAAGAATCATGACTGTTAATTGGTTCAGAAATAAGACATGTCAACTTCGTTTTCTTTGCTATATCTCACACTTTATATATTGTTATCTGGCAGATACATTTGAAGATGATAACTGTTTCACCTCTGGAAAGGATGATCTTGATTTTGCTGGGTAAAGTACATTTCTTCAATATTTTTTTAACTGTTTTCTCAGCATTTCCCAATGGCCCCTCAGAACAGTAGAGATATTAATAAACTTGGGGAATGGATCCAGTGCTTTCATTCTGGACCTTTTATAATGCATATTAGTATATTAAATAAAGGCTCAGACCCTTCTGTAACTCTCCTTTAAACCTGTTACTAGCCTAATACTTCTGGTAGGCACCAAGCCACATTTTAGAAAACCGTCCTCTTTTACATTACAAGTTGTTGTTTTTCTTCAGCAACATGAAAAAGAAAACAAAAGGAGCTAAGGGTGAGCCAGAAGATGAAGATTCAGAAGATAGTGATGATGACCTTGATAACTTAGATGATGATGAAGTTTCATTAGGAAGTATGAATGAAGAATTTACTGAAATTGATGAAGATGGAGGAACTTTCATGGATGTGTTGGATGATGAGAGTGAGGGCATTCAAGGTAAGCATTTTAAAAATTAAGACAGAAACAAACTAGATCTTCATTTCTTCTTCAGCATATCTGTGATATATATCTGTTGAGCTTTTATGTTGCTTTCTTTTTAAAATTTTATTTTTTCCAACACCATTTATCCCTCTTCCACCTCTCCCCTCCCCCCAAATCACCACAGTTGCCCTTTTTAATGTTAAAATAGTAATTAGCATTTTCTAAAAGTTAGTATCATTTAGCATAACCCTATAGCAGTCCTATTGCTTTTAAATTACTTACTAGCACATTTTTTGGTAGCAGACCTTAATGATGAAGTGAGCTCCGAAGTCAATTCTAATAAAAGCAAGAGGAAAAGTGCAAATGATTTTGACTTTGCTGAATCATTTCAAGGTAAGAAAATGCATATAGTCCCTTTGAAACCTAAGCAGTGTGCAAATGAAAGTTGTTATTCACTATTCTTTTGGGAAATTAACTTTTCTAAATTTCTGGTAGTACAATTAGTTTGTTTTTATAATGGATAGTAACATTTTTATGTGAAAATTGTTATTTCCCACATACACCTTTACTTTTTTCTTCCTGAATTCTTTCCTCTTATATCTAAACATCTCTAGATGATTTCTGTTTAAACCATTCAATTATATGTAAGCCCTGGTTTTTCATAGATACCTTTTGCCTTTTCTCAACTAAATCTTATTCTTTGCCATTTGACCCTTCTGAAAATCCATGTTCTTTATTAATTTTATTTTCTTTTTTTATGAGATCTGCCATCATGCTTCCATGTCAAAACAATTCTAACCTCACAAATATCTTATATAAAACAGATAGGAATTCTTTCAAGTATATCATAACGTTATTTTAAAGTAGCACTTTTAAGGAACTAATAAAAGAAAAAGTACTATCATCAACCTTAAGTTTTTGACAAAAATATAGACAGCAATCATACAATAAATATTTTATCCCACCATTCTGTGGGTAAGTACACAAGTGCCCTGGCTGGTGTGGCTCAATTGGTGCACCAAAAGGTTGCCAGTTTGATTTCTGGTCAGGGCCAGCTAAATGCCTGGTGGGAGGCATGCAGGAGGCAGCTGATTGATGTTTTACTCTCACATCCATATTTCTCTCTCTCTCACTTCCTCTCTCTCTAAAAGTTACTAAAAATCTTAAAAAAGGAAAACCCCAGGCTTGTGCTTTTTTTCACACTTTGCCCCTCTAGCTTCTGCTTACTAGTACTGATGAATAAAAATAGATTTGCAAAGTTAAAAACAGAACGACAATATTTTTTTTAAATTAAGAAATACTTAAAACTTTTGACATTAAATATTTTGACAATAAATATCAAAAAAAAATAAAAACTATATATTGGTAGTAGTAAGATTTTTTATGCCTACAAAATTTCTATCAGCTCTTTCAAATATTGCCAACAATCATAATATCTTCCACACTTTGTTTTCAACTGAGTGCTGTAAGGTCACATGTTAATAGTAGCAAATGCTTAAATATAAGGCAAAGTTTTTCTCAAAATCATCTCACAGGAAATAAATGTTGCTTTAAAACAAGTCCTACTGAGCCTGTCATTAAAAGATACTCTCTCAGTAACCTTATTTTTTTAATGATCAGTACTGTTTTCAGAAGATAATAGTCTGAAAGAATCTCAATCCATAATAGTTTTGAATGCCAATTAAAGTGTACCTAGTAGAATTGATTAAAACAAAAAAAGAAGCAAAGGAATTTCAGACTTATTGATTGATCCTGAGGGCTCCACCTTAATTTGCAAATGTGGGGTATTCTTAAGGATAATCAAACCTTAAGGAAACTTTTAAGAAAGCAGTGCAGCAGAATTGTTTACTAATTGAAGTTATAGATCTGTACCTGAGATGAATGGAAAAAAAAACTTTCCTAATCCTATGCTAATGAGCATTTTAGCCTAAGATAAAATATTCAATAATAGTATTGTGAACAATTCTTAAATAATATAACATACATTTCACTTTGATAAAAATATAGGTAAAATGCTCTAGAAGCTATTTTATCAAAAGTGGCTCTGGTATATTCACGTAAACACTTGTACACAATTGTTCATGGCAGCATTATTCATAATAGCCAAAAAGTGGAAATAGCCCAATGTCTATTGACTAATGATTAGATAGGAAAATATGGTATAGCCATGTAATGGAGTATCATTCAGCAGTAAAATGGAATGGAGTGGTGGTACATGCTATAATATGGATGAGCTTCAAAATTGTTATGAGAAAGGGAAAGAAGCCAGATACAGAAAACCATTTATATTAAATTAGGGGCCCAATGCACAGATTCGTGCACCTTGAAAGGAACTGTGATCCACGAGGCTGTGGTGGGCACAGGAGTGGGTCTCTGCCCATCCTCCGTGCCCCTGCCTGACCCGTCAGCAGCCCCACTCCTGCTGATGGCACGGAGCAGTTGGGGCCGGCACCAGCAGCAGGTGCGAGCAGCAGTTGCTGCCCCGATAGCCCCTCAGGAGCAGGGGGCGGCAGGACCGCAGTGCATAGGAGCAAAGAATTTTTAGTAACCACCAGAGGCTCGCCCTGATGACAGCAACCGGCACAACCGCCTTGGTCTGACGCTCCCACTTACCTGCTCCACCATCTTGCCTGCTGCCAATGCCCACCATGGTCCACATGCGCCCCCTGGTGGTCAGTACATGTCATAGCGACTGGTTGTTCCGCCATTTGGTCTATTTGTATATTAGGGTTTTATATCTATACAGCCAGCCAGAAAAGGCAAAGCCTTCATGGGAAGGATCATGTTACTACAGATGGACACTAGGGATCTTTTGGAGTTTATGGGAATATTCTAAAATTGTATTGTGATGACAGCTGAACAACTCGGTAAATTAACTGAAATGTATTGAATTATACAGCTGAATTTTATGACAAATTTTATTTCTTAGTACAGCTGTTTTAAAAAAGTGACTCTGACCCTAGCCAGTTTGGCTCAGTGGATAGAGCATCGACCTTCGGACTGACTGGTCCCAGGTTCGATTACAGTCAAGAGCACATGCCCAGGTTGCGGGCTTGATCCCCAGTGTGGGGCAGGCAGGAGGCAGCCAATCGATGATTCTTTCGTCATTGATGTTTCTATCTTTCCATCTCCCCTCCTCTCTGAAATCAATAAAATATATATATATTTTTTAAAATAGTGACTCTAGTAGTGCCAGAGACATTGATGTCAAAGAAGCAAATTGGATAATATTATTTCAGGAAATGGATAAAAGCTATTTGTAGTTAATATATTTTTAGATACTGGGGTTTTAAATGTGTGAATTAAAATTTAAGTATTAAAAATAGATGTTTTACTTTTTTATATATTTTGAAAAGTTTACATATCCAGAATTATAGGTGTTTTTTTAAAGGCGAACCACTTTATTCTGAGTGGTGTAAACAAAACTTTATTTATAACATAATAAACATACTTTCCATAAATTTCTTTACAGTTAGTCCAAAGAATAAAACCTCTGGCTTAATTAAAATTTACATTTTGCCTTAAATATTCCAAAATCTTTCCATGTCAACTTTGGAAATTTATTCGTGCCTGATACTATAAGATAGGGTAAACCGTGATCAGTGGCCAAATCTGAAAGGCAAGAAGACAGAAAATCATCTGAACAATTCTATTAAGATACATTTTTTTAAAATAGTATATACTGAAAATCATCTGAACAATTCTATTAAGATACATTTTTTTAAAATAGTATATACTAACTCTTAAGTACATATCTGTGTATGTACCAGCTACCTAATGGTGTTAGAAAATCATTGCAAATTTTGTATTTTATCCCTAATATAAATTTTTTTAACAAAGTCATATTGAAAGATTTATATTTTTCCAAAATCATCGGATTTTACAATTTAATAATCTAGGTTTATACTTCTTTTAGGACCCAGGAAAAGAAAGAAAAGAAATTTCAGTGACTCCAACCTATTTGTATCTGCTGAAGAGGTAAAGGATAATGTGCTACTTTGAGAAGTTAGCTTTCAACATTGTTTTAAGTTTTCTGATAAATGTATGTATTCCCCCACCCCAACCCCCCGTTTTTTGTTTTTTTTTTAAGTTTGGCCACCTATTGGATGAAAATATGGGATCCAAGTTTGACAGCATTGGCATGAATGCCATGGCTAACAAAGATAATGCAAGTAAGTAACTTGAATTTTTTTGCTAAGTGACTTTATGAATGCTTTTTACACATTTTAATTTTTTCTGATATTCATAGTTACTGGCTTCTGTTTTTTGCCAGTAAAAAGGGTTTAGGGGAAATAAAATCTTTAGAGCATTTGTTCCTTTCCTGTCCTTGTCTTTTATAAATAAAACGGTAACCTTTGACATTAAATACAGAAGGAAAGTAACAAATAAGCAGGGGATTTGCATTGTGGTTGGGAAACAGCTGTAGACCCTGGCAGACCAGCAGCTCCTGTTACTCAGTAGGATGTTCTGTGGGGCCTCCAAAAGTCTACCGTGTGGTGTGTTCTCTTTCTTCTCCCCCAAAGGTCTCAAACAGCTTAGATGGGAGGCTGAACGTGATGACTGGCTACACAACAGAGATGTGAAAAGTATCATCAGGAAAAAGAAAAGTTTCAAAAAGAAGAGGCCAAAAACCCCTCAAAAAATTAAAAAGCAAAGAAAATGAGTGTTTTCTAAATAAATTATAAATTCAGATTGTACTTACTCCTAACTTTTGCTGTTCAACCATTTTTCTTGATCTTGCACTCTGACTCCATACATTCCAGAATATTCAATGGATTTGTAATAAACTATAAATAAATTTAAAAATAGTTGTCATTTATAAAATCATGTAAAATAATTAAAATTAAACACTATTGCAAAATAAACTTTTTTCCTTTCTTGCTGGTATTTCATGTAGAAGCTCTAGAACCTGTACTAATCATTGTAATGAGCACTATTTATTAGGCAAATACTGTGCTGATTACATAATGTTACCTCATTTGGTCCTTACAACGATTTGTGAAGTAGAGATGAACATCTGTACTTGACAGAGAAAGAAATAGCTCCAAGATGTTAGCAAACCTGAGACTGGTTTTAAACTAAGCTATGGTTTGATTCCATCACACCCTCAGGTATGCCTCATTCCATAGTCTACATTCTTAACCACTGGAAGAATTAAGAATCCAGCCCATGAACTAACTGCTCTCGTCTAGATAACTCTAGGTGAGAATTTTCCCTACTCTGTTCTCAGAAGGAGCCAAAATAGGGATGAATAATATTTTTTTTAATTAACATCACAAAATAGTCATTTCGCCCTTAATTGTTCATAAATTACTAGTTTATATAGATTACCTGAAAATGTCTTTTTGTAGTTTTCTTTTGAATTAAGAGAAAAGTTATAAATACCTATGAGATGAACAGGTTACCTGAAACATACCTTCCAAGATGAAGGGAAATTTCTTGCTCATTGTTTGCCTAAAATCTGATGAAAAAAATTTTTAAATTAGACATGATTAGAGATTTATTATATTAAAACATGCAGCCATATTTTAACCTTAGGGTATATAAAGTAGGGATCCCACGGATTAGAAATTTTGGTTAAGGTCCTGGTAATCCAGGAACTATATCTTTTTGAGTCTAAACTGCACTTGCATATAGCCTTCCATAGTTATTTAGGAGTTTTAACATTATTGACCTATACATATGATATAATTTACTTAGAAGTGGCATTTAAAAGCAAGTTTTCAATGTTAATGTGTAACTCTCTTATGTAACTTTATAATTTATTTTTATGGATGCAATTTTACCTTGTTTTGGAATTAGAAATAAGACTGTACAATACCCAGTTTTTTAAGTTGATCTTAAACTTTAATTCGCTTTTAAATACTATTTGGATGTTTTCTTTTATACCCTTACTTATAGTTTAAAAGCATAGAGACTGCCCTAGCCAGTTTTTCTCAATGGTTAGGGCATCGGCCCGGAGACTGTAAGGTCCTGGGTTTGATTCTGGTCAAGGACACAATCCCTGGGCCCCAATGGGGGCCAGTGTGGAAGGCAACCAATCAATGTGCCTCTCTCACATTGATGTTTCTCTGTCCCTCTCCCTTCCACTCTCTAAAAATTAATGGAAAAAGTATCCTCGAATGAGGATTAACAACAAAGCATAGAAACTGAATATCCAGTAGCATCATGGAACTGTTCTGGTCAAGTGCTTTTTAATAAAACAAATGACAGGTTTCAAAGATGGCCACCACTGGGGATTGCTATTCCCTGCTTGAGTAAAAGAGAAAGCAGCACTTCCTAATTTAAAAGTTTGTGAGCCGGGCCGGTGTTGATCAGTGGTTGAGTGTTGACCCATGAACCAGGAGGTCGCGGTTTGAAAAAGTAAAAACCTACTTGAAAAAATAAAGTTTTGATAGCTCTCAGAATTTCACCCCACAATAGGTCAAAGCACTTTAAAGGATAGCCAGGGCATGGAAAAGGTTTTCAGTGCCTAGTACTGATGCAGAACTCTGCAAGCCTAAGAAACTGGTTACTTTGACAATTTGGCTATGCTACTCTCAGTCTACCAAGTAGGGAGGTGCATTTGCTATATCTGTGCTCCCAAACTAAGCCAGACTAGGGACACTAGCTGGATTACCACCCCTGCACTAGGAAAACCCAGGGAAGTGTGAAACATACTCCCTAGTCTGCAAACAACTTTTTAGGAGGAAGTTAATCATTTACAGTAATTAACACCTAGTTTCCCCTTGGCCATAAAAAAGCCTAATGACGCTGAATCTGAGAAGCAGTTTCTCTAACAATGCCATTTAGCACCTAAAATGCATTAGCAAACTATACCCCTCTATAAAACATTCACTTCTGAATTGTCATTACCTTGGCTTGTGTCCATCTTATTAAACAAAATATATGCTCCAAATACGCCCAGAAATTCCGCCACTAAAACTCCTTTAAAGATCTTCTTTGCCAGTGGTTCCAAAGTGCGGACCATCCTAAGTTGAACAACAAATAGACAGGAACCTAAATGAGCACATTAAAACGTAACGCCACTTCTGTGAAAATAACTCCATTCCCGGTTTGGTGATCTCAGTATTTTGCTATTGTCCTGAGCATGCTCTTGGTCACATTGTTGTCTGTCCTTTGTGCAGATGTGTTCTCTAATACTCTGCAGTCCCAGCTCAGCTCACTGGCACGCCTTTAGCCTTTACTCCGTTCACTCCTGACTCCTTTTCACAACCCCTGAGGGTGGGGAGGTAATTAAATACCCTACCTTTGTATTATCCTACTAAAATCCTTATCAGGTGTCCCCCCAATATTCCCTTCTCTCATTTTGATAATGTGATCCCTGGGAACTAAAAGATTAAAACTTTACTATTCTTACCAAAAAAAAAAAAAATAAAGCCGGGGAAGTGAAAGAAGAAAAAAAACAAACTTATAATCACCAGGCAGGTGAGTGGGTGAGGAGTTGTTTTGCTGTTCACTACAATGCTGTACATTACTAACAGGAAATAAGCCCTCATCAGCACAGGGAGCTCTCTTGGGGGTATTTTTAATGTTGAAGGGGTGAAAAGAACAAAACAGCCTGCCTGTAGCCAGACTCACAGTATAAGGAATCCCAATAAAACATAATTTTGTTTTGTTGAAGAGAGTGAGGTTAAGGGTTCAAACAATAAAGTCAAAAAAAACACTGTATAATCATTCACCTTTCTTGAAAATCCTATATAATAAAGCAGTAATATGCAAATTAGCCCTCACACCCTCACAAGATGGCTGCCTACAAGGGGAGGGGTGTAGTGAGGGACGACCAAACGACTTAACAAGCAGGCTGTGTGGGCGACCAGGCCAGCAGAGGGGGGCAGTTGGGGGCGACTAGGCCAGCAGAGGGGGGCAGTTGGGGGTGACCAGGCCAGCGGGGGTGGGGTGGGGGGTGGCAGCAGTTAGGACTGACCAGGCAGGCAGGCAAGCAATTAGGAGCTAGCATCCAGATTGTGAGAGAATGCAGGCTGGGCTGAGGGGGACCCTGACCCCCTCCCCCTGCACGAATTTCGTGCACCAGGCCTCTAGTGTGTGTGTGTGTGTGTGTGTGTGTGTGTGTGTGTGTGTGTGTACAAACACGTTTTACATTGCAAGTCCCTCAGCTTCAGATTGTAACGAATGATAAAGACCCCAAAGGCATACTGTCCACAACCAAGTTAGGTTACTAACTTGCAGAGGAGAAACAAGAGCAGACAAGCTTTTTGAAGCTGGAACGTAGGTGACGTTTCAAATAAAGCCGTCCTCTAATGGGCTCAGAGAAAAGCAGGGCTGGGAACATGGGGTTAACGTCACACGGGGCTGAGAAGCGGACTCAAGGCACACAAGCTTAAGCCAAGGCTCAACCTGGCATCCGCAAACCCCTCATCTGTGCACCAAAGCGGGAACTCTACACGGCTCGGTATCTCCAGGCAACACCCTGTCACGCAGCAAGGTCTCAGTCTAGATGTTGAGCAAGATTCCTCAGCCACATCTTTCCAGGTTCCCACCGCCAAAAGCCTCGCAGCCTGCGAGGCGCCTGCGCGCGACCTCAGGCTGGCTACCCACGATCGTCAGCCCCTCTCATCTCCTCGCCGCACCGCATCACCTGCGCCCCCTGCTCCCACCGTCTGCCCAGCTGCCCGGTGCACCCTGGCTGCCCCCGGGATCTCAGGGCACTCCAGCCGGCCTGCACCGCCCTGGACGCGGGGCCAAGGTCGCCGCGCAACCCGGAAACACTCGGTCAGTCCGGCGCCGTGAGCGGAGAGACACTGACACCCGAGTGTCCTCAGCATGACCCCAGTGTCCTCAGCATAACGAGGGACCCCCCCAAACTTCCCGTACTCCCGCTCTGGATAGCCCAAATCTAGCTCCCGAGCTAGTACCCCGCCCCGCTATCTTACCTGAGTCGCGTGCACTAGGGGCTGCGCGTGCGTAACGGTTGGCAGAGCCCCGCCCCTCCCGTGTTGACCCCGCCCCCAGGACGTAATTAGCATTTATTGTTCTCTGTTAGGAGCCTATCTTGACTGTGGCCTACATACATTAGTTTATTTAATCCTCAAAACAACCCCATGCTGTGACTATCTCATTTTACAGAGAAGGGGAAAGGCTTACCCTGCCCACAATCGCACAGCCTATAAAAGACAGAACTCGGATTTGAACCAAGGACGCTAACTCCAAAGCCTGTGCTCATTCTTCTCACTCTTCAGCCCAAAGTGTGATGGTCTCCAAGAATCAGCAATATTGACTTCCCCTGGGAGCTTGTTAGAAATGCAGATCCACTGGCTCAAAATCTGCTTTTTAGCCAGATCCCTAGACAATTCTATTGCAAATTAAAATTTGAGATGTATAGCCCATAATACCCTGTAGGAGGATGAAGGGGGATGGGAGGGTGAGAAAAGGGATATAAAGGTCTACTGAGGTACCAGGTGCAACGCAAAGCCTGGACTGTTTTCCTGTCAGTAATGTACAGTATTGTGAACAGCAAGACAACTCACCCCACCCACTCACCTGCCTGATATTATCATTTCTTCCTGTTTTTTTAACTTTCTCTGTTTCGTTTCTTTTAGGTAAGAATAGTAAAGTTTTAATCTTTTAGTCCCACAGGGTGATCACATTATCAAAACGAGAGGAGGGAATATTGTGGGGAAGGGACACCTGATAAGGACTTTTTTGTCACCTGTTCTCTCTCTCTCTCTCTCTCTCTCTCTCTCTCTCTCTCTCTCTCTCTCTCTCTCTCTCTGTCTCTTAGACTAAAACACACACAAATTATTTAAAAGAAAAGAAGTTAAGTAGGAATATTCTCTTTAATCTCAGGGAAAGGAGCTTTAAATAAACCTCCTATGCTACTGTCACCAGGGCCAGGAATCAAGTCAGGAAGCACTGTCTGAGAGGTCTACCCCCACTTACCCTGGGCCTGATGGACCCGGGAGCTGAACTGCAAGCTGGGATCTCACAGGACCTGGGGGGGCACCCCGCACTCAAAGGCAGGCCAGTGCAAATGCATCATGTAGCCTAGGTCCGTAGTCGGCAAACTCATTAATCAACAGAGACAAATGTCAACAGTACAACGACTGACATTTCTTTTGAGAGCCGAAAACCGACTTCTGCGCATGGGCCACGAAGTTTCAATTGCACTGTAAGTGCGCGCCCACACGTGGTATTTTGTGGAAGAGCCACACTCAAGGGGCCAAAGAGCCGCATGTGGCTCGCGAGCCGCAGTTTGCCGACCCCTGGCCTAGGTTATTTTGCGATCATTCCTGCCACTGTTTCCTCCCGTCATGCATACCGTACAACTAGAGTGGAGTAAGTAGAATTGTAAGGTTGACAGGTTGCCCTGAACCTAGGCAGACTAACAAGAATCAGAGCTCTTATTACCAATTCAAAACAGCCCTGAATCCTCCTATAACTATAGGCATTAAGGTCAGAACGGGATCCAGCCATACTATCTTTTTTAATGTTTTACGCACTGAGATGCAAGCAAAGGACAATAACAACGTTTGAATTAATATCTTAAAGTCTATCTTCTCCAGGGGAACAAAGGCTCTGTGCAATGGAAGGGACAATCCCAGTAAGCAGCTTGGCAGAGAGTCCAGTCCTAACCCTTTTCCTTTCAGGGAGGAAATTCTGAAATACACAACCTTCCCACCTTCAGTGAATAGCATCCTCTTATTATGTAAGGTAATAAGACCTTCGAAGGGGAGTGCTGTTTGGAAATGAAAACAGAGCAAAACACTCACATATGCTAATTTTACCTTTTTACAAACTTAAAAACAAACAAACACCAATCACAACTATAACAAAACCCAGACACCTATTCCTAACTAGGCACTCTCTTTGGTCAGTTCTTCCTCTCAAAATGGAGATTAAAAGAGATTAACTAAAGAATTTATAAGCATACATGCATTGCCCATGGATACAGACAATAGACAGTGAAGGCCTGGGGTGGGATGGGAGGTGGGTGGAGGGGAGCAAAAGGGGAGAAATGGGGCATATTTATAATACTCTCGATGATAAAATAATTTTTTTAAGAAATGGAGATTAAAAGTTCCCCTCTCACATCTACCACTGCCTCGGTAAGATACTTTCTGTTGACATAAAGTTTCCGCCATTCTATGATGCATGTGTTTTCATAGGCTTACATTTCTGAAATTGGAAGGCATCTCACAGTTGCTGTGTACATTTGACACAGTGATTTCCCAAAATGCTGTTATTAAATAAAGTCTTCTAGAACCCAGGGAATGTATTTCCCGTGTGGTCATAAAAACATCTCTCCTCAGAAGGTAAAAGTTTTGGGTTTGTTTGTGTGTGTGAAAAGTCCCATGGCCTCGTTTCTTGTAGCTCATGAAGAAGCACTAGGAAAGCAGTGGCGCTAACTAAACCTGGGACCTCTAAGAAAGATCTCACTGCAATTGCCTCTTTGCCAGGAAACTCATTCCAGTTCCAGCATTCCAGTTCCAGCTCCTCAAACACCTGACTCTATTTAGCTCCATAAAACTCCGGTTAACCTACCTGGGAAACGGTAGCAACAGTAACACTGATTTCAAAGGGCTGATATGAATATGAAGTTACATTAAATCATCTATTAATCTTACCAGCGTGGCAGCAGGCCTGGTACACACAAGCGATCAATTTTTGTTAGCCATTATTAAATGATGTTAGCTATTATTTTAACCAATATATGGATGACTGCAGCAGCTAAGTATACATATCCAGGAGTTAACTTCTTAAGTTTTAGCATTAGTTTAGAGAAAGGTAAATACAGTTTTTAAAAAACTATGTTTCTGGGGCCAGAGGGGATAAAAATGAAATGAGGAGGAGGAGGAGCAGGAGGAGGAGGAGAAGGAGAAGAAGAATGATGTAGAGAAGATAATGGGGGAGAGAAAAGAAAAGCTCGGCATATGTTTATGGATATTTGACTTAAGAAGAGGACAAAGCGGGGGAGAAACCAAGATGGCGGCATAGGTAAACACCTAAACTGCTGCCTCGCACAACAATTTCAAAACTACAATTAAAAGACAGAACGGACACCATCCAGAACCACAGGAAAGCTGGCTGAGTGGAAATTCTACAACTAGAAGGGAAGAGAAAAGCTCATGGAGAATTGGAGGAACAGCAAAGGGTTGAGGTACGGCAAAGGGTCTTTGTGCGCGCAGAGAGGAAGGGTGGCTGAGAGCCTGGCTGACTTTCTCTGGTGGGAGGGGGAAGGAAGCCCCCAACTGCACTGAACCCCAGTTCTGACTGCACTGAACCCCAGTTCCGGGCAAAACCCCGTGGACCCAGGCTCATACAGGGGGAGTCTGGACTGTCAGGTAGAGAGAAAGGCACTCGGAGACTCGGTGACCCAGGGGAGACCCCAGTTCTGACTGCACTGAACCCCAGTTCCAGGCGAGCCCCTGGGGACTCACGCTCTTGTGGGGGGAATCTGGACTCTAGAGTGGAGGCTTGAGAGGCGGGGAAGACAGAGGTCTGGAGGCGCGCGCAAGCAAGGGCAGGGCTGACGGGAAGCCAAGACTGTCTGCTCAGCCCTGAGACTCCACCCCATCCAAGCTGAGCACAGAGGCTTTTGCAATTTGGCAAGCTGATCCTATAAGGTTGTCTCCAGCACCGAACTTCTCCCAGCGTAGACACAGCTAGTGAAAATGTGGCGACAAAGAAACAGATCACTAACGAAAGAAATGGAGGAAAACAAATGACTGAATATAGAATTCAAAACCTCGGTTATAAGGCTTTTCAAGAATATCCTAGAAAAGGCCGATAAATTTAACGAGACCCTCAAAGATATGAAAAAGGACCAACTAGAAATTAAACATACACTGACTGAAATAAAAAATATTATACAGAGACCCAACAACAGACTAGAGGAACGCAAGAATCAAGTCAAAGAATTGAAATTCAAAGAAACAAAAAACACTCAACTGGAAAAGCAAGAAGAAAAAAAAAAATCCAAAAAGTTGAAGATAGTGTAAGAAGCCTCTGGGACAACTTCAAGCGTACCAACATCAGAATTATTGGCGTGCCAGAAGAAGAGAGAGCGCAAGATACTGAAAACCTATTTGAAGAAATAATGACTGAAAACTTCCCCCACCTGGTGAAAGAAATAGACTTACAAGTCCAGGAAGCGCACAGAACCACAAACAAAAGGAATCCAAAGAGGACCACACCAAGACACATCATAATTAAAATGCCAAGAGCAAAAGACAAAGAGAGAACATTAAAAGCAGCAAGAGAAAAACAGTTAATTACCTACAAGGGAGCACCCATATGATTGTCAGCTGATTTCTCAACAGAAACTATGTAGGCCAGATGGGAGTGGCAAGAAATTTTCAAAGTGATGAATAGCAAGAACCTACAACCAAGATTACTCTACCCAGCAAAGCTATCATTCAGAATTGAAGGGCAGATAAAGAGCTTCACAGATAAGAAAAAGCTAAAGGAGTTCATCACCACCAAACTAGTATTATATGAAATGCTGAAAGGTATTCTTTAAGAAGAGGAAGAAGAAAAAAATAAAGATAAAAATTATGAACAACAAATACATATCTATCAACAAGTGAACCTAAAAATCAAGTGAATTAAAAACCTGAGGAACAGAATAAACTGGTGAATATAATAGAGTCAGGGGCATAGAATGGGAGTGGACTGATAATTCTCAGGGGGAAAGGGGTATGGGGGCGTGCAGGAAGAAACTGGACAAAAATCGTACACCTATGGATGAGGACAGTGGGGGGAAGGTAAGGGCAGAAGGTGGGGTGGGAACCAGGTGGAGGGGAGCTATGGGGGGAAAAAGGAGAAACAATTGTAATAATCTGAATAAAGATTTATTAAAAAAAAAAAGAAGAAGAGGACAAAGAGTAAATTTTGACTCAGGAAGTGTACTAATTAGGATACAGGCTAAATTACTGTAACAAAGAGACTAAAAATTCAGTGGGTCCAACATGATGGACAATGGACTTTCAAATACCGTTTAGAAGGTTAGTTATGTGCAGGGTGGGTCATAGGAAAGTGGCTTTTTTTCACCAGGTTGTTCAGTGAGCCGGGTTTCCGCTCTCTTGGTCTATCATCCCCGGAGGGCTGTTTTCTGACTTTGCAAAGCTGGCTGGCCAGCATCATGCCTGTCCCACAGGTGTGAGAAAGGGAATAGAGAGGAATTAGAGAACAGTCGATTGCCTGTGCTAAGGACATGGCCAGAGTTGCACACATTACTTCTGCTCACCTCTCTCTAACCCCAGGGCCACACCAAGCTGCAAAGGAGGTGAGAGTTACGGCTCAGTTTATCCAAAGGAAAAGGCATCGCCCTTCTATAAACCTTACAACTCTGTTGTTAAATAGGTCAGGAAGAGCACCTCTCATTATCCCCACATTACATAGGCCTTTGAATGTGTAGTATGAGCTAGGCTGGGGGAGGGGTGATGGATGAGCGCGTGATAGAGCCAAGATTCAAACTCAGGTCTTCTGACTTCTAAATCTATTGAGCCAGTAAATGACAGATCTGAGTCTGGTGTCTAAAATTGCCTCCAAACCACAGGCTCTTTTCCACCCACTAAATTACCTCTCCATCCCATTACTTCCTTGTCATGAGTAGGGTGTAGGTACAAACCTATCAGCTGAACACAGAGCTGACGTTTTAGTCTACGAATTACTTTTGGCTAATAAGAAAATTGTATAGCCCTAACCGGTTTGGCTCAGTGGATAGAGCGTCGGCTTGAGGACTCAAGGGTCCCAGGTTTGATTCCCGTCAAGGGCATGTACCTTGGTTGCGGGCACATCCCCAGTAGGGGGTGTGCAGGAGGCAGCTGATTGATGTTTCTCTCTCATCAATGTTTCTAACTCTCTCTCCCTCTCCCTTCCTTTCTGTAAAAAAAAAAAAAATCAATAAAATATATAAAAAAAGAAAGAAAATTGTATACTTGACTCAATGAAATAATTATTTGTTAGATATTTAATATATATTATTGTCTATTAACAGATTCCATTCTTGCCTTCATTGTGGGGGTTGCCTATAATGGTAATATAATCAACCCCTTGGGGTAATATTCGCTGATCCTCAGTTGTTTTGCACCTGGGGTTTGCCTTTTGTCAGAGATGGGTATTCAAAAGGCTCGGGGAGGGGTGTTGGGTGAGAATTAAATGACTTCCTTCTCATGTGAATGGGAGGAGCCATTTGTTCCACCTCCTAAACAGCTCCATTAAAAGCTATCACTGCCCCTATAAGGCAGTTTCATTAACAGGGACCCAGCATGGCCGATAGGTCGAAATTTATTGACTACATTGATGAGGCTTTGGAAAAATCGAAAGAAACTGCACTTTCTCGCTTGTTTTTCACCCATCAGGGGATTCCTTACCCCGTCACCATGTGCACCTCAGAAACCTTCCAAGCCTTGGACACCTTTGAAGCCAGAAGCGATGACATCGTGCTAGCATCTTATCCGAAGTGTGGTAAATAACAACGCACCTTCGCTTCCTCGTGGGGAGGGCAGGGTGCAAGGCAAAGGTGGGGAGAAGCTAGCCCGAAACCAGTGAGGAGATGGCCAAGCTGGGTCAGAGCACAGGCTGCAAAGTCAGTAACTAAAACTGCTGGATTTGGAAACCACAGTATCTGAGGAAGGAGGGGTGTGTGAAAGGAACGTGGCGGCTGGTGGGTGCAGGAGGAGAGAGATGCACGGAGGGGCCGGAAACAGAAACACGAATGCAGGAAAGTCTGGTTGCCATGGAGCACTGAATGTAGTAGAGGTTTTTCATCTTGATTTTTGACTGAAGAAAAACCATGGCCACCTCCATAATTTAGGTAATGATTTCCCTGTAATGGGTTTTTTCAGGACCAAGCATCAATCCTTCAATTTCTCAAACCAGTTTTACAATGGTCGTTCATCAGTGGACAATAAGACATTAAGAATCCAAATTATTTTATTTTACACAATCAACTTTTGATTCTTTTAACTGTTATTTTATCTCTGTTTATTAAAGCCAACCTCACTCATTTAACATTTTTCTTTCTATTGACTGATGCTGGGATTTTATAAAATCAGTTATATACTCCTGTTGAAAACATTCATTAATATAAGATAAAATAACATAGATATATAAAAGCAATCATTGCCACAGCATACAATTTTTCTATAATGAACATGTTATAGTTAGAAGTACTGTCTCATGTGGAAGGAGAAATCTGAGAAATAAGTTGATTTTTATATTAATGTAGAGAAAAAAGTTGAATTTTATATTAATGTAAGTAAATAGTGTTTTCCACAAACCTTTGTTTCTTGCCACACCCCAGGTTATTTTTTTTTAATTTCTTTATTGATTAAGGTATCACATATTTGTCCTCATCCCTCCATTCCCATCCCAAACCCCTCCCCATGCATGCCCCCACCCCCCTATTGTCCGTGACCACTGGTTAGGCTTAAATGCATGCATACAAGTCCTTTGGTTGATCTCTCCCCCTTACCCCTACCCTCCCCTACCTTCCCTCTGCGGTTTGACAATCTGATCGATGCTTCCCTGTCTCCGGGTCTGTTTTTGTTCATCAGTTTATGTTGTTCATTATTTCCCCTAGATGAGTGAGATCATGTGATACTAGAAATACACTTATAAGAACCGAAAATGAGACAAGCAATAATGGTTATGCTGAGAGGCAAATGAATCAGTCTATTGTGAGTTTCTTTCTGGGCCAACAGTTCTTTTGAGTCCCAATTTCAATGTCAAACAGTTCCTTATGTGTACATGTCAGCAATGATATTTCAGTTCTGGATGGTGGACCACCCCAGGTTATTTTAAACACAGAAGAACCAACTGTACACATCAGGGAATGGTGGTTGATTTTACTTTTTATGATGTGTATGCTAAAGTAACGTGCCTTTACTATATCAAGCCTCTTTAGTGAACTTTGTCTGATTTTTCTTACAGGTTCAAATTGGATTCTTCACATCATTAGTGAATTAATATTTGCTGATTCTAAAAAAAAGTGTGAATATCCAGAATTCCCAATTCTTGAATGTGGGGACCCAGAAAAATATCAGGTTAGTATAAAGCAGCCTTTACACTTATCGCAAATTATCAAAGAAAGATTTCTTCTGTTTGGGGGATCTTTTAGTTTTGAGTTCAGAACGTACAATACTAATAATTATTGCAACTTATTGTGTGTTTACCATATCCCCAGCACTTGTCAGGGATTATCTCATTTTATTACAGAATAACCATGTTACAAAGGATAACACTGTAGAGACTTGCCCAAGGTCAAGGAGGTAATAAATGGCAGGACTAAGATTTGAACCTAAGTTTTCTGATTTGAGTTGTTAACCTAGTCTATATAGTATAGCCAGCTTATTAAAA
This sequence comes from Corynorhinus townsendii, assembly GCA_026230045.1. Classification (NCBI taxonomy): domain Eukaryota; kingdom Metazoa; phylum Chordata; class Mammalia; order Chiroptera; family Vespertilionidae; genus Corynorhinus; species Corynorhinus townsendii. The sequence goes on from JAPDVU010000007.1 coordinate 151,787,850, forward strand.
AAATAAATAAATAAATAAAGTGGGAATGCTTCTGTAAAAAGGAAGTCTTCTAAGAGCATCTGAATTAACATGAAAATGTTCTATGAGGTGAGTGAGACCCACGGTTGTAGCTCCAGGGTTTCTGGAAAATGTCTTAACTCTGTATGGTATTTGGGTTTTGAATATCTGTAACTTATCAGAAATGTTTATTTATTTTTTCCTCCAGGTAATTTTAAAAACATTTTTTGTAATTTCATCATATGTAAGAACAAAAATATTTTTCTATGCAACTTGCATAGAACTCCACATGAAAGATATTCACTTTACAGAACACTTTTCTAAAATACATATATTTTCTTAAATGAGATGTAGCTGTATCTAGTCTTTACATTGCTTACCGTTAGGTTATATCACATTTTCATGAACATATTATTATATGCTTATCTAGTTTTGTTAGAATTACCTCCCATTTTCCTCTTGGATATTTTTCTAATCCTTTTAGGAACTTTACCATTTCTCACATGTTTTTATGGTGGAAAAAGGACTCTATAACTTAATCTGAAAATTACTACCTGTGTGATTCTTCACAAAGGGCTTAAAACCTCAAAGCCTGTGGTTAATCTCTAAAAGGAGCGTTACAATATCTACCTGAGAGGATTATTGTGAATGAACCTCAAAATACGTCCAAGTCTAAAAAGTGCAATTTTTATAAATCAAGTATTATGACTCCCAATCACCACTTGGACCCATACCGTAGAATGGAGAAGAGATATGAGTTCAGGGGAAGAGTGGATTGCGGGTTATGAGCATTCTTGAACAAAATATTTGGTATTATTGTGGGGAAAGGTACATTTAAAGAAAATGATACATAGTATCCAACAAGGAACTTCAAAAGGAAGATTTTAACTATTTATTCAGTTATGATTCTCCACTCCTCATTCGCACAAAGGAAATTGACATGTAAAAAAAAAATAGAGGAAGAAGAGAAGACACTGCAATAGTGATGCTTAAAACTACTATCAGACACTAAGTTTAGAAGTGATTCCCTATACACACACACACACACACACACACACACACACACACACGCACACTTTCACCTGATTGTACGTATTTTTAAGAGAATGAAACAGTTTCCATCGCCAAGGGTCTTGGCAACTCATCTCCATTATGACAAACTACCTGGGTCCATCTTCAAGAATAAAGCTAAGGTGAGTGTCCTTTCCGGCTGGTATTTCAGTTTGAAGTTTTTAATGTATAGCTATTGGCTTTCTGAGCTATATGATGAATTTGTTACTCATCATAGAATTTTAACAAAGACACGCGAGATTTGGGCATTTCTTTTGTTGTTTCTTTCCTCAGATAGATCTGCTGTAGTTGCATAAATCAAAGGAATTTTCAGCTAGGATATAAAACTACATATTTTAAAATCTGTTTTATAGTGAGGAGATTTCAGAACCCCACTAGGATATTTATGTTTTTTTAAATTTTTTTTTATTGTTTTAAGTATTACAAATAGTAGTACATATGTCTCCTTTTTTTTTCCCCCTTTGATCTCCCCCCGACCTCCCCTACCCCCCAGGACATGCCTTCACCTGCCCACCCTCCCCCCCCCGCGCCCCAGTGTCTTATATCCATTGGTTGTGCTTATATGCATTAGGATATTTATGTTTAACAAAAGAATACAACCTAGGAAGATAAGCAAAAAGTGTTCCTTTGGGTCTGTCTGGTGAGCACTGGTTGCCTAAAGTCTGAAACAATCTTATTTCTGAATTTCACATGTAATAGCAAACATCATGTCATGCACAAATTACTACAGGTGTTTTGGCTACTCTTTTTTGTTTAAAAAAAACCCCTGCTTTGTTAAACAGTATGGATCTATTCTCATAATTATTAGTTTGTATCCAAACCTTTTTGTTTTCACCTGACTCTCCCCCAGTTCCTTATTTCCAGGTGCCTCTTTTCTCTGTCTCAGGAGCAAAGATGAGAATTAATTAAAATAAGGATTCAAATTCTTGAATGCCACAAATAAGAATGAGAGGTTAAGGCAGTAATAGCAAAGAAAGCGGGAGGAGGGAAACAGCTAAGATAACTGCAATGGTACCAGCCAAGAGGGGGTAATGGAGGAGGGAAGAAATCACTAGGGCAGTGGAGGCTTCCAATTAGTGCCTTGTAGCCAGGGTACAGGATCCTAGGAACTGAGAATTGGAAAATACCTTAAAGGTCATCTACTCCGCCCTAGGCAGTTTGGCTCAATGGATAGAGCACTGGCTTGGGGACTGAAGGGTCCCAGGTTCGATTCTGGTCAAGGGTACATGCCCGGGCGGTGGACTCGATCCACACACAGTAGGGGGAGTGCAGGAGGCAGCTGATCAGTGATTCTCATCATTGATGTTTCTAGCTCTCTCTTCCTCTCTGAAATCAATAAAAATATATTTAGAAAACAAACACCCAAAAAAGGCCATCTACTCCAATCATCACGAGGTGTTTGAATTCCAGTAAGTGGCTGTTTGGATTATGATTCATAAAACATTTGGGTTTGGAGAGAAACAGTTTCACTGTCACAAGAATACAAGGGCAAGGAAAGAAAGAGCCAAGAAAAGTGGTTGATGCCGGGGACTTGTCCACATCCAGCTGGCCTTCACTGTTCAAATGTACGGCTTTGTCAAATGATAAACTGCTGCAAGCCAGGGAAACTAATCAATGTTAGCCAAAGCCCCAAATACAACCCCTTCAAGTGACAAAAATCGGCTGTATTTGGATTGGGGGCAAGGGTAAGTGAAATGTATAGACCCCAGCTTATTTATCTCTATTCAGTTCTATCCTGTATTTCTTTAGACCAAGCATGTCAAACTCAAAAGCTAACACGGGCCAAATGAATGAGGCATGTGGCCCATGGTCCGCGAGTTTGACATGCTTGCTTTAGACTGACAAGGTGTTTTGAGATCCTGATTCCCTCTCAGTTTCATGTCATCTACAAATCTGATATATGTAGCTTCTGTATCTTTCCCTAAATCACCCATTAAAACCATGATGGGCCGAAACCGGCTTGGCTCAGTGGATAGAGTATAGGCCTGTGGACTGAAGGGTCCCAGGTTCGATTCCAGTCAAGGGCATGTACCTGGGTTGCGGGCACGTCCCCAGTGGGTGGTGTGCAGGAGGCAGCTGGTCGATGTTTCTCTCTCATCGATGTTCTAACTCTCTATCCCTCTTCCTTCCTCTCTGTAAAAAAATCAATAAAATATATTAAAAACAAAACAAAACCATGATGGCCTGGTCAGGACAGTGGAAATGCCTCAAAACCCTGTTTACCTTAATTAGTTAGCCTCCTTTCACACGAGTTCTATACACTTAATTGCTTCTGCTTTCAGCTTACAATCTTCCATTTTGTGGAAGAAGTAATTAGCAACAAATTACTATTTAGAAACTGTCCAAGAAAAGCTTGGTGTTAGTCCACAAGAGAACACATGGTGCCCCCTGGTGGTGGACTTCTTCTTTTATGTGATCCCAAATCATCCATCTAGTCAATTCCAGAAAACTTCCTCCTAGTGGAAGTCAGGTTCACAAATCTGCAGCTTGCCAATCCATGCCTGCCTCCCTTCTGAACCTGGAACAGTTTCTGCCAATTTCTAGTCTTCGGAAGCTTTTGTATGTTATCTCAGATTCCTCGGTGTCCGTTAACAGTGCTCAGTACTGTATTCTTCCATTTCCTCAGTTCTTGAAGTGGAATTCGTTAGGCCAGAAAGCCTACCTAAATTCACTGAGAGCAGCCAGATATTCTCCTGCAACCTTTTGGTTCTCTTGGGTTTCAATTTGCTCTTTACAGTGTTTATTTCACACTTTTCATTCAAAAGGACAAATTCGTTTCTCATCAGAGAAGATACGCATCACATGGGAGGTCAGAGGTTCTGCTGCATCTCCATCACCCATCGCACCGCAGGCCCTGGAGAGCGGGCCTGCAATTCTTTGATCTTCTGACACCAAACTCTAAACATTGTCCTTAATATTTACTTTGCTTAAGGGTTTCACCTTTTAGCTCGTGCGCTTGTGAGCTTGCTCTTTATTCCTTTTTTATATCGTCTATGTATGCCTCTTCACTGTCTAAACTCATCAGCAACCATCTTCTACAACATCAGTGTTCCTTTTCTTCTCCCCTCTCCCAAGACTTTCCCATCTGTCACCTCCAATTCCTCATATTTTTACCATCATTCTTTCTCTACATATTAACCAAAGTATGTAGCATACAAAGGGACACATGATTTTGCCCACCCTTTCACTTTTCCAAACTTCAAAACACAGACCTAAATCAATTAACTTAGTTTTGTCTCCCTAGATACTGGTGATATTTCGAAATCCTAAAGATACCGCAGTATCTTTTTTCCATTTCCACAATGATGTCCCTGATATTCCAAGCTATGGCTCCTGGGATGAATTCTTCAGACAATTCATGAGAGGACAAGGTATGACTGTTGGTAAAATAATTCTCCTTACTTTGACAGATGATCACATAAATATGAAAATTCAAATGTGTTTTAGGGTAAAGAAACAAAGGAGATGAAGGCAGGTCCAGGAACCAAAAATAACTTTAAAATGAAATTTTATAGCACCACTAGTTCTGTGTATCAGAACTGCAATGATAATAGGAAATGGTACATCACTGTTCTTAAAAATAATGTAGATGATTTATATGTTGACTATGAGTATTGAGTGGCCACATAGACATGGGACAAAGAGGATTAAAATAGAGTCATGTAGAAAAGTGTTTCTAGTTCCTTTCCCTTAAGTTTCTGTCTAACACAATGATAACAAGCAAAAATAGATAAAACCATGACACCGAGTAACCACAACTTACGTATTTGTTTACCAGAAAGGAAATGAATTTTTTATTAGACCATGTTGATGTTTCACTCTGGTTATTGATAACTACAATTGTAGACGTGTCTACTAATGCTCCAGGTATTGCACTAGATGTTATAATTCCACGACTTCATTTCAGACCATAACAACCTGTAAGTAAGGCAGTATTGGTCACATGGCACGAATGAGGAAACTAATCAGACAAGTTAAATCACTTGCTACTGGTCCTACTGCTTGTCAGTGGCAGTGACTCTGCTTCCACAGATTAACTAACGCCTTCTTTTAGTAGTGGCTCTGTTGAGTTTTCATAGTGTAGAAGGAAGAACTAATGCCAGGTGAGCCTAGAGGAGACAGCATTGCCAGGTCCCTCCAAGAAGATCGCTTTTAAAGGTGATCAGCACAGCAATGCCGTGCCATCCCACGTGCATGGACACGGTACAGCACTGGCTCCTTAGTAAAGATTGAACATTGGGATTGGGATGTTGGAGAAATAGAAGTGCACAGGAGATGTTTATGAAGCACCATTAAGAAAGCTTTGGTTTGTCTGGTAACCACTCACTAAGACTGGACGGCGATAGTGAAGGCAAGTCTGAAACATTACCCCATTAATAATACAAGAGAGCATTCAACCATGAGAAATCTATCTTAGGGAATCTTCGTTGCCCTAGCCATCCTTTTGGCCTAATTATTTGATGGACAATGATGAGATATGGTGGCAGTAACTTCGATGGAGTTTCTGCCTTGTGAACTTAAAAATTCAACTTAATGGAGGCAGCTCAATACACTGGAAACGTGTAGGATTTGGAATGAGAAGGCCTGGGTTAGGATTCACCACTTCTTATTAAATACTAGTATTAGTGATTAATATTAGATAAAATAGCTACCACTTACTTAGCAGTGACTACTTGCTAGGCACTACATGCTATCATTAACACACGTTATTTAACTCTAATTCTCATCAGACCCCTGTATGGATAATACCATTATTATCCCCACTTAATGAAGAAAGAAATAGAGGCATAGAAAGGTCACACAGTCATTAAGTAGCAGATTAATTAATGCCTTCTTTTAGTAGTGGCTCCATTTTCCAACTGTACATTTTATGAAGTCTAAACACACATCAAGTGATTCTGATAAAAATTTAGTATTCTGGCTTCTGAGACTTAAAATACAAAAATAGTATGGAATGTTTCATTAATAATGTTTTTGTCCAATTACATGATGAAGTAATACTATTTTGGGGTATACTGGGTTAAATAAAATGTTAAACTTAATTCCACCTATTTACTTTTGTTTTCTTTATGTGGCTACTAGAAAAATTTTAATTACAGGTGTAATTTAAATTTTGGACAATACTGACCTAGATAATACCTGTCTCATCATTTCTATCTCTGTCAGTTTTCATGTATCAATCACTATTTCTGAATTATTTTATTCACATAAATATTCATGAATGTCTTGCAATTTTTATCAAACCATTTTACAACTTGCTTAGTTGTGTTGTTATTTATGAAGATAAAATGAACAAATATCTAATGACTGGCTGTGCCAGTTCTTTTGGAGCAGGGATTTATAATAACTTATAAACATCTTGTTTGAGCTCATTCAAATAGAGATAGTTTATATTTTAACCTCCGTTATTTTAAATTCCTTAGGATTTTTTTCTTGTGTTTTTAGTTTCTTGGGGAAGCTATTTTGATTTTGCAATTAATTGGAACAAACATCTTGATAATGAAAATGTTAAGTTCATATTATATGAGGACCTGAAAGAGGTGAGATTATTTATATTCTATAGCAAGATTTATTATCAACTACAACATGGAACAGTTATTTATAATGTCTGGATGTATGAACACATTGTATTCAATGAAAAAGAAAGAATATTCAGATATGTGTATATGGTTAGGGAAAACAAACAAACAATGCATAAGTTCTTAGATTGACTATTTAATATAAATGCTTAGCAATTTATAACTTACAGTTGCTGCTTTATTTTCCTTTTATGATAGATGGTCCAAATTAGGAATGAGAAAAACAATAGGTAGGTCTTAGCTGAGATTTAATTGAACATGCATTCGACTTTGAATTTACGTTTTCCATGTAAGTTTTAATTGTTTATTCACAAACACTTAGTGAGTGAGTGCTCAGCACTGTTCTAGGCCCTTGGGATACATCTGTGCGCAAAGTTCACTGCCCTGGAACAGCTCACATTCTCCCTGGAGAAGGCAAGAAGACAGAATGATAAGTAATAAACAATAAAAATAAAAATGTGTATAATATGTGAGAAAAGGGAAATGGCATAGCTGACTAAGAAAAAACTGGGAATGCCTGAGAATAGGGGATTGGGATGCTAGACAAATCCCAGTATAAAATAGGATGGTCCGGGGAAACCTCATGGAGAGGAGGGGATTTAAGCAAAGATCTGAAGGAAGTGAAGGAGTGAGCCACATGGGTAACTGGGGTCAGAGCTCCCCAGGCAGAGAGAATCGACTGAAGCAAAGGCCCTGAGGGAGGAGCTCCTGTATGCTGCAGGGACAGGAAGCAGGCAGATGCGCCTGGGCCAGGAGAGGTGAGCAAGGGGGCACCAACCAGTGGTGTGTGAGAGAACAGACTGGAGAGGAGCGAAGTACAGGGGAAACTAGGAGGAGACTCCTGCAGGAAGGAGTGCAGCCAAGGGGAGATGGTGGCTCAGGCCAGAAGCAGCGGTGGAGGTGAGGAGAAGTGGCTTACTTCTAGGGGTACACGAAGAGAAGAATCAGCCCTGGCCTGGCTGGCTCAGTGGATAGATCGTCGGCCTGCGGACTGAAGGGCCACAGGTTCCATTCCGGTCAAGGGCATGGACCTCGATTGCAGGCTCCTCCCTGGCCAGAGCCCTGGATGGAGTGTGCAGGAGGCAGCCAATCGATGTGTTTCTCTCACACTGATGTTTCTGTATTTCCCTCTCTTTTTCCATTCTCCCTAAAAATCAACGTAAAAAATATCCTTGGGTGAGGATTAACAACAACAATAATAATAAAAAACGACTATCATCTTAGATAAAATTCTAAAGTATTAATTAATACTTACTATCATTATTTATATCCGAAATAGTTGAACAAGAATTCTAAATTAAAACCATAAAGTAAAACCAACACAGAATATCTTCTAAGGATATATTGACTATTATACAGAGGTATCAAATTAAATCTAAGTAGAGAGATAGACAGATGAGTTTAACAGGCTTAATAAATCCAGAAACCTGTCTTTGCTCACGGCACAATTCCCATGACAGAAGGTTATCCTTTAAATTTCTGTTCTTAGAATCTGGCCGTTGGAATAAAACAAATCGCAGAATTCCTTGGATTCTCTCTCACTGGGGAGCAGATTCAAACTATCTCTGCTCAGAGTACCTTCCAGGCAATGCAAGCAAAGGCCCAGCACACGCACGGGGCTGTTGGCCCGTTCCTGTTCCGCAAAGGTAAGGCGGCATTGGTTTCTAGGACATCCGCCCATTTGTATGTAACAGGCGGTCCATGTAACTTGCTCTTAAATGAGACAGGTTTCTCTTTTTCTCCCCGTCAACAAGAAGGCTGGACACAGTTCAGAGGTGGAACCGGCAGCTCCGCGGTTTCTCTCAGAGTACCAAGTTCCTTCCACCTTTCTGCTCGTCACCTTGTGTGATGACAAGGGAGCAACTAGAGCTCCACCATTACATTAAAATGAAAGGATTATTTTATTAAAATAAAAAGGGAAAGGCAAGAGACAGAATCATGTGTGTTAGTTCAGCGAGACCCCTTTCAAGCCTCACCCTGTGACTTCTTATGCTTGTTGGCCACCTCTCACTGCGCTTGTTGGCTGGGAAATGTGATTTTTTTTTCAGGTGGGCACACGATTACCCAATTAAAATGAGGGTTTTGTTAATAAGGAAGAAGAAGAAAATGAGTATTGGATAGGCAAGTCGTTGTCTCTGGCACTGATGATTTTACTAAATTTCATGATAGTATTCTAATTGCTTATGGAAATTTATGATGGTATAGCCTAGGGATTGCCAGTTTTGTTTTATTGCATATGTATTGAAAGTATAATGTAATTTAGAGGCAGCCCATATAACCACAACAGCTATTAATTATTGGGCATCCATCATGGATTAGACCCTTGCTGGGCTTAAATTTCATAGCAAAAAAAAAAAAAAATTCTCATCCTTAATTTTACAATGTGGGCACCATGTGCAGAGATAGTAATCTGTCATTGTTACAAAGCTAATAAATGATGGAGTCAGGATTTGAACTTAGGTCTGCTTAACTCAACTGCACTTTCTCAAGTGAAGGCCTATTTTTAGAATCCACTGTGAATGGAACATTGATTGTAAAACTGATTTCAGTTTGATTCCTGACTATAGCTCTGATTTTTATGCTCAGTCTTATTAGCTTTAAGGAGGGGAGAAATGCAACCTTTCTATACATTGTTAATCAAATACCATTCAAAATGGAAAAATCCTAAAATAAATAACCTAATACCAAGATTTTTAATAATATTTCTGTTGAAAATTCGGAAAGCACTGAAATATGTGAAAAAGCATTAAAAGTTATCCCTATTTCTCTCACCGGGAAGGTTTAACGTTTTGGCATATTTCTCCCCGCTTTATTCTATGATGTTTTATATAGTCGATGACATTTGTAAACAGTTTTGTGTTTTATTTTATTCCCTTCATATATCTGAGCATTTCCTCACGTCTTTAAACCCTCTTTATGAGCACAAATTTCAATGGCTTATGCAACAAAGAACTTAAAACTTCAACCCAAATTATTAAAAGATTCTAAAGGGAGAAGTAACTTCCTTTACTATTAAATCTATATATATATATATTGCTTATTTTTATTGATTTTTAGGGAGAGAGGAAGGGAGAGGGAGAGAAACATCGATTGGCTGCCTCCTGCAGGAATCAAACTGCTGATGACCAAACAGTTGAACCAAACTGGTCAGGGCAACTTCCTTTACTTTTAAAAGCAAATAAGAAAAACATATCCGAATCGCAGGCAAATAATCGCCTTTTGCAAATTTTTCAGTATCTGAGGTTTTAACCAAAACTTGCTGTAAAATGTTAACTTCTCAAGGATATTTAAGCTTTTTAAAATACTTTAGAGAGGAAAAACTGGCTCTTGAGAAAGTAGAATTTTAGGTTCTGAGTGTTGGGAGAGAGATGGGGATGAGAGGCCATTGAGACCAAGGTTCCGCTTAGTAATATCAAGAGAGCAAGTCACCGCCCTGGCCAGTGTGCTCAGTGGTTAAAGTGTCGGCCATGCAGGGAAGGGTTTCAGGTTTGATTTCCAATCCAGGGCACATACCTGAGTTGCAGGTTCATTCCAGGCTCTAGTTGGGGGCCTGCAGGAGACAACCAATCGAGATGTCTCTCTTACATCAATGTTTCTCTCTCTCTCCCCCTCCCCCCCACTTCTACTCTATCTAAAAGCAATGGAAAAAATACCCTCAGGTGAGGATTAAAAAAAAAAAAGCATGTCACCTACCATACCACAGATGGAGAGGTCCCAATGAATACTGTTAATTTTACAAGAGGAATTACATTTGTTTTTTAAAATCTATATAAATAAAAGCCTAAGCAACCGTATGGTGGAACGACCAAAACAACTGCTCGCTATGGTGTGCACTGACCACCAGGGGGCAGACGCTCAACACAAGAGCTGCCCCCTGGTGGTTAGTGCACTCCCACAGGGGGAGGGCCGCTCAGCCAGCAGCAGGGCTCACAGCTGGCAAGTGCAGCAGTGGTGGCAGGAGCCTCTCCCGCCTCCGTGGCAGCGCTAAAGAGCAGGAGCCAAGTGGTAAGGAGCACGGGGTCCCAGACTTCAAGAGGGCGCAGGCCAGGCTGAGGGACCCCCACTCCCCCAGTGCACGAATTTCGTGTACCATGCCTCTAGTATATATATATTTTTATTGATTTCATAGAGGAAGGGAGGAGCGGGAGAGTGATAAAAACATCAATGATGAGAGAGTCATTGATCAGCTGCCTCCTGCACGCCCCCTACTGGGGATTGAGCCTGCAACCTGAGCATGTGCCCTTGATGGAATTGAACCTGGGACCCTCTAGTCCGCAGGCTGACATTCTATCCACTGAACCAAACCAGCTAGGGCTACATTTGTTTTTAAGACTGTCTAACTTTTTCATGGGTCCATTTTCTCCAGGATTTATGCCTAGGTGTATAATTGCTGGATTATAAGGTATATGGTCATATAACATTTCAAAGTGAAACACTACAATGAAAAATGGTAAACTAAAAAATATTCTAACAGGTGTCTGGGTCTACTGTTTTTGTGTGTGCTGTAGGTGAAGTTGGTGATTGGAGAAATCTGTTCAATGCAACTCAGAACCAGGAAATGGATGAAAAATTCCAAGAGTGCTTAGCAGGCACTGTCCTAGGAGCAAAGTTGAAGTATGAATCATATTGCCAAGCTTGATTCTGGTCAGTTCATCAGGCCTGGGTGTTTTATTTTCCTTAATAATAACTGACTTTAAATAATAAATTGATCCATTAATAAAATAATTATAATTAATATGTAGAGATAAATAACACAAAGTTAACAATAATAATAACACCTGAAGCTTTTCAACAAAAACTTAAGTTTGTTCGCTTTTTGAGAAAAGGCCACTTAGCTAACAGAGGGATATTAAATAAATGTACCTAATATGCCGGCTGGTGTGGCTTAGTAGATTAAGCATTGTCCAATGTACCAAGAGGTTCGATTCCCGGTCAGGACACATGCCTGGGTTGTGGGCTCGATCCTCTGGCGCGCAGAAGACAGCCAACCAACGTGACTCTCTCATTGATGTTTCTATCTCTCTCTCCTTGTCCCTTCCTCTCTGAAATCAATAAAAATATTTTTTTAAAAATGTATCTAACACAAAGATAAAATAAAGACCTTTTATATATTAAAAGCTGGGGGAAATAGTCCCTAACATATGTGCACTACAAGGAATATTCGACAAAGTGGTATAGGTAAAAGGAACACGATACCAGATGGAATTTTTAATCTACACAAAGGAATAAAGATCACCAGAAATGGTGCATATGTGAGTATATATAAGAGCTATTTTCCTCATTGTAAAACCTCTTTAAAAGATAACTGTCTATTCAAAGCAAAAGTAGTAATAATGTACTTTGTAGTTTATAATATCTGCATAAGGGGAAAATGTATGACAGCAATGACACAAAGATGGGAGAGGAGGAACAGAAGTATACCCTTTTACATTTTGGAAAGCAATTTGGTAAAGTTATATGACCATATATCTTACAATTATATAGCTAGGCAATTATATAGCTAGGCATAAATCCTGGAGAAACTCCCACATTTGCAAACAGATATAAAAGGAAGATCTTTATTGTGGTATGGTTTGTAAATAGCGAGAAATTTATAGCCTAAACTGAGAGGCCCCCCCCAAAAAAATCAAAGAGGAGACATTAGAACTGATAACAAAGAAATAGTAAGCATCATGAGAAATTAAGAACAATTATACAACAAATTAGAGAACCTAGGAGAAATGAAAAAATTCCTAGGAACATACAACCTACCAATACTGAATGAAGAAGAAAAAGGAAATCTAAACAGACCAATTACTAGTAAAGACATTGAATCAGTAATCAAAAACCTCCCAACAACAAAAAGTCCAGGACCAGGTGGCTTTACTCATGAATTCTGCCAAACACTTAAAACATTAACACTAATCCTTCTCAAAATCTTTCCAAAGAAGAGGAGAGAACTCTTCCAAACTAATTTTATGAGGCCAACATTACCCTGATACCAAAGCCAGACAGGACTCTACAAGAAAAGAAAAGGATCCCTGATGAACACAGATGCAAAATCCTCAATGAAATATTAGCAAACCAAATTCAACAATACATTGAAAGGATCATGCACCACAATCAAGCGGGTTTCATTTAAGGGATGCAAGGATGGCCCAACATATGCAAATGAGTAAGTGTGATACACCATGGAAACAAAATGAAGGATAAAAACCATATGAGCCCTGGCTGGGGACTCAGTTGGTTGGAGCGTTGTCCCATACCCCAGATTTTGGGTTTGATCCCCAGTAGGGGCATGTATGGGAAGCAACTGATCAGTGTCTGTCTGTCTCCCTCTCTCTCTCTCTCCTTTTATTTATTTTTATTTTTTAAAAATTATGTTCAATTTCTCTTGAACTCTAAGTATTCTTTTTTTTTGAAATATACTTTATTGATTTTTTTTACAGAGAGGAAGGGAGAGGGATAGTTAGAAACTCGATGAGAGAGAAACATCCATCAGCTGCCTCCTGCACACCCCCTAGTGGGAATGTGCCTCCAACCAAGGTACATGCCCTTGACCGGAATCAAACCTGGGACCTTTGAGTCCGCAGGCCAACCCTCTATCCAGTGAGCCAATACTCCTTTTAAAGTAAATAAAAACATATCCTCAGGTGAGGATAAAAGAAACATAGGATAATCTCAATAGATGTAAAAGAGCCTTTGACAAAATTCAACATTCATGATAAAACTCTAAATAAATAGTTTGTATAAAGGAATGTACCTCAACATAATAAAAGTCATATATGTCAAGCCCACAGCTAACATCATACTTAACAAAAAGGAAGAGGTGCCCTGACTGGTTTGGCTCAGTGGATAGAGCATCGGCCTGTGGACTCAAGGGTCCCAGGTTTGATTCCGATCAAGGGCATGTACCTTGGTTGCGGGCACATCCCCAGTGGGGGGTGTGCAGGAGGCAGCTGATGGATGTTTCTCTCTCATCGATGTCTCTAACTCTCTATCCTTCTCCCTTCCTCTCTGTAAAAAATCAACAAAATGTATTTTCAAAAAAAAAAAAGGAAGAGGTTTTCCTCTAGCATCAGGAAAAAGACAAGGGTGCCTACTCTTGATGCTTTTACTCAACATAGTACTGGAAGTCCTAGCCAGAGCAATTAGGCAAGAAATAGAAATCAAAGGCATCCAAATCAGAAAGGAAGAAGTCTGCAGATAACATGATCTTACATATAGAAAACCCTAAAAACTCCACCAAAAGCCCTGCCAGCTTAGCTCAATGGTTGAGTTTTGCTCTATGAATCAGGAAGTCACAGTTCAATTCCCGGTCAGGGCACATGTCCAGGTTGTGGGCTCGGTCCCTAGTGGGGGACGTGCAGGAGGTAGCCAGTCAGTGATTCTCTGTCATCATTGATGTTTCTGTCTCTCTCTCTCCCTTCCCCTCTGAAATAAAAACAAATATATATTTAAAAAATTTTTTTCCAAAAGACTCCATGAAAAAAACACACCCCAAACTATTAGAACCCAGGACCCTTCGGTCCTCAGGCCGATGCTCTGTCCACTGAGCCAAACCGGTCAGGACTTCCCTTATTTTCTTGATGACTTGATGGCATCATGAACCTGCAATAACCAGATGCAGTGTCAAGTTCCTGTTTGAGGCATGACATGTCCTCCGGTGGGAACAGAGCCGATGATGTCATAGGAGCAGGAAGCGCTGACTTTGAAAGAGTGTGGTAAGGCTTACCTGGGGGACAACACTTTCAGTTTCCCTTCTACTGTTTCCTGGTTTCATGCAGCTTGGTTTGGAGCATAAACGGCACTTGAAGGACAGTACACGCAGCTTGCTGAGTGTTGTCTCCTACCTGGGGCTGTAACTGAGTCTTCACTGCTCCAGCCCACTGTCCTATAAGGCCAGCTTTTGGGCAACGAGGTTCATAATAAAACCATTGAGTCCTATGGTAGTCAGTGTACTGCCTCACTTCTTTATTCTGTAAAATGGGTTCCTTAGTGAGATACCATGATGGTGAACAAGGTATTCAGAATGTCCAACAATGATGGTGCTGGCAGAATCACCCATTCCTGCTGCCACATCCTCTTCCTTCATTCTGAACAAGCACCTGGGGGGAGCTGGCTGACATCTACAGAAGTCTTCTTGCCCACCTGCTTCTCAAAAGCCTCCTCAGGAGTGGGCGCCTGTGGTGAACATTCACAAGGGAACACGGTATGTTTGAACCTTGTGCCCAGAGCTACCAGGAAAATGTAGTTGATAGCCATTGATACCCTGTAATAAGGGGGCATGTAGAAGAAAAGTGGAAAGGACTCCTGGAGCCAATGCCCAATATTTAATGTGCACTTGAGGTCCATCTTGGGACCACCTCTCTCCTTTCCCCTAGCTAAGATGTTGATGGGAGACTCCTGATTCTAATTCTAGCTCCCTACCAGGTGTGGTTACTTAACTTCTGTCTCAAACCTCAGTTTTCTCATCTGTTAAATGGCCATAGTAATGGCACCTACCTTGCCCTATTGTTGTGGGGTAAGTCCTCAGCATTCTTCAATCATGTGTCAATGGACAGCTACAATTGTTTCCCAATCGCCAGGCCTTAGTATCACTCTAGGAGTGTGTCATAGTCCATTAGGTGAGTAGGAGTTCTTATAAATTGAGGATTACTGGTAAGGATAGTGAACTCCCTGAGGTCCCGCGGGGAGCAGGTGGCTCTCCTCACTGCTCAACTGGCTGGTGCTGGGTACAGCAGCTGGCATGAAGCATCTGTTGAATGAACTGATGGACGGGTGCAAACATAAGATTATGCCCCCAGGCCTCTTCCTCTCATAAATGGCCTTGTAAATGTAATGACCAGACCACAGTGTGGAAAGGGGAAGGAGTGCTTTGGTGTAGGGGCCTGTTCTTGGACTGAATGCAGTCTTCGCCACTTACCAGCCCTAGGACTCTGGGCGAGTCAATTCACTGTTTCTTCTGTAAATGGAGCCGATAATATCCACCCCCACGCTCACCCTCACCCTCAGCCCACCCTTGGAAGAGGAAAGGAGAAGGTCCAACGCTGGGCGCCCCGGAGACCTCGACCTCGGCGAGCTGCCTACCTCCCGCAGATTCTGACCTGGACGGGAGCCGGGTGGGGCCGCCGGGGCCTGGACACGCCCAGGCGCAAAAGTGGCGGGTGAGCGCGGGCCGCTCCGCGGGGCCTTCCGCGTGGACTCGAGTCCCGGGCGCGTTTCCCGCGGTCTCGGAGCCACAGATGACCTGTGCGGGAGAGGGCGGGCGAGCGGGCGGGCGGGAGGCGGAGTCCGCGGGGAAAACGAAACTGGGAGGGAGCAGCCCAGACCCGGCGGGTCTTCGCGGAGAGCGGCGGCGCCAGGTGAGCGGGATGGTCGGCGCGGGGCGGACGGCGCCGGGGGCGGCCAGGAACGGCGAAGGGCTCGGAGCGGGGGAGCGGCAGATGCGGGGGGCGCCCAGGTGAGGCGAGCGGCCCCGGAGCGCGGGAGCGGCAGATGCGGGGGGCTCCCGGGTGCGGCGAGCGGCCCCGGAGCGCGGGAGCGGCAGATGCTGGGGGCGCCCACGTGCGGCGAAGGGCTCAGAGCGCGGGAGGTGCCCAGGCGCGCGCAGCCCGCGTCCCAGCCCGGGTGGTGAGCGGCCCTGGGCCCTGACGCCGCCTTTCCCGGTGGCCCTGGGCCCTGACCCAGGCCCGCAGTCGGGGTGCGGGACCCCTCCGGGATCCGTGCAGCATGCTGGGAACGGGAAGTCGTTTTCTTCTGGTGAAGACTTTATTAGAGCAAGTAAGGCATAGCCCAGGCCGGAGGGGCGCCCGGGGGGGGGGGTGGGGGGGGGAGAAGGTTGGGGGCGGGGCATCTAGTGGAAGCCGATAAGTCTTATGACTTGAGATGGGAAATACGGGGGCTGCAGGACCCATACAGTGATTCAATAATCCCTGGCCCCAAATCTCTGGACAGTTAACAATTGTTTCCCAATGGCCCGGCCTTAGCCACCCCCCCCCCCCCAACTGCATCCCCACCTCCCACCCTGTAACCCCTCTGCCATCTCAACGCTGCATATGGGCACTGGCCCCCTCCAGGCTGACCGCGCTGCTGCTGTTGGACACAGCCGGGCGCCCCGGCCTGCCTCTGAATCATTGCACTTCTGTGGCTTCCGGGAAGTTCTCTCCCGCCCCCCAATACCTGCCCCGGCCAGTGCCTCGCCTCCTTCCTCCCCACTTGTTGAATGCTACTATGTCAGAGCAGCCTCCCTGAGCAACCTGCGTGTAAAAGGGACCCCACGCTCCCTTTGCTGTTACCCTGCTTCAGTTTTCAACTTAGTCCTGACCACCCTGTGACCTTTTTTGTGGATTTGTCAGTGTTCCTCCACCAGTGAGTCGACCAGAGCAGGGTTTTGTTCGCTGGTATAACCCCAGCACTTACTACCTAATCGGTGCTCATAAGCTAGTTGTTTAGTGAATGATCATTTAAAAGTTGTCTTTTGAATTCCCACAATCATGAGATTTCCTATTGCCTGTGATTTCTTGAGTACTAAAAATGCCTTGCCAGGTAGAAGCTAAAAGGTACACACTTCCCTGCCACTTGAGAAACTTAAAACCTTGAGCAGTCTGTGCTCTTTTCTTCAGTTTGCTTATGTGAACCTGGAGATCCCTAACCCTGGCGTGTGGTGTATTCATTTGTTCTTCACCTACTCCTTGGATGCGTGTGGCACGCAATCATTGTGCAGGCGCTCCCAGTCTGCCCCAAGACCAGGCACAGCCAAAGCTACTTCTGGGTATGAGGAAGATGGGCATGTAACACTTGTTAGTGATCTCTTAGGAAAATGGTAACACGGTATTAAAACAAGATTCACTAAAAATAGTTAAAAAGAAACCTGCTGGGGCTCCCCCCGCCCCCCAACTTATAAGTACTTTTTCAAACATGTCAGTTCAGTATCCTATAAGTTTGTGCATAGATTTCACTTAAACTCAAACTGGCTTGTCATTCTGGTGATGAGTAATTACTTAGCGGTAAAAGTACTGAGGCTTTAAAGCATTTGTTAGGACTTGGGGTTAAGTAGTTGATAAGGTCTCTTCCGTACTGCTGTTCTGAGACCTATGACCCCCTCCACCTTGATGTGTGGTCTCGTGGTTGTGACCAAACTAAATGACACTTGCGTTCCTGAAAATAATGGTACGTCTGCAGATCCTTATTCTGGAACCTTGGGCCAGGTGTTTGTGGTATTCAGAGATTTCAGCTTTTAGAAGGGTGGTACAGCATAAACCCTCGCTATTTTGTAATGCTCTCATCAGGATTTGGGGTTAGCACTTACAAATACAGCATATTTCTGCAGTCAAATGATAAAATAGGCAACAAAGTGTGATAAAGACAAAATAGCTCGTGTCAGTTCAGGTCTAGACAGAGGGCTACAAATATACCAACAATAAAACAAATGAAGACAAAATAAAGCTCAGTTTTCATTTCATTTTACTGGGGGGGGAGGGGGGGGGAGAGCGGGGATGGTGGAATTGCAGACCAGAAGCACCATCTATTGAGGACCACAGGTGTGGGGGACTCGGCCAGATGCTTTTCATCGGAATTACTCTTCAGAGCAACCGGTGAATCCGGTGTTTCCAGGTCGTGTCGCAGAGGTTCAGAGGTGTCTAGCCCAGATCTCGGTGGACCTGAAGCCTAATTCCGCCGCACTGAGCAGTCATGTGAAGGTGTTGCCTTTGCTCAGATCTAGGAACTTGCAGCACCCTGCTTCCAGCCAGCACCATAGCGCACCCATACCAGTACAGCAGCCTCTACTTGGTCTCCCAACTTCTACACATGCTCCACTCCCTTTTGCATACCCAGCGCCCCCTACTCGGTTCTTCGCATAGCATCAAAGTGGTCATTTAAAATGCAAACCCAATCACATCACCCCTCTGCTTAGAACCCTCCCATAGCTTCCTGTTACCATCGGAACAACATCCACAGCCCTGGCCCTGGCCTACAAGGCCTGCGTGATGTGGCACCGGCCCGCCCCTCCCTCATTTCTTACCCTCACCCTCATTCACTGTGCAGCGGTCCTCTTGGCCGTTTTGTCATCCCTCCAAAGTCTGTGCTGCTTCCTGCTCAGGGTTTCCTCCCCCATATCTTGGTGTCTTTCTCATCACTCAGACTTGATGTGACTATTGCCTTTCCTGACGACTGTATCCAAAACCACCTCCCTCATATTTCTTCCCCCACCTACCAAGGCACCCTCTATTCCGTACCCCTCGTTAATTTCATCTTCCGGCCATCTAGTCATCATGATATCCACCCCTGTTTCTTGTTTCTGCACGTGGTCATTTTCTTTCTTCCGTCAGTGGAATGCAGGTGGGGACTTGCTCTCTCTTCTTCATGCCTGTGCACTCAGTGTCAGGACAGTGCTTGACATTTGATAAGGGTTTACTGAATGAATGAAGAAAGGGTGCCAGAGAGCAGCTGGTGAAGAAAAGGAAGAAGAGGAGAAGGTTTAAAGTGAAGTATTTAAATTTTTTATATGTTTTTATTGATGTTAGAGAGAGAAAGGGAGAGGGAGAAGGAGAGGGAGAGGGAGAGAAACATCCATGTGAAAGAGAAAGATCGGCCAACAGCCTCCTGCACGTCCCCCAGGCATGTGCCCTGACCAGGAATGTGCTTAATACCTGAGAATAGTACACTTAAAAATGGTTAAAGGGTAAATTTCATGTTACGTGTATTTTACCACAATGGAAAAAAGTTTTAAAAAATCACAGTGGCTTGCAGGGTAGGGAAGGAAGTTCAGTGGCTCTGAGGAACTGGATCAGAGGTCCTTGCAGCAGTCCAGGAGTAAGATGGTGGCTTGGACCAGAATAGGGGCTGTGTTGTCATGGAGAAGTAGAAGGATTTGTGGGTCAGGACTTCGTTGTGGAGAAGAAAGTAGGGCAAGGACATGTCAGCGATGCCTCCCAGATTCATGGCTTTCAGACAAAGTGGAATCACTTTTTGAGACAGGAAATTCCAAACCAGCTTAAGGGAAGATCATAAATGCAGTTTTGGGTCTTTTCATTTACAGTTCTTTTATTCAAGTGGAGATGTTGGCTAGAGAGAGATGAAACTCAGAGAGAGGTTTATAAGTGATAGGTAAATTTTAGAGTTAATGACAAATAGATTATCATGGAAATCTAATGTGGACATGAAAGAAATCACCTTGAGGAGAAAGTATAGAGTAAAGAGAATAGGGTCTGTGGACCAAGCCTTGGGGAACGCCAGCCTATAGAGCCCAGGAAGACCAAGAAGAGTTAGGAAGAAAGCGTGGCCACTGAAGAAGAAAAATCAAAAGAGCTTTCCAACAAGAAATGAGAGATCAACAAGGTCAGCTTCCTGTCTCTGTGGATTTAGCTATTCTGGATGTTTCATATAAATGAAGTCATACAATAGGTGGCCTTTTGTGTCAGGTATTTATCATGTCTTCAAGGTTTATCCATGTTGTAGCATGTTTCTACACTTCATTTCTTTTTATGGTTGAATAAGTTTCCATGTGTGAATATGCCACATTTTGTTAACCATTCATCCGTTGATGGACATTTGGTCTGTTTCCGCTTTTGGCTATATGAGCAATGCTACTGTGAACATTCCTATATAAGTATTTGTTTGAAAACCTGTTTTCGGTTCTTTGGGTATAGGCCTGGGAGTGGAATTGCTGGGTCTAAGCTTAACTTTTCGAGGAAATAGCAGTTCTTTTCCATAGGAGCTGCATGGTTTTGCACTCCCATCAGCAACATAGGAAGGTTCTGATTTCTCTACATCCTCATCAACACTTCTATTTTCTGTATTATTATTACTAGTATTGTCGTTCTGGTGGGTATGAAGTGGTACTCAGTTGTGTTTTGATTTGCATTTCTCCAGTGACTGATGATGTTGAGCATCTTTTTATGTGCTTGTTGGCAATCTATATATCTTCTTTAGAGAAATGTCTGTTCCAGTCCTGTGCTTACTTTTTAATTGGGTTGTCATTTTGTTAAGTTATGCATTCTTTATATATTCTGGGTACTAGACCCATGTCACATATATGATTTATAAATATCCCATTCTGTAGATTGTCTTTTTATTTTTGTCATAGTGTCCTTCGGGACACAATTTTTTTTTTAATTTTGAGGAGCCTAATTTACCTGGCTTTCTTCTGTTGCTTGTGCTTTTGTTATCACCACAAAGATTCCATTGACAAATCCAAGGTTAGGAAGATTTACCCTTATGTTTTCTTCTAAGAACTTTATGGTTTTGGCTCTTATATTTAGGTTCTACATCCTTTTGATTATTTTCATTATTTAAATCATTGCTACTGAATTAGTTCAGTGTGACCCATAAACTGGGATAATAATTTAACTAGGTAAATTGACCTCACATTGATTTCTGCAAATTTCAAAGGGAGAATTTTTGGGATTTCATAGGAGCATCTACACTGAGTGGCCAGATTATTGTGATCTCTGAACGCATAGTAATCTGGCCACTCAGTGTATATCCTACATAATAAAAGGCTAATATGCAAATTGTCCCCTCGACCAGGAGTTCGACCAACAGGTAGGCTGCCAACCACCCATGTCCCCTCCCCCATCACTTTATATATATGTAACACCTCTAGAACAACATATATATATATATTTGTGTGTGTGTGTGTATATATATATTTGTGTGTGTGTATATATATATATCTGAATGCATAGTAATCTGGCCACTCAGTGTGTGTGTGGTGTGTGTGTGGTGTGTGTGTGTACACACACACCACACACACACATATATATATATTAGAGGCCCGGTGCATGAATTTGTGCTTGGGTGGTGTCCGGCCAGCCTGGCTTGGGTGGAGGGGACATGGGCGGTTAGCTGGTCTGCCTGCTGGTCGAACTCCTGGTCGAGGGGACAATTTGCATATTAGCTTTTTATTATATAGGATATACACTGAGTGGCCAGATTATTATGTGTTCAGAGATCATAATTATCTGGCCAGTGTGTGTGTGTGTGTGTGTGTGTGTGTGTGTGTGTGTGTGCGCGCGTGTGTGTTTGTGTATATGTCACCTCAACCTTTTTCTTCTAACATTAAGAATTCTAACTGCGCTTCTATAGCCTTTTTACCTTCTCAAGCAGATAGAGAAATTTGCACTTGACACTCAATGGAAGCAGAGAGCAGAGTTAAAGAGACAGGCTCCTTCCTTTTATTGGCCAGTTGAGTTTTGAAAGTAGAAAATTTTTGAGAAATTTACTTGATTTTGCAGTCCCTGAGAGAGAATAAAAGATTTTTAAAGAAAGTTTTCTCTGGATTTATGTCTGACTGAGATGAGTCATAGTAAATTCTTACCCCATTGTCCTTTCTAAACAGGATTGGGAAAATCCTATTAAATATGTTCTGTGGGTATCACTTCTTTCAAACATTACTTGTATTGTAGGTTACTGGAAGAAAAAATGGCCGATGATCTTTCAGTAGGTTTCTACATAGGAGAACTTAATAAATACTGTCAGAAGAACCGCATAGAGGTTAACTATCGTGAAGTGTCTAAAGTAGGACCTCCACATGACTTAAGGTAAGGTGCTATTTAGAAAAAGGATATATACCTATAAAATATAAACTATGGGAATGAAACTCTGGCATAATTTTAAGGTCAATACTTAGAGTAAAGTTGCCACAGACTTCTGTGAGAGAGTCCTCTTGGTATGAAATTGTAACTTTGGAGGACTCTGGAGCTTTCCCATGCTTCAAGGGGATGTGCTATTATGCATTTTGGAGGTCACTGCTTAAATATTGAACATAAGTCAAAATCTTCAAAGGTAGACATAAGAGGCAGTGGTGGTTGGAATACTTGTCTCTCGATAATGCATGAGTTTAATAATGTTTTGTGAATATTTTCTTTGTAATCAGGTTTACAATTCAAGTTATATTAGGTGGGATAGAATATCCAGAAGCTAAAGGCAAATCAAAGAAGGAAGCAAAAAATGCTGCAGCCAAGTTAACTCTTGAAATACTTAAAGAAAAACGGGTGAGTAATTGCCTTTTTTCCCCTAGTGAAAAGGGACTCACAATATAGTTTATATTTTTCTCTGTGAGAAAATATCGACATTAAAAAAAAAATCCCTTTGCAAATTCCCTTACATTGACAAGTTAAGTTCAGTGTTTTCCCTGTCTCCATTTCTGTAGAACCTGAAAGAAAGGTACACCTAGGCCCCAACTGGTTTGGCTCAGTGGATAGAGCATTGGCCTGTGGACTGAGGGGTCCTAGGATGGATTCCAGTCAAGGGCACATGCCCAGTTGTGGGCTCGATCCCCAGTAGGGGTCGTGCAGGAGGCAGCCAATCAATGAGTCTCTCTCATATTGATGTTTCTCTCTCTCTCTCTCCCCCCCCCCCTTTCCTAGCTGAAATCAATAAAAATATATTAAAAACAAAAGAAAGGTACACCTAGCAAATAGTGGTCAAATCTGGATAATACCTGTTTAGAGTGCCTATAGTACTGACATCCTCTAAAGTTGAACAGATGTGGAAAGGAAACAGGAAGAAGTGAGCTGACACATGCTGGTGGGAATCCCTCCACTTAATTGAGGGAGTCAGTGGAAAAGGACAAAGAGATGAAGGGGATTGTGTGGAGAGAGATGTATGTGGAGGACAGGTAATGGAGAACCAACATACATATAATTGGCAGCCCTGAAGATGAGAACAGAGTGACCAGTACAGAAAACGCTACCTGGAAAGATTTCAGTAGAAAAAAATTTTTAAAAATATATATTTTTAGAGGAAGGGAAAGGGAGAGAGATAGAAACATCAATGATGAGAATCATTGATTGGCTGACTCCTGCACTCCCGTACTGGAGACCAAGCCCACAACCCAGGCATGTGCCCTTGACTGGAATCGAACCTGGGACCCTTCAGTCTGCAGTCCAATACTCTGTCCACTGAGCCAAACAAGCTAGGGTTAGAAAAGATTTCTGAAATAGAGAAATAAGAGAGTGAAGATTAAAATAACAGATATAGGAAAATACAGAAACAAATTAACCCTTGAAATACTTAAAGAAAAATGGGTAATTACAACCTCAGTCATTGTGAGAGTACTGAGTTCTAGTGATGAAGAAAGAATCCTCAAGCATCTAGGCAGAAGAAAGAAATTATGTAAAATGTAAAAATGAAAAGAAAAATAAGGCAACATTAAAAACCAGGATATAAGGGAGCAGCGGCTTTAAAGTGACACAAGAAATCATTTATAGGTGGCACAAAAGATCGTCATTCTCAGATACTGAAACTTTTGGAAAATTTAGCTTTCAAGATACTTTCCTGCAAAATCTTACTTGAAGATGTTTCCTTCGAACCACAACTGAAAAAATAAATTTGGCACAATCAGAAACTTCTAAGTTGTTAATGAGCTAGAAAACTAAGTCAAGAAGTTAGAAAAAGAACAGAAACTTAACTACTTTACTTTCCCCCAAAAAAGCAGAAGAAAGAAAATAACAAAGGGCAGAAAATAATGTAAAAGAAAATAAAGAAGATCAATAAAACCCAAAGTCAGTTGTTTAAACAAGATTAATAAAGTAGCAAAACTTTAAATGGCACATTTATAGTTTTATTAGAAAAATAAAATATAGAGTCCTGGCTGTTAGTGGTTAGCGTGTCAGCCGAGCACCACAGGGTCTAGGGCAGTGGTTCTCAACCTTCCTAATGCCGCGACCCTTTAATACAGCTCCTCATGTTGTGGTGACCCCCAACCATAAAATTATTTTCGTTGCTACTTCATAACTGTAATTTTGCTACTGTTAGGAATCGTAATGTAAATATCTGATATGCAGGATGTATTTTCATTGTTACATATTGAACATAATTAAAGCATAGTGATTAATCACAAAAACAATATGTAATTATATACTGTGAAATATTTATTTCTAATTACAAATAAATGAAATTTTGTCTTGAAGCATGGGTAACAGTCTTAATATAACAACAGTAAACTACATTGCTACATTTTGCGACAGTATGCATAAAAAGCCAACGTCAGTGCGAAGGTTGCGGTTGCTTCTTTCTCACAAGATCAGAAATTCTTGGGGCAGTCTTTGCAAGAGCACAACGAAGGTCATCTTTCACAACAAGTCTACTTCTGTATTTAGACTTGATAACCAACAAGCTGAAAACCCTATTTCACAAAAATATGTTGTTGGAAATGGAAGAAGGCGCAACACAGTCTCAGACAGAACAGGATATGACTGATCATATCCAGAATTTTGTAACTGGCATTGTAGAGAAATCAGTTCTCACTGCATTGCTGTTAATAAGTTCAATGAACTCCTCTTGTGCTGTCTCAGGAACCATCCTCAACTTTGTGAATGGGCTTCTGGCAAGTGCAAATGTGGTGTCAGGTAGATTTGGAAAGTACGATGAAATTTCGTCTGCAAGCATGTGCAAGTGTTCTTTCACAGAAATTACCATCGTAATCCTTTTGTCTGGTTCAGTGGTCGGCAAACTGCGGCTCTGTTGACTAATGAGTTTGCCAATCACTGGTCTGGTTCAATGTCGTGTTCCTCAAAGAAAGCAGATAAGGTAGGCAACATGTAAATTTTATTTTCATCCAATTTCTTTTTGCCAAAGCTGAAGTTTCATTTGCAATGATTGGATCTTTTCAGACAAATTGAGGCCTGTTGCATTTGGTCCTTGCAGTGATAAATTTAACTCATTCAAGATGGCAAAGATGTCAACCAAATAAGCTATTTTCTGCAGTTCACTTTTATCGCTGAAAAGTGCTTCGAACTGTGGTCTTGCTTTCTTTTTTCTTTTTGTGTATGTGTGTGTGTGTGGTCTTGCTTTCTGATTAAAAAACGTTTTGAGTTCATCATGAAGCTCAAAAACATGTTTTAAAACTTTTCCTCTTGACAACCATCTCACTTCAGTGTGAAATAGCAGAGCATTGTTCAGCGCCTCCAACTCGTTGACAGTTGTGAAAACAGTCGACTGTTTTAGAGTGCTCGCCTTTACGAAATTGACAGAACTTATGACGCTTTTCATTACTTCTTGTAACTCTTGTGGCAATGTCTTCGTTGCTAATATTTGCTGATGAATCATACAGTGAGTTCCGATGACTTTTGGTGACTCATTCAGTATCAAACATTGAAATCCAGATCAACATCCTAGCATAGCTGGAGCACCATCTGTGCAAACACCACAGACCTTTTCCCAAGAGATCTTACGTTCTTTCAGAAATGAAGCAACTGTGTCAAGTACATCACGTGCAGTAGTTGTCGTTTCAAGAGGTTTGCAAAAAAGAAACTCGTCTTTAAAGTCGCCATCATTAATATACCTCATGCAAACCAGTAACTGTGAACAGTTTGCAACGATTGTATATTCATCAAGCTGGATAGTAAATATTGGAAGTGGAGCAGATTTAATTTCCTGGATTACCTGATCAAGAATATCAGCAGACATGCCATCTATTCTTCTGTGGACAGTGTAGTTAGATAAGGAAATTGCACTCAATTTCATAACAAATTCGTCTCCGATCATAACTCGAACAATGTCTTTGGCCGCTGGCAACAGTAAATCCTCGGCAATAGTGTGAGGTTTCACAGCTCTGGCGATTCTGAGTAGCACCAAATATGAAGCTTCAACAGCTGCTACGTTTTGTTTGTGGTGCTTGCCGCCAGTGTCAAGTCTGGCTTTCTTGAGTCCATCAGCTTTGCTTCTAAAATAGTTGGTATCCTTGCTGGCAAAGCTCGGATGCTTGCTATCAAAATGGCATTTTACTTTGTTCGGCTTCATAGATTCGGCTGATAGAACTTCACAACAAATAACACATTGCAGTTTCTCAATTCCTGCTGTAATTGTTGAGGTAAAACCATACTGTAAAAAATCCTTACTGTATTTTCTTTTCTTAATGTTTTTCTCTGCATGATCCATTGTCATGGGATGGCTTGCTAATGAAAATAATATATAACCATAGCTTTAGTAATACAAAAGATGATACATGGCATAGTTCAGTCAATATAGTTCATTAAAGTTTCCTGATTTACCATTCTCTGTGTTGTTTTTTTTACATACCTGTTGCTATCACAAGGGGGCAGTATTCACATCAACCACAGCTGAATATAAAAAGACCGATCAGCATCCAGATAAAGTTGCCATGGTACAGATATTATTTTTTGCAATAGTTGATGATTTTACAGTACATGATTTTACATTTACTCAGTAATTATAATTCATGAAGTGTCATTTTACCTCCAATACTGCTGCTCTCTACACAGTAGCTGCTCTCTACACATGCGTGACTGGTCCACATAAGTACACTATGGTGCCAACCCTGTCACATACACCTGTATTTGTACGGGGTGTATGTGATGGGGTTGGCGCGATGATGCCGGGTACTTGTATGTGGGCGTATCTGCATGTGGGCGGGCCCGCCTGGAGACAGAGGAGTGGTGTCTCGGTTCCTAAGACCATTGGAAATATGTGTTTTCCGATGGTCTTAGGCAACCCCTGTGAAAGAGTTGTTCAATCCCCAAAGGGGTCGCGACCCACAGGTTGAAAACTGCTGGTCTAGGGTTTGATTCCAGGTCAAGGGCACATACCTGGGATTCGGGTTTGGGGAGCCGTGCAGGAGGCAACCCAGTGAATGTGCCTTTCTCATAAGGATGTTTTTCTTTCTCTCTTTCTCCCCCGTCCCAACTCCCTCCCTTCCACTCACTCTGGAAAGCAATGGAAAAAATGCCCTCGGGAGAGGATTAACAACAACAAAAAAGAAAATACAGACTTAAATCTGCGTTGTCATCCGCATTAAACAAGATTTTTTTATTCTTTGCAGGAAACTAGTTCTTTATCGCTATCGACCACAGATATTTCAGATGATTTATCCAGTGAGAATTTCATAGGTCGTCTTGATAGGTTTGCCCAAAAGGAAAGGCTCTCTGTAAATTATGAACAAAGAAGTAAATTGAGCGCAAGTGGATCTGGAAGGTGAGATGTAGTCGGGTTTTTCCTTCTGTTTCATTGTATCTAAGCAATAGAATGAGCTTATTTCCATGTCTAATTTTCCAGAAATGTTTGCCCTTTTTGTACATTTTGCATGGAAGGTTTTATAGGACTTATAAGCAATTGGACAGCTTTGTAATTAAAATACTTCAATGCTGAAAGGTTGGAACCCATAGAGCATAATTGATCAAATCTGGATAATCCTTTATTTCTGAGGCCTATTTGGATGGTTTAATCTGCAGGCCCTCAAGAGTGTCCTGCTTGAAGGATGCAAAGATCTTTCTAGCCCTGAGGTCATAGTGGGATTGGCTGTGTGAGGATGGCCCTGCCACATGATTAGAGAGCTGTCTGTCCAAGTACTCATCTTTCATATTTTTAATTTATTTTTAAATATTTTTTTTTATTGATTTTTTTACAGAGAGGAAGGGAGAGGGATAGAGAGCTAGAAACATCAATGAGAGAGAAACATTGATCAGCTGCCTCCTGCACACCCCCACTGGGGATGTGCCCGCAACCAAGGTACATGCCCCTGACCGAAATCGAACCTGGGACCTTTCAGTCCGCAGGCTGATGCTCTATCCACTGAGCCAAACAGGCCAGGGCTTTCATATTTGTTTAAATGGTGTCCCTGTGAAGATAGATACCATGTATTAGGAGGAATAGTATTTCGTCCTAGACTATGAGGAGACCAGGATATGAGGAATATGATGAGGAGGACAGATTAAGAGTTTCATTTACTAAAAATATTACCAGTGAGCTAAGATTTAAGTGAGGATAAAGAATGGACTGGGCCCTAGCTGGTTGGTTTAATGGATAGAGCATCATCCTGCAGACTGGAGGGTCCCAGGTTCGAATCTGGTTAAGGGCACATGCCTGGGTTGCAGGCTCAATCCCCAGTAGGGGGCGTGCAGGAGGCATCCGATCAATGATTCTCTCTCATCATTGGTGTTTCTATCTCTCTCTCCCTCTCTGAAATCAATAAAATTTTTTAAAAAGTAATAATTCTTACATAATTGTCCAAGTATCCTGGCCTAACCACAAATGTCCTTACATTCATATGAGGAGGAGTGGACTTCAGCCCTGGGGGTTTTGCACTATGGGGATTTTTCTTTGGATTTTGTGCAGATAGTAGGGGCAGGAAGTGCTAAGGTTAGAGCAGAATCCTTGCTTCGCTCATTCCCTACAAAACAGCGTAACCTCATTGTTTCTCCTGTAGAAGCCCCATTTTCTTTACTGGCTTTTTCTTCCCTATTTGAACATCTCTGAAAAATTCACTGATCACCTCTTTTCCATTTCTTCCTTCATATGTTTTGACCTGTAGGGAATTTTAAAAAAACACCACTTAGTGCTTTTATGGCAGATCTTTGAATGAAGCAACAAAAAGTTAGAAGTTGCCTGGAAAATACAAGCTGAGATGTCAGCCAATCCTGGTTATTCTGACAAATTGGTCAGCTTAGTGAAGATTTAAATTACACAAAGACATGAAATACAAAGCTACCTTAGTGTGCTTTAAGGCCTTTATTGATGTGTGTGTGTGTTTTCAAATCATAAGTTAGATTCACTATTTTTTGGTATTTCGGTAAATACTGTCCATTTATTTTTCCTAGTTTTTTTTGCAAATGCAAAATTGGAGAGAAAGAATATGCTGGTGCTGTAGGTTCTACTAAACAGAAGGCAAAACATTTGGCTGCTAAACTTGCATATGAACAGATCGTATTAGAAAAAAGGTCAACGGTACGTATTGCCTTTGGATGTATTTCTTGTACTTTATAATTTTCTCTGGAATTGCTTTGAGGTTTGATTGTGCTTGCATGATGTCAAGACAGCCAATCACATAGCAAAAAGATTCCTCGGTCCTGTGTCCCACCTGTGTCCCATAATTGTTTGTGACTGTGAATTTGATAAATGTGGAGAAATAGATGTGGCAGTTAGCACACGGAGACAGCCACCGTGGAGAAGTATTTAGTTATAGTTACACCCCCTGAGGGGCTCTCTTTCTTGCAGAAAGGTGATTCAGGAACCTCTGACTCTCCCCTGGCTGGGTCCAGTGACTGTGGGATCAGCTTCTTGATGGCCCCGTAAGTGTGTACAGACAACTGTGATATTTAAGAAATTCAAATTGCTGCCTGAAAGAGCATGTTTATATGAAAATGTTTATTGTTTAAGAAGAATTTAGGGAAATAAGTTACCAACAAAAATAGGCAGAATTCATAAACTAATAGTTCCTCCCTTTTCTTCTAGCAATTTTGAATCACCCTCTGAAAGTGGCTTTTCAGGAAATGGATCAGAGGAAAACGATGACAGTGACAGTTTTACCAATTCTCTTCCATCCTCTGTGGTACAGTATTCATCTCCAAACTTCCTACTCAGTCTGAATCCCCTTTGTGCTTCCTCATTTAAAAGTGATCTTCAACCCAGTTTTTCTATTTTTATCTCCTGTACTCTCACTAACTAATAATATTTGGGGTTTTTGACTCTCTTCTTTCTTTTTGAACCCACATCCCTCACATGTAGAACTCTCCCACTTGTCACACCCATCTTTCTCTCCTTACCAGCCTTCATATTTTCAGATATTCCTGTGATCTTGCTTTTTATCTTATACCAACTGAACAGTAATTAAAAGATTCATTCATATAGCTCTGCTTCTGTTTTTAAAAATCAGAACTAAACTTAAATAAAAATGAAACCAATAAAATAAATTTTGTGGTGATGATTAGTGTTACAAGTTATCCTCTTTATAAGGAACTACAAATCAATAAGAAAAAGACAGCTCAGTAGAAAAATGTGCAAACAATCTGCACAGAAAATTCAGAGAAGAGATACCCAGATGGCCAAATAACATGTGAAATGATATACACTTCAAAAGAACAGTTAGATGCTATTTTACCAAACCCATCAGGTTGGTAAAATTTGAGTCTGGCAATACTAAGTGTTGCACAACTATGTTTCAGTTATCCTATATAATAAAACCCTAATATGCAAATCGACTAAACAGCAGAATGTCTGGTCGCTATGACACGCACTGACCACCAGGGGGCAGATGCTCAATGCAGAAGCTGCCCCCTGGTGGTCAGTGTGCTCCTACAGGGGGAGCACTGCTCAGGCAGAAGCCGGGCTCGGCTGGCGAGCACATCGAGGAGTGGGCCTAAGCCAGTGGTCAGACATCCCCCCAGGGGTCCCGGACTGCGAGGGGGTGCAGGCCGGGCTGAGGGACCCCTTCCAGTGCATGAATGTTGTGCACCGGGCCTCTAGTAACTATTATATGTTCTGGTGCAAGTAGAAATCAGTACAACCATTTTGGAGAACAATTTGACAACATGTAGTGAAATTGAGGGTGTACATGCTATAATGCCAAGGAATTCCCTTTCTGGGGATATTTCCTAGAGAAACACATGCATGTGTGCACAGAGAAACAGATAAAAGAATGTTCTGTGCAACATTGGTTGTAATAGGAAGAAATTAGAAAAAAATATTGCTCATGAACAGAATGGCTAAATTACTCTGTAGTGTAGTCATCATGCAATACTGAGGCTGGCAGGTGATATGAGCACAAGAAATCTTAGTCTGATGCTCCCCACTCAGTATCATTATATTTAAGTTGAAAAAAAAATCTACCAGAATAATAGTGAATATGAATGAAAATAGCTATGACATTAATTTTTGAGAGATACATTGAAGACTCCTCTTTTTTGCTAAATATTGAAATTAATTTGTACTAAAAATGAAATATCAGCATTGCAGTTTTTAACTGGTAATCAGATCAGAAACCCTTGGGGAACTATTTTAAACTGGATCCCTGGGCTCCATCTGTGTCATGATTAGCATTGTGACTGATGGGATATGCACGCCTTCTTGCTGAGCTCTGCTGGCCAGAGGATCAGCAGGGAAGCCATATTCTGTACCTGGAGAATCAGTGCTTCTTCAGAACATGCCCTACAATGGCCATATCTGTCTGGTTGCTATGTTAGATGAGAACATTGATATAACCAAGTTAACTGGGTAGCAGAGTTCGTTAAGAGTACAAAAATTGATGAGCTTATGGATAAACTACTGTGGTTACAGACCAGCTAGAAGTACAGGATGAGGTAAAGCAAGAGAAAGCAATGGGGACCTGGCCAGGTGGCTCTGTTGTATTGTCCCATTCACCAAAAGGTGGAGGGTTTGATTCCTGGTCAGGGCACATACCTAGATTGTGGGTTTGATCTCCAGTTGGAGCACAACCAATCAGTATTTCTCTCACTGATATTTCTCTGTCTCTGTCTCTGTCTCTGTCTCTTCCTTCCTCTCTCTTTAGAAAACCAAACCAACCAAACAAAGAAACATATCCTTAGGTGAGAATTAAAAAAAAAAAAAAAAGGATAAAAGCAATAGAATTGATTTAATCATTTGAAACATTTTTTCATTTTCTTTTGTTATAGAGTGGTCTCAGAAAAAGTTTGAAGAATGTGAAGATGTGAGTATCATTATACATTGAATTTAGTTTGAAATGAAGTTTTCTTTGAGACTTAGTCTGTCAGCCTTATTTATTAACTCCAGTATTTGTAGAGTATTGTACATCCTTATTTGAGTAGGGTTTTAAAAGAGAGAGCATTGCCCTGGCCGGTATGGCTCAGTGGGTTGAGTTTTGCCCATGCACTCAAAGGTAGCTGGTTCAATTCCCAGTTAGGACACCTTCCTAGGTTGCTGGTTCAATCCTTGGGGGGTGCGGGAGGCAGCTGATTGATGCTTCTCTCTCATGAATGTTTCTCTCTCTCTTCCTCATTCTCTCAAATTAATAAAGGACATATTTTTAAAAAAGAGAGCATGGTTAAAGGTCACAAAAAGCTTGAATGTACAAACAAATAATTTTAAATATGCAGAGAAATTGTTGTATGCACACTCTACACTGGAGACCTAAAGGCCTATGGGGATCTTGCCAGAGTAATTGGTTAAGGCGGTGGTTGGCAAACTCATTAGTCAACAGAGCCAAATATCAACAGCACAACGATTGAAATTTCTTTTGAGAGCCAAATTTTTTAAACTTAAACTTCTTCTAATGCCAGTTCTTCAAAATAGACTCGCCCAGGCCGTGGTATTTTGTGGAAGAGCCACACTCAAAGGGCCAAAGAGCCGCATGTGGCTCGTGAGCCATAGTTTGCCGACCACTGGGTTAAGGGAAGTGGGCTTGGTGAGATTTTCAAGAGAAGTGCATTATTCTGCAGATAAACAGGTAGAGTAGAAATGGTGTAATGACGCAGGTAAGAAATAAAAAGATCAGATGCTATCAAATGTTGATTCAAAATGTAAAAAATCTAGTAATAAGCTCTGGAAACACCCAAGTGCCCATCAGTAGCTGAGTGGATGAAAAAGCGGTAGTGCATTTATGCAGTGGAATGCTACACAGCTGTAAAAAAGAAGGAACTCTTACCTTTTGCAGCAGCATAGATGGACCTGGAGATTATTATGCTAAGTGAAGTGAAGTTAAAAAAAAGCCTAGTGCGTGGCATAAAACCACTCTACGCAAGTTACATTTGATTTCAGTTTTGTTTGAATTTTACATTCTTCTCTAATTTTTAGAAATTTGGCACCTAAATTTGACTCTCCTGTAAATGAGCCTACCGTGGATGAGAGGTAAGAAAGAACTGTAAAACAGAATTTGCTTAGAGATATGTTTGTTTATTCCACAAAAGCTTCATAAGGAACTGTTTGTTGTACATCAGGCAGGCTGCATATACTAGTATTTCCACCTGAACAGTTAAATTATTTTGGCACAGTAAGGCCCACAGCAGATGATTGTATCTTAGAGAAGTAAACTTTTGACAAATCTAAATGGAATGTGGTGAGGTAGATCTATGTGATGCTTATGTGGGTTTCTCTGAGATCTATGGAAGTTTTTAATATTGAAAGCAAATATTCCTATAAACCAGTGATTCCTCCCCTCCTCCCCCTCCAAAAAAGTACTCTTGCCAGAATCAGAGTAGTACCACTTGAATCTGTTTTTCATTTTCCAGTTTTCACTTTGAAAAAGGGTGTCTCTTGTGGTAGATCATATGTTTGGGTTTAAATAAAAGAGGCCTATTTGCAACAAAAGAACATTGAAAATAAGTTTTAAAATAATAATAAAGAGCCCTAGCTGGTTTGGCTCAGTGGATAAAGCATCAGCCTGCAGACCGAAGAGTCCCCAGTTCGATTCTGGTCAGGGGCACATACCTCGGTTGCAGGCTTCTCCCCAGCCCCGGACCTAGTCAGGGCACGTGCAGGAGGCCACCAGTCAATGTGTTTCTCCCAGATCAATATTTCTCTCTGTTTTTTTCTCTCTCTTCTACTCTCTCTAAAAATTAATGGAAAAATATCCTCCAGTGAGGATTTTTTAAAAATTTAAAAACTTATAAAGTAAATTCAATACTAAAACAAAACCCAATAAAGAATCCACATCTATCAAATAACTACCTAATATATAGCTGGCACTGTGCTGGGCATTGGCATTGGGTCTGTAGTAGGAACAAATAGAACAGCTCTTGCCCTCATAGAGTTTTGTGGGGTTTAAAATTACCTGAAAAAGTCTGTAATCACAAACTATGGTCAGAGGTCTGAAAGATGAGGCAGCCCAGGGGGGTGGA
Source organism: Corynorhinus townsendii (assembly GCA_026230045.1). Classification (NCBI taxonomy): domain Eukaryota; kingdom Metazoa; phylum Chordata; class Mammalia; order Chiroptera; family Vespertilionidae; genus Corynorhinus; species Corynorhinus townsendii. Next base: position 151,822,030 of record JAPDVU010000007.1, read on the forward strand.
GGCTCACAGGCTCTGTGGGAAGATGAAGATGGTACAGGTGACGTGAGGGTTCAAGGAGCAGAGAGAAGGTTGTGTGCTTGGAATGCAGTGAAACGGGCACTGTGCCAGGGGACAAGCTGGAGAGGAGGCAGAGGCCCCATCACAAGGCCCCCTGGAGGCCATTTAATTGGCTGTTAGGCAATAGAGATACATGATCGCACTGGTTGCCGTGTGGATTGTGATTGAAGGGGAGGAGGAGAGAAAGTGGAGAGTCCGGTTAGCAAGGTCCTGCAGGAGCCTGGTGGAAGCTTGGACTGGGGTGAAGACGTCAGACGGGAAAAGTGGGCTGATACCAGTGATATGTTTTAGAAGTAGAATTGGCAGGTCTTCGTGATGGAATCAGGGGTCTACAAGCCTAGGCTGGCCCCAAGCACCTGCTCATTTCTCTTATGATAGCATGGTGGTCGCTGTGGAACACAGTGTGGTGCTTTTTCCTAAAGTTTTATGCTTGTGAGAAGATTCTTTCTCACGGCTGTTGTATAGCCAGGAGTTGACTGTGACTCCCAGGGATGATCTGTTGTGTTGAGAGGAGGTGGGGGAGGAACGATCCTTTGTGACTTGAGTTTCTGTGTGAAGTGGGCCCTTCTTATTCAGAAGTGGGGAGGCAAGTTCATTATAAAGTCCATTTCATCAGTGACTTTCAGGGAAAGTGGAAGGGGTGGGGGCCAGCTAGCGTTGGATCTTAGAATAACAGTGGCATTTATCCTTTAAGGTTTATCAAGGATTTTGAAGGAATAACACATATTGGCTCCGGTGCATATGGCAGTGTTTTCACAGCACAACACAGACTTGATAGGACGACTTATGTTATTAAACGTGTTAAATACAATGATGATGACGATGATGAGTAAGTAGTAAATGTTTTGTTTCATTTTTTAAAATAAGAAGATATGTTGAATTGTACTATTCTTTTTTATGTATCTGTCTTCTTCATGAGTATATTATTTACTTTTTCCCAGTCCTCTTTAAAAGTGTTACTCTAGCCCAGCCTGCGTGGCTCAGTTGCAAGTCGACCTATGAACCAGGAGGTCACTGTTCGATTTCTGGTCAGGGCACATGCCCAGGTTGCAGCTAGATCCCCAATAGGGGGTGTGCAAGAGGCAGCCAGTCATTGATGTTTCTGTCTCTCTTTCCCTCTCCTTTCCTCTCTGAAATCAATAAAAAGTATATATTTTAAAAATGTTATTCTGTCATCAGGAGCTTGGCTTACTCACAGCATATTAGACCACTGGGGTCAGACCGGACCTGGGTTCAGCAACCTCAGCACTTGAGTTCTGGCTAAGAAAGAATTCAGAGCCAAGACTCCAACTATGAGAGAAAATCACAGAGGTGGAAGAAGTAATTGGTGAAAGAAATGGGATTAGGAAACAAGTGATAGAGGCAAAGGAAGGGTCCTTGACGTTTGGGAATTAGGAAGGTAATGGTAATACGCTGGGGGGATGGGGATGGGGAGGGAGAAGGGAAAGACGCAGGCCTGCTCCTGGGAGGGAGCGCTCACTGAGTCCTCAGTCCTAAGGGTTTTAAGGGCGGAGATTTTAGGGGAAGTCCCAGGGGAAGATCTTAATAGAATATTTAGCAGCTTTCCAGGTGTGTCCTTTCAAGGTCAAGGTCTCCACTGATTGGTTGGTCAGTGCCAATGCAGCTGGTCCTGAGGTCAGCCATGGGATCACTTATTTGGTTTTGCTGCTTTTCTGGGCCTGGAGTTGAAATACAACTGAGGCTTAGATGTTATCTCTAGGGAGGAAAGGTTAGGGGTTCCACACTGCATGACCAGCAATATGCTAGGGGGAGGAAAGGTCACCCTGGGGGCGAGGTGTCACTCTACAATTGTCCTTTTCTAGGCACCCAAGGCTTTGCCCTCTAGTGACCTTCTGTACCTGGCCCATAGTCCTTGCTCTCCTTAGGTTTGTCTGACTGCCTACCACAATTCTTTTAAGGCTGCCTTGATGAAAACGGAAGTTATAGAATCATTTAGCTCAAGGTAACCTTTGAGATTTTCTAGTTTCATCTCCTGACTTGTTTTCTGGCAGTTGTTACTCCATCTAAGTTGGCCAGACTGATCCTTCAGAGACTAGAGAAGGAGGTAGAAGAGGAAGAGGGTGAGTGGCCTGAGCAAAGGAGAAGCAGGCAGAGTCCGAGGTGCTCTTCATCCCAGTCAACCCTACTTCCTGTCCAGGGACAATACCTCGGCACTGGAAACACCCTTATGCCTTCTGGGCATCAAAACAAGGCTTTTTCTTTCTTCACTGTTTTGCTTAACAAGAATGGGATATTGTTGTTCCTTCTGTTCAATAGCAATTTTTTAGTGGAAATACTTAACGATGATCATGGTGCAGTATTAGGAGACAATATTAGTGGCTTCATAAATTGGTAGAATACAGTTAAAATATACTTGGAAATAATAATCTAGAGCCATAATAATGTTTATACACTTTGACTTATGGATTGTCTGTCTGGGAATCTGGTCTAAGGATATTGCCCAAATTAAGGGAAAAATAACTGTGTAAGAGGATATAATTACAGTGTTGTTTATAATAGTGAAGAATTAGAGAAAACAAAATATCTAACACTAAAAGAATGATTAAGGATGTTTTGTTTTCTCTCCCTTGATCAGTGGCTATTTTACAGTCATTAAAAATGAGGGTTATATGCTGAAAATATTTACACATGAAATCATACGACACTGAAAGTAGCTTCAGAATAATACAGGGGAAGATGAGGAAGTGGATAAGAGTACATATGAAATTAACAACTGTTTCATCTGGGTAATGGCCAGGTAGGGGTTCATTATACTATTTGCTCTGTTTTGTTTTTAATATACTTTTGAAATATTACATTAAAAAGTTTATATGCCCTAGCCGGTTTGACTACGTCGTGGATGGAGTGTCGGCCCTTGGACTGAAGGATCCTGGGTTCGATTCTGATCAAGGGCATATACCTTGGTTGCAGGCTCAATCCTTGGTCCTGGCTGGGGCCATGTGGGAGGCAACCAATTGATGTATCTCTCTCACATCAATGTTTCTCTCTTTGTCTCTCACCATCCCTTCCACTCCCTCTAAAAATCAATAGAAAAATATCTTCAGGTGAGAATTAACTAAAACTAAAAATTAAAAAGTTTATACATACTAGTTATGCAGACTGTAAAACAATAAGGAAAATTGTAAAGATAACATGTGAAAATAGAATAAATATTATTTATACTAATAAAAGGGTAATATGCTAATTAGACAGGATAGACTGGATGTCCTTCCGGACAAAGCCACGCTGGCGGGGGCTGAGGCAGAGGCAGTTAGGGGTGATCAGGCTGGAAGGGGAGAGTGGTTAGGGGCCATCAGGCCATCAGGGGAGAGCAATTAGGGATGATCAGGCCAACAGGATAGAGTGGTTAGGAGCAATCAGGCCAGCAGGGGAGCAGTCAGGGGTGATCAGGCTGGAAGGGGAGAGTGGTTAGGGGCCATCAGGCCATCAGGGGAGAGCAATTAGGGATGATCAGGCCAACAGGATAAAGTGGTTAGGAGCAATCAGGCCAGCAGGGGAGCAGTTAGGGGCGGTTAGGGGTGATCAGGCAGACAGGCAGGCAGAGGGGTTAGGGGCGATCAGGCAGTCAGGCAGGGTGGTTAGGAGTGATCAGGCAGGCAGGCAGGTGAGCAGTTAGGAGCCAGCAGTCCCGGATTGTGAGAGGGATGTTCAACATCCCCCGAGGGATCCTGGATTGGAGAGGGTGCAGGCCGGGCTGAGGGACTCCCTGCTCCGTGCATGAATTTTATGCACCAGGCCTCTAGTCTATAATAATAAAAGTGTAATATGCTAATTAGACCGGACAGAACTTCTGGATGACCTTCTGGACGAAGCTGGGGCTGTAGCCACGGGACCCAGGCAGCAGCTGTGGCTGTGAGGGAGGGATCCAGGCAGCTGCCGCTGCTGCGAAGGCCTACTCTTGCACGGATTTCATGCATCGGGCCTCTAGTACACTATAATTGCAAATATATAAAAACATAAAGACAAATGATAAATAACTCCAAGTAATAACTGATTGTGTTAGGATTGTCAATAATGAGTAATTTTTCTTTATTTTTACAAATTGTATGTCATATAAATAACTTTTCAAAATAAAGACCAAAATTGTACAATGTCTGCTTATACTTTCTCATGCTTGAGATTTCAGATTTGTTTATTCCATTGAGCATAGAATTGTCTTCACTCCTGACTGCACATCCCTGGAAAGCTCCCACATGCACAGCAAAGTCTCCATTTCGCTGTCTGGATCCTCTCCTTTGTGTTTCCTTGCCACACACTGGAAATTCCGAATTAGGCTCTTCCAACTGCCCTGGTTACCCACCCATGCTGCCCAAATGGGATTTGATTTTGAAACTCAAAGTGACTTTAACACAAGTCTAAATAAGACATAATGTCTGAATTAGCCACCACAATTATATCCTTGGCATTTCAGAGACTACTGCCCATGGTTTTTAAGTTGTCTGATGCTGGGAATGATTTGTCACCACTTTTTCTTCTGTGTTGAGCGTGAAAACAGCTGTGTTTTTTTCTGTATGTTCACTTTTTCCTTTTCAGGGCTTCTGGCCTTCATCCTAAAACTCTGGGCTTGGGAACCATGGCAACTGTTCAAAAAACCGAGGTGTTTTGTTGTTGTTGTCAGGGATGTATACTGACCCCTTCTCTTCCTTGTTTCTTTTAACTAGGAAGGTAAAGCGTGAAGTAAAAGTTTTGGCAACGCTTAGTCACCCAAATATTGTTCGCTACTACAACAGTTGGGATGGAGATGATTACGTCAAAAGGTAACTAAAAAAGACATTCTCTTAGATGTGATAAGATGGAGGAAACTGTCATCAGCTCTGTGTGGGCCACTAATACATTTAATAATCACAACAAGGATGAGGAAGGATAAGCAGATACTATTTGAGACATTGTTATGTCTCCATTCTGCAGGTAAGGAGACAAAGAATAATCTTTACCTTCCTCCCCTCCTTGCTCTAAACTTGTTTTCAAGCCATTTTTTTTTCTGTCCTCAGCTGTTATCAGAATCTCAGGTTTAGCTTTCCTGACTTTGTTGGTTCATAGATAGACTTGTGCACATGCCCCGACTTCAGTCGAGGCTGAAGAGGCAGTCTTGAGGAGGAAGTTTGAACATGTAGATGCTGCAACTGGAGTGTCCCTCCTTAGCTGCCAGCACTTTTCTTTCCCCTCTCTCAGGCCCCCCACATGCAAGCAGGGAGTCTCTTTCAAATGCCACAGCACCACTTCTGGTGGGGTGGAGAGCAGAGAAAATAACTTGAAGACCGTGAGCTTAAGGTGATAGGGGCACCTCACCTTGCATACTCATGTTTTGTCTCAAGTAAACCACTGCCGAAGGACTGGAGGATGCAAAAGAGCTGGCATCCCTCTTTGGAAGTCACCCAATGTTTCTTTTTCTTTTTTTTGGTCAATTTTATTTTATTGTTTAAAGTGTTACAAATTGTAGTACATGGGGATGACAGTTGTACTGCTGTCCCATTGACCTTCCCCTAGCTTCCCCTACCCCCTGTCGCATGCCCTCACAAGACACCGGGGTGGGGGGGGGGTGGATGAGGGCATGCGCCACCCAGTGTTTCTGGTGGATGATCCTCTCACTGCAGTCCCGAGGCCATTGTGGGCTTGTTCATTCATCATCTCCTGCCACCAGCCCCGTCACTGTACTGAGAACTTTATCATCAGTTTCAGGCGTTCTTGACTGGCGGCACTTGGGACTTCAGCCTTTAGCAAATTCTTGGCTACCCCTTTCTATTTTCTTGCCAACCTGTGTTCAAAGAATATAAGTTAATATTGAGGCCCACGTATTTCTGAAAAAGAAAACATGCTCAGCAGAATCAGTCCTCCCAGTTATATGTCATAGCAGTTTTGTTGGCACTTCTTCTAGAGTACCTATCCTTGTGCTGTTGTTCTATGTTTGTTTTTCCTTTACCTCTCTCCTATTCAACTGTCATCCCCGTGACAGCAAGGATAGTGCCTAACTCATTTCCTCATCTCTAGGTGCCTATTCACAAAACCATGCTCAGGATATTGATGGTGAATTAAAATATTTAAAAATTACTTTATATAATAATAAGATTTGGTTTTCTGCAATTCCACTGTATTAATGTTCCCTTTGCTATCTTTTAGAAAGGTGATCGAGGACCTTCAGCATCAAAGAATGGGTAGGCTTATACTTTATAAATTAGCTAAACAAATAACACCCTGGACATCTGGGAACTTAGGTTTAAATAAGAAATGGTTTATTATATTGTGATTCAAATTTATTTACTTAGATTTCTGTTTTGAGACACGTTTTGTGCTCATTTAGCTGGAGCATCATTCCATACACCGAAAGATTGCTGGTTCGATTTCAAGTCAGGGCACATACCCAGGTTGTGGGTTCAGTCTTTGGTGCATATGGTCAATGTTTCTCTCTCACACTGATGTTTCTTTCTCTCTCTCCCTTCTCCTCTCTCCGAAATCAGTAAGGATATATCCTCAGGTGAGGATAAAAGAGAAGAGAAGGTATAATTTTAAGAAAGAAATGTATTTTTTATAAAGTTATTTTTATTATTACTTCTCTTTGAATTTTATATCCAGATCTTTGACGAAGTGCCTTTTCATCCAAATGGAATTCTGTGATAAAGGGACATTGGAAGACTGGATTGAGGTCAGAAGAGGGAAGAATCCAAACAAAGATCTGTCTTTGGGATTATTTAAGCAAATAGTAACAGGAGTGGATTATATACATTCAAAAGGGTTAATTCATAGAGATCTTAAGGTAAGTGGACAATCGATCAATGTAATTTAATAATTTAAAAACCCATCTCTTCAAATTTTAGAATTGGTTGACAGTCATGAAGAAATATCTCTGGTCCTCTAAAGTGCGAATGGATCTAGAACTTGTCACACGTTTCATTCCCTGGATCCACTCAGAAGATCTCCAGGGCAAGTGAGCTTGTCAAGATCCCGAGCCCTACAGGAAGAAGCCCACTCACTTTTGGTGCTATCTGGCTGGTAGTCACTCCAGTCGTAAACACTAGTAGCTTTAACATGCTGAACGTTCTGTGCACATAATGATCGTGGCTGGCACAGCCCACTGGCTGCTCTGTCTCTGCGCCGTCTCTGCGCCTCCTGCTACTCAGGCTTGTCTGAGAGGCAGAAAGACTCTGGTGACTGTGGCTTTGGGAACATGGGTTCTCCTCTCTCCCAGCCTTTACTCTGAGGGCAGTCACAGCTGCTAGGTCCAGAGTCTAGAATTTCCTTGGCATTTGGACACCGCTGCCCTGTGATTGGAAAATTGCAGTAATTCAAACCTTGGAACCTGTAGCAAACCTTTGCATTTTCATTTTTTTCTGTCTTTCTAGCATCCTACGTGGTCTAGAAGAGCAGTTTTCTCATTTTTCCAACTCATCACACTGAGCAAAGAGAGAACAGCTTTTCAGTGTCTCCTCCAAACTCTGTGCCCTATGAGGTGCCCACTCTCATCCCAGACTAGTCATGCGGAATCCTGTTGGTGCCCCTTTGCTCACCTCTTGCATGGGACTCTCTTCTGCCTGTCCCCTTTATCCCAGTTCCCTTATGAAGCCTTTCCAGATCACTCCGCTTTAGGCAGAAGCACCTCGTTGATGTGCATGGTGGCTCTCTGCTACCCACCTATCTAGAGCGCCCAGGAATGAGGAATGAAGCAAGCATTTCATTCCTCATTAAATAAGCGTTACTTATTTGAGTAAAATAAGCACTTACGTAGATAGTAGTTTGTTGGGCCATTAAATGATATGCATCCTTGGTCTTCCCAGTGGCTGAATGTCTGATGCCTTCATGTTGGAGTCCACCTGGTTCCAGTATCTCTCTTTAACAATATCTGAAGGTGTGCTTTGAAGTTGGAACATAATAAGGAGGACTATGTTCAAAAAGATACATTTAGAATAGCTATACTTTCACTTTGAAATAAATAATACATAGCGTTACATGAGAAACCAAGCACAATTACCTACTTGTGCAGTAATTTTTAAGAAAATACAGAAGTATGGGTATTAACTCCCATACCCTCCCGAGGGTGGACTAGTGCAGTTCTGACTGGTGCGGACTGGAGTCTGCCTTCTCCTGCACCTCTCTGTATCCCGCACTGCCCCTGCCCCAGGTTGTGGACTGATCTTTTCTTGGGTCTGTTTGCAGAGACTGTTTGTTCTATCGTTGCAGTGGCTTGAAGGTCAGGCTTTAATACTACTGAGCCTTCTTTCATCTTCTCCAACTGTTCTAGCTTCACTGCTCCACTGTCTGCTATCTCACATCCGAAATAGGGTGCAAACAGAGGCATGCACTTTCCTTGGTGACGTCTAGCTCAATACCAGCTGCAGGTGGCTTTGCCCGAGAATGGTCAGCAAAGCTCCTCTTAGGTGAAGCCTGCTGGTGTTCATCACTTTCTGTTGGAATCTTAAGAACTAGACCAAAGGCACTAACGGAGGGACATAGACGTCTCTGGAGTGAGTGCTTATGGTTCTTAGAGGTACAGTTCCTTTAGGCCCAGGCTCTTTGGTCATCCTCTGAGCATCAGACCTGATTCCTGTACCTCCTATATAGCACTCTTCAGTGGACACAAGACACTGGTGGGGGATGGGAGTAGGGCATGTGACGGGGGGTAGGGGAGGCTGGAGGAAGGTCTATGGGGAAAGAAAAGGAGATATATGTACTACTATATGTAATACTTTAAACAATTAAAAAAATAAAATTACCACTCTTTTTATGTTCTACAACCCAACATTTAGCTAAGTCATGCTATAACTGATTAAACCAATGGTGCATTGTTTTTCTTTTTAAAGAACAGTAAATAAGCAATCCAATATTCTTACTACACAGTCCTAGCCAGCTTATATAGCACTGTAAACGTAACCTCCTGTTTCTCAGAGTCAGGCGATAGCCTTGTGTGGGACAAGCAGTTGCACTGGCAGACCCAACATATTCCTGCACTGCAGCTTGAGTTGGCATTGGCACTTTTTTTTCTCCACACCCACCCCACACACATGCACCGCTTTCCATCTGTATTCTTGGTGCTAGGTTCCAATCTCACTGTTCCTTGTTCCAATCCAACTGCTCTTTCCTGGGTGGGCATTCCGGCGGGCTTCTTGGAAGCTCCTCTTTCAGCCGCCCTAGGCTGATGTCTCTTCCCTCTCAGTGCCTTTACTAGGCCCTCTCCTACGTGTTAGCTCATGAGGTCTGTGTGTGAATATACAGCCCATCATTGTATTGAAAGTCTAGCCTTTTCAACTGTGGCAAAATACTAATTTCCTCCTCAATAACTGTCTCTCTTCATGGTCTTTAGAATGTTGGTCAATACCTTCTATAAATTTGTGGAATAGGATGAACACTCCTCCCCTATCTGCTCAAAGAGTCACAAGGAAAAAACATTTCAGTGCTAGTTATCAGCTTCCAGTTAACTTGGTATGCCTTCAAGGATAGAGGCGGAATGTTGTGAAGAAGGTGCCAGAGGCCTAGAGAAATTGACATAGAAGAAGCCCCCATGAGAAGTTACGCACAAGATATCCTGCAGCATTACTGGGCAGAGACCCAGTCCGAGAATCTCAAAGTTGGAAGGGATCTTAAGGGCACCTACTTCGATCCCCATAGAATCCTGGTCTCATATTTGTAACATTTCCACCAAGTGGATGTCTGGTTCTGTCTTGAATACTTCCTGAGATAGGGAACTCTTGGACTCACATTCTTTGAACCCCACTATAAGTATATCAGTTTACACAATTAGTATATTTAGGTTACACTACAGCAAATCTTTTGGTTGTTTCCACCCTATAGCCCTGGGTTTACTCATGGGGCCATGCGGTGAATCCATCTTCCACTTCACAGTTCTTCAGATATTTGAAGACAGCTCTGCCCCAAGCCTTCTTTGCTGACAGAGAAGTCCCAAATTCCTCAGCTGGCATTTTAAAGACCTGTGATATTAAATTTTCTATTTTGGGCTACCTGTGTAAATTTAAATGCCATACACAAGGGCGGGCACAAGGAGGTGTATAGTTGTGAGTACACAAAACAGTGTTTATTCTTGTACTATTATTTATTAACTAGAGGCCCAGTGCACAAATTTGTGCATAGGTGTGGTCCCTAGGCCTGGTTGGTGATCAGAGCCGATTGGGGCCGTCTCACCCAGTCTGGGGGGAGGGAACACGGGAGGTTGGCTGGCTGCAGGAGGTTCGCTGTGGGAGCACACTGACCACCAGGGGGCAGCTCCTGCATTGAGCATCTTCCCCCGGTGGTCAGTGCGCATCATAGCAACCGGTCAACCGGTCGTTTGGTCGACTGGTTCTAATGGTTGCTTAGGCTTTTATATATATAGATTATTATTTTCCACGTGAACAACTGTAGCCCTACTTTTGCCCACCCCTGTAAGTAAATCTAAAAAATAGCCATTGCTAAATATGATTTGGATATGTGATGCGAGCCTGTCAAAGTGGTACTTATGAATTAAATACTGTTTTTTCTTTTACTGTAGCCAAGTAACATATTTTTAGTAGATACAAAACAAATAAAGATTGGAGACTTTGGACTTGTAACATTCCAGAAATATGATAAACTGCGGACAGAAGAGAAGGGAACTCCATTCTACATGAGCCCAGAACAGGTGTGGTCCCTTTCCTTTCTGTCTCTGTGTTCTTTTTATTTATTTCATTTTAAAGATATTATAAAAATAATAGACACCACTGATAAAATTAAAATAGTACAGAAGTGTATAGAATAAAAATGGGAAATTCCCCTTAACCTTCCTTCTTATCATTACTTTGCTAACAACAGTTTGTTGTCTATCCTTTTATTTTTTAATCCTCACATGAGGTTATTTTTGCATTGATTTTTTACCCCCATTGATTTTTAGAGAGAGTGGAAGAGAAAGGGAAAGACAAATATTAATGTGAGAGAAACACATTGATTGGCTGCCTCCTGCCCGAGCTCAACCAGGGCTTGGGCTGCAGAGGAGCCTGCAACCCAGGTATGTGCCCTTGACCTGGGTTGAATCAAACCCAGAACCCTTTGGTCTGCAGGCTGACACTCTATCCACTGAGCCAAACCGGCTAGGGCCGTGGTCGGCAAACTGCGGCTCGTGAGCCACATGTGGCTCTTTGGCCTCTTGAGTGTGGCTCTTCCACAAAATACCACGACTTGGGCGAGTCTGTTTTGAAGAAGTGGCGTTAGAAGAAGTTTAAGTTTAAAAAACTTGGCTCCCAAAAGAAATTTTCAATTGTTGTTCTGTTGATATTTGGCTCTGTTGACTAATGAGTTTACTGACCACTGGGCTAGGGCACGTTGTCTAATCTTTTGGATCATTTTCTGTGAGTTATAAAAATATACAAACACAAATGTATATTTACACAGACTTTTTTACATGAAAATATACATACTTACACTTTTACTGGAATGCTACAATGTTCTCTTGTGACTTGATTTTTTTCACTCAATAATGTATCATAATTTTTCCATCTGACATAAAAACATTTAAGTTTTTTGTGGAGTATGAAAGTAGAAGATAATTAAGAAGCTAATTGGCTGCCTTTTAACTCCCGGTTTATTGAATACTAGAGGCCTGATGCATGAATTCAGGGCCAGTTGGGACCAGGCCAGCAGGAGGGAGGGGATGCAGGAGGTTGGCCGGCCTCGCCCCCGATGGGGGGGGGGGCTACTGAGGACGGGGCCATCAGGGGTCACCGCACGAGGTTCGGGGGAGCTGATCAGGGCCCCGATCCGGCTGGTCGGCTGCAGCAATGCGTGTCATAACGACCAGTCATTCTGTCCTTTCAATTGCTTGGCTTTTATGTGTATAGATCTCCTGCATCCTACAATGTCACCCTCAGAATATAGTTTTTAAAATCATTATTGTGCTTTTGGTTTTCTTAGTGGTTTTTAAATTTAAAGAAGATTTTATTGAAGAATAATTTACATAGCATAAAATGCACAGATCTTTTTTTTTTTTTAATTGATTTCAGAAAGGGAGAGGGAGAGAGAGAGAGAAAGATCAATGATGAGAGAGAATCATTGACTGGCTGCTTCCTGCGTGCCCCCTACTGGGGATCGAGCCCACAATCCAGGCATGTGCCCTTGACTGGAATCGAACCTGGGACCCTTCAGTCCACAGGCCTATGCTCTATCCACTGAGTCAAACCAGCTAGGGCAGAATGCACAGATTTTAAATATACATTTTTTTAGTTTTGACAAAAACATATACCTGTGAAGCCCACAAGCTTATGAAGGAGCAGAATATTTTCCTTACCCAAGAAAACGCCCTCACACTCTTCCAGTCAGTCCTCCTCACCGTCCAGAGGCAGCCAGTGCTCTGATCTTCATCACCATTGATTAGTTCTCCCTGTTCTTAAGCTTCATATGAATGGGGTCATACAGTATGTATTCTTTTGCATTTGATTATTTCACCCAAAGTGATGTCTATTGGAGAACCTCTAATTGTTGCTTGCACTAGCAATACTATCCCCTAGTATGAATACAAGCATACCTCAGAGATGTTGCAGGTTCAGTTCCAATCACTGTGATAAAGGGAGTATCGCAGTAAAGCAAGTCACATGAGGTTTTTGGTTTCCCGGTGCATATAAAAGTTATTTACACTGTCTTGTGGCTTGTCCAGTAATAGCAATGTGTCTAAACAACAACAACAACATAGCACATTAATTAAAGAATACTTTGTTGCTAAAATTGCTAACCGTCATCTGAGCCCTCAGTGAATTGTAATCTTTTTGCTGGTGGAGGGTCTTGCCTCAGGTTGATGGCTGCTGACTGATCAGTGTGGTGGTTTGCTGAAGGGTGAAGTGGCTGTGACAATTTCCTAAAATAAGACAACAGTGAAGTTTGCTGCATTGATTAACTTTCCCTTTCACGAATGATTTCTCTGTAGCATGTGATACTTTTGATAGCATTTTACTCAAGAGTAGAACAACTTTCAAAATTGGAGTCAGTTTTGTCAAATTCTGCCGCTGCTTTATTCACTAAGTTCATGTAATGTTCTAGTACTTGGTGAGGCGATAATAGGGACGAGAAAAGAAACCAGAAGACAGCCTTTTGCAAATTAATTGGAGTTTATTAGCCTTTTGGGAAAACAGTATCACTTGCTATCCCATATCACAATAAAGTGTTCCTGAATGGATTTCTGATCTAGTTTTTTAAAATGCTATAAAGTGAAATACAATGAAATAAGGTATGCTTCTATACCATAATTTGTTTATCCATTCTCCTGTTGATGGACATTTGAATTGCTTCCAGTTATGGGATATTATGAATAAATCTTCTATGAACATTTGCATGCAAGTTGCTTGCTAGGAACTATTTTAACGGTTCCAGCTGTCCCATCTCATTTAACCCCACAATCAAACTCTGAGGTTGAAACTATTTTTATTCCATTTTGTGGTTGAGATTGTTCCCATGTTGTTGGTTAATTTACACAGGTGATTCAGCTACTTAGTGACAAAGATTTGAACTTGGGCAGTCAGACAACACAGATCTTGCTAACAAAAATGTACTGTTATGTAATAATAGAGGGCCGATGCGTGAAATTCATACAAGGGGGTTGACCCTCGCAGCCCTGGCTGTCTTGCGGCCCTGCCCCCTGCCCACTGGTTGTTCCGGAAGGTCGTTCCACAGTCCAGTCTAATTAGCATATTTATTACATAGTATGCTTTAGTCAAATTAATTTTTTTTTTTTTTGGCTTCAGAAGGCACAGATGTTTCTATCAGGTGAATAACAAATGTAAATATATTTTGGTCTCTTTAGCTCACTTCAGTAGAATATGGAAATGAAGTGGACATCTTTGCCTTAGGGCTAATTCTCTCAGAGCTTCTTTATATAACTTGCACTCGTCATGAAGCACTTAAGGTAAATAATCTCACTGAAATAATTTGTCTACTTATTTACTTGGTATGTTTTTATTGATTTGAGAGAGAGAGAAAGGGAGAGCTAGAAACATCAATGTGAAAGGAACATCGATCGACTGTCTCTTGCACAGCCCCTTACGGGGGATTGAACCCACAACCCAGGCTTGTGTCCTGACCTGGAATCGAACTGCTGGCCTCTTGGTGCCTGGGTCGGCACTCAATCTACTGCGCCACACCAGCTGGGCTCACAGAATTTAGCAACAAAAATTACTGGCCATCGCCCTGGCTGGTGTTCCTCAGTATTTAGAGCATTAGCCTGTGCACCGGATGGTCGTGGGTTCAATTCCCAGTCCAGGGCATGTACCTGTGTTGCAGGTTTGATCCCCAACCCCCGTCAGGGCACATGCAGGAGGCAACCAATTGATGTGTCTCTGTCACATCGATGTGTGTGTGTGTGTGTGTGTGTGTGTCTCTCCTCTGTCTCTTTTCCCCTCCCTCCCTCCTTTTCATATCTCTGAAAAGCAATGGAAAAATATCCTGGGGTGAGGATTAAAAAAATATATTGGCCATCATCTTCAAAGTGCTGCTGTAGATGGACCTGAACATATCAGTATTGGCTGCAAAGGAAATATGGCTTTTCTCTCCTTCATCTTTGGGCAACTAAAACTTTTTGTTAGAAGTTCTGGTCAAGAGGGTGGGGTAGGTAGACATGCTCACCTCCTCCCACCACTACCTCAAAATTACAGCTCAATTACAGAACAGCCACCCCTGAGGACTAGCTGAACAGAACTTCTCTAACTAAAGATATAAAGGAAAAGCTGTGTTGAGACTGAATATTGAATGTCATATGTAATTGAAAAATTAAAATAAACAAAACCCAAAAAAAAACCCTTTTTATTAAAGACTAAAAACTTTGGTGTTTTGTTTTTTTTAAGGTGTATGCATCTCAGTAAACCATAGCTTTGTTCCTATTTGAATCAGTCAGTAAAATTTTGACTGCCTGCTTGGCATAAGACACTGTGCTACATGCTACGAGGATAATAAAAACGAATAAGCCTTGTTCTCGGGAAGCTACTGGAAGAGAGGGCTGTAAATGTTTTGGGAGAAGGCATGGAGTCTGGGAAGCAGCTAGAAGGGGATCGTTCCAGCTGTTGGGATTGAGAGTTATGGGGGCACTGAAGCTGGGCTCTGAAGGATTGGTTTGGCTTCTAATAGTACAGAATAGAAAGGAGGTGGTTCCCGCATGGAGACAGGAAGGTGCAGGGTGTGTGTGGGGTCATTAGGCAGAGTCTGATACTTTTATTGGGGTAGAGAAGTTACAAGGAAGTGGTGGTTGATGGGGTTGGAAATGCACGTTGGGGCTAAATTAAGGCAAGAATGTGGACTTCGTTGGGAAGGCGGTGGGGAGCCACTACATGCATTGGGGGACTGGCTATCCTAGGCCCGTGGTCGGCAAACCGCGGCTCGTGAGCCACATGCGGCTCTTCGGCCCCTTGGTGTGGCTCTTCCACAAAATACCACGGCCTGGGCGAGTCTATTTTGAAGAAGTGGCGTTAGAAGAAGTTTAAGTTTAAAAAATTTGGCTCTCAAAAGAAATTTCAGTCGTTGTCCTGTTGATATTTGGCTCTGTTGACTAATGAGTTTGCCGACCACTGTCCTAGGCTGTAGCTCAGGAAAAGGGAGTCAGCAGCCTTCTCCTCTGTAAAACGAGTAACGAAACAACTACCTGTCGCACAGTGTTCCAAAAGGATGAAGGGAGACGAGGCATACGATGCTCTTAACACCGCAACATGTTGTGATGCCAAAGATGGCTGTTAGATGGGGCGGGGTGTGGGGCGGGGAGTCCTGCTTGCTTCTTGGCTGAAGAGACTTTCCAAAGATCTGGAAATGTCTCAGGTTTAGGGCATCTCCAGGCTTCAGTGCTTCCTAAGTTTGTTTTTCCTACCAAGTGAGAAATTTCCTAATGGATATACATATGTCTTATTTTCAGATTTTCCAAGATCTAAGGAAGGGCCATGTCTCGGATATATTTGATGACAAAGAAGTAAGCACTTGAAAGTAATCAGAATTTTATTTTTTTCAATTTTTTTTTTTCATAATGAGTCTTTCTATCATTACAGAAAATTCTCCTACAGAAATTAGTTGCAGCTGACCCCAAGATGCGACCTAAAACATCTGAAATACTGAAGACTTTGAAGAAATGGAATAATGTTCCAGAGAAAAATATGCGAAACACATATTAGTGCCTTTCTAAAAATGTAGCCTGCTTCTGATGTTTGATTTTCCTGTAATTGTCTAAAATCTGCTAGGGAATATTGATGATATTTACCTGCTATTTTCATTTTTCCCTTAATTTTTTTAATACATTTGCAGAAAGGTTTACACCTTTTTAAAAAAATTGATTTTTAGAACCCGACCAGTGTCGCTCAGGGGTTGAGCATTGACCTATGAACCAGGAGGTCACAGTTCCTTTCTAGGTCAGGGCACACATGCCCAGGATGTGGGCTCAATCCCCAGTGGGAGGCATGCAGGAGGCAGCTAATTAATGATTCTCTCTCATCATTCATGTTTCTCTCTCTCTCTCCCCCCCCCTCCCTCCCTCTCTGAAACGAATAAAAATACATTTTAAAAAGAAGGCAAATGCTGCTCAGCAGAAACCTCCATGTTTCTAAAAAAATGATTTTTAGAAGGGGGGGGGAGAGAGAGAGAGAGAGAGAGAAACATTATTGAGAGAGAGAAATATTGATCAGTTGCCTCCAACATGTGCCCTGACCAGGGGTCGAACCCTCATCCTGGGTATGTACCCTGACTGGGAATCGAACCTGCCACCTTTTGGTGTATGGGACAATGCTCCAACCAACTGAGCCACACTGGCCAGGGCTGTACTTTTTAACTTCAAAAACATTTTTTGCACTTGACTTTCCCTAGCTCAGCTCCTTATTATGAAGACTGGAGGAAAAACTCTCCATTTTATATCAATTAATTTAATATTTTTATATGTCTGTTTCTAGCCTCCCCCCCCCCAAAAAAAAAAGCTCTTTCCCTATTTTAAATAGCTAGCAAGCCAGTTGGAGAAAAATTGTAACCATAAAAAGATAAATTATATGCAATCACTTTGGAAAACAATTTATCCTCTAATAAAGATAAATGTTTATATACCAGAATGCCATCAATTCCATTCCTACATACATGCCTACAAGAATGCTCATAGAAATCTTGTCTATAAAAGTCAAAGGAACAGAAAACACTACTGTCCATCAAGAGAAAAGTGGATACATACATTGTATTATATTCACATTGGAATACTATAGAGCAGTGAAAATGAACAAATGACAGCTAAATGTAATAACATGATACACCTTTCAGGAACAATGTAAGCCACAAAGCACATTACAGAAAATGTATACAGAATGATTCCATTTATATAAAATTCCAGAACATGCTCAATGATACCATTTGTGTAGGAATCTAAACAAATGTAAACAATAGCAACAGGAAGGAAATGTTGAGAAATATTAAATCTGATAATGGCTATCTCTGGGCAGGGATGGTAGTGATGTGACTGGGGAAGTGAATTTCAAAGGTATTGCTAACTTTTTTCTTAAACTGGATGTTGAGTTCACTAGTTTTTACAAATACCTTAAATACATTTTGTATCTATTCTAACAAACACTTGAAAGCAGCGGTTGGCAACCGGTGGTCCACGGACCACTGGTGGCCCGTGAGGTCCGAAAGATTGGTGACTGCTCTTTAAAGAGATAACTCTGCTGTAAGGCAATAGCTAACATAGAAAATAGTTAATTTGCACAGGGCTTATAAGTAATACTTCAGCTGGGGCGTTGGAGGAGGAGAGAGGAGACCAAATAGGCAGTCTGGGCAAGGAGCTTGGCATATTAGATGACATAGAATAATTATGCATTTTCTTTTAAAAAGTATTTTTATTGATTTCAGTGAGAAAGGGAGAGGGTGAGAGAGAGGGAAACATCAGTGATGAGAGAAAATCATTGATTGGCTGCCTCCTGCACACCCCACACTGGGGATCGAGCCTGCAACCCGGGCATGTGCCCTAACCAGGAATCCAACCGTGACCTCCTGGTTCATGGGTCGATGCTCAACCATTGAGCCACGCCCGGCTGGGCAGTATTCGTTTTCTTAGGTATGATAACGATGTTGTGGTCATGCAGGAAAATGTCTTATTCTGAGTCAATGCATGAAGGAGTATCTAGGGGTGAAGTGGCATGAAGGTTGCAAATTTCAAATGTTTAGCAAAAATAAATGTGTATATGATGAGAGAGAAAGCAAATGTTAACAGTTGACCTATTGATAAATCTAGGTTGAGGGTATGGAAGTGTTTTTTGTCATATTCTTTGAACTTTTCTGTAGGTTTGAAATATTTTTGGGAAGGGAGAAATCTTTAAAAAAAACACACCATTATCTGGATATAACGAGTAAGGCTGTACTCAAAAGAAGGCAGCCTTATTTTTTTACTTTCTCATTTTAATACTTATGTTATCTCTTGGAAGTTTTTATTTGTGAGTATATATTTTCTCAGCCTCAAAATTATAATGAATAAAATGTATCCTCTTAATCAGAGGAGGAGAGGAGCGAAGTCCAGAAACCTTATTTGCAAATTATAAAGCACACTTGGAAATTTTGAAAGATATATCTATATATGATATATATATATAGATAATGCATTCACCTTTTAAAAAAATTTCTTTTGCTAGAGTATTTTAAAACAAATTTAAGGAATTATGTCATCTCACTTGTAAATACTTAAAATGATCTTTAAAAAAATACATTTTATTGATTTTTTAGAGAGGAAAGGAGATGTATAGTTAGAAACATCAATGAGAGAAACGTCGATTCAGCTGCCTCTTGCACTCCCCCTACTGGGGATGTGCCCTGCAACCAAGGTACATGCCCTTGACCAGAATCGAACCTGGGACCCTTCAGTCCACAGGCTGATGCCCTATCCACTGAGCCAAACCGGTTAGGGCTAAAGTGATCTTTATTTTTAAGAGATAAGATCTTTTTAATGTTAACAAAACTGCAATATCATTGTCACTCAACAAAATGAGATGTTTTCAATTACTAGTATATCATAATTCAGCATACATTCAGTTTTCCTGTCTCAAAAGTATATTTCTACAGGTTGTTTTGATTAGAATTCAACATTGCATTTAGTTGATGTCTTTTTTACTCTCTAACATTTACCCTTGTTTTTAGTTTCTTCTTGCCATTTATTTGAGGAAGGAACTGGAATATTGATCATAGAATTTACTCCATTCCGGATTTGGCTGATGGTATCCCCCTGGTGTCTAGTTAGTTCTAGAAACTTGATTTGATTCTGATTCAAGACTTTCCCCCCAAGAATACCGCAGAGGTGATATTGTATCCTTTCTGTTACAATGTCTGGTTGTTCCACTTGGGGTGATTTTCAGATTGATCGGTGGCTTGTGGTGCTGTCATCCATCACAAGGCTTCCTTTCAATCTTTCACCTAATGGTTTTAGCAACCATTGATGAATGTTGTCTGGATCCATTAATTCATTAGGGGTTAGAAAATAGTGATTTTTGGATTCTATCAAACCTCTTGCATTTATCATCTATGATTCTTCTATAAAGAACTTTCTCTAAGGCTGAATGGGAAAGATGGGATATTTAACATTATTTTGTCAGCCTCCAAAGAAATCCCATGCCCATTAGCAGTCATTCCTCATTTACCCCCAGAACAATTCTAGGCAATCACTGATCTACTAGTTCTTCTATCTCCATGGATTTCCCCATTCTGGACATTTCATTTAAATGGAATCATATAATACGTGGTCTTATTCACTTCGTGTAATGTTTTTAAGGTTTATTCAGGTTGTAGCATGGATCCGTTCTTTTTATTGGATACTTCATTTTATTTACTCGTTAACTGATGGACATTTGGGTTGTTTCCATTTTCCTGCTAGTATGAAGAAGGCTACTGTGAATGTTCATGTTCAGGTTTTATGTGGACATGTTCTCTTGAGCATGTACCTAAGAGTGGAACTGCTGGGTCATACTGTAACTCCTTCCTCATGATTTTGCATATCGAAGTTATGTTCAGAACCCAAATGCAGTGCTACTTCCATAGTGTCCCATCATCTCCCTCTCAGAATGAAACTTCTCCCTAGTACTCCCATTGTGTAGTACCTCTGTATTGTTCTTACCAGTTGGCCTCAAAGCTCAGCTGTTCCCCCATGGCTGTTCAGCTCATACTGTGAATTGCTGGAAAGCAGGGACAGGCACTCTGCTTGTTGTATGGCCAAGACATCGAGTACACTGCCCTGCATACAGCAGGAACTCTGTTATGTGCTTTTGAATGGGTGAAGGGTGTTAATTTTACATGATCGAACTTATAAAATATATGTAATACTAAATGTCCACTTTAAAATGTTAACTATTAAATGTTTGGCAAATAACACTTAAAGGTCTGTAAGGTAAATCAATTTGCTACAGTGGAGTCTACTTGTTTTGAATTTCAGAAACTCCAGTATATGGGATTTGAAATGAGGAAAATTAAACATTTTAGAAATTGTAGATAGGACTTTGAAAATAAACTGTATAATATAAACAAGAGTAAATGACATTAAAATTTACTTGATGTTTCAAATTTCACATAGATGTTCTAACGATAATTAAAAAATTATTTTCAATGTTTTGCTTCCCTTGGTCTTCATTATTGTCTAGTTATGAACTCATAAAAGGCCTATATGAATAAAACATTTTTACTCACAGTGAAAGCCTTCATTTGGAACCACTGATGGATAAGAATGGTGGGATGTCTCCCACTCTCCAAGGCAGGCCCCGGGTTTGGAAATGCAGATCACCCTCTGGTGGCAGTCATGGCGTCCACCAAGGTTATTCCCATTCTCAACAGAATTGGTCATGAACATACTCAGGGTATTCTAGGCCACTGGGCAGGTGGTGGGCTGTCCCCACAGTCACTAAGAGGAGTCAAGGAAGCCAGTTCCCGATTCCCATGTGAAACAATCAACATGGCTTTGGAACTGACTGAAAGAATATAGGTACGCTAGCTGAAATGACAGGAAAGGATTTGACTATAAATCTGAGGGAAAGATTTACTCCTTTTAGTTATTAACATAGTTTTATTATTTTTAAATGAAACAAGTAAATATTCAGCATTATTTTTAAATGAAACAATATTCAACAGCATTATTAACTATATGAACTCCCAATATATTTTTAACATTATTGTTGACAGTATTACAGATGTCCCCCATATTTTATATATGTACTTATTTTCATAAAAATGATTCACGCTCTGTATGAAGAACTGAGGCCCAGAAGTTAACCAGGTTAGTGGTTCTCAAGCTCTGCTGCATCTTAGAATCAAGGGCAGTGATGCCAAGGCCCCAGTGACCAATGACATCAGATTCTCTGGGGGTGGGACCCTTGTATTATTTTTTAAAGCTCCCCAAGTTCAACTTGAGGACAAGCGAACTGGGTCATGTTAGGTGGAGGCTAAAACAAGTTGTGCTATTGATTAGCTTGTGCCAGTGTAGCTTAGCGTTTGCTGTGTTCTCATGTATGCTGTTTCTAACAAAAGGGAGAAGAGGTTGACCTCTTGCTCTTCGCTACTGAAAGGTGAGAGGTAAAACTGGACAGTCTGGTTCACAATGCTATCCCAAAAGCAGCAGTGCCCTATATTTAACCTATAGCATTAGCTCTCACCCACAAGTGCTTATGAGACTCATTCTTAGAACTTTAAAATAAATACATCTAGGAACTATCCTAGATTTGCTCATCAAAATCACTTTAAAAAAAGTTCACCTGTTTTGACGCCCAACCTTGGGTGGAGCTCTGTAGAGGTGTGCCACAGCAGGTCTTTAGCTGTATTCAGTTAAATTATAGAGAAGCAGATTTCAGCTTAAGACAGAAAAATAACTTTGAAATTGCTTACACCTACCCAGCAATGGAATGGCCTGTTTCAAGGCAGTGAGCTCCGAGAAGTGTGGGAACAAGCTCTGTGAACCCTCATTCATTCCCTCAATAGAGGGGTGCCTTTTTGTTTGTTAATCCTCATCTGAGGATACTTTTACATTGATTTTTAGCGCGAGTGGAAGGGAGGAAACATCGATGTGAGAGGGAACCCTTGACGAGAATTGAATCCAGGACCCCTTCAGTGGGCGGGCTGACTGTCTATTCATTGAGCCAAACCGGCCAGGGCAGGGGTGTCTTATCTGATGAGTGATTTTGGGAGACAGAACTTAGCATGTGAGGCCCAGTCCCTGGTGGATCTTCTCACCTAGAAAGCTAACTGGTCTCAAAATGCAAAGCTGGGCTGGGTCCCTGCAAGGCAGAGGCCTGTCGTTCTCTCCAATCAGGAAGATTTATTAGGGAGCCTGACTGGAGGACAGGTCAGCCTTACTCTCTGTTTCAGCTTCACGGACAATAAAGCTGATACTGTGATACCTGACTTTCACATCTTATTTCTCAACTTGTTCCGAAGTGAAGAGGGGAATAACAGAGTTACCTGTCAGTGTCCTTAAATTCCATAAGCTTCACAATAGAGCCATAATTTGTAATGGCCCATCTGGTGTTGTGAAAAAGCATTCCATTATTTTATTGGAGTCCATGAACTTTGATATTTTAAAGTACAAAGTACTTCTACAGTACAAAAAAACACACCAAAACATAAAAAGTTGGCATAAAAATTTTTGGGAATTCTAAGTCCTTAAATGTCTAGGAAACAACAGCATTTTCCAAGTTTCTACTTTATTGAGGAATCTTAGTCATGATCTACAGAAGTTGGTCCTGGGCAATTTGAAGACAGGTCTTCTTTATCTATAATTTACATGAAGAAAATAAAAGACTTGTAAACTAGTCTAGAAAATTATTTCAACATAACATGCATTTTGTAGCTTTGTTTGCTCCTGATTGTTAAACCAGGAAAAGATACTAGTAAAAACAACAATAACCCAAAATTCTTCATTCTCATGTTCAAAGTCCTTAAATTCAAGTTAATAAAGCCAGCCTGGGCAAATGTATTCGAAGGGAAAGCACTTGGCTCTGTAATACATATGACAAGTTTTAAACCATTTCTTTCTAAAATTTAAAAAAAAATGGATTTCAACATGCTAATTTTTATGGTCCAGAGACAAATACTCTATTTATATAATAATGAGTTCTAAAAAGTTAATATATCAAGTATCTATAACTTAAGGAAGTTTAAAAATAAAGCATAAAAAATTATCATCCTTAAGTGAATCAAACTTTTTCTTCTTAAATAAAAGACTGAAAAATTCCCTTCTGCATTTTGTTTCCAAAAAGTTAAAAACACCTTTAATAAGGCCTCAATTATTTCTATACTTACTACTTATTTTCTACATTACCTTTTGGATAGAATAAGAAATTTCCATTATCTATGGGAAATATGACGTTCATAAAAAAAAAGTTGAAAATCAAAGAGCATTTGTATTCAATATTTTTTAAAAGTTTAAAGCATTTTCTTCATGTACATATCTTACCATTGTCCCCCCCCACCCCACTCCCATACATGCCCTCACCCCCCAATGTAAAGCATTTTCTTACCTTCATAGGCTGTTCCACACCAAATACAATACAGATGTTCTTCTCTTAAATAACTCGTCAATATCTGTAATTTGTCCAGTACCTAGATATAGGACACAAGCACATTAATGGTTCACATTGACCAGGATCTTGGTTTTCTGGTCTTTTGGATCATGCTGAACTAGCCCAAGGCCATAAATCTTCCGCTACACTCGCAGTTAGGAGAGGTGTGAAAGGCAGAATATTTTAGAATGTGTCCCAGTTTACCAGCTACCCTGATTATTTTCACAAGTGTTCCAGACAGAATAGAGACTCATTGTTAACATTCAGAAATAGAATTTGGCTGGCTCTATTAGGATGAGGGTCGTTTAAAGACCACTTCTACTTTCAAAGAATCTACCTTCCCCAGTGGCATGCGGGAGAATACTGCTTCCCTGTGTCATTAAAGTTCTCATCAGTGGTCTCCCATTTAAGTGGAACAAAGGTTTTTCAAATTTTGAATGTTTCCTACAAAAGTCTTATGTACATGTAACCATAGAAATGTGTAGTTATTTCTTGAATAATCTCCTCTTCCTTTGAATTGAGTTTTGCTTTGTCTTGTTTGTGGGTGGGGAAGAAGAATCACTTCCACAAGTTTAACAGGAAACAAGGTAAAAATGAAAATAATTTACATTTGCAGCTAATCCATCAACCACACTAGAGCAGAGGTGAGAAGGTAAACTGAAGCTAAAGGGAAAAATTATAAAGTTTTGATCTGGGGTTAATAAACCTATAAGGCAGTAGTTCTCAACTACGGGTGATTTCCCCTCAGAGGACATTTCACAATGTCTGGAGATATTTTTGGTTGTCACAAGGGGGAAGTGCAACAGGCATCTTGCAATATACAGAACAGCACCCCAGAACAAACCACTACCCGGCTCAAAATGTCAATAGTGCCAATGCTGAGACACCCTGCTCAAGAAAATGGTCCCAAAACATACACTTAAATCTTCACTCTCATATTCATCTTCATCTTGTTTGTTTTCTTCCTCTTCCTCTTCTTCAGTCTCCTCTTCAAGCTTCAGCCAGTACCAGGCCTCCCTGGGAACCTGTATATTCTGAAAATGTGGAATTGTTCCCAATTAAACATAGCTAAACATGAGACTATCACCAGTATGTTCATGTCAACATGAATTCATCCTTTTGATTAAATATTTACTGAGTGCTGCTTCAAGAGTGAAGCACTGCACTGTAAACTCTGGGGATGCAAAACCCAATAAAAAAAAATACACACACACACACACACACACATATATATTTAAATCCTCATCCCAGGACATGCTTATTGCATTTTAAAGGGCGGGGGTGGGAGAGAGAGACAGAGGGGAAACATCAATGTGAGAGAGAAACATCAATTGGTAGCCTTCCTGTACATGCCCTACATGCCCCAAATGGGGCATGAACCTGAAACCTCGGTATGTGCCCTGACCAGGAATCAAATCTGTCTCCTTTTGTGTATGAGACAAACCTCTAACCAACTGAGCTACCCAGCTAGGGCCCAATTAGAATATTGTATTGTCTCCAAGTTGCTGTAGTCTAGTAGGGAAAATAAGCTATGGGCATAAATAGCTTAATGGATATAAAGTAATACATATAAGGACACATATGTAATACCTTAATCAATAAAGACAAAAAAATAATAAAATAATACATATAAGCTAGAAAATCTTAAGAGTCAAGACATACATTCAAAATAAAGTGCTAGGGAAATATATGAAAATGAGATTGCTCCTAGCAATATATTTAAAGATAATTTTGAGACTTTAAAAACTATATTTTTAAAACTGACTTTGAGAGAGAGAGAGAGAGAGAGAGAGAGAGAGAGAGAGAGAGAGAGGGAGTTTTGTTGTTCCACTTATTTATGCACTCTTAAGTTTATTCTTGTATGTGCCTTGACTGGGGATTGAACCCATAACTTCGGTGTATAGGGACAACGCTCTAAGCAACAGCTACTCGGCCAAGGCACAATTTTGAGACTTTAATTGAAGGAATTTTATTTTGAATCATCAAAATTAAAAAAAAAAGGCAAAATAAAATCAAAGATAGAAATCATTCAAATCTGAAATAGATAGTATTCTACCATGATATTACTAGTTAGAGGCACATGAGGGACAGAAGATGGACTGAAAATAGGCTATTCTGGTTAGTCAGATATTCTGGTGAGTAGAATTTCCATACATAGTAGCTCTGAGTAGCCAATATTAACATAAGCAGAGAACAACTAAATGTGAAAATGATATTTAACCCTTACTGGATAATTCGGAATACTCAGGTTCCTGCCGTGAAAAGTCAGTATTGTGAGAAGTACATGTTAAATGAAAACGTTAATCCAGTGAGTTTTAACTGGTGTGCCGCAAGAATTTTTAAAACATACAATACTTGACTATTCAGTCAGGAACACGGACCTCTTTTTCCTTAGATTGTCAAATAAAAAAAATAACAGCCATCTGGTGTGCATGCCCTGTCTGGAACCATAAATACATAGGTCATATAATAGAGTTGCATCTTATTGGTCATGTCACATAATAAGGTTGATTGGTTAATTCTTGGTACCAGAAATGCTATACAAGTATAGACACCTGATTTTTTAAAAAGTCATTTAGGAATAAAATGGGTAGGTAATTACTATTATTATTTATTTGGTAATCAATCAAAATTATATCTTTTTTTTTTGTCAGATGGGTAAAACATATATTTTTTGGTGTGTCACAGAATTTTAGTAATTAGTTTATTGGATGTGCCATTAGATGAAAAAGGTTGAAAATTGCTGCTTTGCTCCGTAGAAGACGAGGTATACTAGAATTGGAATGTTTGTTTGGTTTGTTGTTTTTAAATATAAATTCATGGCAAATCATATTGGGTGCCAAAACACTTCACTGCCAAACTGAAAGCAGGTAAAAGGCTTGCCTTCTGCGTATCCAATTGTTGACAGGCTCGCTGGCTTCTTCTGAGATCTCCTTCCAGCTTCATTTCATCTTGCTTACTTTTAAGTCGCATTCTAATTAAAGAAAAAAATAGCACATTACAGGTCTGTACTTGCTTTATCCATTTTCTATGCCCAAGTACTAAAAAACTGCCTTGTCAGTGGGCTCAGTGGTTGAGTGCCAACCTATGAACCAGGAGGTCACAGTTTGATTCCCAGTCACACATGCCTAGATTGAGGGCTCTATCCCCAGTGTGGGGCGTGCAGAAGGCAGCTGATCAATGATTCTCTCTTATCATTAATGTTTCTATCCCTCTATCCCTCTCCCTTCCTCTCTGAAATCTATTAAAAACAAAAACACACTGAGACAAGATGAAACAAAAAACAGCTCAAATACAAAGTTTTACCGGAACTGTTCTGCAGCGTTTTCTTCAGCTTTGTTTTTCATGTGAATCTTTCTTCTGTAGCTTTCTAATTTTTCCTCTGCTTTCCGTTTTAATAAAGTCTCATGACCAATGCCACTTTTTCCTGTTCAAACAGACAACTCTGTGAGAAATCACATTTAAATTTATATTTTAAAACGTGACAATTTGTATATTTACAAATTAAATGCAGTTGTAACTTGAGTACAATCAGTCAAAATCATTTGATAAGAATGACAGGAGAAAACAGAGATTAAAAAAAAAACCACCCTAAACACACAATTTGACTTTTTGCAAAGATCATTATTAATTTTATCTAATATGACAGTAATACTATATAATTTTTTAAAATTGGGAGAACAACTCCAACAGTTATACTTTCATATAAATATGATGAACAAATAAAACATATTTTTCAAATATAATTCATTCAAAGTATTAAGAAAAACATTCATTTATTTATTTTTAAATTTTATTTTGCAAATACAGTTTACATTCAATATTATTTTGTATTAGTTTTAGGTGTCTAGCATACTAGTTAGACAATCATATACTTTACAAAGTGATCTGATATTTAAGGAAAACTTTTAATGGATACATCTGTCTCAGAATACTTTCGAACATTTCAATTGATAAAAATACCTTTGCATTTTTAATGGTTACAACAATTTCCCCCGAGATTTTTTATTATTTAAAATATTATACTCACTAAAAATTGTTTTTATTTTAAAAGGTTTAGAAATTGCACTAAGAAACATTTTACTGATGGCTTCCTATAATAAAAACTGTAACAGTACCATCATAAAAAATACTTATTAAGCAAATATATGTGCTAGATATAAGCATAAGTTATTATTACTGGTAAATATCCCTAAAAATAATTACATACATACCTGTTTTGACATTGAGAGGAATTGGTTCAACAATAC
This sequence comes from Corynorhinus townsendii, assembly GCA_026230045.1. Lineage (NCBI taxonomy): Eukaryota > Metazoa > Chordata > Mammalia > Chiroptera > Vespertilionidae > Corynorhinus > Corynorhinus townsendii. The sequence continues at coordinate 151,849,832 of JAPDVU010000007.1, forward strand.
CATCTCCTAAAAAAAGAAGAGAACAAAACACAAACTACTTTAGAAATTCTTCCTCAAACTATCGACAAGCAGAGTATGCAACTTTACATTGTTCCATAGAAATCCCCTCCTGTTTCAATGATATTCAAACTGCAATCTGAACACCAATACTGTAAATCAATTACCTTGTTTTATATACATAGTCCTCAATAAGGCTGACCCACAGCCTCCTGAATCACGTCAAGGTAGTGTTTTAAGAAGTAAAAGACCTATATTAAACATCCAAGAGGGTGACAGTCTTTTTAGATAAGATCAAAGCAATTACAATAATGAGAGAAGAAAACAGCTTACAGAAGCTACTTTAAATATATGGCCTCTATATCTTTTTTTTTTAAAATATATTTTATTGATTTTTTACAGAGAGGAAGGGAGAGGGATAGAGAGTTAGAATTATCGATGAGAGAGAAACATCGATCAGCTGCCTCCTGCACACCCCCTACTGGGGATGTGCCCGCAACCAAGGTACATGCCCTTGACTGGAATTGAACCTGGGACCCTTCAGTCCGTAGACCTACACTCTATCCATTGAGCCAAACCGGTTAGGGCTGCCGTCTATATCTTAATAAACAGTCTCGCTTCCTAAAAAGAAGTGAGAATGGATCCTCTCAGACTTCGGCAGCTGCTCTACAGGTACAGAGCAAACAGGGTAGAGTCCTGGCATAGCCCTCAATGTTGTTTCACTTTCCTTTGGCCATTGTTAGCTGTTGTCTCCATTGTAAGCTCTGCCTATCCCCATTGTTAGTGACCTCAAGGCTGAGCTTGGCTGATAAGCAGCTCTTGGTGGCCCATGGTCGTCTAAAGTGGATGTGGGGCCCTAACCGGTTTGGCTCAGTGGATAGAGCGTTGGCCTGCGGACTGAAAGGTCCCAGATTTGATTCCGGTCAAGGGCATGTACCTTGGTTGCAGGCACATCACCAGTAGGAGGTGTGCAGGAGGCAGCTGATCGATGTTTCTCTCTCATTGATGTTTCTAGCTCTCTATCCCTCTCCCTTCTTCTCTGTAAAAAATCAATATAATATATTTAAAAAAAAAAAAGTGGATGTGGGAAGATGAAAGTTCTCCATAATACTTGTTAGCACATAAGAGACTAAGAAGCTTAAGTTGTTTGGATTTCTGTGTAGATGAATAAGATTAAACAGTCATCTCTGGTACCAATGGGTGAACCACCATTTGGTGGTTAGGAACACTTTTTTTATTTCTGGATGTGACTTACCACTCTTGCCCAGGGCCTGACCACTTTTATATCCCATCTTCTGGAGCAAAGCAAATCCTTTGTTTTCACAGCCTAGTGCATTCTTCAACCCAATGTCACGTCTTTCTTGTTCTTCTTCTTTTAAACTCTTCTGCCTATTTTTCAAATTAGCTTCTTGTTGCTTTTCTTCTTTTCGACGGGCTTCTCGAACTTGCCTCAGCATTGGCAATCCTGGTCTGATATCTTCTCTGAAGAAAAAGGGAAAAGGCTGTTTTAGATGAGTACATGAAGTTGTCTCTTGACTTTGATACTTACTCACCTGACACTACTTCATATTTCAGTGCTACCTCTCTGACCATCTTTGTTATCATAAATATTAGAAAGTAATCAGTGACCTCTGAGAATGACTATTTTAATAAAAATGATGATGGTTGTTGCCAGATTATGGGAAACTAAAGAAAGTATACAGTTCAAAAAGTAAGTTTGGATTAATTTTTCTAGGTGGTTGGCAACAATAATGAGCCAAGCTGAATAGTAGCTAGGAGAGACAATAAGATGAAATAAAGGAAAGGAGCAAATTTCCTAGGAAGAGGGGAATAAAAAGAATGAAAGGCAGAGTAAAATGGGTAACACTCAGAGGCTCCTTGTAACACTGTATAGATATGTAGATGGTGTTCCAATAAAGCAATAAAACTAACTTTCCAACCTCACATTTGAAGTTAATGTCATTGCTTAAGAGTTTCATTAATGTCTTATACACAGCATTCCATGAGGTGTACACATTGACTTACTGGACATTAATGAAGGAATCAGACATATAGTCCTCTTCTTCCTCCATGTTCAACTTCATATAACAGGAGTATCTGCAAATCAAATAGGACAGGGTAACAGTTACTAATTTTTAAGAGTCTGACTCTGAGCTGGAGCCTGAGATTATGCATTTCTAACAGGTTCCCAGGCGATGTTCATGCTTTCCTTTGGGAACCCAGCCCTTTGGCCTCCACGTGGTTCTAGAAGAAGGTGACAATTTCTATACTCTCTTAGGCACAAGATGGCCAACTGTAGTACTTTATGTCTCTGCAATAGGGGAGGGGATGACTTAACCAGGGCATAGAAGGCCCTCTTTCCTTACATGGTATGAATATGTGGATTGTGGGGAAAGAAACTCTTCATTGGGGTTTCTGAACTGGAAGTATGTGAAGTTGGGCTGCAGAGGGCCATCTTCTTGGCCATATTAAGAGATCCTGTTCTAAAGAATGAACCCAGACAGAGAAAATAGACAAAGATAGGCCTAAAAGCAATGAGTGTCCAACCCTAGTTTCCAAGAGCCTGATTTCTGTAGTTCTTTCTTTGATTCTGTGACCTAGCTCTTTCCAGCTACATAGGCTTATAAATTTCCTCATTATTTAAACTTGTTGGAGTAGGGATTCTGTCAACTGCAACCAAGAGTCTGATCACTGGATGAAAAAACATATTACTATACTAGTTTTTAATATTTTTAATGTTTATCTTGCCAACTAAGCTGTAAACCACAAAGACAAGTCCCCTATATGCCAATGCCCACACCATTGTGTCCCAAACATCATAAATTCTTAATGTTCAGCAATGATGAGAAAAAGGGTCTTTAATAATATTTGTAATTTTGTGATAATAAATGCATTTTCCCTACAGTGTCATGTCTTATTTTTTAAAAAAACTTGATGTAAATATATCATCAATACAAAAAGCTACATAAAACAAATGTACAGCCTAATGAATTATCATGAGGCAAACACTCTTATAACCAGGTAGTAGCCTCCAAGATGGCCCCCAGTGCTACTTGCTTCCTGGTTTTCAAGTATCATTATGGAGAACTTTCATCTTTGCATAGTCTCCTTCCACAATAAACAGGATTGACCTATGTAACCACGCGGATATTGTGGAAATGAAGGAGTATGATGGCTTGGTCATAAACGACACTACAGCTCTTAGTTAGATCACTCTAACTCTTAAGTTAGATTACTCACTCTGAAGGAAGTCAGCTGTCATGCAGTGAGGACACTCACACAGCTCTATGGAGAGGTCCACATGAGAGGAACAGAGGCTTCCTGTGGAGAACAAATTAGAAATCTACATGAGTGAGCTACCTTGGAAAGGGATCCTCCAGTGCCAGTCCAGCCTTCAAATGACTCAGCCTGGGCTGGCATCTTCACTATAACTTCTTAAAAAAGTCCAAGCTAAGCTAAATCAGTAAGAAATTCCTGATCCACAGGAACTGTGATATAATATAGTTATTCAAGCTGATACATTTTGGGATAATTTGTTATATAGTAAAAGATAATGCAAACCATCACTCATATCAGAAGCTAGAACCTCACTGGCCACCTCAGGAGTCTTCTTTGTCCTCTAGTCACTCACACTCCTTCTAATCACCTCCTTTTCTTTATAGTTGCATCATCCATGTGTGCATCCTTAAACATTAGTTTAGTTTTGCCTATTTTTCTTTTTATTATAATATACTAGAGGCCCGGTGCACGAAATTCGTGCATGGGGGTGTGTATCCCTCAGCCCAGCCTGGACCCTCTCCAATCTGGGACCCCTTGAGGGCAGTCGGACATCCCTCTCACAATCCAGGACTGCTGGCTCCCAACTGCTCACCTGCCTGCCTTCCTGATTGCCCCTAACTGCTTCTGCCTGCCAGCCTGATCACCCCCTAACCACTCCCCTGCCAGCCTGTTTGTCCCTAACTGCCCTCCCTGCAGACCTGGTCACCCCTAACTGCCCTCCCCTATAGGCCTGGTCACCCCCAACTGCTCTCCCCTGCAGGCCTGGGTCCCCCCCAACTGCCCTTCCCTGCAGGCCTGGTTGCTCCCAACTTCCTTCCTCTGCTGGCTTGGTCACCCCTAACTGCCCTCCCCTGCAGGCTTAATCGCCCCCAACTTGCAGGCCTGGTTCCTCCCAACTGCCCTCCCCTGCTGGCCATCTTGTGATGGCCATCTTGTGTCCACATGGGGGCAGCCATCTTTGACCACATGGGAGCAGCCATCATGTGTGTTGGAGTGATGGTCAATCTGCATATTACTCTTTTATTAGGATAGAGGCTTGGTGCATGGGTGGGGGCCAGCTGGTTTACCCTGAAGGGTGTCCTGGATCAGGATGGGGGTTCCCTTGGGGGGTGGGGCAGCCTGGGCGAGAGTCCTGTGGTGGTTTGCAGGCTGGCCATGTCCTCCGCCCACCCAAGTGGAGGCCCTGGTATCTGGGATTTATTTATCTTCTATAATTGAAACTTTGTAGCCTTGAGTGGAGGCTTAGGCTGGCCAGGGTGTGCGGAAAGCTTGGCTTCCTCCATTACCGGGAAACCCAAGCCTCCTCCTTGCTCCGTGGCTGCAGCCATCTTGTTTGGCTTAATTTGCATACTTGCTCCTGATTGGCTGGTGGGCATGGCTTGTGGGTGTAGCGGAGTGCTGGTTAATTTGCATATTACTCTTTTATTAGATAGGAAGTTTAAAATGTGGAAGATTATATTCAGCATTTGTGGTAATTCACCCACCAGATTCTTCATTTGTAATAATAGTATTCTTACACATAATGGTTTAACACTTACCCAGTATATCACACATTTTTTCCCCCATTTAATCATCATTAAATCTCTACAAGCTAAGAATATAGTTAGTCCTGCTTACTAGTTGGAGAAATTGAGGCTCCGTATGGCTAAATGTCTTGTCAACACCACAAAGAAACCAGGTCTCAGGGCTCTTGTTACTGCAAATGGGATAAGATTATTTTTAAGGGCCCTGTTCAGCACTAAAGTGCTAGGCAGATCTGAATAGGTTACAGGTACTTTTTAAAGCTCCCCTTTTTATGGATACACTATACTTTAGCATCCTCCATTCCCATCAAGCATAAGAATACACTTCACAAGGCGATAATCCAGACAGGATGAGGGTGGCTTGGACCATAGTGACAGCAGCGGAAGTGGGTGTATTTTGAAGGTAGAGCTAACAAGATTTGCGAAGGGATTGGAAATGATGTCAAGGATTACCTCAAAAGTACGCCTCAGTCTCAAACACTCCCTTCAGCAATTGCTGATCCCTACCCTCTCAGGCCCCTCCCTGCTGCAAGCGTCCCACAGACGCGACCAGCGACCATAGGGGTGGGAACATGGATGGTAGTGTGATGAGCTAGTCGCAACCAGTACATAGATCACTGCCCTTTATCATTCCATCCGGGGCCTCCAGCTCCCTACCTGGCAATTCCACTCGCCCGGGGCCAGCTCAGGACATCGTAGGCAGCGCACACTCACCAACCAGTAGAGGACTTCGGGATCTCTGCGCACACCTGAGTTTCCGTGTGCAGAATCTGTGGGAAACCTGCGGCGGGCGGGGCCAGGGGGCGCGGGTAGTGCGCTTGCGCAAGGCCAACCTTCTGCGCACGCGCTCTCTCCTCGCTTCCTGCTGGTAGGACCGCGGGAGGCGGGGCATCCGGGTCGCTCAGCAGCTGCCTCTAACCCCGGAGCCTAGCTGACCGGCCCCGGCTAAACTAGGAGGTGAGGCCGCCCGTCCGCCGCCAAAGCAAGCACATTGACGCGCATACACGCCCCTGGCCCCGTGCATTTTCAGAGGCGTGGGAAGGCAGTTCGAGATCGCCATGTCCGCGCCGCCTGGGGTTGACAGCCCGAGTGACTCCGTTGGCCTGCGGCTGCCTCTGCCTTGTCCCCAGCCCGGCGCTGCGCTAAGGGCCTCGGAGGCGCCGCGATAACCAGCCCCGCTGAGCGCGCTTGCCTCTGCCCGGGGATGTCACTGAAGCTTCATCCTCGGGGACCTGGCCTCCCACCCCGTTCCTGTAGGAAGACACTGGGAGACTTCCAGTGTGGGACCTTCTTGCTGGGGCGATTTTGATATGCTCCTGGGCCAGGTGCAGCCGGGGAGCGGTGAGGGTGCGGTGCAGCCGGCAGTGGACAAGGAAAACCTAGGCTGTCAGGCCTGGCAGATGTTTCATCTTGGTGCTTTTCCGTTTTCCAGTTTCCGGAATGGGTTAATGACCTGTGTTTTTTTGTAGGCTTTTTTTTTTTCTGGGAAAAATGCCTCATTTGCAACTATTTCAGTTATTTTACCCAGTTTCCCGCCCCCCTCACTAATCATTACTTTTTTTTTTTTGTACCCTTGTCCTTTAAAATTTAGTTCTCAGGTTTTGCCTCAAAGGAGTTATGTAAGTTTCTCTCAAAAGAAATGAGATGGAAAGCCTGGCTTTTCATTTCTTAGTGTTTACAATCACGACGACGCTGGACTTTTAACAAGTATTTTTTAATTTGTTACTTTAAGGTGTGAATTTAAAACTTCAGTAATGGAGTTAGCCCACAGTTTATTGCTAAATGAGGAAGCTTTGGCTCAAATCACGGAAGCAAAGAGACCAGTTTTTATCTTTGAATGGTTGCGATTTCTTGATAAAGTCTTGGTTGCTGCCAACAAGGTATGATACTGCTTTTGTTTCCCAGTTGGGTTAACATAATCAAGAATATGATGTGTTCATGATTTGTGAGAAAACATTTTTTAAAAGGTTGTAGGTCTCATGGAACTTGAGAATATTACACTGTCATAGGGATTTATTGTCTGTACGTTTTCTATTCTGTGGCAAACCCCAAACCTCCTTTAAACCCACCTTGTTGTGCCCATTTCATGTCTCCACCCGGACAGCTGAATGTGACTGGAGAAGAACATGACTGTAGGACTGGTGTCACTTTATGGAGAAGAACATGACTGTAGGACTGGTGTCACTTTAACGTCATTGTCTCGAACGTCAGGTGGTCCCTCCATGCTGTCTAGCAATCCCAGTATCTTCATTTATATCTCTGAGGAGCTAATAATAGACTTTCTCGCGGTTTCCTTCGTCCTGCGTAGTCTGTTTTATTATCTGTGTGTTGCTTTTCTGTGTTGAAAATTAGACACGTTGCTTGAAATCTGGTGATCTTTGGAGGTCTGCTCAAATTTGAGAGTGCTAGTGAAAAGTTTTCTGGGCAGGGTGAAGTTTGTTCATTGTGTTTCACCTGTTGACTAGTCCAATTCTTTGAGATTCCCTTGATGTTAGTATCATAGGTTTCTCTTGGCTAATCATTCCCCGGAAGAGACTTTTCTACTCTCGTGTTGTAGGGTGTATGACTACTTGCCTAGGTTGTAGGAATTGAGGGAGAAGGCCGGGGACTTCCACATTCATTATGTAAACTTGCACTTAGCCACCCTGTTTTCAGTGCCGTTTTCTCAGCCCACAGCTGTGCCGGGGCTTCCTACGTCCAGACAGAGGAGAAAGATATGGGAGTCGTAGATTCTCAGTCATTCCCTCCATTGCTAGACAGTACTTTGCTTCATAAAACTCCTAGAGCCTTAAAACACCAATAAACAGCATGAGCTTTTAGGGGATTTCTTGTTGTCTGTTGATCTCACCTCTCCCTATTGGGGATACCTGGCTTCCATCTTTTGCTTTGATTCATTTCCTGTTTTCTTTACCCTTGTGGATTTGTGGTTTTGGGGGGCTTGCCCTTTAGTATAGTTTTAGTAAGGTCTCTTTAACAGAGATTTCTACTTTCTCCTAAACCCCCTCCAGCTGAGTATTTGTTGCCTCTACTCCACTGAAACAGCTCTTGTCCAGTCATTAGTGATCTCAAATTGCCCAAACCAATGGATCAGTATTCTGTATTAATTAACATAGCTGAACTTCTGCCGGAAACACTTAAATATTGTTTTAGTTCGTTCTGAAATTGAAAAATACAAAAGAGTATATACGAAGTTACCTAATGAAGCATAATAATATGGACATCTGTAAACCTCCATTCAAATTAAACAATAGACTGTTGTCGTTACTGTGGATGCACACTGCATGAATTCCTCCTATTCGTAGTCGCCAAGACACCATTTGCTTTTTGTTCTCTTCTTCACTAGTTACTCCTCATTTCCTTCTGTTGGTTCTTTCTCAATTATGGGTAGCCTTCTTCTGTTTTAAAAAATCTGTCTGCACTTATTCTGACAGTGATACCATCTATTCTCGGATTTTTACTACCATCTCCAGTGGTTCTCAACCTTTCTAATGCCGCGACCCTTTAATACAGTTCCTCATGTTGTGGAGACCCCCAACCATAAAATTATTTTCGTTGCTATTTCATAACTGTCATTTTGCTACAGTTCTCAATCTGTGGGTCGCAGTATAGAGACCCACGCTGTGAAAGTTAAATTCCCACAGGTTGAGAACCGCTAGCAGGGTCGCCTAAGACCATCAGAAAACAGATATTTACATTACGATTCATTAACAGTAGCAAAATTACAGTTATGAAGTAGCAACGAAAATAATTTTATGGTTGGGGGTCACTACAACTTGAGGAACTGTATTAAAGGGTCGCAGCATTAGAAAGGTTGAGAACCACTGATTTATACAGTAATGACTCCCAGATAGCGAATGAGACACTCTACCTCTTTCTCTTGGCTATCAAGAGAACAGCATCTCAAAGTAAACATATTCAAAAACAAATTATTGATTCTCCCCTTCCAAACCTGTCCTTTCTCCAGTGCTCTTCATCTCAGGAAATGAATATTTCATCCTTCCAATTGGTCAGGTCATAAACCTTAGAGGCATTTTTTTTTTTACTTTTCTCTTTTTTTCCAAATTTCACATCATAATCATCAGCAACTCCAAGTGGATCTGTCCACTAAATATATCCAGAATTAAAATGCTTTTCATCTTCTCAATTGTTATCAGCCCCATCTCTCATCTGGATTATTGCAAAAAGTGTTCCTAAGTGCTCACTGCTTCCAACATGTACCTTGTATTCTTAGCTCAGCCGTCAGAATGAGCCTGTTAAAACATTTAGATCAATGTCCCTTCTTTGCTTCATGCTCTCAGAATAAAACACAAAGTTCTTACAGTGATGTATAAGGCACGACACAGTATGGTCCCTTCTAACCTTCTGATTTCATCTCCTACTACTTCCTGTCTCTTACTCTGCTCCAGCCATCCTGGCCTTCCCACTGTCCTCAGGCATGCTAAGCTTACAGCCTCCTCCAGGCCTTTACACAGTTTCCTCTGCCTGGAATGTTCCTCTCCCCGATATCTGCATATCTTACACCTTACTTCTTTTCAGGGAGGCCTTTCCTCCCTAATCTATGTAAAATAGTAATAACTCACACTATTCAGTTGTTTATTTGGTAAATTCTGTGTCTCCCCTGTAGAATGTAAATTCTTGAGTTCACTGTTGCCTAGAATATTCATGCCTTAAAATAGTGCATGGCATATAATAAGTTCACAATACATATTTCTTGAATGAATGAATGGATTTTTAGTATTGAGTATGGGTAGATCTGAATGTTTTTTCTGTTGCTTAAGGCTCCTTCAAAGTTTCTTTTGATTTCCTTCACTGACCTATAACTTTTTGGACTACTGAGTTTGCTTTTAAAAAGGAGCTTATCTGGGTTCTAAAGACATCAGTTGTCCATATGACCAATATTATACATCCTGGGACTATTGGGTTATTTCTTAGTAAGTTGGCATGGGAACTGTTGGAGCGGAACAAAGGAAACTATTTAATCTAGTAAAGAATGATTAATTTCCTACTGAACGCCTTATCTTGAAAATTCTCATTTATTGTTTTATGCCTAATGTAATATATATTTTAATTATTAGAATGCCCTGTTAAGTTTTTTTTTATTTTTACTCAAAGACAACAAAAGTACATATTAAAAAAACTGTTGATGTTCTTTATTTTTTTTATAACAGACTGATGTTAAGGAAAAACAGAAAAAACTTGTTGAACAATTAACTGGATTAATAAGTAGTTCACCTGGACCACCTACACGAAAATTGTTAGCTAAAAATCTCGCAGCCCTCTATAGCATTGGGGACACTTTCACTGTTTTTCAAACACTTGAAAAATGTAATGACATTATCAGAAGTAAAGATGACACTGCAGCCTATTTACCAACAAAATTGTAAGTATTTACTTTGAGATTGACCCTTGCATGTTTTTAGGGGTTTTTTTTTTTTTTTTCAGAGTAACTTGTCTTAATAAGGGGCTGCTGATTATAAAGACCTCCAGATAGATGGAGCCTGAGGCATGCCGCTGACAGTAAAAGCTCCCTCAGTAGGTCTGGGTAAGGGGTTCTATTTCAACATTTTCCCATTGCCACTGGGACTTTCAGCAAGCTACAGAGGATTGATATAATGTCAGCAATTTGCACAGGGGTCTTGGTAAGTTTGGATGGAGATAATATTCTTGGCTGGGATGGAAAGAAACATAAAGAATTTCTAGGTGATGGGACTGAGGCAGGAATCGGCAAACTGTAGCCCACAGGCCAAATCCAGCCTGATGCCTGTTTTGTTGGGATGCAGACATGTCTATACATTGAGGAGTAGCTGCTTTCATGCTGTAATGACAGAGTTGAGTCCCTGTGACAGACACCATTTTGCTTGCAAGCTTTCTGACCCCTAGGTTAAGAATTTGATCCAACTCCTAGCCCATATTGTGATTTGGATCAAGGGCAGGTATTTTTGGAGCAGGTCTTAAAGATAATGAGTATAGGGACCCATGCTGTGAAAGTTAAATTAGAAGCATAGCAGTTATGGTACCATGAGGAGTGCTGTGGGAGGGAAAATTACACCTAAATAAACTTAGCTGTGGTGTGCAGGAGAGCAGTGTCAAAGAAGGCTTCTCAAAGAAGCATCAGCTAAAGAGCAGTCATCAAGGAAGGAACATGGAAATTAGTCAAGTAAGAGGTTAAGATGGGAAGAAGAAAAGATGGATGTGATAAGCCAGGGATAGGCAAACTATGAAAAGGGCTAGATAATAAATATTTTTGGCTCTGTGGACAACTACTCACATCTGCCACAGACAGTATATAAATAAATTAGTATGGCTGTGTTCTTATAAAACTATTAGAGGCCTGGTGCACAAAATTCTTGCACTGTGGGGGGTGTCCCTCAGTCTGGCCTGCGCCCTCTCACAGTCAGGCACCCCTTGGGGGATGTCCAGGACCCCTTGCTCCTTACTGTCCGACTGCTCCTTAGCGTTGCTGTAGAGGCAGGAGAGGCTCCCCCCCACCCACCCCGCCACTGCACTTGCCAGCTATGAGCCCAGCTTCTGGCTGAGCAGAGCTCCCCGTGTGGGAGCACACTGACCACCAGGGGGCAGCTCCTGCATTGAGCGTCTGCCCCCTGGTGGTCAGTGCGCATCATAGTGACCAGTTGTTCCACAGTTTGGTCAATTTGCGTATTACGGCTTTAATATATAGGAGGATTTAAAAAGCAGGTGGCAAGCTGGATGATGGGTAAGATTTGGCTTGTAGTTTGCCAACCTGTTTTCTAGGCAAAGGAAACTTCTAATTGTAAATAGAAATGGCTTATTTATACCTTATTTACAGTGCTTTTTCAGAAAGATACAAACTAATAGAGGAAACAAGTTGTGAGGGGAAGATGCTGAGTTTAATTCTGAGCATGCTGATTTTGAAGTATAAGTGGGACTAGCCAATTGACAGTGTGTAATTGGCAGGTGGAAATCCTGGTCTGGATTTTAGAGATCTGAGTTGAGAATGTAGTTTTGGTGAGTAGAGAATGGAGTTTTAGGAGTAGGCTGAACCCTTTGGTAGGGATAAAGTTACCTAGGAAGAGTGAGGAGAGAAGGTGCCAAGGATACAACTCTAGAACACCAACATTCAGGATGCCAGAGCCAGTATAATGGCTTACAGAGGAAATGAGGAAATTAATCTGAACACTGATTCTTTGGTCTGCTTTCAACTGCATAGATAAGTTGTGATTAAATTTTGTGTTCGGGATAGATGTAGATCTCAAAAGCTTTAGAAGAGATTAGGGAGCATTAGTGCTTTCCACTTTATTTTGGAGTTTGAAGCTATGTTAATGATTTTGAAGATTTAGTTCTCCGCCACACATGATTTTATAGTCCTGCTTAAGTAGAATTTATTACATATTACATGTTATTTATGTGTAATTCCAGTGGATTCATGGTTTCTGTTTAGCAATTTCCTAATATATTCTGGTACGTGACCTCAGTCATCTTTAACGTTACTATCAGCCTGGAGAGTATTGAAAAAAGCATGGGATTTGGAGTCAAAGAGGTGAAGATTGATTCCCTGATTTTACTATTTAGTACACATGATAGTGAGCTAAATTTATATACTCTTTCTCAGCCTCAGAGTAACTTGCTCAGGACACAGAGCTATTAGGTGGCAGGTTCTAGGATTTAGGCACACATCTGCCAGACTCCCACATATATGCTCTTCATCTCTGTGCCCTACTCCGGTCTCTAAGCTAAACTCATAGTTATTCACTTATTTACTATTTATATGAGTGATGGTTGGGTGGTTTCCTCCCTCCTGAAGAGATAGGCTGCTGTTACATTTCTGTAGCCAAATGTTCCATTAAAGCCATTTAGATTAAATTTTGCAAGTAATTGTTTACTATTATTTGCAATAGAGGTTTCCTGTTTCCAGAGTTTACATTTTCTTTGGAAGGATAAGATATAACCGAATAAAATGGTCAAGTCACAACACAGTTAACAATATGATTTTGTCAAAATGAGTGGTTGACAGTATTATATATGTGAGAAGAGGGATCTTTGTGGATTGACATAACTTGAGAAGTCTTCATGAAAGGAAAGTTTGATTTTCTTTCCAAAGGATGGGTATGATTTGTTATGTAAATATGTATTTATTCTCTTGTTTTCCTAACAAGAATGAAAGTTGATAAACCATAGTATTTCTTGTAATTATAAAGAATAAACCAAGTGTTTTTAAAGTTGAAAATTAAGGATTTGTAGACAAAAGTGCCCTGCCCAAATATAAATTGTTTTCTGAAAATGAGAAAAGTTTGATAAAATTAAGTTATTAACCTGAACAATGACTAATGAAAATACCACCTCTCATAGGGCTGCAGTGACTTGTGTTGGAGCATTTTATGAAAAAATGGGGAGAATGCTAGGTAGTGCATTTCCAGAAACAGTAAATAATCTTTTGAAATCTCTGAAAAGTGCAGAGGTAAGTTTTACAACAAATATTATTTAAATGTTTTGCTAGTGGCCGGAGTTAATGTCATTTAAAAATATATGTTTGCCTTTTTTCTGTCACTGTGGTATTCATACTGTTTAACAGGAAGGTAATTTAAAATTATGACTTGCAAAAAAATTACTTGCTCTTTTTTAATGTACAGTACTTCATGTTTCAGGGAGAAGGGAAAGAATGCTTTTCTTTGACAAAGAATAGGTTTACAGTATCATTTTTTACTTAGCCTTATGGATATTTTTGCATCACCATTTTATTTTTTGTACAGAAAGTTCTAAACGGAGTAGATGGTGCAGTAATAAATTAGCACAGACTGGGTAGCTTAAAACAATAGAAATGTGTTGTGTCACAGTTCTGGAGGCTAGAAGCCTGACATCAAGGTGTCAGCAGGACCATGTTTCCTCTGAAGCCTCCTGGGAAGAAGCCTTCCTTGCCTTCTAGCTTCTAGGAGGTTGCTGGCAACCCTTGGCGTTCCTTGGCATTCCTTGCTTTGTAGATGCCTCTCTCCCAAACTTTGCCTCCTTGTCACATGGTGTTCGCCCTATTCATCTGTGTTCTGTGTCTAAAGTCTTCTCTTGTAAGGGAACCAGTCATGGGATTAGGGCCCACCTCCCAGTCCAGTATGACCTCTTTACTTGATTTCACCTGCAAAGACCTTATTTCCAAATAAAGTCATGTCAACAGGTAATAGCACTTAGGATGTGGACTAATCTTTTGGGTAGGGGGACACTGTTCTATCCACAGCAGCAATTGTCAAGTAAAAATAGTTCTGTTTTGTCATGTCAATTTGATATTGCTTTTGAAAATTCCTTGTCAACTTGAAGTTAACTAAAAATAGCCTAGACCCTGGACTCTCATAGTCTAATTCCCTTATCTAGGAAAGCTAAAGATTTGGACAGTGTCTTCTGGGAACTATTTGTCTGTTTATTAAATAAGAATTGAAGACATATTGTCAGGTACTGGGCTTATAAAGATGAATATGACAAACATAAAAAAGCTTATAGTCTGGTGAGTGATATCTGTATTTGAATAAATATACTATTAGATACATGAATCAAGCACTGTAAGTGTATGAAAACAAGAGTTTGAGTTCATCACAAGAAAATGAGAGTTTAGCATAACTGTGACAAGTTTTTAAAATGTGTTGGATGTCTTCTTTCTCTTAGGTGGCTTATATTACTTTTTAACTACTTTTTACTTAACCTTTATTCTGAAAGTGTGGGTTCTTAAGACACGATACTAAAGCTTTTGAGTTTGTCTTCATAGTCTTATTATATTGCACTTCAACAAGTCATGGGAACATGGGGGGGTGTGTTTACCTGCTGTAACCTAATTACTCAGAAACAATTTAATTGAAGTTAGTAATTATTTTTACCTTTCAGGTACTTTCTAGAATACTTAATTTTATTTTTTATTACTTACTATTTACAATTTAGAGGTAAGGCCATTAGGGCCACAGAATTTTTGTGTTTTGGTATGTTCTTGTTTAAATGTGGAATTTGCTTTACAACCTAATTTTAACTTTTCTTTATGTTTGAGTGTAGTCTCAAGGGCGAAGTGAAATCTTAATGAGTCTACAGAAAGTTCTGAATGGGCTGGGTGGTGCAGCAGCCTCTTCTCATCGTGATATTTATAAGAATGCCAGGTCCCTCTTGACTGATAGGTCCATGGCTGTTCGATGTGCAGATGCCAAGGTTAGTACTAGACCAATTTATAATGCTGTAGGGTTCACCTGGCTTGTTTTCCATTTCTTAAGGATTATTATCCTTTATCTCCTGATGTCCAGTGTCTTGTAACTATTGTTTCATATTTTTTGTCCAACATTTTGGTTATTTTTGGAGAGTAAATCTGGTTCTTGTTATGCCATCTCTGGAAATGGAAGTTTTAGGATGTAATTTACTTCTTTTTTTTCTTTTTAAATGACAGTGTCTACTAGAACTACAGAATGAAGCTGTGTTCATGTGGACTGCTGAACTGGAAAATATAGCCACTCTCTGCTTTAAGGCTTTGGAAAACTCAAATTATGGAGTGCGAGTGGCAGTGTCTAAACTCTTAGGAACAGTCATGGCGACAGCACTAATGCCAAAGCAAGCAACAGGTACCATTGTTTGCCAGCCCCTGACCTAGACTGTAGCAGACACTTGAAGGTACATGGATTGCTTCCTTCTAAAAGAGTTATTACTCATAGGCAAGTCACTTTAAAGGATTTCAATCATTAGGTATGTCTCTACTTTTCATAATGTTAAAGTACCCAAATGGCGTTTTTTCTTGGTATAGTGAAGACATTTTTTATGATGATAATGTACTAAGTAATATTACAGCAAGTATGTTGGACACGTAAGCAGGAAGATTTATGCAATGCTTTTGTATGATATTCAAGGGCTTTAAATCAGGCACTTGATACCCTTTTTTACTTTAAATCTCTGATGACTAGATCCCCATTTGTAACATAGTATTATTTTTCATTTTTCCTTGGCCATCATTGTGAACAGAATCGGAGGCAGCATTGACTTTTCATGTGACATCTCCGATGGCTCCCAATTTCATGGAGATGCTTCAGGGACAGTGGTGTGTAGATCTGAGCCGACCCAGCTGTGCTGTGTTCCCACCCCTACTCCGTATCTATAGAGAAGGAGAGTCAGATGTTAAAGAGTCAAGTCCTAGCTTCTATGTTTATTAGTTGTAAAACCCATTGAGCTTTGTTCTCTTCATCTTTAATAATAATCATTTCAGGTGAATTAGATGATGACAATGACAGGTAACATTTTTTAAGTGCCCTATGCCAGGCATTGAATTAAGCATACAACAGAATTGTTTATTTAAAATCCTCACAAAAGACCTGTGAATTGTAAGTGCTGTTGTTATTGCCATTTTATAAACAAGAAATTTGGAGTTTAGAGAGATCACATAATTTGTGTTTGACTAAGTGTTATTTTAAGTGCCAGAGCTGAAATTAAAATTCAGGCAGTTACATTCTAAAGCCTACATACTTAATCATGAGCTCTATGTCTCTTCTGCAGAATTTTTGTGAGGGTTATATTTGCTACTATATGTGAAAGGACTTCATAAGATATGAACCTGTATACCAAAGATGGCAAGACAGCTGTAATCCAGTGACATTTCTTTTTTAATCCTCACCCAAGATATATTTTTCCCTTTGATTTTTCAGACAGAGTGGAAGGGAAGGAGGAGGGGAGTGGAAAGAGAGAGAAACATTGATGTGAGAGAGACACATCGATTGGTTGCCCCCACACCAGCCCTGACTGAGGCTGGGATCGAACCTGCAACCAAGGTACGTGCCTTGACCAGGAATCGAACCAGAGATCCTTCGGTCCATAGGCTAATGCTCTAACCAATGAGAAAACTGGCTAGGGCTCCAGTGACATTTTAATGCATTGGTAACTGGTTGACGAAGTTTCTTTGTGTCCGTCTCAGTTTTGGGAAGGAAGCTATCTATGATCAGTTAGCAGTATCTGCTGTGGGTATGCTTTGTCCTTGTTGTATTACACATATTGAGGTTACATCATTATTAGACTATTCTGTCATAGATTTATTGAATTGATTTTGATTCTTCTTAGCATTTTTGCTTCAAATTGAATTTATTTTTACAAGTTCGTTGTCAATTTTAAGAAAATAGGAAAACTCAATGGCCTTATCTCCTTTGTGATAACTTAGGTATGCTTAAAAATAATTACTTGACTTTTCAAGCTAGATTATTAGAAGTTCTATTTAACTGATAGCAAAATACATTTGTTTATAATTTTACTTTTCATCCTGAAAGTAATGCGCCAGAATGTGAAGCGAGCGACATTTGATGAAGTCTTAGAACTCATGGCCACAGGATTTCTGCGCGGAGGGTCGGGTTTCCTAAAGAGTGGTGGAGAAATGTTAAAAGTTGGAGGGTCTGTTAATCGTGAAGTGAGAGTTGGAGTCACACAGGTTTGTAATACATGTACAAAAGAGTTCTGTTCATATCCTTGTGAAAATTCATGGAAGACTCTTGCTAAGTATAGTACACACACAGATTTCTAATATTGTCTGGCTTCTTTCAAAACATTTCTTTTACCAAATGAATGAATTACATTTAAACTCCAAATTGCATGCTTATATGGAAAGGTAGATACTTAATGATGCATAAATAAGCCTAGGTCTACTTTATTTATATAAATATCTAAGAAAATTTTACTTTTTAGAAAATCAGCTGTGAAATAATTCTGTTGTAATTAAAATGTTATTTAGATAGTTTGAGACATTTAGATTTTAATTTTGATCACCGATCCTGTAGCTAAAAATATTGGTTAATACTTTGGGTTTTCATAAATTGTTAATCACCAATGTAATTCTGAAATTAAACCTGATTTAGAATTATAATTTTAAAATAATAACACCAAGTAAGATGTTACGGTTAATGATCTAATAATAATTAATGCCTAATAAGATGAAATATTTCATTGTGATTTTAGTCAAAATCACTTCAACTGTTTCTTTTTCCTGAAACAAGTGTCAATAGAAGTAACCATTTTTAAAAAAATATATCTTATTGATTTTTTTCAGAGAGGAAGGGAGAGGGAGAGAGAGTTAGAAACATTGATGAGAGAGAAACATCAATCAGCTGCCTCCTGCACACCCCCTACTGGGGATGTGCCCACAACCAAGGTACATGCCCTTGATCAGAATCGAACCGGGGACCCTTCAGTCCGCAGGCAGAGGCTCTATCTGCTGAGCCAAACTGGTTAGGGCAAAAGTAACCATTTTTTATCTTAAAGTCAAAAGCAAGTGATTTGTAGCTCTAGGTCTGTATTTATTTAGTGTGTTAGGGTTTTCCTATTCCTATAACCCCGTGGTCAGCAAACTGCGGCTCGCGAGCCACATGCGGCTCTTTGGCCCCTTGAGTGTGGCTCTTCCACAAAATACCATGGCCTGGGCGTGTCTATTTTGAAGAAGTGGCATTAGAAGAAGTTTAAGTTTAAAAAATTTGGCTCTCAAAAGAAATTTCAATTGTTGTACTGTTGATATTTGGCTCTGTTGACTAATGAGTTTGCCAACTACTGCTATAACCTATTACCTTCTTCATAACCAGGATAAATTCAGCTTTCTTTTCATCCTTTACCACTCACTGTGTTCTTCACAAAGCTATTGTCTTAACTATGTTAGTCAAAGATAATTCCTATGCTAGAAGTACTAAAAATGTCTCGTTTTTTAAATTCTCTGTATTTTCATCTCAAATATAATTTATTTTCATGCTGTTGTCAGTTATTTCTGTGGTTGTTTTATCTGTAATTTCAGTTCATTTATAAACATTTATTTGAAGTTGTATCTTAATCTGTTTATAGGCATATGTTGTTTTTGTCACAACATTGGGTGGTCAGTGGTTGGAGCGTAGCTTTGCTACATTCTTGTCCCACGTACTTGATCTGGTTTCCCATCCTCGGGCAACGCAAACACATGTAGAGGCTGTGTACTCAAGACGATGTGTCTCCTTTATCCTGAGAGCTACCGTGGGCAGTTTGCTAGGTGAAAAAGCCCAGATTGCAGCTGCCAAAGAAATATGCCAAGCTATTGGAAAACAGATGAAAGTAGTAGGTAAGGATTGATGTAATAATTGATTGCCTTAGTCATTTAGTTCTTTTTATTATTAATAAACTAGAGGCCTAGTGCATGAATATGTGCACATTGAAAGGCAATTAATTAGAAGAAATATTTTAGAGGCTGGGGAGGGTCCTTGGGAGGTTGGCTCCAGGGCGTGTCTGGCCCATCTTGCCCAGTCCCTATTGGGGCTGATTGGGGTCGGCCGGCTGGGGAGGGACTGCAGGAGGGTTTCAGGGGGTGTCCAGCCCCTCTCACCCAGTCCCCATCAGGGTTGATTGGGGCTGGCTGGCTGGGGAGGGACTGCATGAGGGCTCCAGGGCATGTCTGGCCCCTCTTGCCCAGTCACAATTGGCTGGACCCCAGCAGCAAGCTAACCTATCGGTCGGAGCATCTGCCCGCTGGTGGTCAGTGCACATAGGACACTTAGCATATTAGATTTTTATATATATAGATACCATCTGATTAATTTATATATTTTTCTGGGCTGTGTTTTAATAGTCATTTTATTGAGTACTCTTATTTGGTATTAAAGCAACACATAATTTTAGTGAAATAGTTTTTAAAGACTTTGGTAGCATGTTTATAAAATTAGGGTTTTTGTCTTATTTCAAGTACCTATACTGATTTTGTAGCTCTCCAGGTACACAGCTGTATTGCTTTGCTCTCTTAAAGAATAATCAATGTGATTTTTATATTTGGAGCCTTTTATTTTATATACACATGTTGGTTTTTCCCCTCCCTTACTAGACTTAATATGAAGACTTGAGAAGAATAATTATAGGTGGTTTTAGCACATTATAGGATATATTGTGAAACCCCAGTAATTCATAATTAAATCCTTTTCTAAGAAGTATCAATTTTATAAATTTTTTACTTTAACAAATAGTCTGAAATTCCAAAGCAGTACTTTAAGGTTTGAATAATCTATAATAATAAAAGCATAATATGCTAATTAGACCGGGCGACCTTTCGATGAAGCTGTGGCGGTGGGGGCCAAGGCAGAGGTGGCCCCCGGCTACTGCACTGAGGCAGAGGCAGCTGCTGCTGTGGTGGGGGCCGAGCCTCTTGCATGAATTTCGTGTATCGGGCCCCTAGTGAGTGAGATAAAGTTCCTGCCTTTATGGAGCTTACCATTCAATTAGGAAATCAAAGCAAGGTAAATATAAATTCTGTAAGACGGTTTAGTTTTATCACTCTTGGTAATATACATTAACTTTAATCAGGCACATTATATTGCCTCATAGAGTTCCTTAGAAATAAGAATTTAATGAATAGAGTAATTTATATTTAGAGAAAATAATTTTATAAGTTTTACAAGTACACACAGGTTAGTTATAGTTTTTGTTGTTTATATCTTTGCAAACCATTTTTTAAATGTACAGGGCTAACTGAAAATTATAAATTATGAATTAAAGGTTACTTGAGTTGAAGTATACTAGTAGGTCTTGAGATATGTTAAAATAGCAATATATTCTAGGTGTACAACTTGAAAAATCTTTGTACATTGATTCATTGAAGAAATGTTTGAGTGCCAGAACCACTACCAAATGGTGGGAGGAAAATAGTGAACCAGATACAGAGAACTATCTATTCAGGCAGCTTCTAGTTTAGTAATCAAAGAAAGAATTCATGCATTTCTAAGTCCAGAAATTGCTAAGAAGAAAAGAGGTATTTAATTAGAGTCCATAATGTGTTAATTTATTATATTCTATTATTCTATAGTCTATATTTTATAGTCTACTAATTCATAATGAATGCAAAAAGGGTAAGAAAGTTTTACTGTCATTTATGAGTTATTAATCTTAAGGCCATAGAGTAGTCATTTGATTTAAAAATCCTAAAAACTTAAATAAAATGCTATATATCTGGAATTTATGGACCAGAATGTATTCTCAGTTAGTAAATTGACAAGGGATTTACAGCTGTTGTATGTTAAATACATCCCAAGTCTAGTGGACATTAAAAGGTGATGGGAGGGGTCATAAAAGTGAATGGGGACTTTGAGGAACATTCCAGTAAAAAGATCTAAAGCCTCTTTCCTTACATATCCACTTTCTTGTCAGTAAGTTGATGATACTACCAATATATAGCAGCACTTGAAAATAGCAGTAATAATAGTAAGTAACAATAATAGCCACTAACATTTATTAAATGTGTATTGAGGGCAGCACTGTGTTAAATTCTTTATATGCACTGACTAATTGTAACAGTACTCTTCAAGAGAGGCACTTAACCCTTTCAGCAGAGGAGGAACTTGAGACCTAGGTAGGCTGTCTTGCCCAGTGACAGGTAGCTAATATGACTGGGGAAACTGGGGTTTGAACCCAAGTCTTATTTCTCTAGAGCCTGTGCATTTGTACACTGTAGTTTGCTGCTGCTTACTAAAATTATGTCTTATCCTAGAAGCAGACAAAATATCTCAGTATATATGTATTAAAGCATTGCCATGAAGTCATTAAATAATGTTTTTAGGTTACTTCACTATTATTTACACAAGTTTTCTGCTGAGAAATAGCAATATACAGAATTCTAACACTCAGGCATAATTAAATATAATTATGTAAATCAAGAAAATTGTATTTAATTCACGCTCATTGAGGACATGCTGTTGTGTTTCCAGAAGCAGTAGTGAATGACACTAGCAGTGAAAACAAGTCTGGAGCAGCAGACATCGCAGCCAGCCAGCATGTGATGGTCTGTGCCCTCCAGGAGCTGGGAAGCCTGGTGCAGAGCCTCAACGCCACTGCCTCCCCTCTAATTCAGGAAGCATCTATAGGTATGATGTCCACTTTCTTGCAGAAATATTCCTTTACCATTTTTAAAAATCATAGGTATAATTGATATTTAGCTCCTGATTAGCTGTTTGTCATCAAATTAGCAGTTTGGATCATTTGGTAAAAGTGGAGTTCTATTTAACTTAAAATTCACTGTGATAGTCAGCATTGAATTAAATGGTGAAATAAAGTTTGGGGAAACAAATAAAAAAGTCATGGTAGTTTCTGACTAAAATTTGTTGAATACTTTTATTTATTTCACATCCACATTTATATTTTATTGAATGTAATTATACTATGTTCTTTGTAGAAAATGTTCCTTTTCTGCTATTTATGAGGTAATGTATGTGTTTTTAGCAAAGTTCTGAAAGTATGTTTGAAGCCATAATAATTAGGATTTTAATTATTGTACATAGACTTTTGTTCATGAAATTGTTTGACTTCATTAAAGAGTAATTTTTTGAGTATTTTCTTTGTTAGGACTTTTGGAAACTGTGACTTCTGTGCTTCTTCATCCAAGTATGGCTGCTCGGCTCGCTGCTGCCTGGTGCTTGCGCTGTGTGGCTGTGGCATTACCTTTCCAGTTGACACCATTTCTAGACAGGTGTGCAGAGCGGCTCAACAACCTGAAAACGTCACCGGAAGCCGTTAGTGGATACAGTTTTGCAATGGCTGCCCTGTTAGGTGGAGTTCATCAGTGTCCATTGGGCATTCCTCATGCCAAGGGAAAGGTAGGACAGATCCTAGACTTGCAAGTGTTGTCATGTGGGCTTCAGTCTACTGGAACACCTTCTGTGTTTCCTGTTGAACGAGGTGATCAGAAGACAGACAACAGTTTTACTCTGATAATATAAAATAAGTGTTCCGCTAAAATGGAATTGACAGACTATAAAGTTTGATATTTAATTATGACACAGGAATAATAAATAGCTTTTGTTTGGTTATAGTATCATTTTATAATTTATTTTAGAGAAAAACCCTAAGTAATTAATATAATTTAGAAATCAAATCTTTCAGCTTTTAGAAATAAAAATTCACACTGCTGTAAAAGATGTCAGGAGAATATGCTATTGCCATTATTAAGCATTAGATAATAGAGTTGAATGTTTGTTTTTAATCAGTTACTTTTCTTTCTTTTCCTTTCTACTGACCTTCTACTACCATTATGATTTTCTTCTCAGGAATATTTTTATAAATATTATTTGCAACTTTACGTAGGCAGATTTGGGCTAGATTTTAACTTTTTTTTTCTAGATTATTAGGCTCATGACCTGTGAGTTCATTCCTGTGAGTTTCATAGTTACTACTTGAATCTAGGTTTCCTCCTACCTTTGTCATACAATTGTGTCGTAGCTGATTATCCTGATTATCTTTTTCTCCAATCTCTTCCACACACTTTTACATTTCACATTTGTTCAGAATCCCTTAGGGTCTACCTAGTACTCAGATCTGGCAAACTCTACCCATTCATTCTAATTTCTCACTGCTCTTAAGTCAGACTAGTCCATTGGTCGGCAAACCGCGGCTAGCAAGCCAAATGCGGCTCTTTGGCCCCTTGAGTGTGGCTCTTCCATGAAATACCACGTGCGGGCGCGCACATACAGTGCGATTGAAACTTCATGCCCATGTGCAGAAGTCGGTTTTTGGTTCTCAAAAGAAATTTCATTCGTTGTACTGTTGATATTTGGCTCGACTAATGAGTTTGCTGACCACTAGAGTCATCTTGCTTTCTTCAGTCTATGCCTTTGCTAATCTCTTACTATAGAATTTCTCCCCTTTCTTGTTCATTCACCTGTACCAAATTTATCTATTTGTTTAGAGACCCAATTCATGTTCATCTCTTTCATGAAATCTCTTCAAAACTATTCAGTCTTTGATAGCTTTTCTGACCACTACCACCTTTGTACTATTTGTCATTTAATTATGTGCTACTTGTTACTTCCCATTTTTCCTCTGTCTTCTCTCTTTAACACTCTAAGCATTGTAAGGTTAGCTTAATGGCATTTGCATAATAGGACTTCAACAAACCTTTGAATATAGGATAATAGTACCAATAATAATAGTTATGTGGTTACATGGACCAGCACTGTTCTGAGTGCTTTGCTGCATGAACTTATTTAATCCTCAAAAGAGTGAGTAGGCACTTCTCTTACTCCTGTTTTGCCAATGAGGGACCTGAGAGAGAGAGGTTAATTTGTCCCAGGTCAGAAAGCAGGAAATAACAAAGCTAGGATATGAACCAGGCAGACTGGCTCCACAGCTCACTCTTAACCACGATGCTGTTCTGGGTCTCCTCAGAGACAGCAGTGCAGTCGGGTTTGAGTGGGGCTCAAAATTGCCTCTTTAAAAACATGTTGGCAGCAACAACAAAAAGGGATAACTTTTGTCTTAATAAAGTATATTAGCTATGTATTTTCTTATTTGATTTCTTTAACTTTTTTTGCAGATGGTAGTTAGTATTGCTGAAGATCTCTTACGAACTGCTACCCAAAACAGCAGGCTGTCTTTACAGCGCACCCAAGCTGGATGGCTTTTACTTGGAGCACTTATGACTTTAGGTATAATGATATTTAAGTAGGATTTTTGTCTTATTCTATAACTGTCAGTAGACAATAAAGAAAATTTAATTTAAGGTATTAAATTTTGCATTCTAGGCTTTGAATGAGATTATAAAATGGTAAAGATGTTTTTCCCATCACTTGGTAGTATATTTCTCTTTTTTGGCAATTTCTGCTTGAGGACATTTAAGGAGAAAGTTATTAACAAAGTTTCACCTTTATAATCAGAATAGCCAAGGTCTAACCGACTAGCTTACTGTTATCAAAAGAGATGAAAGTGTGGGGGGCACATTTTATCCCCAAAGTAAAGGCCAGTGACGTAATTTTAGTAGGGTGATAATGTCCCGTTTAACAGTATTGTTGGTTCTGCTTCCTTGGATTATCTTTATGTGCTTCGTTCTCTAAGTGTTGTGACAAATCTGAGATGCAGGCAAAGTGCAGCATTGACATAGGACAGAAAGATGTTATTGTGATGAGGGGTGTCCACCTTTTAGTTCATGGTTACCTTCTATGATGAGTGTGTGTGTGTGTGTGTGTGTGTGTGTGTGTGTGTGTGTGTGTACAGAGTTACTCACCACTTTAAACATCTGCCTTTTGGAAATTATGCTCTGACCTAGTTTTCTAAAGAAAATAAAAAGTAGTAAGTTTTTTCTAGAAATTTTGTTAAGTATATTAAGTGATATGTTAAGTGAATTCCTTAGCAATGTAAATATAAGTTCCTAGTTCTAAATATACTGTTCCTCTATACTAGTAAAACTAAATTAGCCATATAAATTGCCCCTTCCAAGTAGAGGAATATATGTATGTATGTGTGTAGGAGTGTGTGTATATGTTTATGTACATATATTTATAGAATAAACATAAGGTATGTTCTAAATATATTTTCTCATCAATAATATGTAATTCACCATTCTGAATATATTTGGGTAATTTGTTTTAGATTACTTTTTATGAATTTGTTTTATGTTTATGTGCTAAAAATGTTAGTTCTTTTTAGGTGAAAATTTTTATGCTTTCATAGATATATATTTTACCTACTGAATAAGAAACATTTTGAAAATGTTTATGTTAGAGATAAAGATAGTGTGAAATGCTAGCTATTATTAAAGCTTGTGTGGGGCTTTTAAAACATTTTTTTATTGTAAAGTATGTCATATATGTATATATATGTATGATTTTGGATTCTCCTTTTCTCAATTAGGACCATCTGTCGTTCGTTATCATCTACCGAAGATGTTGTTACTGTGGCGAAATGTTTTCCCTCGTTCTTTAAAAGAATTGGAGGCTGAGAAGGCCCGAGGCGATTCTTTTACCTGGCAGGTAACATTGGAAGGCCGTGCTGGAGCTTTATGTGGTAAGAACTGAAAAGGATGCACTTTCAGAATATTTTTTTATTACTAAAATATTTGTGAAGTGAAGGAAAAGAACTACTTCAAATTTTTATTTTAATATGTAGTAAATTTGTAATATAAACTTATATGTAAGTTTAATATATAATTAAAGTTTGTAGACCTTTAGAATTAGAAACAAATTGTAAGTAATCTACACCAGTTTGCTAATTATGAAATAACTAGGGGCCCAATGCACAAATTTGTGCACCTTGAAAGGAACTGTGGGCTACAAGGCTGAGGTGAGCATAGGAGCGGGTCTCGGCCCATCCTCCGCGCCCCACCCGGCCCCTTCCACTGCGGCCCCCGGTCCCCTCTCTGCCGGCAGCCCTGCTCCCGCTGCCACCGCTCCTACATACTGTCGGCACCGGCACTGGTGGCAGGTGCAAGCAGGGTCAGCGCTGGCAGCGGGTGCAAGTAGAACTGTCGCCGGCAGCAGGTGCGAGAGGCAGCTGCTGGCCCAAATCGCCCCTCAGGAGCAGGGAGAGGTGGAAAAGCCCTGAGGGGTGATCGGGGCCAGCAGCCCCCGCTCATACCTGCTGATGGTGCCGAGAGTTCGGGGCCAGCGTCGGGCGTCGGCAGTGGGTGCGAATGGGGCTGGTGCCAGCAGCAGGTACAAGCGCTGGGCAGGACCACAGCATGTGGGAGCAAAGAATTTTCAGTAACCACTAGAGGCTCACCCTGATGACAACAACTGGTGCCCTGCCTTGATCTGGTGCCCCCGCTCACCTGCTCCACCATCCCACTGTGGCCAACACCCACCATGTTCCGCACTCTGCTGCCTGCTGCCAACACCCGCCATGGTTGTGTGCGCCCCCTGGTGGTCAGCGCAAGTCATAGTGACCGGTTGTTTGGTTGTTCCACCATTCGGTCTATTTGCATATTAGGGTTTTATATACATATGTGTGTGTGTGTGTGTGTGTGTGTGTGTGTGTGTGTGTGTGTAAATAAAATGAGACTGAGACGGACAGTAGAGTTAGTGAAAACAGGTGTAGAACCC
This sequence comes from Corynorhinus townsendii, assembly GCA_026230045.1. NCBI lineage: Eukaryota > Metazoa > Chordata > Mammalia > Chiroptera > Vespertilionidae > Corynorhinus > Corynorhinus townsendii. The sequence goes on from JAPDVU010000007.1 coordinate 151,876,401, forward strand.
AGGCCTCTTAGTTCCCATTATCGCAGTCTTCCACCTGTCAGAGGAGCATTGGATCACCATGTAAAAAACCCAGTGGGTATTTAAAGGAAACAGAAACTCGGATTGCCAAGTTTATTGAGTTTGCGGTTAGTCTTTCCTTAATGACAAACAGCTATTTTCTCCTATCATGATCAAATCTGCAAACGCTGATACATTTTTCAGTCATCAGCATTATAAAAATTTTGAATAAAGTTGTTTTTGTTCCAGAGTCAGCAACTTACAGGAAAGACTCAAGTTTTGTTTCATTTAGGAACTGGAATTATACTTGGTGACCCTGTTTGTTTGTTTTTGGTTTATCTCCGAGTGAAAAATGCTTCTTTCAAACTGTGGGACTTAGATGTAACCATAAAGACTGGCAGAGCAAAGTGTCAGTCTTGTTCCCATACATCCAGGACCTGTTTTAATCTTGGCTCTGTTGCTAAAGAGCCAGTAAAGATGTTCCTTTGACTGGGTCACTGTGTCCACTCTTGGTTCTGTCTGGAAACTGCTTTCTTTGTAATCATCTAGATTTATGTAGGGTTATAGATTTCTGAATTCCTACTCACAGAAATCTCCCTAACAGTTACCTTCCCTCACTCCGTTTCTACTGCCCACCCTTCTAGCCTTTTCTAGTAATTTCTCTCTTTAGTTGCAATTGGTTCTTCTTTTGGTTTTACCTGGTTTTAGAACTTTGTATTTTATAATAAGAATTGTAGGTACCTTTATATAATTTTATAAATTTATTTATCCTCACAAAAACTGCTCCAAATCTGTTCTTTTGAAATTTTATCTAGCAATGAGGAGTTTTGTTGCACATTGTCCTGAACTCCTAACTGAAGATGTAATTAGAAAATTGATGACCCCTATTGAATGTGCCATGACTATGATGTCGCAGTAAGTAAACAATCATGACAAACAATTTCCAGTTTCACATATTGATACATAGTCATGTTTTGTACTTCCCTCTAGTATCATATAGGAAACATATAAAACTTTATTTTTATAAAATGACTTTTAAAATTGCAGTAATGATATGTATTGAAATAAAATTGTACTTTATAATGTTTCTGTTACTAACAGTAAAGGTGACAAAATAAACTGAATGAAAACCTAATACTTATTGAAGTCCTGTAAATTTGTCAGTACACTGATACATTGCTGAAAAAAATGGCTATAGTTATAAGTAATACTTACTCTAATAAGATGATACTAACCATACTTTTGATATTTTAGTATTCCATCTGTAATTAAAGCTCATGGAGCTCATCTGAAAGCTAGTGCTGCAATGGTCCGTTTAAGACTGTATGATATCTTGGCTTTATTACCTCCAAAAACTTACGAAGGTAAATACGATTTGCGGTAGCTAATAAAAGTTTTTCTTTCTTTCTTTTTTTTTTTTACTTCAGAGAGGAAGGGAGAGGGATTGATAGAAACATCAATGATGAGAGAGAATCATTGATCAACTGTCTCCTGCACGCCCCCTACTGGGGACCAAGCCTGCACCTCAGGCATGTGCCCTGACTGGGAATCAAACGCGAACCTCCTGGTTCATATGTCGATGCTCAACCACTTAGCCACACTGACTGGGCTAATAAAAGTTTTTTAATGTCCCTTTCCGGTTCTTAGAGTTCTGACCATGGCTCTCCCACCGACTTACTCTGCAGAGGCAGGCAGGCAGCCATGTTCCTTTTCTTCATCTAGACTATGAACACAGCATTTACTGTGCTCCTGGCCCCTTTCTGAGCCCTTTACAGGTATCAACATCTTTGACTCTAACCTCAACCTTATGAGGCGATTCACTCTATTTTATAAAATGAAGAATCTTGGGTACATTTGGGTAGTATAACTTGCCCAAATCTGAGAGCTAGTAAGTGGCAGAGGTTGAATTCAAACCCAGCTGGTTCATCTTTGAAGTCTATGCTTTTAATAACTATCTTAATCTACCTCACATATATTACAATATAGCCAATAATGTAGGAATCTGGAGGTAAACTAGTAATGAACTTTACAGAAATTAAATATTATATAAAATGTTAATGCTAAAATAAGTCAGATTTGTTTCTAGTTCAACCATGCCCAAGAATTTTGACATGCTCTGGTTTAGTGTTTGTATATCATTGAGTAATTAATAAAATAATAATCATATCATATTTAATACATTTAAAATGAATAGTCTTTTCTCTATTTGAGTTTTTTTGGTTACTTTAAATAATTAGGGCTAAAAGGCACAATACAATAGTAAAAAAGGAAATACCATTATTATATATTAAAAACAGCATTAGAATAGTTAATGCATATTTTTTTAATAGGAAATAGGAACTTAATTATTTCTGATGCACATGTTGCTACTCTTTGTGGGCAATGATTGTGATTCTTCAAAATTCTTCTTCTTAATCTGATCTGAAGTTCTGTGTTTTAGGATCTTTCAACGCACTTCTTAGAGAACTGGTGGCAGAATTCACTTTGACTGACAATTCAGCCAACACAACTACTTCACTCCTCAGATCCCTCTGTCACTATGATGATAGTGTTCTTCTTGGCTCCTGGCTGCAAGAAACTGATCATAAGTCAATTGAAGACCAGGTAGTAAACCATATAGGGAACTGAAACACTTGCTTAATTGAGCACGGTGGTTTTCAATTACACCATTTTATTATTACACATTGTCACTTAGAAAATATTGTACACTAAGGTTTAATTTTCATTGAGCTTTCTTAGACATTTAAAGATGGTTTCTTGTAATGGGGGAATAAGGACACATATGTAATACCTTAGTCAATAAATAAAAAAAATAAAGATGGTTTCTTGGTGGTGAACAAATAGTGAAAACAGGTAAACGGCAATAGTTAGAATTTGGTGAATTCTCTTTATTCAATATTCTGTATATTTAGATACCCTGTGGTGTCTATGGACAAGACCAATTTTAGCTGAATTTTTTATTGTTGGTGTTTTGTTTTGTTTTAGTTTGTTTTCTGACAGTTTGGAGAGAAATGGGAGTTAGTAGGTTGAGCATTTAGAACTGTTTTGCCCATTGAATACATTACCTCTTATATACTTTAAAAAAGAAATACTAAAGCCTCTTTAAATAAATTTTTGTGGGTTTAAGTGTTTCCTTTGTTTTGCTTTGCACATTTTAAGTTGGGTAGCATAAACATGTTTTAGAATGAACAATCTTTTTCTTAAATTTATAAAAGGTATTACTGATGGCTTTTTTAAAAGGCCAAATTATATTTTCACCTATTTAAAATTTTTCAAATTCAGTCATTCTGTTATTTTTTGTTTTATTATGTTTTCTCCTTCCTCACCTGTTCTAGTCTTCATGCCCAGTTCTTAGTAAGTGAATTTCCTAAAGTAGATTTTGAATTATTTTCATGTCATTCTTTTGCAGCTCCAGCCAAACAGTGCCTCCGGAAGTGGGGCTCTGGAGCATGATCCATCCTCTATTTATTTACGAATACCTGTTGGAGAAGCTGTGCCTGGTCCTCTTCCTCTTGGAGTTTCAGTCATTGATGCTTCCGTGGCTCTTTTTGGTGTAGTGTTTCCTCATGTTTCTTATAAACACCGGTTAGTTATAAAGTCAATCAGGTCATTTTATGTAAATTATATCCAAACTGTAGATTTTCCTATCCCAGTTAATTCTGCAGTAGGGTATATTACTATTTAAACAATAAGCTTATACATTTAATAACATAAGGAATACATATATGATTTATAAAATTGCATGCAAAAAATTCCACATAATTTGAAACTGTTTTTAAGATTTGGCCCTGTGTACTAGCATCTGTTATCCATTAAAATAGTTTGTTCACCATTTTATAAGTAGGTTTTGATTATATCTTTAATTAAGAACATCAATTTAATAAGTCTTTTGTTTTTGTTACTGAAGAAATACTCCCCAATAACATTTGTCTGTTTGATGATCCAAATCTAGAACTTGGGAAACTAAGGTAACTGGTTCTTTTTCTAATAAGACCTTTTGGTTTGCTATAGTCTATGTCCTCATTTGCCATGCCTAAATTTAGTAGGCATGATATATATATATATATATATATATGTGTATATATATATATATATATGTGTATATATATATATATATAGTCATTTTCCCAAAAGGAAGACAGAAAGTAAATTAATGCAAGACTTTCACAGATCACTTGTTTTACAAAATATGTCTTAAAAATATTATTATATGTATATGTAAAAGGTAACACAAATGTTATCTTTTTTAAAGTGTTGGTTACTTAGTTAATTGGTTTTTTAAATGAGTGGAAATTTTTAAATATGAAGTTTTACTTTACCCAGATATCTTTAAGAACAATTGGTTGCCATACAAATGTTAAAGAACATTAAATATAAAGGAATTTTATAAAGCATCTACTTTAGTGTCCTTGTTTTAATCTAAGAACACATAAAGCTCTAAGACTTTATGATTTCTCCAAAGTAATCCAACTAGTTATGGGAGCTAAAACCCAGAAATATTTTAATTATAGCCAATCACTTTTGTGGAACAAGGTTATGTAGATAAATTCTTTTAAAGTATAATAACAAATATTCAGTGATTCAGGAGTAAATTATGACAGGCTGGAATACTTTTTACAGATATCAGAAAATACTCATGCAATGTTAAATGAAAAAAAGTAAAATAAAGGGTAAGAATTAATCTCATTTTGGCATTTTAAAATAAAGAAAAATGTGCATGTATATACATAAGAAAAAAGACCTAAAAGAAAATTAATGTATCCAGGAGTAACTGTTTATTTCTAGGTAATTAATTTTTGTTAATAGTTTTCAAATTAAATGAATATTTTATAAGGAAAGATTTTTTTAAATACGCTTTTTTTAAAAGTTAAGCATTTGAGGTCAGGTACAGGCAAATGATGCTTAACAGTAGTGTTGGAGACCATGTGTGTCTTCTTATGTGTGACCTTGAAGCAATGTGAGTAATGCCCTGCCTTTTCACCCATAGATAGAATGGGGATCTGTGTCAGAGCAAGTGTAGAACTAGTCAACGTTAGTCCCCAATAGTTCTAACTGGAGTGTTCCTATAGGAGGCAGGAACTATGTGATTTTTGAAGGGAGTTTTGACCCGAGACCCATGTCCTATTGTAAATTGAGCTTAAATCCTTATAGTGTCCTTAGGAAGATTTTGATTTCCTTCTTTAGGTCATAGTTAACTTTGAATTAAATCCATTTTCTCTATATTCCTTTGCCCAACCCCATTTCTTTTTAGAAGAATCTGAAATGATCTCATTCTCTTTTATTAGAATAGTCTCAAATGACTGTGATTGTTTTATTTTTGTTAGCTGTCTCATTTAAAAATGTTGGGAATAATAAAAATCTAATTCACTTCTGATTTTTTTTTTTTACATTAAAAAAATTGACCAAAGCTAAATCTTTGTAAAAAAATCTTCCTATTAGTTTCTAAGGATAGGGCATGAGGTACTATTTTCTTAGAGTATTTTTAAAAATTATGCCACAATTTTTTATTTCCAGCTTAAAAATCTTCCACACAAATACATAATTAATTATTGTTATTCTAGTCAAGAAAACCTAAGCACCTACTATATGCCATATACCGTTTTTGGATGCTGGTGTCCCTGTTAAAAGCCATTGAAATTATGACCTTATTTTCCTGGTTGATACTTAATATTCAATCTCTTTTCTTGTTTCAATTGATAATCACCTGTCCATAGACTAATTCAGAAGGAAGAGATCTAATTTGGATCAGCTGTGGAAATGAGACAGAAATGAGATAGCTTGAGGCATCATTTGTTAAACAGTTAGCTCATATTCTTCTTATCTCTGATTTCTTAAGCCATATATGAATAAAAAGTTTTGTTAATTTGCTCTTATTCTATTATAGACTGCAGATGTTGGACCACTTTGCTGAATGTGTTAAACAAGCCAAAGGTGTCCGCCAGCAGGCTGTGCAGCTTAATATTTTTACTGCTGTTCTTAGTGCACTAAAGGTATTTCCTTGAACACATAGTAGGTATTCTGAACTACGATTTTAATTAATGCCTTTAACAAGGCAAGCATTTCTAGATTATTGTGATGTTTAAAAGTATATCCCATGATAACTATGTTTTTTATATTAGTTGAGTTAAATTACTAGAAACTTTATATTAGGCTCATTGTAATTAATGAGTATTTTATATTTTAGTAATGTTACTCTTTCAGCTTGACCTCTGAGACTTTACAAATGCCAGTAGTTCAGATAATCAGAATTTTCAAAGATGTCCGGCTAATGAAATCTGATATTCTGCTGAAAGTTAACAAGATAAAGCTTAAATTTGATTTGTGGTTTAGACCATAAATCAGGAGAGGTTGTGTTATATAGTTGAAAGAATTATGCATTTAGAGATTGTGTTCTTGTTTTGCATAATACTTGGTTTATGTCTTTGTGTAATTTATTTAATCTTCTTTTAACATCAGTTTCTACATATATAAAGTGAAATGACTATTGCTTTGTCTCTCAGAGTTTGTTACTGTACTTTGAAGCCTGCAGTCTCTCATGATTTATTTGAAAAGTTTTTATATTATTTAGCACTGAATTAATTATAAGGTATTTCTGTTTTAAAGTAAAATAGCAACAAGTACAGCTGTTTAAATAGGCATGAAGTAAATCATGTTTCATAAACATCAGGGAAAGGGGCTATAGGCAATGGTAGTAATATAGGTTTGTGCCATTTACATAACTGTTAGTATATGCCCTTTTTAAAGATCGTCAACTAATACTAACATCTGAGTTTTTTAAAACACGAGTGGGGTGGTCATGGTCTTCCTCAGTGGTTGGGAAGCTAGTGAACCAACTGTAATATTTCTGTACAGTATTCTTTTTTACATAGATATGCTCACTAAAGCCTCTGCTGTAGTAACATTTTTCCCAGGTACCATAACTTGGATTTTTGGTCTCAATGAGTAAATTAAGTTCCAGGACAGTAGGTATAGCTAGAACAGAAGTATTAACATAATGATGAACAGGCTATCTCAACATTCAGTTACTGGTTATTACCTAATTTATTTAGCCTTTAGATATATATTGGAGGTACTCTTTGTGACATAATTATCTTCTCTAGAATTTTTATATAAATGAATCTAAGTTTCCTACTCATTAGGCCTTCCTTAAAGTTATGATGATAAATTTCAATCAGTTGAATAACAGTTAATTTAATAATACAGTGTTTTTTATATATAAAAACTCCCAGGGATTGTTGGTTTTAGGGCCCATGAACTGTAACTATGTTGTGTATTTGTATCATGTTTTGAATCATGTTTAGAAAAGCGATTACCACTATTTAACAGGTATTGACTCTAGATATGTTATATGCACAGGAAATATGACTGAAGAAAATAATGTCTGAAGATATATGTCTATTTTCAAAGATTGTGCACATTTAAAATTTTTATTTAATGTGAATTATGACTTGCCTTTAAAAATAAAATTAACCATAGGGCCTGGCTGAGAATAAAAGTACTTTAGGACCCGAGGAAGTACGTAAATCTGCTCTGACACTGGTTATGGGAGCTCTTGACAACCCCAACCCCATCTTACGATGTGCAGCAGGGGAAGCTCTTGGAAGAATGGCTCAGGTGGTTGGAGAAGCAACTTTTATTGCTAGAATGGCCCAATATAGCTTTGACAAGTAAGTGAGTCTCTTTACCAATAACTAAGTTTCTCATTTAGGCAAAGATGTCTTTTTAGATGTCTAATAATAAGTAATTATTAACTGGGCTATGTGTTTTCCAAATGGTATAGCATGTGACAATATTTGTGATTTTTCTCATAATGGCTTTAATTTTTATTTCAATAATTGATTAATGTCTAGAATCCATCTAGGTTGTAATATGCTTAGTGCTTTCAATGTGGTGAGGGCTCTGGTTTCAGCTCTTGCATGTAAAGTAATGGAATCAAGAAGATTGGTAATAGGTTGTCTCTGAGTTATGTCTACTCTGCTCTGAAGAGGTGCTCTGAAGTCCTTTTCTCTTCACCACTGCTCCCCTGTCTGCCTGCCATTATTTTTTCTATTAATTACTCACTTTTAAAAATGAGTCATTCTTTTTCTAACTGCTGCTAAGTTTATCTCTGAAATTATCCCTGAAACAGAGGATAAAATTACCATTAGGTTTTAAGGATTTCTTTTAATATTAATTAAAAACAATCACCTCAGAGTTCCAAATAAATATGATTAAAATGATAATATGCAGTTATTATTGACTGTTGATTGTTAATCAAGTACTTAAGTAGAAAAGTTGAAGATCAGTAGTGGTCAAGAATCAATATTTGAGTTATATAAATTAACTAGAGGCCTGGTGCATGAAAATTCATGCACTGGAAGAGGGGGGTCCCTCAGCCCGGCCTGCCCCCTCTCACAGTCCAGGAGCCCTCAGGGATGGGAGACAACCCAGCGATCAGGGGAAGGCGATGCCCCCATCACACCTCTGCTGCTGCCACTGCCGGCTGCGCAAGCCTTGGCCGGCCATGGTTACCTGAGCCTCAGGTGGTCCTGGGCAGTTGGGTAGCTGCCATCCGAGGCTTGCCTGCACCTTGGGCCGGCCCTGGGCAGCTGGGGTCTGAGGGGACTGGGGGACTCCGGAGGCAGGTGCGCGGCATGGCCGGGCATGGGTCTGGCCATGCCGCGCACCTGCCGACCCAGTGGGGCTGAGGGGACTGGGCGCTGCCATCTTTGAGGGTGTGGCAGTAAATTAGCATATTCCCTTCTTATTGGCTGTGGTTGCCGCCATCTTTGTAAGGGCGTGAAGTTAATTAACATATTCCCGTTTTTTAGATAGGATCATTCTTAACTATTACTGTACCAGGTATTTTAAGTACTAATTATACCAAACTATGTCATAATCATTAATGAGAGAGGGAGGTGTGGAAGCAGTGGTTGTGGAACAGTAGTTCTGAGAAGCTGTAGTTCCTCTTAACATTTTCTATTCAGTCAAATATATCACTTTAACCAAGTATTTTAAATTTAATAACTCATTTGGGAGTGGAGAGAAAAGTCACAATTGTAGTCTTTCGTGATTTCCATAAGTCCTTTTTATTGTGTGGCTTATAAGCTTGTTATGGGAAATAGGGAAATAGAAAACCAATCCCTGAAGTATACTTTTTTTCCCAGGTTGAAATCGGCTCGAGATGTTGTATCCAGAACTGGGCATTCATTGGCTCTGGGCTGTTTGCATCGTTATGTTGGTGGTATTGGCTCAGGACAACATCTGAAGACCAGTGTCAGCATTTTATTGGCTCTAGCACAAGATGGAACATCCTCTGAAGTCCAGGTATAGTACAATATTGATTTTGTTCATTAAAAAATGTTTGAATAATATTGTTAGGAAAATTATTTGCTGTATAAAATTATAATCATTCTGATAGGTTGGTAGGAAAAATGTATTAGGATCTTTCTTTGTCATTTTGTTTTATGTAACAGCAAATAACAGGATTTTGTTTTTCAACCTAATCTTAAAACTGTCTTATTTTGGGAATTCAACCCGTTCCGTATACATTCCTTTAAACATATTTTCTTGTTATTATTCATCATCCTTTGTACTTGTTTTCTCTTTTTTGCATTTTCTTACATTTGTTAGCTTGTAAGGGTCCAGGGTCATTGGTTGAATTTTCAAGTGTACTCTGAATTTTTTGTTTGTTTACAAATACAAATAGAAATAACTACATTGAGAGTCAAGAACTTCCTGTATGCAAAGATGTACTGCATTCTTGATTTGCCACTTCACATTGAAGCACCTAAAAATATTAATAATCTATAAATGTAATAGCATCCAACTTGCCAGCCTCATATTGGGACTCACAAGTTCAATTTTTATTACTACTTGCCATTAGTTTTATTACCACTTGCCATTACTACTTGCCATGAGTTCCTTCAGTATCCACCAGAGGCTTCTAGTCTATAGGTTTAGTTTGCCTTTGACTTCTTGGTAAAGGTTTCTATCTGTGTAAAGCACAAAATTCCCAAAAGTGTTAAAAATAAAAATCAAGTAATTTTGTTCCTTAAGAGGTGCCATACTACTTTTTTAATGCTATTTTTAATGCAGTTCAGAAGAAAAATTATTTTACCCAAGAGGTTGCTGCTTGCTTCTTTTATGTCAAAGAGTAGGTCCTACTGCCCTGGCTGGGTGGCTCAGTTGGTTGGAGCATCATCCAGTATACCAAAAGGTTATGTCAAGGCACATACCTATGTTGCAGGTTTGATTCCTGGTTGGGGCACATTTGTGAGGCAACCACTTGATGTTTCTCACATGGAGGTATTTTTTTCTCTCTCTCTTTCTCTCCCCTCCTCTCTTTAAAATCAATAAAAACATATCTGTGCTTAAGGATTAACAAAAAAGAGAGTAGGTGCTAGTTTTCTTCCTTCTTTTATCTTTACCATTTTCTCAGCCTTCTTTTGCTTTAATATTTTGAAACCAAACTGCTCTAAGTGACTGCCCTACATGGCTTTTTATGACAAGACATCCTATATAATAAAGGGGTAATATGCCAATTGACCATCACTCCAACACACAAGATGGCCATCTCCATGTGGTCAAAGATAGCCGCCACAAGATGGCCAGCAGGGGAGGGCAGTTTGGGACGATCAGGTCTTTAGGGGAGGGCAGTTAGGGGTAACCAGGTTGGCAGAGGAGGGAAGTTGGGGGGATCCAGGCCTGCATGGGAGGGCAATTGAGGGCAACCAGGCCGGCAGGGGAGGGCAGTTAGGGGCAAACAGGCTGGCAGGGGAGCAGTTAGGCATCAATCAGGCTGGCAGGGGAGTGGTTAGGGGGTGATCAGACTGGCAGGCAGAAGCGGTTAGGGGCAGTCAGTCAGGCAGGCAGGTAAGTGGTTGGGAGCCAGCAGTCCTGGATTGTGAGAGGGACGTCCCAGATTGGAGAGGGTGCAGGATGGGCTGAGGGACACCCCCAACCCCGCCCCGTGCACAAATTTTGTGCACCGGGCCTCTAGTTTTATTATAATTTTGATCAATTACATTCCCTCAAAGCTAATATTTTAGTTTATATCTTCACAGAATAGTACAAAACTTAGTCTTAAGTGTTTCTCCTTGTTTCTTCTGTTTTGAGAATCCTAACTCAAAAATCATGTTTCACAGTTGTTTGTCTACATGCATTTAACTATAGTTACTGGATACTTACTGTTCAATAATGTTTAATTTTTTGTATCCTCAACTCCTATCTTGATATCCTGGTTCTTAGGAGAACTTCCTCTAGCAATAGTTATTTTAGGAAGGGTCTTGGGTGGTATGCATATCGTAAAAGTAGCTTCCTTTGCTTTCATGTGGATGAGATTTTAGTTTGTTATACTATTCCTGCAAACAGTCCCTTTCTTTGATTATCCATAAAGGTCTCAGTATCTTCTGTCTTCTGATGTGGTACATTGGAGGCTAATGGTAGCTTGATTTTTAAAACATTAAATTTTAATAAGTATTAAAATCTCAGTTTTTAATCAGTGATCTATAAAAACTTCCAAATAAGTTCTTTAGAAAATTAAAAGTAATATAAGCCAATAACTAAAACACTGATGTGCAAATACTGTTTAAAGTTTCTCTGCAGTGTGGCTTTGAGCATCCAGGTAAAACTTCTTCTTTTATACTATGCATATATTTCCCATTTCCAAAAGACAACGGCTTATGTAAATAAAATGCTAAATTAGTGGTTGCTTGTGGGCTTAACAACTATCTTTTGCCTCCATCATTTCATTGCTTTTGCCAAAAAACAATCTGAAATATATTTTTATGTCTATAACCTTATGTTTTGGCTTGGCAGTGTGTAAGAATTTTTCTCTCTGTCCTTGAAGCTAGAAGTGTCATCAAATTCTGAATAAGTGTATCATTTTATTTTACTAGAATTCTTATTATTCATAAAAGAATTCATTTAAGTCTATTGTGTTCTTCCTCTTTTTTTTTTTTTGTATTTTTACTCTGTTATATGATAGTTCCTCCATTATATCTTCAAGATACTGATTTTGGGTTTCAGCAATAACTATCCCCCGAACCCTCCATCCTCCTAACCCCCGTGTTCTGCTGAATTTTTAATATAAATTCTGGGTTTGTTGTGTTTTTTTACATTTCTAGAAACTCCTTTATGCTTTAATTATATTGTCTTTAGAAATCCTTATTATAGTTTTATTACTTCCATTAATTTTGTTTCTCTAAAATGTGTGCTCTGGTCTTACTCCATCAAAGTACTGTTTTCTTACTACTTTTGCTAACTCTGTCAGTAGGTGTGGTTTCTCTACACAACCTGTCCAAGTCAGGTTGCTAAGTTCTGTAAGACTGGTGTAGACTGACAGGTAGTAGAAGTTAAGGTATGGATTTTTTTTTTCTACTATGTTGGCAAGTTGGGAACCTCTCTGTCCTCAGCCCACTGGTCCAGCTCTCCTTTAGAGCTGCCAACAGTAGAAATAAAGATGAGCTCTACACTGGTGTGGGCAGTTTGAAGCACTTTATATTTACTCAGGCCTGTGCTGATAACCACATATTGTTCTGGGGTTAGTTTTGTAAATACTATTAGCCAGTTAGATTACTTTGTACTTAGTAAACATAAATAGGGGCCTGAACTGATTCCATGGCACTTGAAGAGCTGTTGTGTGTGTGTGTGATGGCTCTAGAAATATGTCTGAGTACAGAACATTGTCATGATCATTGTTTTATTTCAGGCGAGTTTCTTAGCAAAACTCCAGTAATACATACAATAAAGATACTGACCATAAGCATCCACAGAATCAAACACTTACTACGTAAGTCATTGTCTTTGACAGGGTAAAACATATATACATTATAGTAGAAGAAAATTAGTTCACCATTGAAATTTTATTTCTGACATTCAAAGCCACGCTGCAGAGAAACTTTAAAGATATCAGTTGCTTTGGTTCTTGGCGATCGGTAACTTACGTGTTACCTTTTATTTCTAAAGGTATATATTTTTAAGTATTTCTAGATCATTGATTAAAAATTAAGATGATAGTATTTCCTAAAATTTAACATAAAATTAATATACTCTATTTCTTACAGCTAAAATAAAATTGTATTTTATTCCAGACTTGGTCTCTTCATTCACTGGCTTTGATAGTGGATTCTAGTGGCCCAATGTACCGTGGATATGTGGAACCAACATTGTCTCTAGTTCTTACCTTGCTGTTGACAGTTCCACCCTCACATATGGAAGTTCATCAGTGTTTGGGTAGATGCTTGGGTGCTATAATCACTACTGTTGGCCCTGAACTACAAGGTAAGTTCATCTTAAATTAGAGGAACTAGGCAGATAATTGCTATCTTTCAGTTTCCTGAATGTCATCATCACGTTGCTTAAAGAAATTTTGTAATAATAATCATTACTGTGGATTGAATACTTGCAATTTACGGAAGGCCTAGAACTCTGCTTTTACATATTATTTAATCTCTACAACAAACCTGACTCTCAGTGTGTTTTGAAGTTTTGAACAGAGAAGACATTTCTAAATGAAGACAAAGAAAAAAGTGGAATTCCTTTGGCCTGGAGAACCATTTACTTTTCTTCGTGGACTTTAGTTTCACTATTTTTTTGAACTCTTAAGTATCAGGAGCATAGTTTTGAAAAAAACCACTGCCATAAGGTAGATAATATTATCTAATTTTTTCCTGAGGAAGCAAGCCTAGAGAAGATAAGTAACTTGCCTAGAGTTACTGAACAGAGTAGCAGATTTATGATTCTAAGGTCTATGTTGTTACCACTCAATTTCACTGAAATAATTCCATTAATGGTTAAATTAAACACTCAAGTCAGCAAATTACTGTGATTTTATCCTGAATATTTCAGCTTTTATTAAGTGCTTTCAATGGGTCAAGCTTTTTAAAACATTCAGCATTTATTAAGTCCTTTCACTGGACTTAATAAACATTATTAATGGACTTTTTGTTTTTATATTTTTTAATATATTTTTATTGATTTCAGAGAGGAAGGGAGAGGGAGAGAGAGATTGAAACATCACTGATGAGAGAGAATCATTGATTGGCTTCCTCCTGCACGCCCCTACTGGAATCGAACCTGAGACCCTTTAGTCCGCAGGCTGATGCTCTGTCCACTGAGCCAAACAGGCTAGGGCAGTGGTCGGCAAACTCATTAGTCAACAGAGCCAAATATCAACAGTACAACAATTGAAATTTCTTTTGAGAGCCAAATTTTTTAAACTTAAACTATATAGGTAGGTACACTGTTATTAACTTAATTAGGGTACTCCTAAGCTGGCCTTTGCTAAAAACTCAAGGGGCCAAAGATCCGCATGTGACTCGCGAGCCGCAATTTGCCGACCACTAGGCTAGGGCATTAATGGACTTTTTAAACATTATTTCATTTAATTCTGACAACAATCCTGACATAGATGTATCTCTCCATTTTACTGATGAAATACTGAGGCTGAGAGAGATTAAAAGCTTTTCCAAGTATGCAGTGAGTAGTTGGAGTCAGAGATGAAGCCCAGATCAATTTCCTCTGCTCGCATTTTAAACTACTATGAACAGATATTTTTAAAAACAAAGAAGTGAAATTAAGATCTTAAGAAAAAATGGTAGGAATTGAAAAAAATGTGTGATTTAGACATGTCTCTTTTGGACTCAGTGTCCTCTTTGAGAAAGTTGATAGTTCTATCTTCACTGAATATCAGAAGGATATGGAGAGAATCAATATGTGCCTTTGATTATGTATTTACCAAGTGCTTTCGAACATGATGACGATGAGGCAATGCATACTTCAAATTAGAATGTGACTCTGATTTCCTTGCTTAGTCTTTATGTGTATATAAAATTATTTTACATTGGTAAAATTTTTAAATCACTTATAAGTGGCAATTAAGACTTTTTATACACAGCATATAATACAACAATTTATTTTTCCTAACTATCACTATAAAAGTTGCTCTTAATCTTATTTGGAAAATGGGATTTCAAGTTATTATATGATAGAGGTGATAATGTTAGTTGAACAGAGAACCAGACTTGATGAATCTTTTGACCCTTTTACATAAAACTGAAAGGTTTAAAAGACAATATCATTTTTTAGGAAATAAATACAAACCTAGCTAAATCTAACAGAGATGCATCATTATCATATATACCATTGTGTGTTTTTTTTCTAATAAATCTTTATTGTTCAGATTATTACAGGTGTTCCTCTTTTATTTTTCCCCATAGCTCCCCTCCACCTGATTCCCCACCCCACCCCATGCCCTTATCCCCCGCCACTGTCTTCATCCATAGGAGTAAGATTTTTGTCCAATCTCTTCCCGCACCTCTCACACCTGCTTCCCCTGAGAATTGTCAGTCCACTCCCTTTCTATGTCCCTGATTCTATTATATTCACCAGTCCATTCTGTTCTTCAGATTTTTCATTCACTTGATTTTTAGATTCACTTGTTGGTAGGTATGTATTTGATGTCATTTTGTTGTTCATAATTTTTATCTTTACCTTTTTCTTCTTCTTCCTCTTCTTAAAGGATACCTTTCAGCATTTCGTGTAATCCTGGTTTGGTGGTGATGAACTCCTTTAGCTTTTTCTTGTCTGTGAAGCTCTTTATCTGACCTTCAACTCTGAATGATAGCTTTGCTGGGTAGAGTAATCTTGGTTGTAGGTTCTTGCTGTTCATCACTTTGAATATTTCTTGCCACTCCCTTCTGGCCTGCATAGTTTCTGCTGAGAAATCAGCTGACAGTCGTATGGGTACTCCCTTGTAGGTAATTAACTGTTTTTCTCTTGCTGCTTTTAATATTCTCTCTTTGTCTTTTGCCCTTGGCATTTGAATTATAATGTGTCTTGGTGTGGTCCTCTTTGGATTCCTCTTGTATGGGGTTCTGTGTGCTTCCTGAACTTGTAAGTCTATTTCTTTCACCAGGTAGGGAAAGTTTTCTGTCATTATTTCTTCTAATAGGTTTTCAATATTTTGCTCTCTCCCTTCTTCTGGCACCCCAAAAATTCGGATGTTGGTTCTCTTAAAGTTGTCCCAGAGGCTCCTTACACTATCTTCATATTTTTGGATTCTTTTTTCTTTTTGTTTTTCCGGTTGGATGTTTTTTGTTTCCACATATTTCAGATCTTTGGTTTGATTCTTGGGGTATGTTGATCTATAATTGAGTTTCTGTATATTCTTTATTTTAGACAGTGTATGCTTCATTTCTGACTGGTCCTTTTCCATTTTTTTGGCATTCTCATTAAGGTCCTTGAAGGTCTCATCAAGTTTCTCAGCGGTTTTAAGAAGATTCTTGAGTACCCTTATACATGTGGTTCTGAACTTTATGTCATCCAGTAGTTTGCTTTCCTCCGTTTCTTTCATTCGTGACATGTTTCTTTGTCTCCGCATTTTGGCTGCTTCCCTGTGTTGATGGAGTGGCTTTGTGTGGTAGGTGACCTATAGGGGGCAGTAGCTCAGCCTCTCCAATCACCTGATGTGGACGCTCTTGGTACACCCCTTTGTGGGCTGAGTGCAAAGTCTTGGTGTAGTTAAGCCTTAATTGCTGTTGGTATACTGGGAGGAATTGACCTCCAGGCCAATTAGCTGTGAGCACTTGCTATGTCTATAATGGAAGAACTGCTGCGCTGAAGACACGCTTATGGGGCAGGACTTGTTTCAGTGGGGCTTTGGTGCTCACTGAGTCTGCCTCTTGAATGTGTCACTTATGGATGTGAGGAGTTGAAATCTGGTGTCTCACACTAACGACTAGGTACACTGGCTTCTGGATCTCTAATGGGGTGCAGGTCAGCTACTGTCTGAGGCCACTCAGCAGGAGCTACAGTGAGAGCTGCAGTTTTCTCCTTTTTGCTTGGGGTTTGGAGGTTTTGGAGCTGTCTGACCCAGGCTGCAAGTTTGCTAGGTTAAGCTGCGATAGGGCAGGCCTTTCTTATGCTAACTCCGCTGCTTGGAGCTTGGGTGGGTTTGTAGGTTGTGCAGGGCGGGGCCTCAGGGTGTCACTAGGTTAGGGCGTGGCAAACAGCAATGGCTGCTAGTTAGCCGGCTCTGTGTCCCCAACAGCATCCGCGAGTCCCGTGCCCCAGTGCAGTAAACAATTATTCCTGCGCGCAGCTCTGCAAGCAAGCCACCCTCACTGGCAGACAGTCCAGCTTCTCCCCGTAGGAGTTTGGGTCCCCCGCGTCTCCCCAGAGACTGGATTTCAGAGTAATCGGGGGCTTGTCTCCGTTCAGGTTCAAGAAAGCAACACACCCAGTTGCCCGCAGCCAGCCTGGATCATTCGCCTCCGTACCTCAGCTTTTCAGCGCTTGTGCATGTCTCAATGCTCTTTTCTCTTTCCTTCTAGTTGTAGAACTTCCACTCAGCCAGCTTTCCCGTGGTTCTGGGTGATAGACGTTTTTGTCTTTTAGTTGTAGTTTTGAAATTGTTGTGGGAGGCAGCAGTTTAGGTGTTTACCTACGCCGCCATCTTGGATTCTCTAGTTATACCATTGTGTTTTGAAATGATTCCCATGGACTTTGCAGACCTTTTGTTTAGAAACAACCTGAATAGTAATTGCAAGGAGGGTTATTTAGAAGATAATTGTTTTCTTGGAGTCTTTTTGGTGATAATAATAAAGTAGTTGTTTTGTACATTTTCTTTTCTTTTACTTCTAGGAAATGGAGCAACTATTTCCACAATTCGTTCTTCTTGTTTGGTGGGCTGTGCAATTACCCAGGACCATTCAGATTCTCTCGTTCAGGCAGCTGCCATATCTTGCCTTCAGCAGCTTCACATGTTTGCACCACGACATGTCAACCTATCTAGCCTCGTTCCTAGCCTTTGTGTGAGTATAAAGCTCTTTCATTCACTGATTTATTTAGAGAGCTCCAAATTTGTTGCCCAAAAGCTCAAACTAGACCAAAATAAACAAAAAAGTAGGTTTCCTAGATGATGGATTCTAGGGTTTTAGCTTCAAATAATCACTTTCTGACTGTTTATTTTATTTACTGATTTTTCCCCCACATCTTAAGACGTGTTTTGGTGAACTATTAATTTCTTAGCTAAGAGTGCTTCATATTTTTAGAGTTTCCCACTCAGAATTTTATTTCTTGAACTTTGATAACTTCTGAGGATCTGTTGCTATCCTCACAGTCATTAGTTTATTCACTCAACAAATATTTAGTGAGAGCCTGCTATATGCCAGACACCATGAAAAGTATGGGGATACATTTGTGGATGAGATAAGATGAAGCCTGTCATAATGAAAATTATGGTTTCAAGGGAACATGATTACCAGTGATTATTAACAAATGAAATAGGTGCTAGAAAAGGCTACAGGAGAGCATTTGACAGGGAAATTATCATAATCCAGGCATTCAGAAAAGATTCCCCTGAAAAAAATGCTATTTAAGGTGTGACTTTCAGGATAAATAGGAGTTAGTTTGAGGAACAGGACATTATTGGAGTGGACAGCATTTATTTTTAGGCAGAGAAATAAGAAAAAAGCCCCAAGACAGGAAAAAGTGTGATGCATTTAAGGAACTGTTTAGTCATCTGCTAGAGTAGCACAAATAGAAGCCCAAATACATTGGGTTAAAGATTGATTGTAAACACAAACTTCTTTCCAGAAGTTTTGACTGTAAGGAGAGGACAGTAGGGCAAGGGGGTGATGGAGTCAGGAGAGACTCTTTTTCTCTTACAGTAGAGAGAAGTGAGCATGTTTAAATGCTGATGAGATGGAGCCTATAGGGTGGGAGAGTTAATGGTACAAGGCATAGAGGGAATATTTAATACTAGGGGCCCAGTGCATGAATGCATGCACTTTGAAAGGAACTATGGGCTGCGAGGCTGTGGTGGGCACGGGGGCAGGTCTTGGACCATCCTCTGTGCCCCTGCCTGGCCCCTCCCACTGTGTCCCCAGTCCCCGGTCTGCCAGTAGACCCACTCCTGCTGCCGCTCCCACACACTGACAGCACTGGCCCCACTCGCACCTGCTGAAAGCATGGAGTGATTGGGGCCAGCGCCAGCAGGGGGTGCGAGTGGGGCCGGTGTTGTCAGTGGGTGCAAGCAGGGCCATGCTGGCAGCCAATGCGAGAGGCGACTGCCAGCCCTAATCACTCCTCAGGAGCAGGGGGAGGTGGAGAAGCCCCGAGGGGCGATCAGGGCCAGCACTGGGCGCTGGCAGCAGGTGCAAGTGGTAGCTTCGGCACCAGCAGCAGGTGCGAGCGGGGCTGGTGCTGGCAGCAGGTGTGAGCGCCCGGTGGGAACACAGTGCACAGGAGCAAATAATTTTCAGTAACCGCCAGAGGCTCTCCCCAATTACAGCAACTGGTGCCCTGCCTTGGTCTGGTGCCCCCACTCACCTGCTCCGCCAGCTGCTGACATCCACCATGTTCTGCTCACACCCCCTGGTGGTCAGCGTACATCATAGCAACTGGTTGTTTGGTTGTTCAGTTGTTCCGCCGTTCGGTCTATTTGCATATTACAGTTTTATATATATAGATTCAAGGTTTCTAATGGGATAGAAGTTCCAGGGCATAAGAAGATACCTCTTCCAGTGCAATGTAAAGAAAGGAGAAGAGGATGAGTGTAGGTATAGGTTGTGAGGAGGACCAGAAGTTTGAGGAGAATGGGACGTGGGAGTTGGGAGTACATGGAGAAATACAAGATCAGTGTGTCCTCTTTGGCTCCATTGTGTGATTTATGATGGTCCCAGTTCACTTCATTGTGAGAATTTGTTCAGCGCCTGTAAACAACTCGGGTGCAGGCTTTGAGTAGCCAGATACTTTGATACATTCATAGTTGGGCTTTGGCCAAGTTGACTCATTAAATGACAGCAGGATGAAGGAGGTGAGGAAGTTAATGGATTATGAAATTTCATTTGGATAAGGGAGAAAGGCAACGACAGGAGGAGGCTGATGGAGAGGGAGGAGGAGAGGTATAATATGTAACCATGGGAAGATATTGCGGAGGAAAGGGAAGAGAAGGTTATCCACAATGTGGTGAAGGAACTGGAAGGCCATGCTATTAGATCTCATGTGGTATATTTAGCTTTACTCCACAAGGTTTGCTCCTGTTTCATCACAGACCACAGGGAATTGAATTAGTTCCAGATTATCAAAGAGTTTGAGTGTGCCACAGAGCAGAAACCAAATGTACAATGTTTACAACGAGCATATGCAAAGAAAATAGTTAACTAGAATGTGCACTAAATTTAATTCTTCAATATGATATGAAACATACTGGCAAAAGCCATGGTCTAATGCCCAAGCTTTGAGGCCATAGATGGCACCATGTGAGTGAAGTGAACTTGTTACAGGATTCAAGCTTAGGTAGACAACTGGCAAATATGATGGAGATGCAGACACACACTCCACAAGTTGTCTGGTTCCTCTCTCCTTTTTCTCTCCTTAAAGGTAATTATACTATGGGGTTGACCTTAGGTGCTAGAACACATTTAAGAGGACCTGGGAAAGTAATAACATGACTTTCTTTATCTCAGTGGCAGTTATCCGTAAGCCACAGGGAATGCAATGAACTTCCTTTGTGTTAACACAGCATTATGTCTCCAAACCTATTTCCTTAGTAGAACCTCAAGGGTTTTATTACGAGGCACGTTGGAGCACTTTCCTGAACTCTTAAAAAATGTAAGCAGTGAGATTACAGGCAGCTGGTGGGAAGGAGATGGCGTGGTAGGATAAGATGAGAAAAAGGGCCAGTCAAGTGGCTGTCCAATTTCCATCTTGACAGAAGTCCCTTCCATTACCAGATCTTTTGACACTCTCTGAAAAATAATCTACACATGGGTTCATCGGTATTAGTGGAATCATTTGGATTTTTATAAATTCCATGCTCCTTTCTACTGATTTATTAATTGCTCTTTATACCATGTCCTGACAGAACTATTCTGCACATGGGCATTGATGTCCTCTGGATAATTGTAGGAAATGGCAGTGAGAGAAAGACTTGAGCGGCATGCCCAAGTTGTCAGTGACAGAGCAGGGTGTCCACTTGTCGAGGATGGTAGATACAAGAAGAGATCCAAGATGACAAAGTATAAAATAATAGGAATTTTTATTGGAAGGTAGAGGTCTGATATAGGAGCAAGCAATGTTCCTGTTCCTGGGTTTTGTGAAATGTAAGGGGGTTGGGGGAGGGGGGGGGAAGAAGCTTTATTGGAGAATAATTAGGCATAATCTATAAATGTTGAATATGTGCCTGCACTATTACCCAGCAGGTCCACTGTTAAGTAAATACCTGACAGAAATGCATGCACATGTATGCCAAAAGACACGAACAGGAATGTTCATTGTCATACTGTGAAGAATTACTGCCCCCACTTTACATTGGGCAAACGAGGCACAGAGAGGTTAAGTAACTTATCTAAGGTCACTCAGGAATAAGTGACATAGCCAGGATTCAAACACAGTCTGGCAACTGGAGCCTCAGCTTTTAATCATACTTTTACTTTATGTATTAAGTATACTATATTGATTCAGGAACTTTTGGGGTTAAAAAAATTCCATAGCAAAAGGCTACATTTTGCAGTTCTCTTCAGATGTTTGTTTGGTTGGGTTTTTTTTAGAATTTTAATTAATACCCTCCTTTGCTTTCAGTTTTTACTGTGCACTCTGCCCCCTAAATTTTCATGCATTATATGTAATCTCTATGCACTTAAAAAGTTTAGAAGACAAAGTTTAGTAGGACCATGTGTAAAATAAGATGTGCAAAAGATCCTTCTAGGATTTTATTAGGTATATTGTATGATATTTAGTACTCAAGTCTTGGGACAGTTACTTTAGCTACTGAAGTGTTCTTTATATATTTTATTGGTATTACTGTTTTTCTAAAAGGCCGTTATTTGACTGTATTATTTAAACAGCTGAGGTTGTTAAATGGAGAGGCTCTTCACAAGTTAGGTGTTTATATACCTTCATGAGGCAAGTACAGTTACAGCTTTTTAAAAAAAATGTCTACAATTATTATGGTTTCTAGGTTCACTTATGTAGTTCCCATTTGTTACTTCGACGAGCAGCAGTGGCTTGTCTCCGGCAGCTTGCACAAAGAGAAGCAGCTGAAGTCTGTGAATATGCCATGAGCCTCGCCAAAAGTGCAGGGGACAAAGAGAGCAGCGGTGCCAGTAAGTTATTTTACCAGTCAGTGTTCTTTTCCTTTAAATACTTGAACATTTCAAATGAGTATTCCTTATTAAGTAACATTTTTTGTTAAAATATCGATTTCCTTATTCTTTTAAATAAAATCATTATCATCTTTAAAATTCCAATGTAGTTTTCTTGGTAATTTTACATTTTTATCTTTAAAAGATTTTGTAGCTTAAAAAAATACCGTTTACTATCTGAATACTTCTGCCATCCTTTGAGAATGATTTCACTGTATAAAGGGGGACTAACTCTGGGGACATTGCTTTGTGTCACTAATAGACGTCTGAAAAGAGAAATTATCCATTTTGAAAGGCTCCAGTCTTTGACAATAGTTAACTTTTTGTGATCTAACTTTTCCTTTGAGAGATAAGGCCAAAGTAACCAATAATCTATGAAATGTCAGTAGATGCTCTGATAGTAAAATGTACATCTTTGCCTTCAGGTCTCTCTGCTTTTTGGGAGGGTTTAGTTTTAGTATAGCTTGAATTCATATCTCATCTTCCACTATCTAGGGATAGGTGATTTGGGAACTTTTTAAAAATATATATTTTATTGATTTTTTTTTACAGAGAGGAAGGGAGAGGGATAGAGAGTTAGAAACATTGATGAGAGAGAGACATCGATCAGCTGCCTCCTGCACACCCTCTACTGGGGATGTGCCTGCAATCAAGGTACATGCCCTTGACTGGAATCGAACCTGGGACCTTTCAGTCCAAAGGCCGAGCCAAACCGGTTAGGGCTGGGAACTTTTTCAGAGCTTAATTGACAGAGATATTTCCCCTGTTGTGAGAGAAAATTTTTGCTTATAAGACTTTCTAATGCCTAGAAGTTGCTTGGGGATTAATCAGACACCAGAATAACTTCAATTTTAGCATAGTATAATGAGAGTTCTGTTAACAAACATAGTATATTCATTCTTAGGGCTACCAGTTTTGTTATTTTTGCTGCTTATGAGAATAAAAGTATTTTTAGAGAAAGCAAGAACTTTAATACTATTTCATAACTGTATTATTTTTTTTATTGTATGTTTCCTGGAAAGGATTTTCAGAAAATTTAAATTAACTTTTAGGATGTAATCTATTTATAATTTGTGATCTGATTTATGGATTTTTTTTAATCTGGACAATAAGACTGAGTAAGTTTCAACTTGTTCTTCCAACAAATATAGTGAACACTTTTTCAGTCCATTAAATTAAATCTATTTAGAAAATGTCTCTTTCCCACCCTAGTTAGAATAAAATATTTTTATTGAGCATTTTGTGAGATTTGTTTAAAATAGCTCAGAATATCAGTCTTAAAGATTAGGGTTTTACCTTGAATTGTCAGATTAAATTCTGATCCTAAAGATATATAAACTGGAGACCACAGATAAATTGTATATATAGCTGGTTTTGTTGCTATTGTGAATTTACATTTAAGCCTTACTTCTTATCATAATTATTACCTACAATATACAGCAAAATCTTATGCAAGTTCATCTGCAAAACTTGCTTTTCAGATGTCAGTTCTTTTGCACCTGGAGTAAGTTCTCAGAGTGATATTCACTGCCGGCACCAAGGTGTTAATATAACAGAAACGGGTCTGGAGGGACTTCTTTTTGGAATGCTAGACCGGGAGACAGACAGAAAATTGTGTTCTGATATTCATGATACTTTGGGACATATGCTTTCATCACTGGCTGTAGAAAAACTTTCCCACTGGCTAATGCTTTGTAAAGATGTCCTGGCAGCTTCTAGTGGTATGTATTTAATATATAAAATATGTTATCAAAATAATGAAAATTATTTTACTTCTGACATGTACATTTTAAAATACCTCAGAATACTAGTCTTAAAGATTAGGGTTTTACCTTGAGCTTGCATTTTAAAATAGTTATAATTTTAATCTAAATATCTATAAAAATGTTGAAGATTATATTACATACTAGTGAACTTTTTTATTTCTTGAAAAATGACTATGTTCAAACTAAATTTTCATATGTAAAAATCCCAGGTTATTCTGTAGATAGCACAGTATGTTAAGCTAGTGAAATATGTGAGATATTTTTATATTACCCTTTCCTTGATGTTTGCTTATTTGTTTAAAAAAGAAAGCTTGCCAATTCTACTGTTTTCAAATGATGGAGAACTTGGTCTTTTTTTTTTAAATAATTAGAAATCTTCTAACAATGTTTTTTGTAAAGCATCATTTTGCTCTATCTAAGGTTGTTATAATATACTTTTTTTTATTATAGATATGAGCACTGCAACTCCATTAGGTAGTGGAAAAGATGAAGAATCTGAAAAGAAAGATGAGATGGATGATGATATCATGTTTACCACACTAGGCGAAGAAGATAAATCAAAGCCTTTTGTGGCACCTCGGTGGGCCACCAGGGTATTTGCTGCTGATTGCCTGTGTCGAATCATCAATCTGTGCGAAAATGCAGACCAGGCTCACTTTGATCTTGCCATGGCACGTTCTGCTAAACTACGAAACCCTACAAGTAAATTTAAAATCAGTACTTCTTTTATTAAAGTATTTTTATAGGTTTACAGTATTTTACTGCTTAGGACTGTAGCTTTCTTTTTATTTTCTCCTCCTTTCTTCCCCTCCCCCCCCTTATTCTTTCATGTATCTATCAATCTCATTTGTCCTAAGGATAATGATGGCAGTAACTTATGTTTCCCTAGTATATTGCCCTAGTTTTAACACTTCAATGTTAAAATCTCAGATTAACACTGTATTTTACAGAAATGACAAATCTTTAAGGTGCATAACCTGAGTTCTGCGTTCCTCAGCATGGAGAATGTCAGACTTTACGACTGACTTGGTGGATTTCAAACTCTTACATTTCAGAAATGCTATTAGGTATTTTTGAAAAGGTGAGATGCCGGGAACCGATCATTGTCTCACTAATTAGAGAAGTGTAGACAAGGAACCCGGAAGGGTGGTCAACCTTGAAGCTCTGAAAGGTCAGAGCCAACCACTCCCTATCTAATTGAGACAATGGTAGCTAAAGCAACTTCCCCACCAAATAATCATGTAAATCCTCACTGATTAAGATTATCTGCCTGTTACTGGAATTACCTGCCTAAGGGCAATGAGTGTATCCATAACCTTAATAAAAGGGATAGCAAAGCCAGAGCGGGTGGCAGTCTTCCCACTAGAGGTTGGCTCCCGCCTGGCCCCCAATATTCCCAAATTAATCCTTTTCTAGTCTCTTTTCATTTGTGTGCGGCCTTCTCCAGAACCCGCACCCTGAACCACGCGGGACGTGAAAGGGGTTCCCACAGTGAAAATAGTTTATTACTGAAACCCCTCATGGATTTTGAATGTTTTGTAAGCTTTTTATACCGTATATCTCCTGGATCAGATATTAATGAGGAATTTACAAAGAGATTATGAGTTCCAATATCTTCATTTTACAAATTTGGAGACCCAGACAAGCTGAGAGCTGTACAGTAACAAACTCCATACCTGATCGTGTTGTCTCTTCATCACCCAGTCATTTTTAAGATACCTGGAGACAAATTTGTGTATCAACAATATTGAAGTCTATACATAATGCCTATCAGTTTACTTATTTTGTTTAAGGATCAGCAGAACTTACAAATGGATTAAAAAACAAAAAGTAAAACATTATACCCCATGTATAAAATGTGAATCTGAATATAGGGTACCAAGCAAAGCATAAAATGTCATAAACACTGTCTTTTTCATGTCATCATTCATCAAATATTTACTGAATCCTGTTCTTTGCTACACACTGGGGATACACAGAAAAAAAGAGAACATAGTCCATACCCTTGAAGAGCTTTTAGTGTAGAAGACAGAGAGACAGACTTGTCACATAATTATATGTCCCAAATGTGGTATGATAGAGTGCTTTGAGAACATAAAAGAGAAGGACCAGGTGTATCGGTTAATAATGCAGATTTTGTAATCAAAGAAAACACGATAATTTCAAGAGAAACATCAAAAGTGCTTTATTCAAAGTAATGTCTATCGCTAGCTATTCATTTCCCCATCTTTCAGGTAATTTGTGGATACCATCCCAATAGATGTTTTCTTGTTTTGAGGCAAACCTTTCAGAGATCCAATTTTCCATTTCTTCGTACTTTTTGAAGTGCTGCTTAGAAAGTGCGTGTACCATTGATCAGAACAAGTGGTAATCTGAAGGAGCAAGGTCTGGTGAAAACAGTGAGTGGGTTAATACTTCCCAGGCAAGATCTTTTAATGTGTCTTTAACTGGTTTTGAAGTGTGTGATGGTGCGTCATCATGAAGCAGAAGTACTTGGCTGTGTCTTCTGGCACATTCTGGTCGTTTCACGATCAAACGGTGGTTCAAATTGATTATTTGTTGTCAGTAGTGATCAGTATTGACTGTTTCACCTGGTTTTAGAAGCTCATAGTGCACCACACCTTCCTGATCCCACCAAACGCAGAGCATTGTCTTCTTTCTGAAGCGATTTGGCCTTGCAGTCGATGTTGATGGTTGACCTGGATCAACCCATAATTTTGTGCATTTGGGATTCTCCAAATAAATCCACTTTTCATCGCCAGTAACAGTTTGATGCAAAAAAGACTCGTGCCATTGAAGCAACATTTTACTGATGACTTTTCGGTTTTCCAGTTGTCTTTTGTTCAGTGGATGTGGCACCCATTTTCCTTCCTTTAAAATCTTTCCCAGTGCTTGTAAATGATCAGAAATTGTTTGCTGAGCAACGTTTAATCTTTCTGCAGGTTGTTTTTGAGTTTGACATGCACCTTCATCAAATAATGCTTGTAATTGTTGGTCTTCAAACCTTTTTGGTTGACCTGGATGTTCTTTGTCTTTCACATTGAAATCACCACTTTTAAAACATTTAAACCAGCGTTCATAAGTATCTTGAGATGGAGCATGTTCACCATAAGCTTCCCGAAGTATACGATAACTTTCAGCAGCACTTTTCTTCAAAATAAAGTAATGAATTAAAACTTCCTGCAAATGCTCTTTTTATTTTGGCACAAAATTGGACACTTTTAAGTGTAAAAATATCTATGATGTTAACACCTTCATAAAATTTGACATGGAATTTTGAAGCTTGCTGTCAATACAACAAAATAGCATACATATCAAATCGCATATATATCAACATATGTGTAACTCCATCTATTGAAAAAAATATGCATTATTAACTGGTACACCTGGTATTTTATCTTGAAGAGCCAGGGAATACCCACAGATGATGTGATTTTGAAACTAGGTTTTAAAGGCAGAGAAAGGGTTTTCCAGGTAGAAGGGGCTGGTTGTATTTGTTGTCTATTGCTGCTATATAACAAATGACCACAAATTTAGTCGCTTAAAACACCACAAATTTATTGACTGACTTATAGTTCTTAGGTCAGAAAGCTCAGCATGAAACTCGCCTGGCTAAAATCAAGGTGTTGACAGGGCTGCATTCTTTTCTGGAGGCTCTAAGGGAATCCCCCTTCTCCTCCCCCCCCCCCCCCCCGCTTCTATAGGCCATCTGCATTCCTCGGCTTGTGGCCCCTTTCTCTGTCTTCATTCCCAGCAAGGTTGAATCTCTGTGATCCTTCCTCAGTCATCACATCTTTTTCTCTCTGACTACAGCTAGTAAAGGTGCTCTGCTTTTAAGGACTCATGTGATTAAGTTGGGCCCACATGGAAAGTTTAGGATAGTCTCCCCATTTGGGGGTCCATAATCTTAAGAATTTCTGCAAAGTCCCTTTTGCCATGGAAGGTAACAGATTCATGTTATAAGGATTAGGGCAAGGACGTATTTGGACACCATTATTCTGACTACCACACTGATTCTGTATAATGAAAAGCTAATATGTAATCGACCGAACGGTGGAACAACTGGTCGCTATGACGGGCACTGACCACCAGGGAGCTGCCCCCTAGTGGTCAGTGTGCTCCCACAGGGGGAGCACTGCTCAGCCAGAAGCTGGGCTCAAGGCTGGCAAACACAGTGGCAGTGGTGAGAACCTCTCCCAGCTTCATGGCAGCGCTAAGGATATCTGCCTGCCAGACATCCCCCAAGGGCTTCCGGACTGTGAGAGGGCGCAGGCTGGGCCAAAGGCCCGTCTTTCCCCCCCCCCCCCCCTGAGTGCACGAATTTCGTGCACTGGGCCTCTAGTTTATTATAAGCATAGGAAGTTAGAATTTGTAAAGAGGCTAAGGATATTCACCATTCCTTGGCTTGTGGCCCCTAAGTGTTCATGCTATATTTAAGGAATGGTGAGTATCCTTAGCCTTTCTTACTTTGTATTTCTTACTTGTTTTGTCTCACTATTATAACTTGTGTTTTTGCCTGCATTCTCAGAGATCCTCACAAGTGTTTCCTTTATATCATTGATAATGTTTTACTCTTTTCTCCTTCCGTAGTGGATCTGAAGCCTTTTTTTGTGTTTGTAGTTTTCCTTTAATTCTTCTGTATTTTTTCCACCGCTATTATTTCAAATTATTTTCACCCTTTATGGTTTTTCTTTCTTATTCCAGAAAATAACAACCATGGGTATTTTTTACATCCTATTTGAAATGACAAATGATTTTCTAAAAATTTGACAAATACTTTTCTAATTTCTGTTTCGTGTAGAATCTTTAGAATCTTCCTTTTCCCTGACTATTTTTTTCCATAGGCTTGTTTGCTTATATATCATTGCTCAGTGTGGGGGTTGTGGGTTGCCGAATTGCCCATGTTTTCTTTGCTTCCTGGGCACTCCACATTGGTAGCTGGATAGCAAGCTGGTATAACAGCTCCGCAACCTAGATTTCAGTATCTAACATGCTTTGTTCTGCTTGACTGAAACAGGATCCTTTCCAGCACACACTGTGCCATTCTGAACAGTCAGGGCAGCGGTGTGAAAAACTATAGACCCAATGGGAGTCCTATCTAGACTCTTCCTGTATTATCCCTATCTGCCTTTTGATCTGCTGTGTTTTATCTGTAGGGAATTACTACTCCAGATGAAATAAACTTCTCCAGATGTAATAATGTTTGCCAGTCCCTAACAACCTGCTAATTCTCTTCCCATTTTGGAGTTTCTGCCAGTCCCCATTCTCACTATGCCCCTTTAGGAGTTCATTTTCTTGGATTTGGAAAAAAGATAAAGGTACTGATTTGACCAAGGTTGGAGGTAGAGATTATGTAGAGAAACAACAGCACTTTAATTCCAGGAACAATTGCATAATTTTGGTTGATAGATTGATATAGTTCTGGTCTTTATAAATTAAGTGACAGGGCATGCAGGAGGAATAATGGTCCTTTTATTTACTTTTGGGTTGGCATAATATTAATATGCCCATTTTAATTCAGTTTCTTCTGCCTTGGAAGTTTTCTCTCAAGTTCTGGAAATAGTTTATTATAACTAGTTTTTATTGATGGTGTTTTTGCCTTTTTTAGATGAGAAAGCATTTGGGATCTTCTAGCCAAATGTCCCCCCCCCCCACCCCACCCTCAATTCTTTTTGCTTCCCTCCCCGAAACCAATTGATTATTTTTTCTTAATTTAAGATTCTAAAATTGGCATTTTGGGTAGACACATGAAAAAAATAGAAGATGCTTATCTTAAAACCTTCATAAGAACAATAACAACAAAAACCTGTTTAAATAGTAGCTGAATGGGGATCAGGCTGAGTCACACAGATTTGCCACTGCTTCAGAAAGACTGTGTAACTCTTGTTGCCTCCTGAAGAACTTTATAAAGTACCTGAGCTCAATAAATTTTTTATATAATTTCTGTTGCCTTTAAGTTCACTGACATTTTCTTCTTCAGCATCTAATCACTATTAATCTTATCCAGCATATTTTTCATTTCAGATATTTTCTTTTTCTCTAGAAGTCCCATTGGTGCTTTTCTCTGTCTTTTATTTCTCTCTTTATCATATTTATGCTTTTCTCTTCCTTCTTGAATATAGGCAACATATTTATAATAGAGGTGTTAAGGTTCTTATCTGCTAATTTGTCATCTCTCTCATTTCTGGACCTGTTTCTATTCATTGATGTGTTTTTTTCTTTCCTTTCCTTGTTATGAGATATATTTTTCTGCTTATTTGCACCCCTGGTAATTTTTTATTAGATGCTACACATTGCAAATTTTGTGCAATTAGTACTAGATTTTGTTGTATTTCTTTAAATAATGTTGGACTTCATTTTGGGTTGTAGTTAAGTTACTTGATATCTTTTGAATTCTCTTGAGACCTGATTTTAAGCTTTTTTTTGGCACATTTAGGGCAGCCTTTACTTTAAGGCTAAAAGGAAAAATATACATCTCTTACCTACATCTCATTCCAGAATGAGGGTTGGCAAACTATTAGATTTGGCTGCAATCCAAATCTAGCCCACAGCCTGTTTTTGTAAATAGAGTTTTGTTGTAGCACCACATACCCACCTGTATACATACTGTGAGTAGTTAGTTTCGTGCTGCAATAGCAGAGCTGAGCAGTTGCTATAGAAATTATATGGTTGGCCAAGCCAAAATATTTACTATCTGGTTCTTTACAGAAAATGTTTGCCAATCCCTGTTCTCAGAGAATTACAGATTCCTTTCGGGAAAGTAATTAGGTTACCAGTGTTGTTGAGCTATTATGATATGGAAGCTTGCTTGAAAGTGTTTCTCTGTTATTTTTATACACACTGAAATATGTAGATCATAAATGCTTTATAAAAGAAATTTATTTCATTTCATATTTTTATGTTATTACACTTATTTTTGGGAAAGTTTTCCTTTTGCCTTCTATTTTTATTTTTAGATGACCTCTTGGTACTTCATCTTTCTGACCTGATTCGTATGGCATTCATGGCTGCAACTGATCACAGTAATCAGCTGCGGATGGCTGGGCTCCAAGCACTTGAAGACATTATCAAGAAGTTTGCATCTGTGCCTGAGCCAGAATTTCCAGGTCATGTGATCCTGGAGCAGTATCAAGCTAATGTAAGATACTCTATTTATTTAAAAATTTAAAATTGATGTTTTGAGTGATCATTAAAGGAGTGAAGACTCCCTGGAAAAATGTATTTGGAACTGCACCCTATTTATTCAGGTAGAAGGCATATCTCTACTGCCATTATCTGTTGCATAGTTTAAATCAACCCATAGTTGCAGAAACAATAGTATAAAACTTGTCACTATTTTTAAGTCATGATAGCATGTTAGTGATAAAACTAGAATAGAAATTCCAGCTTGGCTTTCCTGTCTTGTGTTTACATATTTAACACACCACTTAAAAGATAAAAAGAGCATTCAAAGAGTATTGTGGATTTCTTGCCATTATTTTTATATATCAAGACTTTATAAGCACTTTTTAAAATGAAAAGCAATTGTGCCCTGTATGCTGAAGGATAAATTAACTTTAATAACAGCAGATAAAATATTACTGAAAGAATTAGATACTTGCAAAATATTTTTTTTATTTTATTCCAAAAAGGACGAATTTCTCCTGAGATTTATCTCTTTATTTAGTTATTCAGATGAGGCACAATAAATGTATTCCTAATAATAGTGGAATATATAAAAGCAAAAAACTTTTGTTAGCAAGGAAAGAATAAACTTTTTCTTTTTAATGTGGTTATACCAAAATCTTGGTTCTGCCTATACCATAGCTTATCTAAAAGCTATGCTTAAACCTAAACAAAATAAAGTGGGAATATGTATAATCCATTGTTTTCTCATCATAAGTACAGGTGAGGAAGTTTTAGACTTGACCCCAGCTGGCTACCAAAAATCTATATACAATTGTTTACTCCCAAATACTCAGCCTATTAGAATAAAGTCCTTTTGTGTGTTTTTTAAACTTCTTATCTATAATAATAAAAGCATAATATGCTAATTAGACCCGACATCCTTCCAGATGACCTTCCAGATGAAACCAGGGCTGCCAGGGAAGCCCAGGTCCCAGGTGTCTGCCAGCAGCCGGGGAAAGGAAGGCCTACTCTTGCACGAATTTCGTGCATCGAGCCTCTAGTTTATAAATAATTTCAAACAGAAAAGTTGCAAGAATAGTACAAAAAACTGTCTTATATCTTTTACTTATAACTGCCTATTGTTAATTTTGCCTCATTTGCTTTAACATTGATAGTGTCTATCTCTCCTCTCTCTCTCTCTCTCTCCACACACACACACACACACACACACACACACACACACTTATTTCTGAATCATTTAAAAATAAATTATTTAAATCATGTACCTTTACCTTGAACACTTCAGTCTATATTTCCAACAGGTAAGAACATTATCTTACATAATCACAGGACAGTTATCAATTTCAGCAAATTTAACATTGCTATACTACTTTTATGTAATCTGTCATATTCCACTTTTATTAGTTGACCCAATAATCTCTTTTATAGTAGTATTCTCCTTTAGTACAGGACCCAATTATCAACTCTGCAATTAGTTGATTATTGCAATGCTAATAGTGCAGTTAATTGCCACGTGTCTTTAGTCACAGAGAGGGGCTCTTTATTCATTTCCAAAGTGCTGTTGGTATGCCTTAGCAAGTGAATCTCTAGTGAAAGGGAAGAAATCTCAAACTAGGGGTTGACTACATTTAATTCTTTATTCAGTTCATATGTATTAAATCTAATGTAGCTAAGAATCTGTAATTGATGTTGGCTTATTAAAACTAAAGCTCAAATTCCTTCACTTATTTCTATTACAAGAGTATATAAAGTAATATTTCTGAACAACCTTCTTTTTAAAGCATCTCTCCTTAAAAAAATAAAAAGAATAGTTTATTGATTTTTAGAGACAGAGGAAGGGAGAGAGAAACATCAGTGCAAGAGTGCAATATGCCTCCTGCATGCCCTCCACCTGGGGATTGAGCCTGCAACCGGGGGGAAGGGCTGTTTCCCTTGAATGGAACTGGTGACCTCCCGATGCATGGGAGGACGCCCACCCAACTGAGTCATACCGGCCAGGGTAAAGCATCTCTCTCTCTCTCCCTTTCTTCCTTTTTAAAATATATTTATGTTGATTTCAGAGAGAGGAAAGAAGAGGGAGAGTGGGATAGAAGCATCAATGATGAGAGAGAATCATTGATCGGCTGCCTCCTGCAAGCCCCCTACTGGGGATTGAGCCTGCAACCTGACCATGTGCCCTGACCTGGATTCTAACTGTGACCTCCTGGTCAATGCTCAATCTTTGAGCAACATTGGTCAGACTGCAATGCATCTCTTTTTGAGGTGAAATAATCTCTAAGTTATTTTTAGTGACTATGAATGTTTAGTAATTATTTAAAGGAATTGATCAATTATGTAAAATTCACCAGTGAGGTAAATATTGTTAGAAATATGTTTAGGAAAATATAAGCAAAAAAAAAAAAAAGGATAGCAATTTTTTATTATCTCTGGGAACATCTGACTTTGTCAGAAAATCCTATTTATACTTAAACAAAAACAAAGGAAAATAAACAAAATTCATTGCCTATTTGGTATAGTATTCATATAGATTTAATAATGATAACCTCCTGGAAAGCAAACGAAAATGGTATGGTTGAGTTTATGGTAACTGGAAAGAAAGATAAGAGAGATATAATAGCCCTGGCTGGGTGGCTCAGTTATTTGGAGTGTTGTCTCAGGCATCAAAAGGACGTGGGTTCGATTCTAGGGCAGGGTGCATACCTAGGTTTCTAGTTCAGTCCCCAGTTGGAGCACATATGGGAGGCAACCCATTGATTTTTCTCTCTCACACCGATGTTTCTCTCTCTCTCTTCCTTCCTCTCTCTGTCAAATCAATAAAAACATATCCTCAGGTGAGAATTAAAAAAAAAAAAAAAAGAGGGAGAGAGATGTAATAAAAAGGAAGGAACAAAATTGTGTTTTGTGTGTTTTCATCTCCAAAGACTAAAGAGGCTTTCTGTTTACTACTTAACTTGAAAAATAAATTTTATTTTATTTTTCTAGGTGGGAGCTGCTCTAAGACCAGCCTTTTCACAAGATACCCCATCAGACATAATAGCAAAAGCTTGCCAGGTAAGAAGAAAAATAGGGTTTTCTATTGCTTTGGTCTATAGATTTGTAGATAGCTTAGAATTTCACTTCCAAAAAAGAAGATAGAAAAATTAAATAACATTTATTTTTCTCTTGGTAATATAGCAGTGACAGTTTCCTTTTTTATTTTGTATCAAATGATGAAATAGAAACTGTTAATTACATCCCCCCCCCCCTTTTTTTTTTATCATAGCTGAGGACATGACTTCGGGATACATAGCTTTTATATAACCCAGAACTGAGCAGAAATATGACAGTCATAAGAGGGACTAAAATAAATGTAAGATCTCAAAATCTAGAATAATTAAAGATTGTATAATAATGATAATTAGGTAACAAAAAATTTCATTGACTATAGGCTGTGAAAATTCTACAACTTTCTGGGTATTAAATTATCCAAAAGAGAGCTTCACAGTCTGGATATTTCATTGAAAAATTAATCTCTGGGGATTTTTCTTACATTATTGTATCTGAGGAGATATACCTTTAGTAAGTTCCTCTTTTTTATTATGCCTCATGCTAAAAAAGGATTCATGCATTAAGCTCTAATCTTTCAGAAAAATCAGGTTCTTCAACTATTTAAGGATAAAATAGAAACAACTCTCTCCAAATTTTCAGGAGTACAAAACTATGGTCTGTCATTGTTTAAAATCCACAATCAAGCTACATGTAGCCTCTAGGGAGAGAATGTTCTCTTTGCAATGATGATTGGAAATTCTGACTTTGTTCTCTCAGTGGCTGAATGGATTTGCCTCTTCCTTCCATTGTTAAGACTTATTTTTCTGAAGCCAGCTGTCTTATTGGTGGCCTTCAGAGAAATGAATTCCTCCCACCAATAGCAGACCAGAGAGAGAAGAGGGAGCCTTGTTTAAGAAAGAGGTCTGTGGATCATGGTACAAACTCTGGAGTTAGAGTAGGTCGTTTGCTTTGGAATACAGAAATCACAGTCATGTATAAATAAATCTATCATAGTGCTGTTTCAGAGCAGAGTATTTAATCAGAGAAAACCTGCTACAAAGCTCCTGGTCATTAGAAAAGCAAAGGCCATTAGAATTTTATTTTGTGAGTGAGTAGTATGAAAATTTCCTGTTAGTGAATTTGCCTTAAGCATCTTATTTCTTAGGTGACTCTTGCTGCTTTTCCAATAAGCAGTTTCTTTTTCCCTAGTGTCAGGCATACATTTTTTACCTTCTATCCTTCTGTTTGTGGAAGAAACCCTGGTTTTGAAATACCTGGAGTGGCATTTCCTTAAGGGAAAATAGGGACTTGGCTTCAGGCAGATCATGAAACATGGCATCCCAGCTTGTTTACTCGATTAAATGTAACATTAACCCTGGAAATCAGGGTAATTCTTTGATATTACAGGAAGACCTTCAGATATAATGGAATTGGGGACAGTAATCAGTGGGTTAATCAAACATTACTTCAAGCAGGGTAGAAATCATAACATCTTACATACTTTAAATATTGACTTCAGCGTAAAACTTATAAATGTGCATTTATTCACCACTCTTTTGCTGCAAGTCCAAGATCTTTTCTCTGATTGTGATATTGCTGATTCAGTGCGGTTTGTCTTTCTGGGTAAACCAAGCCCTATTGAAATATCTGCAATTTCTAATTTCATGTTCTTTAAAGTGGAAAAGGTACTTAGGTTTTTGCAAAGTAAACTTAGTGCCAAGTCTCAATCTTTACAATTTCCCCCAACTTTTAGTTATATTTCTTTCAAATTTTGCAGAAATATTTATCAAATCTCTCCAATATGTTTTGTTTCCTTAGGAATAACAACTCTTTATTCTCATATTTATAGTTAATCTTTTTCACTTTAAATGTCATGTTTTCAACATTGTTTTGACTGGCATTTTATTTTGCCATCAGTATGTAAATGATTGATAATATTAAAATATCCTTATTAATTTTTATTCAATTTAGTTTGAATCCTTTGAGAATAAGATTATAAGAATATAATAGTTACATAAATATTTATTCTCAACTTTTAAAAAGTTTTAAATGTAGGAACACAATCCATTAACCACGATTCAATATCCAAATGCTCTGAAAGCTGAAAGCTTTTGCATAATTTATTTTGTAGCAAAACCTGAGCTTACTGTACTCATTTGGCCCTGACATGAAGCTGAGTGAGACTAGAGTATTGGTTAATCTCTTTAATGTGACTCGCACTACCTTTCACTCGAGAAGTATCCATGTTAATTATGAGGTGCTGCCACACACATCTTGCTTATTGTCTTTCTTAATGAGGTTCATGTCCCTTGTTACCTTTTACCAAAATGTTGTGAACTGTGAAACATGTCTTGGCCCAAGGATTTCAGATAAGAAAGTGAAGACTTGGAATTGTTGAATAAAGCTGGCACTACCAGACCACCCTTCCTCTTTGGTTCCAGTTATCACCACATTTACCTGGTTTTCCTTTTGCATTTCTGGCCTTTCAGTTTCTTTCATTGTTTATTCTTATTCCATTTATCCCTTAAGTATAACTGTTTTCCCTGTGTCTGCCCTTAGACTTTTTAAAAAATATATTTTTTATTAAATTTTACAGAGAGGAAGGGAGAGGGATAGAGAGTTAGAAACATGGATGAGAGAGAAACATCTGTCAGCTGCCTCCTGCACACCTCCTACTGGGGATGTGCCTGCAACCAAGGTACACGCCCTTGACCAGAATTGAACCTGGGACCTTTCAGTCCACAGGCCGACACTCTATCCACTGAGCCAAACCAGTTAGGGCCTTAGACTTTTTTTAAATCCTCACCTGAGGATTGATTTTTGAGAGAGAAATGTCAGTGTGAGAGAGATACATAGATCGGTTGCCTCCCCCATATGTGCCCTGACCAGGAATTGAACCTGAAACCTAGGTATGTGCCCTGGCCAGGAATCAGACCTGCAATCTTTTGGTATATGGCAGTGGTCGGCAAACCACGGCTCGCAAGCCACATGCGGCTCTTTGGCCCCTTGAGTGTGGCTCTTCCACAAAATACCACGTGCGGGCTCGCACGTACAGTGCGATTGAAACTTCGTGGCCCATGCGCAGAAGTCAGTTGTCGGCTCTCAAAAGAAATTTCAATCGTTTGTACTGTTGATATTTGGCTCTGTTGACTAATGAGTTTGCCGACCACTAGTATATGGGATGATGCTCCAATCAAATGAGCTACCCGGCCAGGGTAAGGCCTTTTTTTAAGTACATCAATCTTGAACAAATTCACCTAGTAATATTGCTTTAGTTATAACCTTTGTGTGGAGCATTCCCAGGTCTACATAGTTACCTTTGTCCTTGCTCCTGAAATCCAGACCCAAGTTTCCAGTCATGTGCTGAATGTCTTTCCCGGGTTTCTAACTGGTATTTTGAACTCAGCATGTCAAAATGTTCACCACCAAGATCATGCTCTCTAACTTCTCACCTACACAAAACTTTTCTATTTTCTTGTGTTATCTCTCTTAAGCAGTGTTTTCACCTTCCTTCCATTAACAGCTTTGGCAATCAAAATTTGCAGTTTTTGATTCCTCACCCTTTTTGCGTGGCTTTGTGCCCCACCCCCTAAAAATATTTAATGGGTTTCCAAACCCTGTGATTTCTACTTCCAAGTCTTTCCCTGATGTCTCTCCCTTTTTGTTCCATTTCCAGTTTGATCCCTGTCATCTCTGTTCATAGTATTGTAATAGTCGCTTAACTGAACACATTGCTTACTGTCTATACACATTCCTTCCAATGCAGCAATACTGGAGCAGGCTTTCCACTGGAGCACAGCTCTAATAATATCCCCCTGCTCAGAAGCCCTGGAAACTCATGATTACCTTCAGAACAAGTCTGCATTCAGTTCTAATGGAATTTAAATTGTGCTACAATCTGATCTCAGTTAACTTTCCTACTCTCAGTTCTTTCCCCATATAATAACTCCCCTATAGCTATCCACACAAACCTTCCTGATATCTAAACATTCCCATTTTTCCTACCAGAATTAATCTCTTCCTTCTTTTTAAAGTGTAGTATTGTAGTCATAAATGTTCTCATGGGTTTATTCAATCTGTTTTCTTTCTTGAGGACAGGGACTAGATTTTTTCCCCTTTACATAAAACAAACAAACAAACAAAAAAAACCCCTCTCTCATAGCACCCAGAATAACCCTTTGCTTATAATAAACAGAAATGTTGTTGAATTGAAGAATTGTTCACAACTCACCTGATTTAGATGGAAAATGGTAAAATTTTTGTCCAATTAGACAATGGAAACATTGACATCAATGTACAATAAATTCCATACTTGCTGTTTGGTTATTAAAACTAATATTAAAGCATAGCTTTGGGTTTGTTGTTGTTTTGTTTATTGGTTTTGTTTTGTGTTTCTTCCCTCAAGGAAAAAAGATATATTTACTTACATATTAAATGTTAATATTTTTATACAAAAATTAAAAAAAATTTTTTTGGCTAGGTGTGTAGTACATGGATTGGAAGTGGAGTTGTCAGTGACCTCAATGATCTTCGTCGAGTACACAATCTGCTTGTTTCTTCTCTGGACAAAGTTCAGGCTGGAAAAGGATCTTCCAGCCAGCTGTACCGAGAAAGTGCCACGACCATGGAGAAACTGGCTGTTCTCAAAGCTTGGGCAGAGGTAACTGTGCCTGTTGTTTTGAACTATTTCTTCATGTATGAGAAAATGTGTCTGTTTTCTTATAGTTAAAAAATATATATCTATTTTTATTTTTTTAAAATATATTTTTATTGATTTCAGAAAGGAAGGGTGAGAGAGAGATAGAAACATCAGTGAGAGAGAATCATTGATCAGCTGTCTCCTGCACAGCCCACACTGGGGATCGAGCAACCCGGACATGTGCCCTGACCAGGAATCAAACTGTGACTTCCTGGTTCATAGGTTGATACTCAACCACTGAGCCACGCAGGCCAGGCTGATTTTTTATTTTTAAAACTGACCTTTCTATCAAATATGTTTGTTCTTTCTCGCTAAAATACATAAACATTTATATCTCAAAAGAACTCTCATAAATCTTTGAAAATTACATTTTTAATGAGTTTTGTAAAAACTTCTGTATTGAAAAAGGGCTCTCCATACTTACTATGGGGGCATGAGGCAGGGAAAACATACAAATACAAACAATAGAAAATAATTTAGGCCAAGAGTTTTTTGTTTGATTAAATTTCAGGAGACTTGCTATTGGTACCCAGGCTGCAGGTTGCAGGGGATATTTGTGTGTTTTTCTTTTGTTTTTGTTTTACAAATCTTTATTGTTGAAAGTATTACATATGTTCCTTTTATTCCCCCATTGCTATCTGCCCCCCCCGCCTTTTTGTTTTTTAATAGCTGGTTGTTTCTGTGAACATGTGACCTGCTCAGAGATGATGATATTAAGTAAATAGAAACACATTTTGGGGGGCTTATTTTTCTAATTAGATATTACACAAGAAAAATACAAAAATTAGAAGTATAAGTAAAATAAAAAAGCAGACTCAATTCTGTACCTGAATTTGATTCATTCATTACACAAATCATCTAGTGTTTGTTAGGTGCCAGGCACTGTGCCTAGGCACCAAGTGTAGTAAAATGGGGAAGATAGATCATTAAAAACAAGTTTTAAAAACATTCCTTCTTTCAGCACTTTTTTTCACTCCCCTATCATTATATTAGTCTGCGAATTCATGGAAGGCTAAAACCATGTACTACTATTTGTCTTTGTTGCCTCAGGTCCTACCACAATAGCAAATGCGAGGCAAGAATAAGTACCTAGTAAGGATTTGATGAGTGAATGGTTAAATACACTGCAGTGCTTATGAGAAGTTTTTGTAAAATGTCTATATAATAATAAATATGGGGTAAGCAACTTAAAACCACTAGAAAATATAAATGTGATACATTTATAACTTGAAATCCAAAGTCCTTACATCAAAAATTAATTGGCTTCTGTTTCTAAATATTCAGGGTTAGTATTTCTGATTGACTGTAACTAGTATAGATCACTGCAGTGTTAAAGAATGCTTTTTCTCAAAAATGAAAATTCATTGTTTCCTATAATTATTGTCTAGAACTTAGAATGACTGCACCATAGCTGTGTGTTCATTGTAGGAATAGAGATAAGACCCTGCCATCCATCAAGAAGCTTACAGTGTATATATACACATACATAGACTTCCTCATTGAGTACAACGAAGATAACACTGTGTAGGGGAAATCAATTTTCTCAAGATTTTTACCTGGTACAATTTTCTTTCTTACTCTATACTCTTGCTCTCCCCTCCCCCCCCTTTTTTAATTTTTTCGTTGATGTGTAATTCAGCTTTGTATGTGCCAGTTTCCAAACCCTAAATGTATGTACAAAGACAAAGAAAACAAACAAAAGTAACTTCAACAAAGGGGAATCTTTAAAGTTATGTTTTAGGAAGTTGCAAGTATACATCTTTTTGGTTTTAAAAAGTAGAGAGAAAGGATACAGATAATATATGTGACTAGTAAATTATATTCTTGGCTTAGCTATCTGTTGTAAAGACTGGATTGCTAAATATCACTTAAGGATACGTAAGAAGGGGTTAGAAGGATATTTATGGAAATCCCTTCTTTGACCTCTTCTCCCCTCAGCCATTTTCTTTGAATGCTGGATTGTATCTAGTAAGTCTGTGAAAGTGGAGGCAGTAAACAGGAAATTGTGCCATATGGTAAAAAAAAGAAAGAAAAAAAAAACACATAAAAGGGGGCTTTGTAAAGTAGAACAAGAGAAGCCAGAAGAAATTCAGAGGATTCTACTAAGGAATATGCTGTGAGTGGAATACTAGTCAGAAGTCAGATCAATGAAAAAGATTGCATCCAAAGCAGCTAGAATTATTCTTTTGAGGTTATCAGGAAATCATTAGGTTGTATATTTTGTAGTATTTATATCCAATTTTTTTATGATTTAACTGTGTAATCATAACTTCAAAAATTCTTAAAAATTATGCTTTGTTTCTCCTCCAATCTTACTA
This sequence comes from Corynorhinus townsendii, assembly GCA_026230045.1. Lineage (NCBI taxonomy): Eukaryota > Metazoa > Chordata > Mammalia > Chiroptera > Vespertilionidae > Corynorhinus > Corynorhinus townsendii. The sequence continues at coordinate 151,917,466 of JAPDVU010000007.1, forward strand.
GGTATATGTGGTTGCTATGAATATTAAAAAGGAAGCAGAGTCGAAACCAAAAAGAACAATTAAAAATACTGATGATGATGATGATGATTATGGTACCATAGATGAACTACCACCAGATAGTTTAATAACACTTGTACAACCTGAACTGCCCACACTCAGCCGCCTGTGGTTAGCAGCATTAAAAGACTATGCACTTTTGACTTTACCAGCTGAATTTGCCAGCCAGCTCCCCGCAGATGGTAAGTACTGCATTCAGAGTTATGCTTTTATGGAGATCCAAGTAGTAATTAAACAAAATGGAATTGGTGGAGGCTAAACAACAGTTATAACAACATCTTAAATTTCTGTGAACTTCAACTTGGCATTCTCTCACTTAGAACATGTTCTCCATATTGAATTTGTGAATTCATATAGAGCATTAAACTTATTTCTTAGCCAAAGCAAAAATGTTCTCACTATTATAGTGCTAACTACGAGTTAGGGTACTCTAAATAACTATGCATAACAAGTAATTATGCAAAAGCATGAGGAAGTATATTGCTGAGCTGGTCAGTGTAGGTGTGCAAGGATAGGTGAGGAAGTCCTCAATTTGGTACTGAAAACAGCTGCAGGGAAGAATGGCAGAAGAAAGGAAAACAGAAAGAAGCAACATAATTCCCTGGATGTGACAAAAAGAGAAGGTGATAAGGGTTTTATGTGTCTCTGGCAACAATGAAGAGGAAGCCTGTGGCCACAGGGTAGGGATGCTCTTTTGTATGTGCTGTGGTCTGAATGTTTATGTCTCCTCAGAATTCCTTGCTAAAACCTAACCTCCATTGTAATGGTATTAGGAGGTGGTGCTTATGTCGTGAGAGTGGAGCCCTCATCAATAGGATTAGTGTCCATATAAAGAGACCCGCTCAAAGGAAGAGACCCTCCACAATGCTCCTTAGCCCCTTCCAGCATGTGAGAACACAGCAAAACGATGAATCAGGAAGAGGGCCCTCAGTGAACCATGCTGGCACCCTGGTCTCGGACTTCCAGCCTCCAGAACTATGAGAAATAAGCGTTTTTGATTATACACCATCCAACCTGTGGTATTTTGTTACAGTAGTTTGAATGGCTTAAGACAGTATGTAATGAGTATTTTTAATTAGTTGTACATAAACGAGTGAACAATTAGAATACAAGTAATGTTTTTGATTAATTTGATTGTTTCATAGGTGGAGCATTTTATACTCCGGAGACCATTGATACAGCTAGACTTCACTACCGGAATTCCTGGGCCCCAATTCTCCATGCAGTGGCCCTTTGGTTAAACAGCACAGGATTTACATGTTCAGAGTCAGCAGAAGCAGCTGCCGTATCTGGTTTACAAAAACGTCCTGCGTCCGTCAATTTAAACCAAGCATCAGGAGCAACGCCTAGTGCTAAGTCTTTACCGGAAATTAACAAAGATAGGATGCATCTGATTTTAGGTAGGTGAATCATGTTAATGTACTTCAAGATGTATCACTGAACATTCATCTGTAGGGGGGAAAAACTTCCTTCTACCCTCTTAGGTTCTGTGGCTGGTCCAAGAATTAAACCCACAATAAAACAGGAGAAAAGCATACAAAGTTATATGTTATTTTTACATGTACACAGAAGTCTTTAGAAAGAAAATGAAGAACTGAAGTAGCTGTTAGGCCCCAAATCTTGTCTACCATTTTACACAAAGAACAATAAATTGTGGAGCTGTGACAAATCAAAGGGGTTTGGGCCAGGAGCGGTAAATTGTGGGACAGTGACAAGGAAATATATGGGAGAAACTAATGGAATATAAGGGTTGTTTTAGTAGGTTTGCTTACACAGGTCTATTTTGACATAGACTCCCACTCTCTGGTGATAAGAATGTTCCTCTTTTCCTGATACCAGGAGGGCACCTTTATCATTAGACTTTCTATGACCTGCTGTGGAGTACAAGAGGTCAGAGAGCTCTTTCTACACCTGCTATTTCTCAAGTACCTTCAGCTCAATATAATTAATATGGCAAAAAGGCTTGTTTTAGTGTGGGATATGCTGGAGTCCTTTATATCTTTCATTTTAAAGCTATGAAAAGTTTTACATAGCAGTTCACAGAGGAAAGGAGGATTTTAAGCACAGTTTCTAAGTTGTTAGCTGAATTTTTAATCTAAAAATTTAATTGTTAAAAAGTACTCTAAAAATTTTAGCCATCTTGTTTAGGGACAGAGCAATATTAAATAATTTTCAAGAAACAAAATAAACTTTTTTTCCAATAACATATTTTTTTTTACTTGGCACTTAACAGATTGTTTCTTGAGGACAATAAAATGCAAAGTTAAAGTAAATTGGAATAAATCTTAATTTAGAATTTCTTTATTGATAGCATACATTCTAATGAAGCTCTTAACCATCTTATATTTTTCTGGGAGGGAAAAGGAACACAACTGGTAGTGTGAAATTATAGAATTTGTCAGTAGGTCTCATAAATGAAAATATGACAGTCTTCCAAAACAGTGATCTCGCCCTTATGCAAATTAAGAGCAGTTATTCATGATATTCATTGTACCTCTTAAAAACTTTGTAAGGCCGAAACCGGTTTGGCTCAGTGGATAGAGCGTCGGCCTGCGGACTGAAAGGTCCCAGGTTCGATTCCGGTCAAGGGCAAGTACCTGGGTTGCGGGCACATACCCGGTGTGGGGCGTGCAGGAGGCAGCTGATCGATGTTTCTCTTTCATTGATGTTTCTAACTATCTCTCTCTCTTCCTCTCTGTAAAAAAATCAATAAAATATATTTTAAAAACAAACAAACTTTGTAGGTATAAAAATTTTTTGAAAACCATTTAATGAAAAGTAATTTTATAGTTTTCATAAAGTTATTCTAAATGTATTATTTTTTAATGCCCTAGAAACAAAAAATATTTTCTAAATCAATCTGATGACCTTAGAATTCTCTCCTCCAATTTGATTTTAACCTAATTCAGGCAAAGCTACAATCTGTGTTAGTTTGGTTGCTTATTTTTGAAACCATTTTGAACTCTAAGGTATTAATAAGTATATATTAAAAAGTAATTTGTAAGCTCACCAGTGTGGCTCAGTGGATGAGCGTAGACCTATGAACCAGGAGGTCATGGTTTGATTCCTGGTCAGGGCATATGCCCGGTTTATAGGCTCAATCCCCAGTGTGGGGTATGCAGGAGGCAGCCGATCAACGATTCTCTCTCATCATTGATGTTTCTATCTCTTGCTCCCTCTCCCTTCCTCTCTGAAATAAAATATATATATATATATATATATATATATATATATATATATATATATATATATATATATATACTAGTGACCCAGTGCACGAAATCGTGCGAAACCCAGACCCACGGGAAATTGTGTGAGACCCGGGGCCCCAGATCCTGCTGTACCACGGGACTTAACTCTGGGTCCTGCCGGCACCGCAGGACTCCCCCAAGTCCCACTGGCACCACTGGACTCCCCCAAGTCCCGCCGCACTGTGGGACCCAGAGTCAAGTCCCCACCCACCCACGCGCGCCTCACTGCACACGCAGCCCTGCCCACTCGCACTTGTCTTGCCACGCACCCAGCCTCCTGGTGACTGGTCTTTGGTTGTTATGACGTTAGGGCTACTGGGTTCTTATAATATAGATATTAAAGTAATTTTTAAAAATAATAGATATAGAGAAAAAAATTGGTGTCAAAGTAACTGTGTTTTATAGAGACAAATGCTTTCATTTTGTACATTGCAGGTGTGAGTATACAGTTCCTTTGTTCCCCTAGGCCTGAGGAGCCAACTGAACATGTTACAGCATGTCTACAGGCCTTACATACTTTGCTAGATTCTCCTTATGCCCGGACTCATATTGCAGAAGATCAGGTACAGCCTATTTCTATAGTAGAACATTAATTGTATGCTTTGTTTTCACTATATTTATCTTAAGATAATTTTCTCACATATGAAATATTATATAGTAACTAGGGGCCCGGTGAATGGATTCGTGCACATTGAAAGGAAATTAATTAGAAGAAATATTTTAATATCGCTATTCGCCCTTTCTCTATAATAGAAGTGTCAGAGATGAAAGAAAATTAGTAAAATGTATATGAAAATAATATATACATTGATAAATAAATAATAACAACATGATATAAAAATATTGATAAAAACAATGACTGATAAATTGATTAAACTTATTCTAATATCTCCCTATATACCACATTAAGAGTAAAAACACTTTCAGAGTGCTCGACTAATTTTCTTTGTGATAAAGTATTTACAACTTTAACTTTAACGTTACATGCTCTTCGAACTTGAGAGAAAGCAACATATAACTGACCATGTCTGAAAACAGGTTCAGGTAGGAATATTCCTACTCTGTCTAGATTGGCACCACCAAGAGCTTTATATGTATTGTGCATGTGCAAGTCAACGTTTATTTTCAAACTAGAGGCCTGGTGCACGGCTAGGGTCCCTAGCCCTGGCTGGCGATCAGGGCCCATCAGGGCCTTCCTTTCCCTGGCTGCCAGTTGGGGTCTGCCTTCCCCCGGCTGCCAGCCGGGGCTTTCCTTCATTCCACGCCACCCGCTGGTGGTCAGCACATATCATAGCTAGTGGTCAAACTCCCAGTCGGTCGAACTCCCGAGGGGACAATTTGCATATTAGCCTTTTATTATATTGGATTACCAGTGCACATCATATGTACCAGTCGGACAGTTGGATGGACAGATGGTTGGTCACTTAGCCTTGTATATATATAGATTACTCAGGGCTTTGGCTTTATCTAAGATCCCATACTGAATGTGAGGTGACCAGGAACAACTAGACTAGAGACAGTTACTATAACTTCTTTGATTTATTCATCAACAGACAAATAAAACTAAAAATTTAAGGGGCGACCTTAGTACCAGTTTATGATTCTACTGATAAAGGACTGAAGTAATTTATAAGACTGTTAAGTGAATTATGCTACTTTTAAATGTTTGAGGAAGATTTATCTCTCATCTAATGCAAATTTTTTTGCACTGGTTCAAGCACTTATCTCAACAGTTTAATAATTGACTTTTTCTAATTTCTTTATGAAATGTTTAGAGGACTTTATCCATGTTATGGGATGGGTTTGATGTGGAAGGTGTAAGGGGCTTAAAGTGAGTAGTGGTTATTTGTAGTAGCTGCTGAGATGAAATGGAGAGGGACTACCTGAAGTGCCTAGAATCTCTGGTAGACGCCTCTTGGGGGCTCAGTTTAGATTGAAAATCATAAACTGTAGTGTCACTGGACTCAAGCAGTACTGCTTCATTCAAGCAGGGGAAAGAAATGGGAGAGTGATCATTTTTTAATATAAAAATTATTTAAACATATAAATAACAAAGTAGTTTATTGACTGAAAATATGTTGGCATAAAATGTGACCATTTCTCAAAATTGTGATAATATTTTTATTACAGAGTCCTATATGTTCATTTTAGCTATCATATTTCTTTATTTTTACATGTATATTTTCTTAGATTTCAATAATATGCATTTATCCTTTGAAATTAAAATTAATTAAATTTATCTGTATTAATTTATAATAGCTGATTGGTGTTGAGTTGCTGAGTGTTTTGCACCGCCTCTTACTGACCTGCAATCCACCATCAGTGCAGCTGCTGGTTACTGGAGTTGTACAACAGATAGTAAGAGCTGCTCAGGATTACTTGCAAGAAAAAAGAAACACTCTAAGTAAGCACTAGAAATTACACTAATTTTGACGTAGATTGCACTCTAATTTTTAAAACATTTAAAAGTTTTGTGGGGTTTTGTTCTTTTTTTTATCTTCACCCACGGATGTGTGTTTTTATTGATTTTAGAAATAAAAAGAGAGAAAGAAACTTCGATATGAGAGAAAAACATCCTTCAGTTGCCTCATGTATGCACTCTGACCAGGGATTGAACCCACAACCTGGATATGTGTCCTGACTAGGAATCGAACCCACAACCTTTTGGTATACAGGACAGTGCTCCAACCAACTGAGCCACCTGGCCAGGGCGCCAGGAAGATTTTTTAATAAAAAAAGTTCATCGTACATTGAGAAGCTTTGCAATTGACTTTGCTTTCATTAAAAAGAACCAAATGAAATTTCTGATAGTCAACTATTTTTCACCTCCAAAATTGTCAGCTTCATAGGGTTGAATTTAATATATGTGTTACTCATATTATGAAATATATTTCTAATAAAAGTACCTAATAAAATTTTTCTAAGTAAAAAATGGATTGTCCTTTACGTAAAAGGAGATGTCAATGAACAGAATTCCAATAAGAATTATTCTGAGAAAGGCATGTTATATCAGTTAGACATTCAGTTATAAATTATTTTGAAATAATTTCTCAAATATATTTATTGCATTGTCTCATCTACTATTTGTTTTGTGTGGGGTTGTTTGCTGGAAATTTCACCAAAGTCTCTTTTACCCAAGATGAAGATGACATGGAAAAAGAGTGCTGTCCTGTGCTGGGAGAAGGAGGTGACAGTGGTGGTCTTATTCCTGGAAAATCTCTTGTGTTTGCAACGATGGAGCTGCTGATGTTCATTTTAGTACGGCACATGCCACATCTCAGTACCAAGATGTCAGACTCCCCAAGTCACACAGCCTCTAAGACTCGACTGTCAGAAGAAAGTGCACGTTTGGTGGCAGCCATAGTTACCATACTCTCTGACTTACCATCCCTTTGTTCACCTGCTGGTATAGTATTGATCACCATTTGAAAATGCGCTATATTACGGTAGACAGAGATGAGCTTGCTTTTGATTTTAAGTGCTATTATGACATTTTCCTCTAAATCTCAAGTGTAAAAGGAGAAGGTTTTTTTTAAGGGTTTGTTTATCTTTAGGAGCCTATACGGATTTTATAAACTTAAAACCCAAGATGCTCTTTTCAGATATATTTCAGACAAACCTCAATAAAGAGATAGAACCACACCTTGAGGGAAGACATTGGATATTAGCAGATAGACACAAGTTGAAATTACTGACCTCTTTAGTTTCTGATCTGGTTGCCACCCTTGAGCAACACTGACAGAGAGTGACAACCAAGTGTAAGAAGTAACTAAAGAAACTGTAGTTGAAAAGTTAGTAGCTATCTGCAGATACCTAAAGAACTGCTGAGTGGAAAAGCAGACTTCCCGCTGTTTGGGAAGTAGAAATGTATCAGGAGACTCAAAGGTGAACTCCAGCTTAACGTAAGCCCACAGGTGTGAAAGTAACCATTTCTCCATCATTAGAGCTTTACAGGGCTTTGCAGGCAGATGACAGAATGGGAGAGTGGTGAGGAGAATTTTCCACTAAGTGGGAGGTTGAATTCATGACCTTGAAGCTCTGTTAGCTGCAAATTCCAGGATTCTGTCATTTCTTTTTTGCTTACCCATATAGTCTGTTTATCATTTACCTGGCTTGGTTAGGTTGACTTTAGTACACTGAAGATTGATTACACGTCTTAGAATTGCTACAAGATTCTAAAATATTTCTTAAAGTATGTATAAGTGTTTTTCTATCTTCCTTTCTCATTTTCATTATGAAGGGCATGGCATACTAAATAGATAAAATATTGGAAGTAATAAAAACAAGGCTAGTTGGAAAATGAAGGAAAATATAATTCTGTCTTCTTGGAAATAATTTGGGCCTTCCCTCCCTTTCTTCCTCCCTTTCTCCCTCACTCTCTCTCTCCCGCTCTCCCTCCCTCCCTCCTTTCCTTTCTTCCTTCCTTTAGTAAGATCAGAGAATATTTAGGGTAAATTACAGAGGTAGAGGAAGTAATTCCTGGAAGAAATGGGCTTAAGAAACAAGATATAGAGGTAAAGGAAGGGCCCTTGGAGCTTGGGAGTGAGAAAGCTAATGTTAAGGTGCCTGGGAGGTGGGGGTAGGAGCGGGGAGGGAAAAGGAAAGGCACAGGTGTGATTTCTGGAGGGAGAGCGCCTACTTTTATTGTTTTCTTTTGAAACACTGAACTATAGTAATAGTAATGCAATAAATTTTGAATAAAAACAAGGAAAAGAAGTAATATTGAACCACAATCAATTGTAAAAAGTATAAAAAATTGAAACAACCGTAATATGGGAACTGAAATAGTGATAAAGTAACCTGATTGTTTTTATTTCAGGATGTATGACAATCCTGCCCACAATTCTGTTTTTAATTGCAAGAATATTGAAAGACACAGCAATAAAGTCTGCAGATAATCAGGTTCCTCCACCAGTTAGTGCAGCTCTTCAAGGGATTAAAAATATCGTGACGCTTTCAATGGCCAAAACTGAGGATACTCAAAAACAGTGGACAGCGCTCATTCGTAGCACTCTTGCATGCATCCTGGAATATTCACAACCAGGTAATCTAATCAGACTTTTAAAAATGTTAATCTATAGCCTGTTTCCTTATAATTAATTAATTGAATGCGCTTGTGAGAAAGTGCTGTATAACACTGAATCAGCTCAGAGAGGTGTTTTAGTCACATCTTTCAGATATGAAACTTTTCTAGATATTGACTCTAAATGTCCTTGTCTTAGAACTTAAATCCATATTGGGAGGTTTGACGTGACCTTATTATTTCCTAAGCACTTCCTTACTTTCTGGGTCAAAGATGTAGCAGGCTCATCTTGTATTGTCCCTGTTACTGTAGTCACAGTTTAAAAATAAAATGATACCTTGCTGATAAGAAAAAATTGCTTGCAGTGTTCTAAACTCTGAATTATAGATTTTTCTCATTTCATCTAGAGTAATATTCCGTCTGTAGAGTTCTCAGGTTCTTAACATGTATTGCCAAGGTTATTGTATATTGGCTGAATCCTTTGAATTTTACATCCCTTTTTTTCTTTATATTAAGTAAGTGGACTTCTCAACTATTGTATTGTACCCTCATTATGAGATAATGTTAGCATATCAAATGTATATGTTTATAATTCTGATAAAAGTACAGATTATGGTTGCATATTAGCAGTTGCCCAATTAACCCAAATTCGCATATATAGAATGTTGATAAGATCAGCTGTGGAAGAAATGGTGATCACAAAATAGTTTAAGCTTCTTATTTTATATGTTTAGTAGTATTGTTCTTTAGAATAACAGGACATATTTCCTATATTTTTAATTACTTACTATATTTTTATTAAGTTATATTTATTCCTGAATAAATTATTGAAATAGCAAGAAATTCTTTAAAATTCTAAGAGTACTGTCTTTAAGAAATTGTGCAAGATTTTTTTGTTTATGGTTGTGTAGAACTTATAGGAACGTAATACCACTAAGAAAAGTCTACTCTGGATTTTTACTCAGAATTACTCAGAATATCTTACCAGAATCACATGTCGAAAGGGGAGAGGTTTGGAAATGTTTGATTAATCTATACTCAAAAAAAGTTAAATGACTTTTAAATAATTTTACATTTTCATATTATCTTTCATATTTAAATAAGCTTTCCCTATTAGAGTTGTTCTTAGGATTTATGCCTGAATTTTTTTCAATCACTATTGTATCCAGAAAAACAAGGAAAAAGGACTTAAATATAGAACTCCTAATAAAATATCCACTATTTCCTCAATAATAGATGAGTTGTACTCATAAAGTTATTTCGGAACTGTATTAGAATTAAGGCACACACTGATATAAATGTTGTTGGGGGAGAGAGGTTATTGCTCAAGATGGAAATTCCAACGCATTTGAGAAACAGCACATTGCTTTCTTTTCATATTTTTCTATTTTCATTATTCATCTGTTTCAGAGGATTCCATGCCTATGCCTGATGAAGTAAGCATGCTCACAGCAATAGCGCTCTTCCTGTGGTCTGCTAGTAGTGAAATAATAGGAGTCCAGTCATTACAGAATGGCTGCATGAACAGGTTCAAAAACGCATTGAACTCATGTGACCCATGGGTAAGTTGTACTTAAAACAAGCATAGAGGGTCGGAGGGGTCAATGGGAATAAAAAAAATAAAGGGGACATCTGTGATACTTTCAACAATAAAGATAAATTTAAGAAAAAACACAAGCATAGAGGTGAATTTTCCACTTCATCAGGAAAAGTTCAGGTTGATTTCATTAAAATGTATGATCCAGCAAATGAAAACCTAAGTATTTGCTCTATGGCTTTTAAACAGAAAAACTCAAAAAGATCAGTAGGTTTAGGCACTAGGAGGGACTTATATATATATTTATTTACATATGCAAAAATTCTCCAATATTTAAAATATTTGGTTAACCCTGGCTTATATTGGTAGAAACTTTACATGAATCTATGATTATATTTTTCACTGTTTACTTAATGATACCAAGGGCATTAAAAGATAAATTTATTTTATTACATGTTTTAATGAACCAATTGGAAACTTTAGTTTTTCCAGAAAATAAGTTTTATTGTTTCACAATGTCAAAGTCTAAACTAATGTTTCTCAAACCTGCTACACATCCCAAAAAATCAGTTTAGTAACATGATCCTAGCCTTACTGCTGTGTTCCTGAATCAGAGATCTGTATTCTTAAAACATCCCCCGGGTATTTATTTCCAGCGAGGTTTGGCAACTTCTCGTCTAGCAAAGTGCTGAAACGGTTTGATTCCACTGTTTGTCCCAGATGTTAATGGACCTTCCTTTCTTCCTTTTTCTTTTTTTTTTTTTAATTAATCTAAAGTCTTTCTCATCTAAAATGGAGCCATTGAGACCTTACTTTCCAGGCCTAGAAACTTAAATTGGCATAAGCAGTCATTTCCAGGGAATTCAAATGGATTTGAGGTGTCTGAGCAATATATTTTTATAGCTTTGTTTGACGTCATTCAGTTATTAGCCTTCCTGTTAAATAGGTTAATGTAGGAGGGACAATTGTATATTAAAGAAGAATTAAAGGCAGAAATTAAAATTTCTGATTTCTAGCTTCTTCCAAACAATGGAAATATACAAATTATATAAGCATGTTAATTTGGCAATTAGACTATAAGTAATATTTATTTGATTAATTTATTTTCAGTTACTTTTATTTAGTTAGCATATTAGCAGTTTCATTATTCGACTTCATTTCTATAAGTAGAAAATGGCATTAATTTGTCCTGCATTTCTATTTTCATTCTGCAGTGTCACATCTTTTCAATATATATTAAGATGCAATGTGCCCTAGCCAGGTGGCCCAATTGGTTGGAGCATTATCCCATACACCATAGGTTGTGGGTTTGATTCCCTGGTCAGGGCAGGTACGAGAGCAACCGATTGATGTTTCTCTCTCACATTGATGTTTCACTCTCTTTCTCTCTTCTTCCCTCTCTCTCTCTAAAAAAATAAAAAATAAAAAGTGTCCTCAGGTGAGGATTAAAAAAAAAGATGCAGTGTGTTGTACAGTAAATAAGAACTATCACACATGTTAAGTAATACAATGATTTTCTTATATAGGTTCAAGCCAAGTGTTACCAGCTTCTCCTCTCAGTCTTCCAACATTCCAATCGTGCCCTTTCAACGCCCTACATCCATTCATTAGCTCCAATAGTGGTTGAAAAGCTAAAAGCCGTTGAAAGAAACAGACCAGCCAGTAACACAGAACTTTTAGCTGTTCAAGAAGGAATCAAAGTTCTTGAAACATTGGTTGCTCTTGGGGAAGAACAGAACAGTAAGTATTTTCTTATAAAAGCCACTAGTCTAAAATGAAGATCATCTGTATGTGTGTGTGTATATATATATATATATATATATATATATATATATATATATAAAACTTATTTGATATTAGACACAGACCATTGCAACAGTAAAACTAAATCTAAGGCTAATACCACGTAAAACCCAAAGGTAAATGGTAAATATTTACTAAAGATAAACTAAAGGTGAAAGGTAACTATATATGTAAAATGTACAGTCTTAACAGGCCTGGTTTCCAGTCCTGGCATAACTTGGGCATTTAGTAAATATTAATATTACGTATGAGTTATTATTGAGGTCTAAAGTAGATTTCGCGTATTATCTTATATTTTATTATGATTCAGACTACAATGCCTAGTTTTAAAAATGAGGTTTCTGTAATTTTCAGATTCGTGATTATTTTCAGACTAACTTTGTTCATTGCAGGAGTCCAGTTGCTTGCTCTTTTAGTTCCCACTTTGATTTCTTACCTGCTGGATGAAAATGCTTTTGCTTCAGCAAACACAGCCTCCAAAGATCTTCATGAGTTTGCACTCCAGAATTTAATGCATATTGGACCTCTGTATCCACATGCTTTCAAGACAGTAATGGGAGCGGCTCCCGAGTTGAAAGTACGTTTGGAAACTGCTGTTCGAGCAAGCCAAGCCAGCAAAGCTAAAGCAGCTACCAGGCAGCCAGTCCCTGCCGTACATTCGGCACCAACAATTAAGCTAAAAACAAGTTTTTTTTAATTTTCTATTCCATTCATCTTTATTTATATTATCAACCAGGAGCTAATTAGTAATAGCCACTGTATCATTCCAGGCTATAGTTTTACTTTATTTGTACATTGGTATTACATGCTTCTAGGTAAGTTAAGTGAAATAATGCTCAGGTTGTTTTCAGGTTTTGAGGGAGTGATTTTTTTGTTTTATTATGTGGTGAATGTACTTTCATTTTTCTCTTAATAGTGTTTTTCTTTTATTAATTAATTTATTTTTTAAACATTGAGTCAGTCTTTTAAATTTAAATGCTAAAAACAATTGTATCATGTAGCTGGGCTACCTATTGATATTGTCAGCATTCAGCATCTGTCATGAAAAATTTAATTGTAAAACAGCAGAATGTAAATTTTGAAGTTAGCAAAATAATGTAAAATGTCTGTTTTGTGGTATACATATTATGAATAAAGTCACATTTTCTTAGCATTTCTCAAAATGTCCTTACCATTCTGATATGTCTTTTTATTTTCATATTAGATTATGGAATGATGCTTGTGTGTGTGTGTATGTGTGTGTGTGTGTGTGTGTGTGTGTGTGTGTGTGTATATATATATATATAATTTTTTTTATAAATCTTTATTGTTCAGATTATTACAATTGTTCCTCTTTTTTCGCCCCATAGCTCCCCTCCACCTGGTTCCCACCCCACCCTCTGCCCTTACCCCTGCCCCCACTGTCCTCATCCATAGATGTACGATTTTTGTCCAGTCTCTTGCAGCACACCCCTTTCCCCCCAAGAATTGCCAGTCCATTCCCTTTCTATGCCCTTGATTCTATTATATTCACCAATTTATTCTGTTCATCAGATTTTTTATTCACTTGATTTTTAGATTCACTTGTTGATAGATATGTATTTGTTGTTCATAATTTTTATCTTTAAAAATTATGGCCTGCATAGTTTCTGTTGAGAAATCAGCTGACAATCATATGGATGCTCCCTTGTAGGTAACTAACTGTTTTTCTCTTGCTGCTTTTAATATTCTCTCTTTGTCTTTTGCCCTTGGCATTTTAATTATGATGTGTCTTGGTGTGGTCCTCTTTAGATTCCTTTTGTTTGGGGTTCTGTGCGTTTTCTGGACTTGTCAGTCTATTTCTTTCACCAGGTGGTGGAAATTTTCAGTCATTATTTCTTCAAATAGGTTTTCAGTATCTTACTCTCTCTCTTCTTCTGGCACCCCCATAATTCTGATGTTGGTGTGCTTGAAGTTCTCCCAGAGGCTCCTTACACTGTCTTCATATTTCTGGATTCTTTTTTCTTTTTGCTTTACCGGTTGGGTGTTTTTTGCTTCTTTGTATTTCAAATCTTTGACTTGATTCTTGCAATCCTCTAGTCTGCTGTTGGATCTCTGTATATTATTTCAGTCAGTGTATGCTTAATTTCTAGTTGGTCCTTTTTCATATCTTCGAGGGTCTCACTAAATTTATCGGCCTTTTCTAGAAAATTCTTGAGTAACCTTATAACCGTGGTTTTGAACGCTATATCCAGTCGTTTACTTTCCTCCATTTCTTTCATTTGTGACCTGTATCTTTATCTCCACATTTTTGGCTGCTTCCCTGAGTTGATAGAGTGGCTTTGTATGCTAGGTGTCCTATAGGGCCCACTGGCTCAGCCTCCCCAGTTACCTGAGGTGGACACTCTTGGTGCACCCCTTTGTGGGCTGTGTGCACAGTGTTGTTGTAGTTAAGCCTTGATTGTTGTTGGTATCACTGGGAGGAATTGACCTCCAGGCCAGTTGGTTGTGAGGATCAGCTGTGTCTACACTGGGCCAACTTCTGTGCTGGAGACAGCCTTATGAGGCAAGACTTGCTTCAGTGCCCTTTGGTGTTCACTGAGTCTGCCCCCTGAGTGTGTCCCTTATGGACCTGAGGAGTTGTAATCTGGATGGTCCCACTCTGACCACTGGGTACACTGGCTCTTGGATTTCCAAGGAGATGCTAATTTAGCCTCTGCCTGAGGCCACCCAGCAGGAGCTACAGAGAGATCTGCAGATTCCTCCTCTTTGTTTGGGTTTTGGAGATACCCAGATGAGGCCCAGCTGTGAAGCATTGCAAGCTGCTGTGGGGCCTTGGGCCTTCTTTTGGATGTTCTAGGTCTCTCTGACTCAGCTGCAGTTTGTGAGGTAAGTTTAGAATTCAAAGGGCCAGACCATTCATATGCAAAAAACTCTGCACTCAGCTTGGATGGGGTGGAGTCTCAAGGCGGAACAAACAGCAATGGCTTCGTGGGGTGGCATCTCAGGACGGAGCAAACAGCGATAGCTTCTTGTCAGCCCTGCCCTAAGATGCCCCTGGGTCTCAGTGTCCCGCGGTAATCGCTGCAAGCACCTCTGAGAAAAAAGCCGCCCTCAAGTTCTGCCCTCTGCCAGACAGTCCAGTTTCTCCCTGTATGAGTCTGGGTCTCCAGAGTCTCACCCGGAACTGGAGTTCAGAGCAGTCAGGAGCTTTTGTCTTCCTCCCAATTGTGAAAGCCAGCCACGTACTCAGTTGCCAGCCCTCTCCGTGCACACCCTTCTGTACCTCTGCCTTTACTTCTGCAGCTCCTGTGAGTCTCAGTGTGCTTTTCTCTTTCCTTCTAGTTGTAGAATTTCCACTCAGCCAGCCTTCCTGTGGTTCTGGATGATGTCCATTTTGTCTTTTAGTTGTAGTTTTAAGATTGTTGTGCGAGGCAGCAGTTTAGGTGTTTACCTATGCCGCCATCTTGGTTTCTCCGCTTGTATATATTTTAGTTGTTAACTAAATTAAAACATTCACTTAAGATCCATTAAAATATTTCAGATGTGGAATAATATTCTGCTTTTTGTTAATGGCTAAAATTTGGCCTCAGTTATGTTACATAATTATAGAGCCTCGAGTTCTGGCTATGATGGCTAGTTTCATTCATCAAATATTTACTGAGTGCCTATTGTGTATAAGGCATCAAGCTAAGTGCCCCAGACATACAAAAATGAATTAGTCATAACTATAGGTATGCAAGTCTCCAATGCAATGGGAATTTTACCATATCAAACATATAATTAAAGAAATCAGTGTTTGCCACAGTGTTTAGAAAATTTTAAACACCAATTTTACTGGTGTTACATTGCTTGAGCTATTGTCCCACAACCTTTCCATTTCTCCTTTACCTTACATTAAAATCTGTCTATCAATTCTCCTATTATGAACATTATTATAAATGAAATCATATAATATATGGTCTTTTGTGACTGGCTTCTTGACTTAACATAATTTTTAAGGTTCATCCATGTGACAGCATACATTAGTACTTCATCCCTTTTTATGGCTGGATAACATTCCATTGTATGAATGCCACAGTTTGTTTATCAAAAGAAGACAGAAGGAAGGCCAAGAGAGAGACATGAAAACATGCTCAAAGTCACTAATCATCCGAGAGATGCAAATCAAAACAATAATGCGGTATCATCTCACACCTGTCAGAATGGCTGTCATCAACAAACAAGTGCTGGCGAGGATGCAGAGGAAAAGGAACCCTCCTGCACTGCTGGTGGGAATGCAGACTGGTGCAGCCACTGTGGAAAACAGTATGGAGTTTCCTTAAAAAACTAAAAATGGAACTCCAATTTGACCCAGTGATCCCACTTCTAGGAATATATCCCAAGAAACTAGAAACACCAATCAGAAAGGATATATGCACCCCTATGTTCATAGCCGCACAATTCACCATAGCTAAGATTTGGAAACAGCCTAAGGGCCCATCAGCAGATGAGTGGATTAAAAAACAGTGGTACATCTACACAATGGAATACTATGCTGTGGTAAAAAAGAAGGAATTCTTACCATTTGCAACAGCATGGATGGAACTGGAGAGCATTATGCTAAGCGAAATAAGCCAGTAGGAGAAAGATAAATATCACACGATCTCACTCATTTATGGAATATAATGAACAACATAAACTGATGAACAAAAACAGATCCAGAGTCAGGGAAGCATCGATCAGACTGTCAAACCTCAGTGGGAAGGTAGGGGAGGGTGGGGGTAAGGGGGAGAGATCAACCAAAGGACTTGTGTGCATGCATATAAGCCTAACCAATGGGCACAGGCAACAGGGGGGTGAGGGCATGAGTGGGAGGTTGGTGGGGGGGGGGCAATGTGGCAGTAAGTACACATATGTAATACCTTAATCAATAAAAAATATATATATAAAAAATAGTTAATGAACATTTGGGTTGTTTTCACCATTTGCTTTTTATGAATAATGCTGCTGTGAACAATTGTTTAGAAGTTTGGGGCTAGACATATGTTTTCATTTCTTTCCAGTATATACCTAGGAGTGGATTTGCCTACTCAATGGTAGTTGTTCAACATTTTAAGGAACTGCTAGATTGTTTTCCCATTCATTGTTTCTTGTAGACATAACTCCTTTTTATTCATCTATGTATAATGTATGCTTGTTTCTGCCTTGGCTATTTTCTGCTGTTCTTTATACTTCCCAGGCTTTTCCCATAATTTCCCGCTTTGCAGTAGACTGCGTCATGTATTAGCAATGATTGTTTCATTTTTCTTCCCCCCACCCTCTTTTTCTTCCTCTCGTCTCTCTCTACTAGTACATCTTTATAGTTTCTCTAAACTCTTCTGCATCATTTACAACTTCTAATTTCCTCAGATTATACCCATAAAAGATTTGTTTGAAGAATTATATTTTAAAATTTGTTTCATTGCTCAACTGTGAGAGTTTCTCGAGTCGTATTTATTTGAATAGGAATGTCCAGTGTCAAGAAGCTAAGAGGAGAAGCATCACATTAGCCAACAGATTCTTTCAGAAGATTAATCTGAGCAGTTTTAACATGATAAGAAATAAAGTACCCTCTATTTGCTTTTCAAATTCTTATTAACCAATATAGTACATTTGAATTCTCAATTTAATTAGAAGGAATCTCTGAAATCTAATAGGTTCTGCCATCAGCCCGGGATAGAACTTCGGACAACCTAGCCCTTTGGGGGCTTCAGTTTCCCCATCTCTAAAGTGAGGAACATTTACTAGGTTTTCTTTCTATGAGTTTTTGTATATCTGAAAAGTACATATGGCTACTTATCCTGCCTTTTTTTCTTTTTAAGTTATGAGAATGACTCTTTGGCCAGTTCTTTAATATTAGCACACCATATTATTTAGTCTAAATAGTTTTTACATGTATATGAAATTGCTATCTCAGTATGACAGTATAAATTGATTAAATCCAGACAGCAGTTAAATATTGCAGATTATCACTTTGAAGAAGAGCTGCCGTTTCTGTTGGGTGTCAGGCACTGTGCTTGAACTTGATATCCCTTGTTTCTTTTCATTCAAACAATGCTGAAAGATGGATACAACTAGCCCAGTTTCCAAAACGCATTTAATCATATGGATTACTATGCCTCACATTTTCTTCACTCTTAATTAGAATTTTCAGGTTGGAGCCAGAAATGGCTAGAGTACAGCTATAAATAAATTTCTTGCCTTAATGCTTTCCATCAGATGCAGTCTTTTTTAAACCCAATCCAATCATTACAAACCCACTTATAATTCTAAGGGCTTATGGAATTATTATTTATGGAGTTCACAAAATTTTACTTAACTAAATGGGAATTGTCTTAATCATAATTTAGACAAATTATCCTGAGCTAAGTTTTTGGTGCTATCAGTAAACTAAGGTGAGACCCCTGCATGCACAAGTGACCGGACCAACTACTGTTTCTTTTCCCCCAGGAGACCATATTCACAGCCTGGATCCCTGTCCACGTTATTTGTCTCTTTTTGCTGTGAGAACTCAGGGTTTTCATTTCAGGCATTGTTTTCCTCATGCACATATACTTCTGTTTGTCTCTTTCCCCCCTGACTTTTAATGTGAGTCAAAAGAATCCATGAAAATTTAAGTGAGCTTGTTTAATTTTTCCAACTTTAAAAAAAAAATTTTTTTTTTTTTATTGATTTCAGAGAGGAAGGGAGAGAGAGAGAGAAACATCAATGATGAGAGAGAATAATTGACTGGCTGCCTCCTGCACACCCCCTACTAGGAACCACGCCCTACTGGAAACCCGCACATGTGCCCTGACTGGGAATTGAACCATGACCCCTGGTTCATAGGTCCATGCTCAACCATTGAGCCATTCTTTCTTTAAATCTCAGCCTTTCATTTTTTTTGTGTGTGATAACTGTGAAGGAATAATATGAAATATGGTATGATACAAAGTAATAAGCAGGGATTCCTTCCTTCCTTAGGGTTCTCTGGAGTCTTAGCGTCTCTCCTCTTTAGACTTGCATCTGTGACTACCCACCATTAGTTGTCTCAGAGCTCCACAAACTCAATTAATTTACATTGGAAGTCTTCATCTCCTTATCTAATACCTTCTAAACTCACGATCTCCCAGTAAACAGTGCAGCTCTTTTATTCTTTTGGGTAGCCTCATATAACCCCTAGTTTCATCCATGACCCTTCCAACTTATTCTTTCACTATCCTAGTACATCTCCATGTTTCCTAAATATCTGATCAAATCCCTCCATGTATTGTTACTGACATTTTTACCATCCTAATCCAAACCAACGCCTTTGGCTGCAGTATAACAAAGTGGCCGGTGTGGATGGTAGGGTCAGTTTGCCTGGGTTGGAATCTGGCTCTGTCACTTACAAGTTGCATAACTTTGGGCCAGTCACTTGTCCTTTTGTGCCTGTTTCTACATCTGTATAATGGGAGCAATAATAATACCTATCTTACAGAGTAGCTGTGGATTAAATGAGTTAATATTTGCAAAGGACCTTAACAGAGTGCCTGACCTTTAGAAAACAATTCAGAAGTGTTAACTATAACTGTATTTCCCCGCACAGAAACGGAAATAATCTTTATAAATTCAAATCGGATACCTCGCTGAAAACTTTAGTTTTGGCAAGGTACCTTACCATAAAGACTAATTCCTAAGGTGACCCTCAAGTCCCTGCATCATCTGGCACCTGCCTACTTCATTCACCTCCTCATTTGATTTCATTTGGACCGATGGCCATTTGTCCTGTTCCTATATGTCAAATGAAGGTGATGTTAGTACTTACCTTGTGGGGTGTTGTAAGGGCATAAATGCATTATTAAAATGCATTTTTTTAGTTGAGTAAATGTTCAGGAAGTACTGGCTATTAAAATAATAATTGTTATTACTTTCCTCTTGTTCTTTATTAGCTGTATTGGACTTCTTTCAAGATACCAAATGCACGGTATACTTTTCTTCTTCCTAAGGTGTTTGAATTTTGCTTAAAAAACTCCATTCCACCTTCTAGCTAACCTATACTCTTGCTTCACATTTAATCTGATTACATTCTCATAAAAATGTTGCAGCATTAATTTGATTAGTGCCATATATTAAAAACTGTATTGTTTAAATTGTCGTATTTTTCTTAATAGAAAATGTATGTATTGGCTCCTTACCTTTGAATACTCATTGGTTATAAGGTTACGCATTATGAGTTCATGGGAAAGTGTCTATGAGCTGGTTCAAACCACTCCGTCTTGTTACTTCACGTCCTGCGGCTGGGGGAAATCTGGGAAAGGAGATAACATGGGTAATGGTAGAATTTTCCATTGCAGAGAACAACAGCAAGTGCTAAAATTAACACGGACTGGACAACACACAGTAGGGTATCGAGGGCCTGCAGAGCAGAGGGAGGGAAATGGAGTACAGGCAAACTAAGTTAAACCTTGTTTGAAAAAGTTAAGAAAACACAGGTCTTCAAGAATTAAAACAAAAATATGCTTGGGCATCCTTAACCTGATTCATTTTTCTTGCTTTTCTGGCACAAAGCCCAGATTCCAACCCCGCCCCTTCCCACCACCACCACCATGTTTATTAAAAAAGGACCACATTTGAATTATTTTGAGAACTGACTTAATTTATGTTAAAGGGACATCAGACAGGAGTTGTGGGTTGCTATTCTGGGCAGTTCAAGCCTAAAAGAAGATTGGGTGTTTTCTGCTGAGAAAAGGTTCCACGTGGAACCGAATGTGTCTCTTGCATAGTTGACAGGAATAGCCAGCTTATACAAATGTTCCCCTTTCGCCTCACCCCAAGGTTCTTTTTATGCAATGGAGACTACATTAATTGTTTGAAATTTAGTTCCTGCTTCAGAAATGGGAGCACCATGGTTATTTTAAGAAAAAAGAACAAGAAATCTGTTGAGTAGAGCTTTCATTCACTTGAAATTTTGAAAGAGAAAGTTAAGCAAGGAGTGGAGTTGATGGGGAGAAAGGAAGACTGTGTTCAAAACCAGTTTATCTTTGCTTACAGAAGAAATAGGATCTTAAGTTGCTTACCATCAATATTCCCAGAGAAGTCTCGCTAAGCTTCAGAGCTCTGTTCTCATTTTAGTGTCCCCCTGTGTTAGAGATTTAGATTTATTAAAGCTATCCTGATTTTTTTTGCCCAGCCAGCGTGGCTCAGTGGTTGAGTGTCAACCCAGGAACCAAGAGGTGACTGGTTCCATTCCCAGTCAGGGCACATGCCCGGGTTTCGGGCTCTATCCCCAGTAGGGGGATGCAGGAAGCGGCCAATCAATGATGTTTTTCTCTCACTGATGTTTCTACCTCTCTATCCCTTTCCTTTACTCTCTCTCTAAAAATCAATAAAAACATTTAAAATGTTTTTAAAGCTCTCCTGAAATATTAGCCACTAGAATATTAAAATTTTGTTTAGTTAAATTTATTAAAAAGCATTAAGTAAAATAAAATTTAATTCTAAAATTAAAACTAGGCAACTCTCTAGTTTCAAAAGGAAATATTAAAATAATAATAAATGATAGAGGCTATTTTCCCATATTCTCACAAGACTGTAATGTAGATTTAATTCTTGAATTCCAAGAAAAAATTCAGAAATACAATTCCTTCACTTCCCAACTTGTGTTTGGCTGTTTCCCCAACCCAGTCATTACTGGACTTCAAATCTAGGGATTAAGTTTGGAGGCTGAGGAACCTAAAAGCAGAGACTGGCCCCATGAAGCAGCATAGGCAGATAGGGGTGAAATTAGGAAGTGGGTAGATGGTAGAGGAGGGTGATAAACAGTGGACTATTGCACATTCTTCCTCTTGCCCAAAGTTCCATTCATCCTACTTCTCACCAGTCAAATTGTCCACTCTGTTTTGTCTCGGCAGAATTCTGAAAGAGCTATCCAATCCAATTTGAAGCCTTTTCTTTGAGCAGTTAAAGAGTCAGAGACTCAAATAATAGGTCATCTAGAATCTTTTTCTTTTTTAAATAGCCGCTCATTTTAATGAAAAAATACAAAGAGAGAAAACAGCTCTAACCGGTTTGGCTCAATGGATAGAGCATCGGCCTGCAGACTGAAGGGTCCCAGGTTCCGGTCAAGGGCATGTACCTTGGTTGCGGGCACTTCCCAGTGGGGAGTGTGCAGGAGGCAGCTAATTGATGTTTCTCTCTCATCTCATCAATATGTGTAACTCTCTATTCCTCTCTGTAAAAAATCAATAAAATATATTTTTAAAAAAAGAGAGAGAAAACACAGATGAATTATTTGTCCTTTTGTAGAACCATAGTCCCTGCCCGAAAAAGCACATATAAATAAAAAAATAGCAAACACTCCAATTATCAAAATAACATATTAGCATTTCACAATTTTTCACTTTAAACTGGGTACACTGATATATAAATCAACATTTTGATAGCTGCTCCCTGTGCTTGGAAAAGAAACACTATTTTTGCGTCACAGGCTTAAGTAATTATAAAATGAAACAATCAGGAAATCAGCAATACCTTGAGGTCTGAGGTTTAATGGTTGGGCTTAGACATTAATTTTTAAAAAGATTATTTTAGCTCTGCTGAACTAAAGTTCTGAATAGGGAATGAGAAAGCAAAAAGAAAAACTATGGAGCCCCTAGTATTTAAATTTTACATGTGTTATTTCAGCTAGTCATATGAATAACTCTGTTACAATAAAAACTATCATTCAGTATATACTGTATGTCAGGCACTGTGCTAGGGGATTCACATTTCTTCTCTCATTTAATCTTCACAGTGACTTTATAAGGTAAGTATCATTCCCATATTAACAATGAAGGAATTGCAGCAGAAAGAGGTAAAACCACTTGTCCAAGATTTCCAGATTTGGAAAACTGTGGAATGGGGAATAAAATGTAGGTTTAGCTAGTTATAAATGTCATGCCCTTTCTAGTTATTAATTTTTTAAGGATATGTTTTCCAAAATAAAAACCATTTTTGCTGTAGTGTCAGAATACACATTGAGGGGGTCTCTTGGGGTACCTGCAATGTTCTGCTTCATGATCTGGGTGGTGGTTACATTGAATATTTCAGTGAGGTGTTCACTTACCACTTGTGTGCTTTTCTGTATATGTTGTATGCTATAAAGTGTTTACTTTAAAAAGTGTAATTCATGCTGAATACAGCAAATGTGACAGACTGGTAAGCATGAAGAGGAAATAAATTCAAGGGTCTTTTGTGGTTCCATACAAATGTTAGGATTGTTTGTTTTATTGCTGTGAAAAATGTCATTGGGGTTTTGATAGAGATTGCATTGAATCCATAGATTGCTTTGGGTAGTGTGGACATTTTCATAATATTAATTCTTCCAATCCATGAGCACAGAATATTTTTCCATTTATTTGTGTCTTCAATTTCTTTCCTTAATGTCTTGTAGTTTTTAGTATGTATATGTCTCGCCTTGGTTACATTTATCCCTGGGTGTTTTATTCTTTTTGATGCAATTGAAAATGGGATAGTTCTCTAAGTTTCTCTTTTTGATAGATGGTTCATTATTAAGTATACAGAAATGTAATAGATTTTTGTTATTGATTTTGTATCCAGTAATATTCCTTAGTTCATTTATTAGTTCTAAGTTTCTTGATGGAGTGTTCAGGGTTTTATATGTATACTATACTATCATGTCATCTGTAAATAGTGAGTTTCATTTCTTCCTTTCCAATTGGGATGTCTTTTATTTCTTTTTCTTGCCTAATTGCTCTGGCTAGGAATTCCAATACTATATTGAATAACTATAGCAACTATGGGCACACTTATCTTGTTTATGATCTTAGAGGAAAAGCTTTCAGCTCTTCACCATTAAGTAGAATGTTATTTTGGGCCTTGTCATATATAGCCTTTATTATGTTGAGGTATGTTCCCTTTATACCTGCTTTGCTATCATAAATGGATGTTGAATTTTGTCAAATGCCTTTTATGCATCTATCCAGATGATTATGATTTTTATCCTTTACTAGAGGCCTGATGCATGAAAATTCATGCACTGTGGGGGGGAGGGCGGGGAAGGGATCCCCTCAGCCCAGCCTGCACCCTCTTGCAGTCTGGGAGCCCTCCGTGGGAGGCAACAGGTGGGCCATCGCCCCTCTGCTGCTGCCCCCTGATTGCCATCCCCTCTGCCCACTGGCACCTGCCTTGGCTGGCCTGGCACCACCCACTTGCTGGCCCCGCCCCCTGCTGACCTGTTGTTCTGCTGTTTGGTCAATTTGCATGTTAGGTTTTTATTATATAGGATTCTTAATGTGGCTGATTTGTGGATGTTAAACTGCCTTGCATCTGTGAATAAAACCCACTTGATCAGTGTTTGATCGTTGTTAATGTATTGTTTAATTTTCTTTGTTAATATTTTGTTGAGGGTTTTTGCATCTGTTTTCGTCAGGGATATTGGCCTCTCATATTCTTTTCCTGTGGTGTCCTTGTCTAGTGTTGTTGTCAGGGTGATGCTGACCTCCTAAAATGAGTTTGGAAGCATTCTCTCCTTTTCTATTTTTTGGAAGAATTTGAGGATTGGTATTAATTTTTTGTTGAATGTTTGTTTGAATTCACCAGTGAAGCCATCTGGTCCTAGCCTTTTCTTTGTTTGAGAGGTTTCTGATTACTGATTCAATCTTCTTATAGTACTCTGCTCAGATTCTCTTTCTTCATGATTCAGTCTTGGTAGTTTGCATGATTCTAGAAATTTATCCATTTCTTCTAGGCTGTCCAATTTGACCTATAATTGTTCATAGTAGTTTCTTATGATCTTTTGAATTTATGTGGTAATAGTTGTAGTATCTCTTCTTTCATTTCTGATTTTCTCTTTTTTTCTTCGTGAATCTAG
Organism: Corynorhinus townsendii; assembly: GCA_026230045.1. Lineage (NCBI taxonomy): Eukaryota > Metazoa > Chordata > Mammalia > Chiroptera > Vespertilionidae > Corynorhinus > Corynorhinus townsendii. Next base: position 151,941,948 of record JAPDVU010000007.1, read on the forward strand.
ATAAATGATTTATGGGTTCCTCAAAAGCTACCATTTAGTTTAATTATATTTAATAGTGTGTTATGAATTTATTTAAATGATTTGTCAGATGTCTTTTATTAGAGAAAAAAAAATAGCTTTTAACATTAAAAATCTCTAAGATTACCCTAACCGGTTTGGCTCAGTGGATAGAGTGTCGGCCTGCGGACTGAAGGGTCCCAGGTTCGATTCTGGTCAAGGGCATGTAACTTGGCTGCAGGCACATTCCCAGTAGGAAGTGTGCAAGAGGTAGCTGAATCGGTGTTTCCCTCTCATCGATGGATGTTTCTAACTCTCTATCCCTCTCCTTTCCTCTGTAAAAAATCAATAAAGTATATTTAAAAAAATAAAAATCTCTAAGATTACTTAAATCCTTCAAATAAAAAAAGATGCCATTGTTGCATTATTGGCCCCTTGGAACTGATGTAGGTCTGATAAGAGAGGAGGCAACGTTAGTGAAAAGGCCAGTGAACTAGCAGTCTGGAATACTGGTTTCTGGTTTTGCCTGTGCCACTGAATAAAAACCTCATTGTAGACAAGTCTCAACTTCTTTGAACTTCAGTTTCTTGAGCTGTAAAATGAGAGGATTGGGCAGTATCTCAAAGGACACTTACAGCCAAAATAATTATGACACAGGGGATTTGGCCATGCATCAAACTTTTATTATAATAAAGAATGAATTAATGAAACAGGAACATTCAATATAGGAAAACAGAGCTTGCCACTTTTATTTGCAGACACAATGTGTTTCCTGCCCTTTCCATAAGTAGCCATGGGAAGGGAAGTGAAAGGGAAGAGGGACAGGATGTCCTTCCTTGACATGTCACTCATCAGCCTATATCTTTAAATTTTTTCATGGCCATCAGATCTGGTATCTTAGAAGTCCATTCCACAAAACATAAGAACTACAAATAACTTGTTATGAAGACTAAATAAGTGCTTAATTTCATTTGCACTTGTTATATTTTTTCAAATGTATTCCTTTCATTATCGTTGTAATTTGAATTTACAGTGGCAATTTCAGGGACTTCGGAGAAGGGTACCATTTACACAGAAACAGCTGAAGGAACTTCGGTGTCCCTTTGGTAGGCTGATACTGTTGCCAGTTTGCAGGTGAACCGTGGAGAAACTGGGGACTGGACAAGAAAAGGGAGAAGTGCCTGGGAACCTAAGACAGTTCTAGGGAGCAGAAAGGGACTTTGTTTTCTCAGGTAGTGTAGCTTTAAGGCACCGGGAGATCGATTATTTACTTGCCAACTTCCCTTTGATGACAGGAAGTGTCATTTATCTTTATATCCCCAGCGACAGATATAACTGACAATCAAATAGTTGTTGAATAAAAACTGCGCGGGAATAAGGTAGGAAAAAGGAGACCGAAATAACATAGCCTCAGATATCTGAAACTTTTAGAGATTTATGCAAGATTAACCACAAAGGGAAAGCGACTTCAGCGGAGCACTTTTTTCAGATGAGGTGTCAACAGCATAAGAGAGGCGATCAGAGCTCCTTTTAAGTGAAAACAGACCCCGCCACAGGTTTGAACCCGAGTGAAAAAGGGAGAAGCGACAGCGATGGGCTGATGGCAGAAGTGTCGAGGTCAGAGAAAACACCGAAATCGGAGCCGCACGGAGGGCTCAGTCCAGGAGCCAGGCAGAAGCTCGCTTTGAGCTTGTTTTTTAACAGAACTACCAGGAACCCCTAAAAGAAGTGCAGCTCGGGCGGGTAGTTTGGCCTGATAACTTCCGTGTGTGTGGGTGTGCAACAGGGACCGCCGCCTGCGAACTTCCGCGTGCGAGGGTCCCCGGAGCGCCGCCCGGCTGCGTCCGCCCCACCCTTAGGAAACCCGCGCACCCCGGGGGAACTGCCCTACCGCCCAGGGCAGGAAAGGGGCGGGGCCGCGCGCGCGCCGCAGCCCCACAGGCCGCCTCCGCCGAGCCCTCTGTCGCCACGCCCCCGGACTACATTTCCCAGCATGCCGCGCGCCGCCCGCGCGCCGTAGTTGACCCATTTCCCGGCCCGTCCCGGGCTCGGCCGGCCCCCGCGCCGAGGCGGCTGCTCCCTGCTGACTGGGGTGTGGGCGGGGAGCGGCGGAGGGAGGAGGAGGAGGCGCTGCTGCCGCCGCCGTTGCCTCCGCTGCTGGGCGCTGGGCAGCTCACCGGGCTTCTGCAGCTGCCATGGACGAGCAGGCGGGTCCCGGCGTCTTCTTCAGCAACAACCACCCGGGCGCCGGCGGTGCCAAGGGTCTCGGGCCTCTGGCGGAGGCGGCCGGCGACGGGGCGGCTGCGGCGGGGGCGGCCCGAGCCCAGTACAGCCTCCCGGGGATCCTGCACTTCCTGCAGCACGAGTGGGCCCGCTTCGAGGTGGAGAGAGCCCAGTGGGAGGTGGAGCGGGCGGAGCTGCAGGTAAAGACCCTCCCGGCCTGGCCCTCTTCATCCCGCCTCTTCGCTCCCTTTCGCCCCGCCCCGGACCCTTCCCCCTCCCTCTTCTGTCCTCTCTGGTCCCCTCCCCTTCGCTCCCACCCTCCCACCAGAATGTCCCCTTCCCCCTTCACCTTTGCCGTTGGCTGACCCCACTTCCTTGACCCGGGTTCTCACTCCTGCCCTGATGCGTTGTTTACCCTCCCGATCCTCTGCGTTTGCTCCTTCCTTCTCTTAACTCTGTTTCATTTAAACTCTCTGGCACGTTTTAGGGCTTCCCTTTCGGCTAGCAGTTAGTTTGGAAGACGTGGAGCAAATCGTCCATCCACTGTCCTAGGTCTAGAGACGTTCCCGCAAAAGGTATTGGCAGTAGGCAGCTCTGAGAGGAAGGTGAGCAAAGACCACAGAAGTTGAATCTGTGAGGCCTTGACTTTCGGCGAGAAGCTGGTGTTGGGGGAGAAAGTGTTACTAGGAATATCCAGCTCTCTCTTTACATATGTAAATGTTTCTTCTCTGCTTCCCACTCCCTCACCCCCTCCCGCGTTCCTTTTAGGTATTTCAGATTCATGGATTTTTAAATGAAGGGGATGGTCGCAGTCGGATGGTGGTTCAGAGATGGTTTCCTGTTCTCAGACTCGAAAACTTCTCGAGGATTAATGTTATGTTCAGTGTTCTGTGAGATTGACTTTTACTTTAAAAGGGACTAAAAGGGGCTTTAAAGTTGGTTACATTTCCTGCATAATCTGCAAAATAGAGTATATCCAGGGAGGAGCAGTTGTGGCCACTTAGAATGAAAGGGAGGCTGATACTTTACAGGCCATTCTGAGTCGGTAAGTGGCTCTTAAAAACTCCCAAGCCATACACCAATTTCACAAGGAACTTAAAGAACTGTGCTTTACTGGCTAATCCTGTATGTTTATGAAATTTGAGTCTAGTTTTGGTTGGTGAGACACTTGAAGTTAAAATGCTACCCAGTGTGTCACTTTTTTTTTTTGGTAACATGTATTTTCTTTGATACTTAAAAAGAAGAAAAGGAGAAGTCTGTTTGATAGGGTCTGTGCTGGGACAGGCTGCTTTGGTGTAGTGCGCGGGGAATGAAAGGAGCAAGTAGACGGTTCCAGTATGGGCTTGGGCTTGCTGCTAGCTCTGTGACCTTTAGGAAATCCTTTAACCTCTCTGAACTTCAGTTTCATCACTTACTTATTCCGCACATTTACTGAATGCCAGCTGTGTGCCTCTAGGTCCTGGGATTAACAAAACTGACTCAGCCTCTACCCTCATAGAGCTTAAGTTTCGGGTGGGAGGCAGTGAGTAAATGCATCTCTATAATATACTGACCCATAGTAGCAACTGCCATGAGGAGAGTAACTCAGGCAACAGGAACAGAATGTGATAGGGGCAGCTGTTTTAGATGGAGTGGTTAGGGAAGGCCTCTGCGAGGAGTTGAATGAAGTGAGGAAGTGACCCATAGTTTCTAAGATTCCTTCTGATTCTTTATGTTCTTCGGTGGCTTTTTCATTCCGACTGTTATGTTGCTTTAATATCTGGTCTTTTGATATTTGTAATTTTTCTTATAACGAATCTGACCATGTCTGTATAGTAAACAGCAGACTTGGATGCTGCACTCAAATTTACTGGTAATTCACCTTTATTAGCAATGAATTCCATACATGAGCCTGTGAATTTCAGACTTCAAGGAAGTATGAAAGGCAGGCTTTCACTTTAACGTTGTACTGTTGTGGAGGATGATGTTTATATGTAACCACTTAAATATTAATTTCTTCTCCAGTTTAGGGAATGTAAGATAAGTCACACTAATTGGGTAAAAGACAAGAAAACAATTCTTACTGATTGTGGAACTTAGGGAATTTTCAACTCACTTCACCTCCTGTGTCTCCCCCCACCTCACTGTGTTTAAACTTTTTAATTTTACCTGTAACGGTAGCCGCTTTTCAATTTTATATGCACACACACAACTTCCTGGGTTATTAATGGCAAATGTTAAACTTAAGGTAGGTTTCCCATTGGTGCTCATTTTATTAAGGGCACTGCATTTTTACAGTACCTTTTGGTTTGTTCTCAAACTAAATTAAGCATCCACAGAGAAACTTAAAAAATTGTATTTTCCAAACAGAGCAAGTATTACGAATTTTGGAGGGATAGAGTTTGCAGGAACCTGTGGTCTTTGGCCCCTTTATTAGCATTATTGAAAATATATTTTTTAAATCATTTATTTTAACTATTGACAGTATTACAGATGTTCCCCATTCGCCAAATCATTTCTTTACATCAACATCATTAAATTTGAACATATCCCTTCATTTTTCTATTGTCATTGGAATTTTCCTAAAAAAACAATAAGAAGTAAGAATTGAATGATGATGAAATTTGGATTACTTGATGTCTTTCTTTTAATTTTAAAATCTTTTCTCAAGTCCTTAACACCAAAGTCAACAAAAATACCTTTAAGGTTAACTCTAATGTGTCTCTTCAGGAACCTGTTAGTCCTGCTCTTTTATTTTTTATTTATTTTTTAATATATTTTATTGATTTTTTTACAGAGAGGAAGGGAGAGGTATAGAGAGCTAGAAACATCAATGAGAGAGAAACATGGATCAGTTGCCTCCTGCACACCCCCCACTGGGGATGTGCCCGCAACCCAGGTACATGCCCTTGACCGGAACTGAACCTGGGGCCTTTCAGTTGGAAGGCTGATGCTCTGTTCACTGAGCCAAACCGGTTTGGGCTAGTCCTGCTCTTTTAAATTGCCAGGGCAGAATTGTGAAAGGCAATCCAAGCTCCCACCTATCTGCCTGGCCTGCCTTCATCACTTCCTCCTTCCTTCAGATCTTGAGAGTAAGGAACTCACCACATTGTACCAAACACGTATTGTCATTTTGTCCCCCCTTGCTCATTTTAGTTAATACATGATTCTCTTTTGGTAATCCCCCTCACCACACCATGTAGATAAGAATAGGTAATTCGTGGAAAAGAATGGTCAAAATTATTACTGAGCTTTAATATTTGTGAAAGAAATTGAAAATGGAATACATAACATTTGAAAGAATTTTCTGGGTGAGACAGATTGATTACCTCAAAGAAACTTGCAGTTTCGTTGGAGTGATAGAACAATCAGAATGCAGAAAAATCAGTGTTTATCACTTGAGGGATTTAAATTTTCTTAGAATAGCACAGAAGAGCCTAGCAATGAGTGGAGTGAATAGCAGGAAAAAAGAACTTTATGAGGTAATCAGAACCTAAGGCTCAGTTTTGAAAATTACTGACTTATGGGAAAACAAATGTAAATAAAAAAATAATAGTTATTGCCTTAGTTGTGTGTATGTGTGTGTGTGTAGTTGGGGAGGGTGTGCTTTTTACCTGCAAATGCTAGAACTGAGAAAAAGATCAAGCTATCAATAGTTATATGGTTGCTGGTACTAGAGTGTTTATGAACTTAAATTTTGGCATTGATGATTCATATTTTCATTCAATAGATGTTTTTCAAGTGCCTACTTCCTGCCAGGTCCTGTTCTAGGCACTGGAGAAACAACAATGATGAAAACAGATCCTGTCCACATGAAACTTAAATTGTGCGGGAAGACAGACAGTATTAAATAAATGCATCCTGAAAAGCTTAGATGGTGATAAGAGCTGTGATGAAGTGTGTAAGTGCTTGGGAGGGTGGAATGGGGAAGAAAGGCTTTACTGATAAGGTGCCATTTGAACAGAGACCTGAAAAGGTGAAATCTAAGGAGAGTGTTCAGGCAGAGGAAACAGAAGGGGGAAGGAACACACTTGGAATGTTTGAGGAATAATGAGGCAAGTGTAGGTGGAGTACAGGAGGAGACAGAAGAGATGGTGTCAGAAGTATTGAGTCTTGCCCATGGTAAGGACTTTAGATTTTACCTCAACAAGGTGGGGAGCTATTGAAATGTTTTGAACAAAAGAGTGACAGCATCTTTAAACAGAACCCTTTGCCACAGAATGACCTGGAGGGGAGAGAAGGATAGAAGAACCAGAGTCTAGTTAGGAGGCTCTTTGAATAATCCAGGCTACACATAAACTAAAGTGGCAGTAATTAGATCTGGGATTATATATTTTGAAACATGTTCAAAATATAATGGATTTTGAATATATTCTTGAAGATAGAATCAGCAAGATGTGATAGAGGACAGGATGTGAGATTTGAGACAAAGGGGAGTGGAAGATGGAGAGAAAGGCAGAGAGAAATATTGATGTGAGAGAAACACATCAGTTGGTTGCCTCCTGCACACTCCCGACCAGGGCCTGGGTTGGGGAGGAGCCTACAACCAACATACTGCCCTTGATCTGAATGGAACCCTGGCGCGTTGGTCCACAGGCCAACACTCTATCCAATGAGCCAGTCTGGCTAGACCAGTGGTCGGCAAACTCATTAGTCAACAGCCAAATATCAACAGTACAGCGATTGAAATTTCTTTTGAGAGCCGAAAACCGACTTCTGTGCATGGGCCACAAAGTTTCAATTGCACTGTATGTGCGTGCCCGCACATGGTGGTTTGTGGAAGAGCCACACTCAAGGGGCCAAAGAGCTGCATGTGGCTCGTGAGCCGCGGTTTGCTGACCACTCGGCTAGGGCTGCCTTGTGAGAATTAAATGAGATATTTTAAGGTATCTAGTAGAGGCCTGGTACATAACGCAAAGTAAATGCTGAATAAATAAATAGTACCAAGTGCATGATGTTAAAGTCGTGTATCTCCTTGTTCCCACAGAAAAGCACAATCTTCAGTTATGAACTCTTCTAAGTCTAGAGCATATAAGTGCCATTCTGGAACCATGCAATTTAATATTCTGGGTCTGGTAGTGGCACTAAGGGACATTCAATAGGAATCAGCTTCAAAATTTTGATAATATGACTCCTTTCCCAGGCCAGGTCCGCTGGCCCATCCTCTTAAACCACTCCGCCCCCAAACATTGATAATATACTTCACATGTACTTGATTTACTTAATAACCCACTATGTGTCTTCTATCTTGAATTTTCTGTAAACATTTCAGAATGTGTTTATCTTAACCATGCATGACTTCTTAGGTAACAAATTGTACATATTTACCAAACACTTTATAAAACTAATTTTTTGTTTTATTTGGACCTTTAAACTTGGAACTGGTGAGCCCCATTGTGGTACGGTGAAAGTTTGTAAACAGGTTTATTTTTTAATTCTAGTCATCTTTGATAATTTTTAAATCTTATATTTTAGAAAGGTTCTAGAGGTTTTAGTCTTTTAAAATCATATCCTAATATTTGTTACTTTAATGTTTTTCAACTTTAGCTGTAATCTTAGAATAATTTGGGTAAACTTTTAAATGTATTAATTCCCTGAGCTCTGCAGCAGGCTACTTAAATCAGAAATGTAGGAATTAGGGCCCCTGGCATTAGTATTAGATGAGATGTATACAGTACACCTCCCTCAGACTGAGAGATAAAAATGATATTAATCTTTGAGCTGGAATGAACTTTGCAATCAATCAGCTACTTCCTTTTTTTACAAGTAAAGTGAGGCCCAGAGAGAGATTAAATGACCAAGAAAGAAAACAGATTTTTGTCCAAGCTCTGTCACTTAAATCTCCATATACCTTAGCAGTTTTTTTAAAAAAACTTTTTAAGTACATTATCTTGTTCTATCCTTATAGCCCACTGAGATAACCAGTCACTGATGCTTATTTAATCACTTTTATAGATTGATTTGACTTCAGAGAGAGGAAGTGGGAGGGGAAGAGAGAGAAAAAGGGAGAGGGGGAGAGAGGAGAAAAGAGAGAGAGAGAGAGAGAGAAACATCAATCAGCTGCCTCCCGCCTGCGCCCGGACCTGGCATTGAACCTGCAACCTGGGTGTGTGCCCTGACCTGACCGAGAATCTAACACACCACCTTTTGGTGTAATGGACAATGTTCTAACAAACTGAGCCACACTGGCCAGGGCTCACTTTTCTTTTTAATTAAAGCAACAGACATGGAGATTTTACAGTGTTCTACTGTTTTCTAGCTTATTTTATTAGCTACATTTATGATTTTCTTTTGATTTTGGTGTTCCTGTAGTTTCGTTATGATGTGTAAGGGTTTAGATTTCTGTTTTTATTTTATTTAATTTGGGACTTTGTTAGGCTCCTTGAATCTGTGGATTAGCATCTCATTAGTTCTGTAAAATAATCATTCATTATCTCTTTGAATTTCTCTTCTATCTTGTTCTCTTTTCTTTCCCTTTGGATCTCTGATTATATGTCCCGTAGGCCTTCCTTATCTGTGCTGTATTTTGCATTTTAAAAAATTCCTACATGCTTTATTCTGGATAATTCTGATTTATTTTCTAGTCCATTAATTTTCTCCTCAGTTGGATCTAATCTTTTAAAGCTATCCTGTGATTTTGATTATTGTTGAAGTTCACTTTGGTTCCTCTTAAAATCTGGTCTATCTTTTCTTAATAGTTTCCTATTCCCTGTAAATATTTTCAGAGTTGTCTTTTATTTTTTAAACCTAGTAAGTATAGTTATTTTATAGTTGGTGTCTCTGTTCTTATATGTGAGGTCTTGGAGGTCCCTTTCTGTTGTCTATTGTTTTAGCTGATTCTTTGATGACTTTTTTTTTTTTTGTCTGCATAGTTATTATGTGCTGCTCACTATCCTTGAAAAAGTGTAAGATTAATCTGAGATCTCAAAGAAAGATAGCTTCTTCAGATAGCTTACTTCAGAAAGTTTTTTCATTTGCTTCTGGTAGGTATCTGGAGGCATTACCTGTACTGAAACATTTTAAAGCAAGTTGATTGCTTGAAGTTTTGGACCACCCAGGTGATGAATATTTTGGTTGTGAATACATATGGGGGCCAGTTTGTCTGTTTCCCCTTTGCTTTGAGGGTATAAGCCATTTAGGGTCTTAGAAAAATGTTGGGTATATCTCCTATTATGGTCCTGGTCTTTGATTTTTGCCTTTTGGGTTCTACAAGGCTGTTCAAACTATAGTTCATATTTGTTCCGATTTGCCAGCACCCAAAGGCTAACAGTGTCTTTTGTTCCCTTACCTGACTGGGCTCCCAATTTCTTTTTAGTTTTGACAAATAATTCCTTACTGTCTCATTAGCTTTTCTTTTTAAGATGATTGTAAAAATATTTTATCCAGAATTTTAAAATCTGTTTTTATAGCGGAGTTATTTCAAGGCACCATTGCTGGAAACAGATTTATGTTACTTTTAAAAACTGACATATATGAATGGCCCTAGTACTTACCTGGGAAGAAATATTGCTAGTAGAAATTCTTTATCAAGGAATATACCTATTTAGCCCTAAACGTTATGTACTACCTAAGTTGACTTCTCTTTGAATTTCAATGGTAGAGGCAGACCTACAAATTTTCTTCAAAATCTTGGTAATTTAAGAGGAATTTAAAACAAACATAAACCCTTTACTAATCAGTCTTTGTTTGATTAGAAATGTGTTTGAAAGTCCAAATAATCTGGATTGGTTTCCCTTTTTCAGCCTACTGTCTGCTTGATGTTGGGTACACTTTCTGATTTATGAATGTTACTAGTATTCTGGTTTCAATTCTAGGCCATTAGGAAGAAAATTGCCCCTGGGATATTTGGAATTTCTTGCTTTGGTGGCTATTTGGACAAAACAATCTATTGATTGTCATAAATTGCCTGTGGAAAGTGTGGGTTATCAGTGGAGTGTTCTCCATGTCCCCACTTGTTACTGGTGAAAGTGAGCTTCTTGGGCTGCCCTGGGAATAGAATTTCCTGAGGTCCCCATGGGAGGATGAGGTATAGTGGAAAGCTTTACTGATGATGTAAGATTAAGGGGTTTCCTTCCAAGGTCTCATCTCCCTCCATCCTGCCATGGATAAAGTACTATTTCATCGTCAACAGAGCTAGAATGAAAGCTACTGCCCAGAGTCTTTGCTCCATATTAAAGTCCAGTCCAGCATCTGGCTAGGTTAGGTTGTGTTTCCAGCTACAGTTCATTGCGTGTGGGGTCCTCATGGCCCAGGGTCACGTGGCAGGCTAGTGCAGATGATGGAACAAGACAGTGTAAGGAAGCAGGAGTGAAGCAAGAGGAACAAGAGAAAGTTTCCTTGTTTGGGGATTTTTAAATAGGAGCATGACCTTCAGGATTTCATGTGCTTGCAATGGTTCCAAACCCCCCTAGCCAATCCATGGTTCCCCAGGCTAGACTGACAGGCAAGCACCTTCCCTACTCACTCTGACTTCACTATACATGCACCCATCTTCCCCTTTGTTGGACCCTTTCCCCCAGCAATTTGCAGGGAATGGACTGTAGTTCCCTGGGGAGTGTTAAGTTGCAGCTTCTTGGTGAAGCTGCCCAGATAACCATGGGTATAATGTCTGGCCTTCCCTTTGCACCTTTTCTGTTATGATAACAATAGAGTCATACAGCTTCATCACTTTCAATTTAAAATTTTTCTAGGCTTTATTTTTACTTGTAAGTTGTGGAAGATAATATACCCACTAAGCATAGTAGTTGTAAGGTTTTAAAAAAGATAAAATATGTAAAGTTTATTTCCCATAATAGGTGTCCAGCAAGTTGTTAGCTCTTGTTGGTTGAAATTTCTATGGACAGAATGCATTTGATTGTATTATTTATTTAAATCAAATTTTGGAAGAATTGGTTTCAGTGATCCATTTTATGTCGTAGCTATTTACATTCTCTTTGCCCTATTAGTAGTGGTTTAAGGACAATAAACTGACCGTATTGGGAGGCGGGAGCAGGCCAGAGGTGGTAGTAGTAGGTGGTAATAGTTTGTAAGCATTGAAGCCTACAAGTAATAATAGAGGAAAATTTGGAGTTTGGGAGAGAATCCTGAGGCAAGAGAGAGAAGTTAGAAAAGGGTTAGAAGAAAAGAAGAGACAGAGGAGCAGAGAGGTGGGAGAATCAGAGACTGGGAGAAACTGCACTGAACATAATAACATTCTTAATTTCTAAAGGATGTATATTAACTGTAGTCTTCATTCTAGCACTTGTAATTGTAGAATTCTAGGGCTGACTGGGATAGCGACTCCCTCCCTCCCTCCTCAATTTTCTATCCCCTACTTTGAATTAAGAATATTTTACCTCCTGAGGGACCTTAGAATTTGGGTAATCTCATCCTTTGTTTTAGTACTTCGGGCCACCAAGATAAAAGGATTTGTTTTAGATCACTTGTGAGTTGGTATTGATTTAGTTTAGAAGCCAGGTGTGGTAGTGCCCTGACCATCATATTACATCATCTCCTTTAACTGGTCTTGTGAAGCTGCTTCTGATCTGAAGTAGCCAAATGAATTATAACATTTAGATGATTAAGTATGTTTTGTATAGCTGTAAATTCTTATCACTTATTTCAAGTTTTCAAGTAGAATAATTCTTTAAGGGGCTCAGGAAAGTCTTTAACAATTTGTGTTCCTCAAAGTTGTTAAACAATACCACTCTATTTTAATAATTTTATTTATTTTTGTGTAAGGAACACTGAAATGTCCATTTCTTTTTAAAAAAATGTCTGCAAATTTGGATCTTTTTCAGCTTGTTTGAGAGTAGCCAATTAAGTTCTCTGTGTGTGTGTATATATGTATTTTTAATATAGTTTGTGTTTATTGATCATCTATGAATTTGTGTAGTATTTTAGTTATTAGGTTATTCTTAGCCCATCTCTTATACTGGCACATATCCTATATTTGAACAAAATAATATGTTAACCATATCTTTGCTCTAATGCAGTAAGCTATTTGAGGAAAAAAAAATCACTTTTTTGGAACAGACTAAATGCTGCTAACCTTTATTGTAAAAGTACTTTATCTGAACAGTGGAATATTAGAAAATGGAATGAAATGATGGAATATTAGAAAATATTGATATGTAAGAAGGAAAAGTTATTGTAGAGTTGGCTAGAAGCAGTATGACACAAAGAAAAGGGAAAAATGAGTAGGTATTTTGTTGTGGAGACAACATGGGAAGAAAAATAAGGGAGTTGGAGCCCTGGGATTAAGGCGATCTTGGGGAAGCATTGCAAAAAGTTGGGTTGAATAGGTATTTTGGGCGTGGCAGATAGGTTCTTGGCATTACTGTGCTATAGAGATCCAAGGCAAGGGCCGGGGGGAGTGTTTCATTACTCTACACACAGGTTCCATTAACACTCATTTACATGAGACAGAAATTGGATCCAATACCAGCATATCTAGTTAGTAGAAATAAACACGATGTCAGATTCCACAAGGGCGATACCAACTTCACCTGGTGGAAAGTTACAGCCCAGACTTGTTCTCAGTTTTTTGTTTATACTTCCTAAATGAGAAGGTTAAGTAGTCAGCAAAGGATCTTAAATTATAGGCACAACTAAAACCTGCTCCCGAGGAATGTGGATTCATATAAAGCTAAAAGGAGGGAATAAGGAGGAGCCAGTGGATCTGGGTCAGCATACTTCATTGAACTTGAAAAAGTAGAGTCAGTCTCATAGGATGGTACCATGGTCCCAGTAATTGACCATATAGTTTCACTGATACATATAATAATACATAATACCATTGTTTATGATTTCTGGTTTTGGTTTTCCTTGAGTAAAGCACACTGAGTACAAAATCCTAGGTTTTTATGATGTTTCTCCCAATCTTTTACAGTTATTTCACTCACATTTAATTTGACAGTGATATTTTTAGTATATCTTCTTTATTGTCTTGTCTTTCCAAAGCATTCAACCTAGTTTTTTTCTTCATACCCATGTTTTATTGGTTTATGTAATATTTAATTGCATTATCTAATCAGAGTAATAAGTGCTACTGACATAAATAGATGTGGGAGGAAACCAGTTGACTTTTAGTGTTCTTATACTACAGTTTAGTGGGGACCGAAGTGTATGGGTGAATTATAAAGAATACTATACTCTAGGCGTGAATATTCAATGTGTCCTGGGCTTTGAGCAGTGTTTTATAAAGGGACTAGAGAATACTGGTTAATCCATAAGGTTGTTTAAGAGAGGAGTGGTGAGAACTACTGTATCTCAATTATACCACCTATCACATACTTAGTATGGCTATTTCCTCACTAGACTGTGAGTCACTTAAGGGCGTTTTTATTTTCCTAAAGTCCAGCAGAGTGATTGGCACATTGCAGCTACTTAATAAGTGGTTCTTGAATGAATCATATATTAGGATATGTTGTTGCTGACTACTAAATATACGCCTGTATATGTATGTTCTGTCTCCCAGCTAAATTGTGTCCTTAGGGGTAGGTCTTATGTCCCAGACATCTTTGATATTTAAAATGTTTGTTGTAAATGTAGTAAATGTACAATATATGTTGCTATATGGAGAACAGTCTGTCTATCCTCTTGCTTCTAGCTAATTCTGCTGTCTGACTTACATTGGAAAGAACCTTTTAGAGCAAGTAATGTCTGTGTTCTCTAGTGTAGAGCATCGCCTGGGCCCTGCCAAGGCCAAGTCATTCTGACAGAGCTCATTTCAGGGATGCCCCTGGCTTCATAATTGTAGCTTGATGTTAGTTGTAGCAAATGGTGCTTGGGTTTTGGTATTGTGTGTATAGGTCTGTTATCTTTTCCCTTTGTGTGTTAAATACGGACTGCCAGGAAATGTCTTTGGCATTATGTCCTAAAACTCTTTATAATCAGCAGGGATATGTAACATTTTTTTTTCTTTTCTAAAGCCCGTATCTTCAAATTTTATACACATTTCCTATTCCTTCTAAATAGAAAGCAAATGGAATATTTTTCTATGAAGATAAATCTTATTTTAAATAAAATATTTTACATTCTATATTTATGATCGTTTATAGATGCATTACCAATATGTTGTGATTTTAAAGCTTTTTAAAACTCTGCTTCTTTAAATAATAAAATGGAAATGCCTCTGTTATTCAGAATTTAGAATGAATATTCTGATTTCTTTATCACTAAGCTTCTTTTCATCAAAAATTAAAGTTTAGCATTTTAGATCCTTATAGCTAGCAAACTAAGTGAGAAGCACAAAAACGCTGAAATATGGAAATGTTAAAGTTGCCAAAATCTCATAGAAATTTTATCATTGAGAATTTTTAAAAAATTATGCTTTTGTTTGCAAGGCTTTTGGTTGCGACATTAGGTGCTTACTGAGTACCTGGCATTCCCTTAGGCACTGGAGATACAGTGAAAAACAGGCAGGTGTGGTTTTACCTCACATGTAGCTTGTAATCAAGCAATGATTCTTAACTTCAGGTGGAGCTGAGTCCATTATGCCAATGGTAATATCTACTTTGGCAATGCCATTTTAGTTTTCCCCATTTAAAAACCAACCAACCATCCCTTTTGACTCTCTGAGCAACACCATGCAAGAACATGCAACTTATGAAAGGTGGCAAAAAGGGAGCCAAGAAGAAAGTGGTTGATCCATTTTTTGAGAAAGGTTAGTATGATGTGAAAGCATCAGCTATGTTCAACATAGGAAATACTGGAAAAGCACTAATCACGAGAACTCAAGCAACCAAAATCGCATCTGATGGTTTCAAGGGTCGTTTTTTTTTGAAGTGAGCCTAGCTGATCTGCAGAATGATGAAGGTGCATTTAGAAAATTCAGGCTAATTACTGAGGATGTTTAGGGCAAAAACTACCTGACTAATTTCCAGTGGCATGGATCATACCATGGTCAAAAAATGGCAGATCATGGTTGAAGCTCATGTTGATGTCAAGACTACCGATGGTTATTTGCTTCATTGATCCTGTGTTGGTTTTACTGAAATATGCAACAATCAGATTCGGAAGACTTCTTATGCTCAGCATCAGCAGGTCTGCCAAATCTGGAGAAGGTGATGGAAGTCATGACCCGAGAGGTGCAGACAAATAACTTGAAAGAAGTGGTCAGTAAACTGATTCCATATAGCATTGGAAAAGACATAGAAAATGCTTGCCAATCTATTTATCTGCTTTGTTAGAAAAATAAAAATGCTGAAGTTTGAATCGGGAAAACTCATGGAGCTTCATGGTGAAGTTAGCAGTTCTGGCAAAGCTCCTGGCGATGAGACAGGGGCTAAAGGTGGACAAGCTGATGGATATGAGTCCCTAGTTCAAGCATCTGTTTAAAATTCAAACATTTAATGGTGACAAATAAAAAATCCAGTTTGTGATTAGAACAACAATAACAAAATATCAACCACATATTAAGTAACAACAAAAGAAACTCCTTTTTCAGCTGTTATCTATTGGTACTGTCATCCTGTCCCTTATTCTCTTTTATTTCTTTGTGCAGACCACATTTACTACCTTCAGTTTTTTAAAAATATATTTTTATTGATTTCAGAGAGGAAGAGGGAGGGTAAAGAGAGATAGAAACATCAATGATGAGAGAGAATCATTGATCAGCTGCCTCCTGCACACCCCCTAATGGGGATCGAGTCCACAACCCAGGCATGTGCCCTTGACCGGGGTGAACCTGGAACCCTTCAGTCCGCAGGCTACACTCTATCATCCACTGAGCCAAACCAGCTAGGGCTACCTTCAGTTTTTTACTAGTCTCATCTTTCTCTTTTTTTTTCTTTTTTTGTTCTCTTTCTCTTTTTTGAGTTATTCATTTCTCAATCTCTTGTGCTCTTGCTTTCAGTCCTCCATTCAGTTGTTTACCAGATTATACTGTGTTTTTTCAATAGCTACTCTTTAAGTCCTTCCACTCCAGTTGAATCTTTGTTTAGATACCTCATAAAATTACAGGTCTAGCTAGTCTTTAGCTTTTCCACATTATAATTCTATTTGTAGGATTTCTTACTAATGTCTTTACCTGGATGACCTATCACTTGAAACTCAATCATCCTTTTTAAAATTCATCTCCCAAACCAAGTTAATCTTCTCATACCCAGCTCCTCTTATCTTTTCTAGAAACCTAGATCATCTTTCACTGAAAATTTTATTCTTTGGTTCTTTCTCTCCCAGCTATGTATCTGATTTTGTAAGCTCTGTATAATGTTGTAAATCCAGTTGTAATCATTAAATTCCTAATGCTATTGTTACCCTGGTCCAGATCCTCATCACCTCATATCTGGATGACTGTGCGTAGGGGCCTTCCTAAGTTTTTACCTCTGGTCTCTCCATTGGCCAAGGTATTCTATGCAGTACTTCCTCTAAAGCTTCTAAAAATATTGACTTGTTCAGGCATTCTTTTTTATTTTTGCCTATAGCAGATTTCACATTTCTCCATTATTAGGTTGTTTATATTTCCTACCTGTTAGGATAGGAAACCAAAATAGTGCAATCTTGCTTTGCACATGAGCCATGTCTACTTTTTAAAAAATATTATTGTTCAAAAGGACATCTATCTATACTAATAAAAGGATAATATGCTAATTAGACTGGGATAACTTCCAGGAGACCTTCTGGATATTCTTCTGGACAAAGCCATGGTGGCGGGGCCGAGGTAGAGGTGGTTGGGGCCAAGAGGGAGGGCAGTTGTGGGTGATTAGGCTGGTGGGGAGGGCCGTTGGGAATGATCAGGCCGGTGGAGGGGGGCAGTTGGGGGTGAGCAGGCTGGCGGGGGGGGAGCAGTTGGGGACAAGCAGGCCGGCAGGCAGAGTGGTTAGGGGCAATCAGGCAGGCAGGCAGCTGAGCGGTTAGGAGCCAGCAGTCCCAGATTGCAAGAGGGATGTCCAACTGCTGGTTTCCCCCGAGGGGTCCCAGAGTGGAGAGAGTGCAGGCTGGGCTGAGGGTCACCCCCCCCTCACCCCGCACAAATTTCGTGCACTGCGCCACTAGTTCTTAAATATTCTTTCATCACCTTGTGATTTGTATTTCTCTTTCAGGTTTATAGGTTCTTCATTCAAATTTAGCTTAAGTCCTATTTCCACCATGAAGAGTTTTTGGATACCCTTCGTTTTTAATGATTGTTCTTATTTTAGTACTTGCTTTATCATTTGGCACTTAGGCTGTGCTACCTAATACTGTTTACTTGCTTTTGGTGAAACTGTTTAGTTAATTTAACAAATACTTATTGGGCATCTGCTACATGCAAGTGACTGTTCTGGGCACTGGGAGTATAGCAGTAAATAGCATAGAATCTATAGAATGCCATGTCCCTGTCTCTTGGGGCTTTAGTAGCTTCCTCTGTACCTTTAAAAAAATTTATTTCTAGCACCTATCACAGCATGTGTTAATAATGATGATGTTAAAATTGACTTTAAATTTGCAAGAAGAAGCCCCTGAACTAATAATGCCAGAAAAAATACCCCACAAAAACCCACTATAGAGATGAGGATGATTATTCTGTAGGATGGGGATGTCTTTTAGAAGGTGGCTATTGTTGTGTATTCAGTAATAAAAATTTAAAAATTAGCCAACGCAATACTGCCTTGGAAGATGTTAATTCAGCTGTATAACATTAATCTATGAGAAGGATGCAAATAGAATGCAAACAAATATAAATCTTCTTATATATATATATATTTATTGATTTTAGAGGGGAAGGGAGAGGGAGAAAGGGATAGAAACATCAATAATGAGAGAGAATCATTAATCAGTTGCCTCCTGCACACCCCACACTGGGGATCAAGTCTGCAACCTGGGCATTTGCCCTGACTGGGAATTGAACCGTGAGCTCCTGGACACTCAACCACTTAGCAACAATGGCTGGGAAAATATAAATCTTATTTTTAAAAAATCAACCAATTCATTGTCTTGGGATCAGTACTTAGGTGTTTTCCACACTGTGATCTTTTAGTTCCATATAATCACAGAATGTTAAACTGTCATTGTATAGTTGAGGGCACTAAAGTTCAGAAAAGTTGGGTAACTTGAATAAGATCACATAGATTAGTGAGAGAACCAGGAGTAGGAATATCCAAACTCCTAAATCAAAGAACATTGATAGTTCAATAATTGATATATGTGTATAGTTGTGATCCTGAGTTACTAAGAAAAAATTAAGTTATGCTAGCTTTTTTAAAAATGAAGATAGGAATTTCTTGATCTTTAATATTCCATATATGTCAAGGCTAATATTTAATATATATCTATCAATAGTTAAAATACATATAAGGGGCAATTTAATATGTGTCTAATAAGCCTTTCTTATTTTCTCTACATTATGTTCTATTTTCTTTTTAGACTGAATAAAAGTTGTTACTTGACATCTTGACCTAATATTTTATCAGGAAATGAGTGTGTTATGATGGTTGAAAGTCAGGTAATTATTAATAAAAGCTTATTTTAATAAAGTTTGATTTCCCTGGTTAAGGAATCTATAGTGATTTAAAAAATGTTTTTGTAAGTTTGCTATAACTTTAATACGAGAAGAGATTTAGAACTGAATCACTGACTAGACACCACCAATTTTTCTACAAAAAACATGCACACCAGTTTTAGTCCTTATTTAGAATTGAGTTAAACTTAGGTTTTATTTTTAGAAACTCTAAATTTTACATTTAGAACTATGAAAGAAAACCAGTGGTTAGAGTGGTAAAACAGATTTTAATCAGGAGCTATTATAAAAGGGGGGAAAGACCTCAGCATATAATTGGGCTCAATTCTGAATATAACAAGGAAAATGGGAATTTGTCACCTAGGAGGAGGGTGAAGTTTGGTGGGTGAAAGTTACTAAGAGGAAGTTACTTGACAGAATTCTTGCTGAAGGCAGGCCAGGGTGTTCGGACATCACCTGGAGGAGGGTGGGTGATGAGGAATTTCACCAGAGATTGAGTGTGATGAGATTATGAAGGTGGGGGATTCTTGCTAGACTGACTTAGTGAGATTCTTGCTTAAATTAGGCAACAATGAACCTGGAAGTTCAAAGATTGGTTCGTGTTTAGCAGAAGGCTCAGAGGAGGACAATAGTTAACATGTAGCAAAATAGTCAATAATTATAAAAAATATATACATTAAAGCAATGAGGTACCCTTTTCTATTTATGAATTTTTAAAAACCAATAATAATACCCAATGGTAGGGGAGATGTGTTAAATTTTATTCGCATGCTTTTTTTTAGTGGTATTGGCAGTTGGTCAGTATCTATCAGGAACTTTGCATATTAGGCAGATAGATAGATAGATAGATAAGAATTATAATCTAAATGTCAAACTGTAGTGAAATGAGTATTACTGGGAATGCTTTTGGCTACAAATAAATCCTCTTAACAGTGACATAAAAAAAATAAAGATAATTTTTCTCACATTCTATTTGTGGGTAAGTCCTTTTCTTTGACATTAGTTATTGCAGTTGCTCAGTGATGACAAAGAATCTAGGCTTTTTCTATTCTTTCTGCTATCCTTTACTCCCAATGTACCGGCTTATTGTTACATTATGATTACAAGATTGCTAGACAGCATTGTGTTCCAAGAACCTTCCCCTCCAGTGTATGCCAGAAACTGGATATTACTGAACCCTATCTATATATATAAAGAGCCAGGATCTGTATTATCCAAAACGACTGAAGGCATGACCAAATGCCAGGCTGCATGCGCAGGAGGCTCGGGTGGGCGGGGACTGGCCAGTGGGCTGAACTGCTGACCTCTTGGGGAGAGAGAGAGGCGGGGCTGATCAGCAGTTGCCCCAGGCTGCTGGCGAGGCCCAGAGAGAAAGAGAGAGAGAGAAAGAGGGCCTTGCCAGCAGCTGAGGCTCTCTCTCTCTCTCTCTCTGAGAGGTCAGCAGTTCAGCCTGCTCGGCAGCAGCCTGGGGTGACTACTGACCAGCCCCACCTCTCTGATCAGGCCCGGAGATAGGCCTTGGAGACGCTGACTGGCATAGAAACCAACCAATCAGAACCAAATCTAGGTGAACTGCAAGGAGCCAATGGCTGCTTAGGAAGCAGAGCTTTGACGCTGACTGGTATAGAAACTGAGCAGTCAGAACCTAGTCTGGGTGAATGAACTGCGAAGGCAGAACCTAAGGTGGGGGGCTGAGGAGGAGTTTTAAGGGCAACAGCTGTTTCGTGTAAGGTGTAAGAAAGCAGTTCAATTTTTTAAAGACCAGTTTGGCACTATAGTGCATATGGCTGGCTATCAGTCCAGATATAGGAATTATGTATTTTTGTCTGACAAGAGCATCTCCTCCTACTGAAAAAGGCTCCCCCCTCCCCCCGCCATTTAAGCAATCCTATCCTATATCTATACTAATAAAATGGTAATATCCTAATTAGACCAGGTCAACAGGCCATCTTCCGGATGTCCGACTTCTTTCTGGACAAAGCCATGGTGGTGGGGGCCAAGGCAGAGGCAGTTAGGGGTGATCAGGCCAGCAGGGGAGGGCAGTTGGGGGTGAGATCAGGCCTGCAGGGGAGGGCAGTTAGTGTCCATCAGGCCAGCGGGGGAGAGCAATTAGGGGGGAGATCAGGCCGGCAGGGGAGGGCAGTTAGGGGTGATCAGGCAGGCAGGCAGAGGGGTTAGGGGTAATCAGGCAGGCAGGCAGAGGCAGTGAGGGGTGATCAGACAGGCAGGTAGGTGAGCGGTTAGGAGCCAGGGTTCCAGATTGCGAGAGGGATGTCCGATTGGGCCTAAACTGGCAGTCGGACATCTCCCAAGGGGTCCCTGATTGGAGAGGGTGCAGGCTGGGCTGAGGACCTCCCCCCTCCCCCGTGCATGCATTTCATGCACTGGGCCACTAGTATATAAGATATATTTTCCCATACATACATATACTTCACAGCTTCTTTTTGGCATATTCGAATTGCCAGGATCACTACTCTTGTGCTTTGGGGCCATTATTAAGTAAAATAAGGGTTATTTGAACACAAGGACTGCGATGCCCCCCAGCTGATCTGATAACCAAGTTGGCTGCTAAATGACTAACATGCAGGAGCTTATACAGTATGGATACACTAGGCAAAGAGATGATTCATGTCTCAGGTGGGACAGTATAAGGTTTCATCATGCTACTGAGAACGGTGTGCAATTTAAAATTTAAGAATTGTTTATTTCTGGAATTTTTCATTTAATATTTTTGGACCTGAATATTTTTGGCAACTGAAACTGTTGAAAGCGAAACCATGGAGAAAAGGAGACTATTGTAGTTACAGACATTAAGAACTCAGTAAAAGCAGATGAGCCTTCTTTATCAGCGAGTGATAAAGTTCCCCAGAAGTACCTTCTTCCCACCCACAGCAGACATTCATATATATCTCACTAGTATACTCTGGTTTCTCTTCAGACTGTATAAATCTTTCACCTTATATTTCATTGGTTACATAGCTATGTGTGGACACACACAACCCAAGACAGCAAGCATTTGGCTTTCCAGATTCTATAGTGGAAAGTTACAAGGGGGTTGGGAATATGTATTTTGAATAGCTAGTACACAGAATCTGCCACAATGATTAAGTAAGAGTTATGGTAAATTTACTTAGAGATCCATAATAAACCCAATGAAAATGATGGTCATAAAAGCAGTAATAACACAAAAACTGCATAACAAAATGTAAACTATAAAATTCTATACCATAATTCTATCTATGTAGAGAAATGGATTGAAAGGAAAATTAGAAGGAAAGAATTCAAAGGATAAAAATAGAAGCAAAAGTGAAGTGTATCTGAAAATCTTTGCACGTTACTTTTTTTTGGATGATGTGAAGGAAGGAACTGGTGTTTTCATACCAGGTTATAGGGTATGTGTGTAGCATTGTCAGGCCCCTTTTGCCAAAAATAAATTTTGCATTGCTGCCAGCAATATAAAGATATATCTGTAATTCATCTGTCTGTGAACATTGTTTTATCTTTTTAACAGGTATGGTATGCATGATGCATCAGAGCTGCCTTTTTAAAAACTTGAAAAGAAAAAAAATTCCAACTTACAGGAAAGTTCCAAGAAGAGTATTAAAAAATCTTTGCCCAACTTCAATTGTTAATATTTATTTTATTTTTAGAGAAGAAGGGAGAAAGAAAGAGCGAGAAAGAAATATTGATATGAGAGAGAAACATTGATCAGTTGCCTCTGGCACACACCCTGACTGGGGATCAAACCCACAACCTGGGTATGTGCCCTGGCTGGAATCAAACCCTGCATCTTTTTGTGTACAGGATGATCCTCCAACCAACTGAGCCACACTGGTCAGGGCTCAGTTGTTTATATTTAAAACTGTGATAATTTGGTATATTGTTTTACTAGTTAGGCTCTCTAGTTTTTCATGTAATGATCTTTCATCAGTATAGTCTCATGGCTCTTCATTTTGATACTGTGTTGGTTAATATTGACCTTTTTTAAAAAGTAAGCTTTTATTATATCTCCTCTTCATATTTTCTATTCTGTTTTCCTTTGCAGAATATCTTACAGTTTATTAAATAAAATGTCATGCATTTGAACACTTTTATTTTATTTATTTATTTTTTGAACACTTTTATTATAGGCATTTAGCTCTGATTATAATAATTTCTTCAGAAGTCAGAAAGGCTTATGCTATTTCTATACAAATGTTAAGAAAAAGGACTCCTTTAAAAAATACACAGTATTTTATGTAGATTAAGCTCTATAAAAAGTGGACCGTGTTTCCGGTCAGGTTATCTTCCCAGTGTTTAGCAGTTTTGGTTACATGGTAAGCTCTCAGTAAATGAATGGGTGGATTTTATTGCAGAATATTGTTTAGACTGTAAAAGTTATTTTAAAGAATATCTACTAACTCTGTGTGTGGTCGATGAGGATTTAACTATTTTGTCCCCTTCTTGGCTCACTTTCCTATCCCCCAGTTATAGAAAAACTAGTGGCCCAGTGCATGAATTTGTGCACATTGAAAAGAAATTAATTAGAAAAAATACTTTAATATCGCTATTCACCCTTTCTCTATAATAGAAGTGTCAACCAAATTCACGAGTGACAATGACAGATTGAAACACACGTGTGTGATTGGCGCCAGTGAGAGCTTGATATATATCGTGCATGCGCGAGTCAACTTAGCCTTTTATAGATATAGAATAAACTTGCTTAATTAGACCTGCTTTCTGATGTAGCTAAACTTTTTCCAATCCAGTGAAGCACCCCAACTTTTCTTTCAGGTAATTGTCAACAACATAGCAGTAAATATCAACACAAAGCAGATTATTATTGTAGATCACTTAGGGATAACAAAGGGTAAAATATTTAACTGCAGCAATGTTTGACTCTTCTGCGCAGTGAGAAAACCTGAAGTCATTTTCAAGGTCCACCATTTCTTACTTTTCAGTCGGGTCAAGTTTATAAACTTTCTAGATCTCCGTTTTCTGGCTAATGAAAAGAAAATAGGATTTCACTGAGTCTCCTGTCTACCTACTCCAGGACTTCTGTGAGGATCAAATGAGATGAGGCACGGGAAAACACTCCACAGACATTTGGTTAAAGTGTGAAATGTTTGCACCTGGCTATAAAGCCAGTCATGTTCCTGGGCTGAAGAAATTGCAAGGAGGCTAGTCATCGCTAGGGAGAGGAAGCCAGGTGTTGCTATGTGACATCATTACCTGGCGCCCACAGTGACCATTTCTGGGCTGGGCTGGGCTGTGGGCCACATTTTGCACCATGAAGTCTCAGCAGTGTTGGCTGTGATTTGATGGGCTGTTGATCTGGGGTGGTGGTGGGGCCTGTGTCCCAGTTGGGGAAAGCCAAGTGTTGCTTTGTGGGCGCCAGGTTCGTGGTGCCATTTCTCTGTGCATGTCATGGCAGCTCCTGCGTTGTGTCTGCCCCCTGGTGGTCAGTGCGTTTCATAGTGATTGGTCGGATGGTTGGACACTTAGCATATCAGCCTTTTATATATATAGATATTTAAAGTTATTGTTTATATTTATGTAAACATACATAAATAATAACCGCTTATGAGCCAGCCAATAGTATACTATGATTGTTTCCTTTCCTATGCAACTTTTGGTTTTCCTGCAGTTAATGATGACCTCCTTTTTTTCATGGCTTAATTTTCTTTGAGCATTGTTCTACTTTTGTTTCCATAAACTTCAGTCACCTTTATATACAAATTTATATGTGGTGAAAATTACCAAATAATTTTTTAGGCCCCTTATTTTCCCTTTTTTCAACTATTGATTTTATTTCTAGAGTTTCCTGCCTTGCTCTAATGTAGGCTGCTTGCTATTTTGGCCTGTGAGACAGTTCTTATTTTAAAACTTTCTTTTGCTGCCCTCCATTGTTAGAACTCTTGTTTCCCGAATTCCATGTTTTCTTTTTAATTTGTCCTCTTAATGGTATTGTTGTCTCTTGAGTAAGAATATATGCTGTATGGGAATGTATGTTTTGGACATTTATGTTCTAAAAATGATTGAATAAATAAATAAAATTTATGATTGAAAGAAATGTTAGATAAGTAAATAAAAATGACAGAAACTTTATAAGGAAATTTCAGGGAAGTCACTAGTTTGTTAAAAGAGAAAGCTAACTATAGAGTTAATACCGGAATAAGATACAGTTTTTGAGTTAAACATCAGTTCTTTACTTGCCTCCAGAGTTAAATAGGCATCCCACTCTATTTTATTTGTATATTCACTGCTTTTGCCTATAATTTCTGGTTTTAGTAGCACACAACATATGCTACCAATTCACATGTATTTTATTCAGCATACATGTTTCATTCACTGGACTGTGAACTCTGTTTTATTTGTCACTACTTTAGCCCTAATGTCCCTAGATTTTGATATGTGTTTGCATAGTAGGGGAAGCTATGCTATTAACCTGGAAATGCCAGAACTTTGAAAAAGTTGTTAAGATTGAACAGCTTAGGGCATGTGGTGTGGAGACTGGTACTAGAGTGTTTATGAATTTAGATTTTGTTATTAGTGATTCATATTTTCATTCAACAGATGTTTTTCAGGTGCCTACCTCATGCCAGGTCCTGTTCTAGGCACTGGAGAAAAACAGTGATTATAACAGATCCTACCCATATGAAGCTCAACTCGACAGTAATAAATAAACTCATTCTTAAAATGTTCGATGGTACTAAGTGCTGTGATAAAGTGTGATAAGTGGGGTATGGAATGCTTGGGAGGGTAGAATGGGGAAGAAAGGCTCTACCGATAAGGTGCCATTTGACCTGAGAAGATGAAATCTAAGGAAAGAGTGTTCTAGGCTACTAGTTGGTTTTCTCTGGCATACAGTCATTGCCTCTAGCTAGCCCTTTCTTCTAAAGACAACATCACCAAACTTGATATCAAACCTAAGCTCAGAATCAGAGGACCTGTTAAAACAGCTTTCATCTGTCAGCCCCACCCTCAGTTTCTGATTCAGCAGGCCTCGAGTGGGGTCTGAAAATTTGCATTCCCACCAAGTACCCAGGTGGTGCTAATGCTGCTACTCTGGGACAACACTTGGAGAACCACTGACATACCATTTGTGACACATTATGTGGCCAGAAATAAAGCAAAAGGGCCTGGTAAGAGCAAGGAACACAGCTGTTCCAGAACCCCAGCTCTTTACCCCACAGAGGTATGAATCTCATATAGGCCCTCAAGCCGACTGACTAGTACACACTAGCTTTTTTGATTCTCCCAGATTCCTTGTTTATGATTGTGTTTTAGCTGTATCCTGATAAGAAAATAAGTCTGCCATTTTCATCCAGTTCAATAGAGTGTTTGGGGGAAGATTTAATACCTACCACAGTCCAAATTGCTGTAAGGAAGAATAAAGGAAGGGCAAAACCAAATTCCTTCTCACAGTGCACTTCCAATCTAGTGTGGGTATAAGAACAGAACACATATATATACAAAAAAGCTAAGACGAGGCCTTGGATTCTCCTAATAAATGAGGCTTGGAGTTGCAAATCTCAAGTATTCACATTTATTCGTTTAACAATATTAACTGATTGCAATTTTAATTGGTATTTCTCTTGCATGTGCTTTTTCATGTTTGAGCCTTTTGTATTTCCTTTCAATCAACATGTCCTTTGTTTTTCTATTGAGTTCTTTTTTTTAAATTTAATAAATCTTTATTGTTCAGATTATTACAATTGTTTCGCCTTCTCCCACCCCCCATAGCTCCCCTCCACCCGGTTCCCACCCCACCCTCTGCCCTTACCTCCCCCCCACTGTCCTCATCCATAGGTGTACAATTTTTGTCCAGTCTCTTCCCGCAACCCCTACACCCCTTTCCCTCTGAGAATTATTAGTCCACTCCCTTTCTATGCCCCTGATTCTATTATATTCACCAGTTTATTCTGTTCCTCAGATTTTTAATTCACTTGACTTTTAGGTTCACTTGTTGGTAGGTATGCATTTGTTCATAATTTTTATCTTTACTTTTTTCTTCTTCCTCTTCTTAAAGAGTACCTTTCAGCATTTCATATAATACTGGTTTGGTGGTGGTGAACTCCTTTAGCTTTTTCTTATCTGTGAAGCTCTTTATCTGCCCTTCAATTCTGAATGATAGCTTTGCTGGGTAGAGTAATCTTGGTTGTAGGTTCTTGCTATTCATCACTTTGAATATTTCTTGCCTCTCCCATCTGGCCTGCATAGTTTCTGTTGAGAAATCCGCTGACAGTTGTATGGGTGCTCCCTTGTAGGTAACTAACTATTTTTCTCTTGCTGCTTTTAATATTCTCTCTTTGTCTTTTGCCCTTGACATTTTAATTATGAAGTGTCTTGGTGTGGTCCTCTTTGGATTCCTTTTGTTTGGGGTTCTGTGTGTTTCCTGGACTTGTAAGTCTATTTCTTTCACCAGGTGGGGGAAGTTTTTAGTCATTATTTCTTCAAATAGGTTTTCAGTATCTTGCTCTCGCTCTTCTTCTGGCACCCCCATAATTCGGATGTTGGTACGCTTGAAGTTGTCCCAAAGGCTTCTTACACTATCTTCAATTTTTTGGATTCTTTTTTGTTTTTGCTTTTCCAGTTGAGTGTTTTTTGCTTCTTTGTATTTCAACTCTTTGATTTGATTCTTGCATTCCTCTAGTCTGCTGTTGGGTCTCTCTATAATATTTTTTATTTCAGTCAGTGTATGTTTAATTTCTAGTTGGTCCTTTTTCATATCCTCGAGGGTCTCGCTAAATTTATCAGCCTTTTCTAGGAAATTCTTGAAAAGCCTTATAACCGTGGTTTTGAACGCTATATCCAGTCGTTTGTTTTCCTCTATTTCTTTTCGTTTGTGATCTGTTTCTTTGTCTCCACATTTTCGCTGCTTCCCTGAGTTGGTAGGGTAGCTTTGTGTGCTAGGTGTCCTATATGGCCCAGTGGGTCGACCTCCCCAGTTACCTGAGGTGGACACTCTTGGTGCACATCGGCCTCCCCAGTTACCTGAGGTGGACACTTGGTGCACTCCTTTGTGGACTGTGTGTATAGCCTTGTTGTAGTTAAGTCTTGATTGTTGTTGGTATCACTGGGAGGAATTGACCTCCAGGCCAATTGGCTGTGAGGATCAGCTGTGTCTATACCAGGAGAACTTCTGTGCTGGAGACAGCCTTATGAGACAAGACTTGCAAAATTGCAAAAGCCTCTCAGCTTGGATGGGATGGAGTCTCAGGGCTGAGCAGACAGTCTTGGCTTTCAGTCAGCCCTGCCCTCTGAGGCCCCTGGGTCTCAGTGTCCCTCGGTAATCGCTGCAAGCACTTCTGAGAGAAAGCCACCCTTGAGTTTCGCGGGCTGCCAGACAGTCCAGTTTCTCCCCCAATGAATCTGGATCCCCAGATTCTCGCCTGGAACTGGAGTTCAGGGCAGTTGGGAGTTTCTGATTCCCTCCAGCTAGAGAAAGCCAATGACACTCAGCAGTGAGTCTTCTCTGTGCACGCCTCCATACCTCTGCCTTTCGTGGCTCCCCTGAGTTTCCGCCTGACAGTCCAGATTTCCCCGTAAGAGCCTAGGTCCCCAGGGGCTTGCCCGGAACTGGGGTTCAGTGCAGTCGGGAGTTTCCGACTCCCTCCCACTAGGGAAAGCCAGCGGCAACCTCAGCAATCAGTCCTCTCTGTGTGCACTTGCACGCGCACCTCCAGACCCGTGCCCTTCGCGGCTCCCCTGAGTCTCTGTGTGCCTTTCTCTCTACCTGACAGTCCGGACTCCCCCCATATGAGCCTGGGTCCACAGAGTCTCGCCTGGAACTGGGGTTCAGTGCAGTCAGGAGCTTCCTTTTCCTGCCAGAGAAAGCCAGCCAGCCACTCAACCGCCCTTCCTCTCTGTGCGCGTGTCTCTGTACCTCAGCCCTTTGCAGCTCCTCTGATTCTCCGTGAGCTTTCCTCTTTCCTTCTAGTTGTAGAATTTCCACTGAGCCAGCTTTCCTGTGGTTCTGGATGATGTCCATCCTGTCTTTTAGTTGTAGTTTTGAAATTGTTGTGCGAGACAGCAGTTTAGGTGCTTACCTATACCGCCATCTTGGTTTCTCCTCTATTGAGTTCCTGACCTTTTCCTTACTGATTTGTAGGTGCTGTTAATATATTTTAAAAAAGTAAACTTTTGTGATTTGTGATGACTGTTTTCCTATTTTTTGCACATTTGCTTAAAAATAATTGTCTTCATATGATAGTTGTTCAACAACTTTTTATTGCCATATGTAAATATTTTATTTTTTTTGAGGTTAAGTTTATTAGTCTTTTATAGCTTTGGGTTTTGTCTTATTTTCAGAAAGGCATCCCTAACCCTGAGATTATTAAAACAAAAACAAACTAACTTTTCTTGTTACTTTGGGGCTCCTTTAAAATTTTTGACGCATTTGGCATTTGATTTGATGTGGGAAATAATTTTCAGATGGCTGCCCATCAACATTTATTGAATAATCCACTTTTCCCCCAATCATGTGCACATAGTGTCACCTTTAGCTTTAAGTAAATTTCTGTATATATTTGGGTTTGATTTGGGATTGTACCATGTGTGTCTCCATTTATGAATCGCTACCACTTTTTAAATGACTTATAAAATTGTAAGTTTTAAAATATTTTAAGACTTTTAAATAATTTGTTTATTGTTGCTTTTTAATTTTTCCATATATGAAAAGTTAACATGGGTGGTGCGTGCAGATGGGCTAAATAGCCATCTCAGATGGTATTTAAGAAAAATTGAATTTTTTTAAGGAAAAGGATGGGGAATGGAATAACCAAAGGGAAGGGGCTGCACAGCACCTTGACAAGGGGACATTGGGTGGATGATGGCAGCACTCAAGACCTGGAGTTTCATCCTTGTATGCAGTCACTGGCAGGCAGCTCTTACAGTCAGTGGGTCTGGGGGCTGAGCTGGTGAGCTTGGAATGCTCATGGAATGCAATTGTGCAATCAGGTGTCTTTAGTACTGTTTCAGTTCCTTATATGGTCTGATTCCTGGTGTCCAAGTTTTTCCTGGCCTTTCTCCTGTGAGGGGACGCTTACAAATGGCCTTTAACAACTGTATTGCTCTGTAGTCCTAACAGTATGTACTTTAGAGTCATTACGTAGGATGTTTTTAAATATATTTTTATTGATTTCAGAGAGGAAGGGAGAGGGAGAGATAGAAACATCAATGATTAGAGAGAAACATCAATGATTAGAGAGAATTATCTCTAATCACTGATGGGCTGCCTCCTGCACACCCCTACTGGGGATTGAGCCCACAACTTGGGCATGTGCCCTTGACCGGAATCGAACCCAGGACCCTTAAGTCTGCAACCCGACGCTCTATCCAGTGAACCAAACCAGCTAGGACTATGGTGCTTTTTAAAAACATACTATTGGTATTTTATTTGGGCTTGCATAATTTTTAAAGATTTATTTAGGGAGAAATAAAATCATTGTAGTTCTTTTTAAGACATGGCTTTGCTTCTCATTTGTTTCAGGCATTTTTTAGTATACCATTTATTTATTTGTTTGTTTGTTTGTTTATTTGTTTATTTATTTATACATACATACATACATTTTATTGATTTCTTAGAGAGGAAGGGAGTGGGATACAGAGCCAGAAACATCGATGAGAGAGATGCATCGATCAGCTGCCTCCTGCACTCTCCCCCTCCCCCCAACTGGGGATGTGCCCACAACCAAGGTACATGCCCTTGACCGGAATCGAACCTGGGACCCTTCAGTCCCCAGGCCGATGCTCTATCCAGTGAGCCAAACCGGCTAGGGCTTTAGTGTACCATTTAAATACTCTCTCTGCATAGCTCTTAATTTATTCTAATCATCTTACCATTTTGTTATTACAAGTGGGATTGTTTTCTTTCATTTTATCATCTAACTAGTAGTTTTTATAGAAGTCCATGGGTTTCAATTGATCATTTTTTACATGCAGCTACTTTACTAAAATCCCTCTATTTTTATAATAGTTTACAATTAATTTTCTTGGATTTTCCAGGGATCCACTCATATCATTTTCACATAATAGTAATTTTATTTCCTCTTCTCTATTTTTAAACTTATTTGTTTCTTAACTAATGACACTGGCTACCACTTCCAGAGCAAGGTTAAATATTTTTGATGAAAAATGAACATCCTTGTTTTGTTTCTGATTATCAGTACTTACAGGGTTTCTTCATTATTCATGATGCTGGTATTAAATTATATTGTTTGTATTTTGTCATTTTGGCATAGTATTTGTTTCAAAATAAAAGATTTTAAATCTTACATTGACAGAAAAGTTGCAAGGACAATACAAAGAATTACTTTTGTCCTGAACCATGTGAGGGCAGATTGCTAGCCAACCTGCTGGCCTGTGGGCTCCCACAGAATACTTTAGGGTTTATTTCCTATAAACAAGTACTGCTTGTAACCACATAAAACTATCAAACTCAGGAAACAACACTGATATATTAACTATCTCTAATCCAGAGACCCCATTCATGTTTCGCCAGTTGTCCCAATGACTTCCTTTTATAGCCAAATCTAGTCCAGAATCATACATTAAGCCCCCCTTTTTTTTTCATGCAGCCAATGCCTTCCTATATACTTGCATACTTTGTGACAGATATTTAAAGGAAATGTTTTTTTCATCTAACTGTCCTGTCTTCCAAAGGTTCTTTCCTCAACTGAGTTTTAAAAAACATTTTTTGCTCTAAACTGAGTTTTATCTTTCTTTTCCCTACTCAGGCCCAGATTGCATTTCTTCAGGGGGAAAGGAAAGGTCAAGAAAATTTGAAGAAGGATCTTGTGAGGAGGATCAAAATGCTGGAGTATGCTCTTAAACAGGAAAGGTAATTCAGTAAAATGCAAGATAGTCTTCTCTTAAAATTTGGAATAATTTTTCTGCCGTTCTTAAATCTAAATTTTAATACTTTATGCTTCTGAATTCAGGAAATGTCATCTGTAATAAATATTTGTAATGGTTGTAATATGTTAATTTTATTTTGTTAACATTTAATAGTGACCAATAAACTGATTTATATGATTTAAAAAATTTTAGCAACAATTTTCCCATACCTTCTTCTTTCTTAAGAAACATGTACTTATTGAATCTTTAATATCCATTTCTTTATGGAATTTAAATAGTTTTTAGTTGTAAAGGAAATTCTATAATGCTTATTAACCATTTTCTTATCATCTAATATTACTCAATTTGATGTATTTTCTTTGAAAGAAAATGGCTCTGGCAGACTATGTTGAGAACCCTTTTATAGACTTTTTTGATATTTTATGCTTTTGCTATTAGCTATTCATATTTCTCCATAAGCAAATTTTACCTTTCTAGTTTGCTAGTGTCTGAGATACTCAAATAACAAAACTTGAGTCATAAGTCAAGGATAATACGTCATAGATGAGAGTTTTGGAAATCTTCATATAAATTAGGTTTATTTGCTTTAATGCAGTGGTTCCACAGGGGTTGCCTAAGACCATCAGAAAACACAGGTATTTACATTACAACTCATAACAGTAGCAAAATTACAGTTATGAAGAAGCAACGAAAATAATTTTATGGGTGAGGGTCACCACAACATGAGGAACTGTATTAAAAGGTCGCGGCATTAGGAAGGTTGAGAACCACTGCTTTAATGGATGATGGTCTTTGGATTTGTGTGTGTGTGCATCAGCAGTGTGAAACCATTCTTTGTTTTGAGTACTTGATAAATATATTGAAATTATCTATTTTGCTTTATTTTTGGTGATCACATTCTTTTCTCATTATTTTGAAGTTGCTGTATGGGCTGTTTGCAAAACTACCATAAAATAACATTTAGTAGACAATATTTATGAATACCAAGAAATAAAACTTTATTGGAATTTGTGTTCAGTTTCATGTGGCATCTTTAAATGAGATTGACAACAGGTTCACTTCTTAGTGAAAGATAGGCAATTCTTTTCCTTGAGAAATTGATTGAAAACTGTATTGAGGAGATAGGAAAAAACACTCAGACTTTTAAAGGTAGTAATTTTGAATATTTGAGACTTTAAGCTATCTAAATTATAGGCATAAGTGAAGTGAGAAATAATAAAATGGACATTGTTTATTAACTACTATATTACAGGTCCTGAGGCTTAAAAACGAAGTGACTTGATAGAGTTGCAGTCAGGTAGAGCTGCGCTTCAGATTGCTTAGGTCTGTCTGATTCTGAAGCCTGTACTCTGTACCAGAACATTATAGTATTTGTAAGATGGAAGAATTGAAATACACAGATATTACAGTAACCAAGAATATTGTGTGTGTGTGTGTGTGTGTGTGTGTGTGTGTGTGTGTCTGTGTCTGTCCCTTCTCATTAAACATATTAATCTGTGCATCCAGTTTAAGCACTTGTGTTGGACCTGAGTCTAAATATAGGTCATAGTCCTTATCCTTACTGGCTTACAGTAACTGGAAACACAGTTGGAAGCCACAAAGTGCAGTGCAGTCTGATCGGTGCTGTGGGAGAAGTCTGTGGCATACAGTGGGTCACAAAGAAGGGAGTGGATATTTCTGTCTGGAAGGTGGAAGTAAAAAGGAAGGTGTAATTAGAAAAGGTGAGGCTTGAACATCATAAAAAATAATGTTTGCCAGATAGACAAGGTTCAGGAAGTAGAAAGGATATGTTTTATATAGAATAAAGCAGTTTGGTGTGTTCAGAAATTTATAATTACTGTGTATTGGAAGGAAGGACATTAGTTGTGATTTGATGATATCATAGAAAGCCTAACTAAGGAATTGAAACTTTTATCTTACACATAATAGGGAATATTGAAAATTTTCAAAAACTTTCTAAAATAATCTCAAACTAATAGAAGTTGCAGGACCCATATACCATTTACCCAGATTTATCAATTTGACCACATTTTACTATGTTAACTGTCATCATGCACAATATACCATAGTTTTTCCTGAATCATTTCCTACTTAGTTGCAGACATTATATCCCTTCTCCCTATGAATTCCTCCCTATATATTTTCTAAGAGCAAGGACATCCCATTGTATAATTACAGCTTATTATCAAATTAAGGAAATTTAATGTTGATATAGTTCCATTATCTAACAAAGCCCATATTCATATGTTCCAGTGATGATCTTCATAGCATTTTTTTTTAACCAAATATTCTAATAGGATCTTTATAAGTGTGTTTTTTTTTTTCTGGTCTAGAAATACATATTGCATTTAGTTGTCATGCAATTGGAAGATTTTAAGCATGAAGTAGTGTGAAGTAGATTTTAGAATGATCATTCTGACTTCATTTTGGGGGATGGACTGGAAAAATCTGTTAATACATGCAGGAAGATTATAATAGTCAAGGATGAGACACGATAGCATAGTAGCTGCAGGAATAGAGGAGGCATCAGCTGTGAAACATTTTAAATAGAGAGAATCTTATATAACTTGGAAGATGATTGGGTATAGGAGATGAGGAAGAAAGATAACTTAAAAATTCGTAGGGTACTAGCTTGAAGTATGAGTTTTGGAACTTATCAAATGAATTAAGGATAACAATTAAGAATTTTATAAAGGACAAGAATTAAGGGTTTAAAAGCAAATATGGGAGGGACTCATGACTAGAAATGTACACATCAATATTGTGGGTAAAATTATAGGAGTAGTTGAGACAAGAAGAAAAAACATTTTGGGAAGAGAAAAGAACCCACAGGAGTCACAGAAATGGAAATGTTTGAAGAAAAGGCAGAGGAAGAAAAGCCAACAAAACAATGGTTGGAGAAGGAAGGAGAGAGTAGTATATTGGAAGCAAGAAAAGGGAGTTTGACAATTGCAAGTGCCAAACAGACTCCAAGTAAATTGTATACTGAAAATAGTCATTTGGATTTGCCAGTTAAGAGCTTGTTGGTATCCTTGCCAGAACAGCTTCAGTGAGGTAGCAGGAACATAAACCAGATCATAGGGGATTGAGGGGGTGAGTAGGATAGATAAAGTGGAGACATATACAGTTGCTTATTTTTCAAGTAGTTTGACTTTGGAAAACAGAAGAGAGAAAGACTGGCCTGGTCCACGGAAGTGGTGTTTTTTTTTTTTTTTAACAAATGGGATTTTCCTGGAAAAGAGTCCCTGATTTTGTATCTTTTGAACTTCATGGAATGATCTGAGATTATTCCTGATGTAATGGCACTATTAAAGTGTAATAAATTATTTCTCTGTGAAATTAGAGCTCTTAGATATTTTCATGTTCATTGGACTAATTTTTTAAAACACAGATACTATATCCCTGCTTAAAAGTATCTGGCTAATTTCAAAATTCTTCTTAGTAAAATCTTTTACATCCAGGTCCCTTACTAGTCTTATACATATACATGCACACATGACACGCATTCATACACATACTTACACACACAGCTGTTTTTTGACTCACTTCACACACACACACACACACACACACACACACACACACACACTTTAAGAAACTTTAAGATGTTTCTTCTGACAAAAATGCCCTCTATATCAGTTCATTTGTCTGGTGGGGAAACTGATGGTATTTTGAACTTTAGCTAAAATCTCATGTGTTACCTCCTATTTGGTAGGTCTCCTTGACATCACCTTTGACAGAATTAGCTAATTCCTTATCTGAATTAATATGACAGTTGATATAATTCTGAGCTCTTACCCCACAGTGCGCTATAGTTATTTATTTACATTTCTGTCCCTTAAGCATCTTCTTTCCTTCACCCTTATAATTGATTACAAGTTGCAGGTTGTTCCTAGCAGCCAGTACAGTGCCAGGCATGTTATACGAATTCAGTACGTTCATTGGATATAATGAAATTAGTTTTAAGGGAACTCAGCTTGTAAACACAGCATTTCTTTACTTATTTTGTCTTTGTCTAATTTTTTATGAAGTGTTATTTCATAGTGTTTTATTATTTTTTGTTGTATATATTGCATAGAATATTTTCTGTTTCATTTTTGTAGCTCTTGCAGTTTTTCCTAAGAATACTAGAATGCACTATAATGCAGTATTTTGTGTTTGAAAATGTTTTTCTTTGTATGCATATAACAAAAATATATAAATTAATGTCATAAAATTTTATTGCTACTTCTACTCTGTCCTCAGCCAGTTACTTTCAATTAGTGTTGTGACTTCTGGGAGGTATTGTTACTTTGAGTCAATTTAATGGTTCTAAATCTTACCCTCTTATAATAACATTAATACAAAGACATTGAGGTAGACTAGGAAATGTTTAGTATGGTGAGGAAATCTTTGATTAAGAGAAGCATTGGGAGTAGAGAAAAAATGTTCTAAATTATTTGGGACAAAATATTTACTAAAAAATTTTAAAAAGACATATATACATACTAGAGGCCCGTTGCACGATATTCGTGCAAGAATAGACCTTCTTTCTCCTGGCTTCACTCCCAGCCGCCCGGGAGCCGGCAAGTCCCAGCTCCCCAGCCCGCCCAGGAGCCGGCAAGTCCCCGCTCCCTGGCCGCCAGGGAGCCTGCATGTCCCCGTTCCTGGCCCACTCAGAGCCGGCAAGTCCTCGCTTCTGTCCGGAGCACGGCTCCAGTAGTTCCCTCCACCGGCCCCCTTCCCTTCATAGCAGGTGTCATGTCCCTCCTGGCTGCTCTGTGCCTGCATATGCAAATTAACCTCCATCTTTGTTGGGTTAAATACTCACTCTAATTGGCTGTGGGTGTAGCGGAGTGATGATTAATTTGCATGTTTCTCTTTTATTAGGTAAGATGGTTAATTTGCCAAATAACACAAAGTAGTTTCCCTTCTGCATCAGTTCACTGATTTCCTTTCCCAAAGGAAATCATTTTAACATGTTTTATGTGTCATGTATCCAGAAATAGTCAATGCATATGAAATTAACATAACATACATATAAACCACATATGTACATAGTATTTTGTACTTGCTTTTTTTACTTAAGCTTAGAGATCAATCCATATTAGAAAACAAATATTTTTTCCTTTTTAATGGATATATATTATTACAAAACATTTTATATCTATGCAGAACATAAAGACTAATATAAAAAATAGTGATGTACCCACCACCTACCCTAAGAAATAGAACATCAGCTATCTATAATTTTTATAGGTTTTCATAAGATTCCCTTCTGTATAAAACATTTTTTCTGTTGTAACTGCAAAATAATTATTGTAAAATAATATGAAGAATTCCAGTACTTCATATATTTGAGCAAATAATTTTCATTTTCTTTATACTTTCCTTGAAATATAAAATGTTTATAGTAAGTGCTCAATTCGTTTTTTTATAAGGATAAAAATAATTTTCAAAAAAAAGCTTTCAGAGTTGGCTACATTATTATTTTCTCTCTTTTTTGTTGTTGTTAATTCTCACCTTAAGATATTTTTCCATTGATTTTTTTTTTTTAGAGAGAGTGTAAGGGAGGAAGACAGAGAGAGAGAGACATCGACATGAGAGAGACACATCGATTGGTTACTTCCCGAACGCTCCCAGGGAGCCTGCAACCAAGGCATATGACCTTGACCAGAATCGAACTTCTCACCCTTCAGTCCGAGGGCCAATGCTATATCCACTGAGCCAAACTGGCTAGAGCTTGCTATGTTACTCTTTCATTACTTCTTTATTACTTAGGTTTTCAAATTGTTGTTATTATCCCAGTCTCATTATATTGAGTATTTATTGTAAATGGCCTCAATATTTCATGGAAGCAAACAAATTAAAATATACAAATAAGTTCAGTAAGTGTGGCCATTTTTAGTTAATCTTAAAATTTTTTACCTTATCTAGTTTATTTTTCTGGTCTCAGATGGTTAAATCTGAGATGGTTAAGTCAGACTAACTAGCAATAATAACATTCATATAGCAAGAGAAGACAAGAATTCCTGTTCACAGTTTTTCCTGAGTTCTTCCTGCAAAGAAAGGCAAAGGATACTTTGACTGTTAAAAAAAATTATTTATTTCTGCTGGAATATCTTATTCAATATTCATGATTTGGGCTGATTCCCCCTCAGTCCTTTGGATTATTCAATATAACGTATACTTGGCAAATCATAATTGCCTGACAAGACACAACGTATTATAGATGATTTTTCTTTTTAAAAAACTCAATTTTGAAAAGGTCTTTTACAAGTTTATTTTACAATCCAAACTTTTCTGCTGCTTTTGATAATAAAATACTCTGGCAATTATCAAGAAAATTTGAATACAACAAAAGCTAGCATGTTAATATGGTTCATTAGTAAGTACAGAAAGAAGATGTACGGTTCCCAGTGTTAGTCCTTTATTTGTTATAATAGCACTTCATGGGCTAACAACAAAAGAGTAATGGCAAATGCTTTTGTATTATGATTTTGACATATAGGAAGGCTATGGGCCTTTGAAAGTTACCTAGGACTATTGCAAACTGATGACTACTCCTATTGAATATCTAAAAGTTTATTTAAATATGTTTTAAGATGGTTTGTATTTTCTCATTTCTTTGTTAGAGCCAAATACCACAAGTTGAAATATGGGACAGAATTGAATCAGGGAGATATGAAGCCTCCAAGCTATGATTCTGGTAAGCTAATTTTAAAGGAAGTTCAAGTGATTAAAAAGAAGTTAATATCAAGTATTTATAGCTACAGTATTTATAACTGCAAGTTGATTTCTAGTTATTTGCATGTTAGTTATTTTTTCTGACCTACTTATCTTCTGACACTAATCATGTAGTGTTATTTAGATCATTTTCCACCACCTTCCTTCTTTTATCCCCTTCCCTTTACTTTTAGTTTCCCATTTTCTGCTTATGTTCTACACTTACTGGAAGGATCAAAATTAATGGGGAAACATACATCAACATAACTGATTCTTACTGGGTCTTCCCAATATTAATGGGAACTTTGAGATGTGCAGTACAAAGTCCAGAATGCCCTTGAAATCCTGAGAGAAAGAGTAGGAACTATGGAGGTAAAAGATTTCTTCTTTAAGTACAGGGGAATTCCTTGTCCAATGAGCCTAATACCTCAGTATCAGGTGCTAAATTGTTTTGGACTTGGTTATCACAGCAGATTCTGTAACTAGATCATCTTTTTTTTTTTTTTAAATAAATCTTTATTGTTCAGATTATTACAGGTGTTCCTCTTTTTTTTTCCCTCCCATAGCTCCCCTCCACCTGATTCCCCACCCCACCCCATGCCCTTACCCCCCGCCACTGTCTTCATCCATAGGAGTAAGATTTTTGTCCAATCTCCTCCCGCACCCCTCACACCTGCTTCCCCTGAGAATCATCAGTCCACTCCCTTTCTATGTCCCTGATTCTATTATATTCACCAGTCCATTCTGTTCTTCAGATTTTTTATTCACTTGATTTTTAGATTCACTTGTTGGTAGGTATGTATTTGATGTCATTTTGTTGTTCATAATTTTTATCTTTACCTTTTTCTTCTTCTTCCTCTTCTTAAAGAATACCCTTCAGCATTTTATGTAATCCTGGTTTGGTGGTGATGAACTCCTTTAGCTTTTTCTTGTCTGTGAAGCTCTTTATCTGACCTTCAACTCTGAATGATAGCTTTGCTGGGTAGAGTAATCTTGGTTGTAGGTTCTTGCTGTTCATCACTTTGAATATTTCTTGCCACTCCCTTCTGGCCTGCATAGTTTCTGCTGAGAAATCAGCTGACAGTTGTGTGGGTACTCCCTTGTAGGTAATTAACTGTTTTTCTCTTGCTGCTTTTAATATTCTCTCTTTGTCTTTTGCCCTTGGCATTTGAATTATGATGTGTCTTGGTGTGGTCCTTTTTGGATTCCTCTTGTATGGGGTTCTGTGTGCTTCCTGAACTTGTAAGTCTATTTCTTTCACCAGGTAGGGAAAGTTTTCTGTCATTATTTCTTCTAATAGGTTTTCAATATTTTGCTCTCCCTTCTTCTGGCACCCCAAAAATTCGGGTGTTGGTTCGCTTAAAGTTGTCCCAGAGGATCCTTACACGATCTTCATATTTTTGGATTCTTTTTTCTTTTTGTTTTTCTGGTTGGATGTTTTTTGTTTCCACGTATTTCAGATCTTTGGTTTGATTCTTGGGGTACGTTGATCTACAGTTGAGTTTCTGTATATTCTTTATTTCAGACAGTGTATGCTTCATTTCTGACTGATCCTTTTCCATTTTTTTGGTATTCTCATTAATATCCTTAAAGGTCTCATCAAGTTTCTCAGCGGTTTTAAGAAGATTCTTGAGTAACCTTATAAATGTGGTTCTGAACTCTATGTCATCCAGTAGTTTGCTTTCCTCCGTTTCTTTCATTTGTGACATGTTTCTTTGTCTCCACATTTTGGCTGCTTCCCTGTATTGATGGAGTAGCTTTGTGTGGTAGGTGATCTATAGGGGGCAGTAGCTCAGCCTCCTCAATCACATGAGGTGGATGCCCTTGGTACACCCCTTTGTGGGCTGAGTGCAAAGTCTTGGTGTAGTTAAGCCTTAATTGCTGTTGGTACACTGGGAGAAATTGATCTCCAGGCCAATTAGCTGTGAGCACTCACTGTGTCTATAATGGAAGAACTGCTGCGCTGAAGACACACTTATGGGGCAGGACTTGTTTCAGTGGGTCTTCGGTGCTCACTGAGTCTGCCTCTTGAATGTGTCACTTATGGATGTGAGGAGTTGAAATCTGGTGTCTCACACTGACGACTAGGTACACTGGCTTCTGGATCTCTAATGGGGTGCAGGTCAGCTACTGTCTGAGGCCACTCGGCAGGAGCTACAGTGAGAGCTGCAGTTTTCTCCTCTTTGCTTGGGGTTTGGAGGTTTTGGAGCTGTCTGACCCAGGCTGCAAGTTTGCTAGGTTAAGCTGCAATAGGGCAGGCCTTTCTTATGCTAACTCCGCTGCTTGGAGCTTGGGTGGGTTTGTAGGTTGTGCAGGGTGGGGTCTCAGTGTCACTATGCTAGGGCGTGGCAAACAGCAATGGCTGCTAGTTAGCTGGCTCTGCGTCCCTGATGGCATCCGCGAGTCCCGTGCCCCAGTGCAGTAAACAATTATTCCTGCGTGCAGCTCTGCAAGCAAGCCACCCTCACTGGCAGACAGTCGAGCTTCTCCCCGTAGGTGTTTGGGTCCCCCGTGTCTCCCCAGAGACTGGATTTCAGAGTAATCGGGGGCTTGTCTCCCTTTGGGTTGAAAAAAGCAATGCCTGCCGCCAGCCCGGATCACGCGCCTCCGTACCTCAGCTTTTCAGCGCTCGTGCACGTCTCAATGCTCTTTTCTCTTCTAGTTGTAGAATTTCCACTCAGCCAGCTTTCCCGTGGTTCTGGGTGATAGACGTTTTGTCTTTTAGTTGTAGTTTTGAAATTGTTGTGCGAGGCAGCAGTTTAGGTGTTTACCTACGCCGCCATCTTGGATTCTCTAGATCATCTTTTACCAGCTGAAACATTTTATTATCATTTTGCATTATGTCTTCTTTATCCTTCTCCTACCTTCCTCTTCACCCCACCAAACAATACAAAACTAGTATCTGGAAACAATCAGATATTACTTACTAGTAGATGTAAAGGAAAAGAAAGAAAAGTTGTTCAAAAGTTATTGCCATGTTTTAAGGTGAGTTTGTTTTTGACGTAATTTCAGATTAAATTCCTGGATCAAATATATGAAGGTATCAACTGTTGTTTATATCACTTACTGAAATACCTGCCTTGTACTAGGGGCTTTATGTATATTAACTAATTTTTAAAAAAGTTATTTAATAAAGATAATATTATTCTCATTCTATTTATTTTTTTGTTAATCCTTACCTGAGGATATATTTTTCCTTTTTTTTTTTGAGAGTGGAAGTGAGGCAGGAAAGGGGAAGTTGGCTGCCACCTACACATAAAGTTTCTGAGATAAGAATATGCCACATTTGAGAAATGAAATAACTGGCTAATATTTGGAGGGAGGAAATTAATGTTTATAGATACAACTAGAGAGTTAGCCAGGGGGGAAGAGACAATAAAATCTGTTACAAGGTCTTGTAAAATATGTTAAGGAGTTTACACTTTATCCTAGGAGTTATGAGAAGGCATTTGAAGGACTTAATTAGGATTCTTGCGATCAGGTTTGTTCTTCAATCTAGAAGATGGATTAGAGAGTAGCAAAACTGGAATTAGGGAGACTAGTTAGAGGACTGTCACAGCCATCTGGCTACATGAGGAAGGTTACCCAGACAAATGTTCTAACAATGGAGTTTAAGAGAAGTGGGTGTATTCAGGAAATATTTAGGACCTAAAATCTGCAGGAATTGGTTTTTGTTTTGATGTAGGGGATGAAAAAAAGGGAGAATCAAAGATGACTCCCACACTTCTAGTTTAAAAAATTAGACTATAAGCAGGTTTGGAAGATGGCGGGTTCACTTCTGGATTTATTTGTTAGGCAATCAAGTGAAGGTGGCTAGTAGACAGGTGTGTGGGTTTGGAGCTTAGGCTGGTGGTATAGGTTTGATATGTAGATTGAGATGCACCACCATATACTACTGATGGCACTCAAGACATTTGAGTGGAAGGTTCACCCAGGGACTTTATGCAGAGTGAGAAGAGAATTTCAAATGGAACTCTGAGGAATGGCAACATTAAAAAAAACTGGTAGAAAAATAGAATCCTGAAAAGGAAACTCAGAACAGTTGTCCTAATGGTAGGAGGAAAGCCAGTGGAAACAAAGAGGAGAGATGGTTTTCAGAAGTAAGGACCCTTCAGCATTACTGATTAATGTCTAGAGAATTGAAGAATCTAGTGACAAACAGATCACTGAGAATTTATTGCAAGCAGTTTCAGAAGATAGGTGAGGACAGAAACAGACATGAGTGGAAAATGAAGACTAAGTGTAGTCAACTTTCAGGAAGCTTGGGTTATGAAGGTGAGGGAGAAGGATTACAGGGTAATAGATGACAGGACACAAAGGGTGAAGGAAGTGTGTGTGAGAGATGTATTTTGTAGAGGAGGAGCAAATAAAAAGGAGAAAGTAGAGATACACAAAATAGGAAAGTATCTGAAAACGTGATAGGGATTGGATTCTGAACATAGGTAGAGAATGACGGGGAGCATGTCTCTTATTGTTACCAAGAGAGAATATAGGAAGTCAGGTGATGGGTATGTAGGTTA
Source organism: Corynorhinus townsendii (assembly GCA_026230045.1). Lineage (NCBI taxonomy): Eukaryota > Metazoa > Chordata > Mammalia > Chiroptera > Vespertilionidae > Corynorhinus > Corynorhinus townsendii. The sequence continues at coordinate 151,984,632 of JAPDVU010000007.1, forward strand.
GGGTTTCGTTTGGTGGTGGGTATTTAATATGATAGCTTTATGTTTGAGACAAAATTATCTGCTAAGAGTGTATGAGAGGTTTACAAAAAAGTAGAGAAGATTTATAACAAATGAATAGAGGACAAACTAAGAAATGGTAGGATTGAGAAAAGCTAAGGGTTCTGGTTGACATGTGTGACCATGAGCTTATATAGAAGCACTGGTCTGTACACTTGCTAAATAGAATGAAAATAGTTAATACTTGAATTCATGGAAAACAAGGGTACAAGAAAATTGACTACATTGGCAAAAGAGTGGTTGAAGTGATAGACTTCGAATTAAAACTCCAGAGGGAAGGAAGTGAAGACAAAAGGAGCCTAAATGGGTAAGACTAAGGAGGTAGATTATGATCTAGAGCAGGTCAGCAGAATTTTTCTGAGGCCAGGTAGCAATATTTAGGCTCTGTAGGCCATATGTTTGCTCTTGCAGCTACTCAACTGCTGTCTTAGTCTCCTTTTATAAGGGCATCAGTCACTTTGGATTAGGGCCCACCCTCAAGACTTCATTTTAACTTAATTCTCTCTTTGACGACTCGCCTTCAAAACAGTCACCATGTGAGAGGTACTGGAGGTTAGGACTTCCACGACGTCCTCTCTCACATGAGGGGATGGACTGAGGAAAACTCAAATGGGTTCCAGTGAATAGTCTTCCTTTCGTCTTCGCAGTACTCAGTAACATGCACACACTGGGGCCTATGTGATTAAACATGCATTCAGTTTAACGCTTTCAAATGGACGTCTCTCCTCAGAAGTGCGCCAGAACCCTGCGAACTTGCTCGCGGTTTTTTGTCAGCAGGTAGTTTCTGTACTCCGTCGGCTTTTCCCTGTGTTCGCTCTTTCCACTGTACAGTTTTTTTCAGTCTTGATTGATGATTGATTTAGACAAGTAAAAAAGTTTCTTCTCAGCCCTTTGAGAAATAACTTTGCCCACCTACTTCTACTTTACACCTGCCCACCAGAAGTTTTAGGATTTTGAGATCACGAACAAGTTAATTGTTTAACATGGGTGTGGAACCTTTTTTCTGCCAAAGGCAATTTGGATATTTATAACATCGTTCTCAGGTCATACAAAATTATCAAGTTAAAAATTAGCCTGCTATATTTGGTCAAACATTTAATTAACTCACCCCTAATGCCTTGGCAGGGCCAGCCCAAATGTTTTCATGGGCCTTATAAGGCCCACTGGCCAGATGTTTCCCACCCCTGCTCTACACTCTAATCTCCTGGCAACCACTAATCTGTTTTTTGTTTCTGTAGTTTTGCCTTTTCCTGAAAGACAATATGTAGCCTTTTAATTCTAGTTCGCTCACTTGGCATAATGCATTTGAAATTCATATGAGTGTATGTCATTAGTTCATCCCTTGTTCCTAGTGAGTAGTATTCCATTGAATGGCTATACCACACTTTGGTGACATCACTGGCTGCTAGAGTAGGCAAAGGTAGTTGATTATATTTGAGGATGGTATAGAAAGGATTTAGGCCTGTTCTTAAGGGCAATTAGATGACCTCAAAAGTTCTTTCACATCTGAAATTTTAGGTTTTTGAAATGTTAATGTAAATGTTGTTACATGCTAAGTACAATTTATTCACTTGACTTATTAAGGGGACATATTGGAACATACTGTATTATATCCACAGTTCTTGAATTTGTGGGTGTCATTTTTCTTTAGTATTGAGACCTTTGACTTTTTTTTTTTTTTAAAGAAAGTATACCCCCTGAAATTATCCCAAAGTAATTTTCCTATTTTAGTTAACTTAATCCTCCTGCCCACACTTTCTACCCTCCGTCTACTGTACTGATATTTCTAGATGCTGTATCACAGAGCTTTGCCTCATTATTTTAGGAGAAAAATGAAAGTGCAAGATCTAATTTTTAAAACGTATGTATTTTTCTAATTTCTTATCATTGTAGTGATAGCATATGGAGGAAAATACTTGCGCTCTGGAGTTAGACATGATGTCAATACTTACAACTCTACTTCTAACTTACAAACCTTTCAATTAACCTGTAAAACTCTTATTTCTCTTCTTTAAAACGAGGCTAGTTTTAAACACCTATCTTTTGAGTTTGTAAAGATTAAAACAGATATTGTAGACATTTTAACACAGCATCTGGAGCACAGTAAATGTGTAATATCAAATATCATAAAACAAAATATACCCAGTCTTTCTTGTATCTTCACTTGAATAAAACCCTATAGAGATAATAGTTTCTTATAGTTTAATCAGGGACTGATGGAAAGTGTGAATTTTTTTATATTTTTAAAGTAGAGCCATGCTATAGTTTAGAAATTCTTTAGTTTAGACTTAACACAGAGAAGGCTCTTTTTAGTTTACCACCTTCTTGAAAGGATTCAGCTTCTACCAAGTGATGAATTTAAGCTTTACAAGGACTACGAGATTTTCATTCAAAGAATGTCTTAAAAAGAATACTTGAAGTTTTCATTTAATAACTAGTAAAGGAAATAAATTTGGAATGAGATTATTTCCTACCTACTCTTTAATCAAACTGGCTTTTCTTAAAAGCCATCATTCCTGGGTATTTTGTTCTACACTTTACCTGGCGCTTCAGATACTTTTATAGGACTATTATTGTGTGACTTGATGTGGATAGGTCTTGGTCTTAGAGCAAAATTCTCAGGCTGCCTAAAGATTTGGAAAATGTTTTTATTTCAGTTCTACAACTCTGAGGGGAATCCACTAGCAGTAATGAATTCAGAGTTTGTTATGGAAATTTGACTTAAAAACAGAATTTACATGGTCCTGAAACATACCTTACAGTGCAGTTTTACATATTCTTAATCTTATTAATATTTTTGGATATTTTTTTATGACTAGAGATACCCTCTAATGTATATGACAAGTTGGTTTTATTATGATTTAATGTTTTGTAGATGAAGGTAATGAAACAGAGGTGCAGCCACAACAAAATAGCCAGTTAATGTGGAAACAAGGTCGTCAACTACTCAGACAGTAAGTAACTCCTGGTCAAATTAAAGAGAAGCAGCAGATACTTTCATGAGATTATTTTTGTTTTGTATTTTCAAATCAGTAGAATATTTTTTCTCCTTATTTATGCTGCTGCTGTGAAAAGCTTAATTGAATTACTTTTCTTTTTTCATATTAAAACTTTTCCCCCTGTAGTGGAATTTATAAATTTTAAATATTAATAAGAATTATAAGGCATAAATACTTTTCATTATTTTAGATTCATCAAAAAGAGTATAATTTTAAGCTTCTAGATTTTACATACACTTAAATTTATAGTTTAAAGTTTGCATCTTTTATACATGAATATACAAGTTTTAATATGTTTAATTAGTATCTATATTTAAATTTGTGTTTTTAAACTTTCTGTTTTTAATTGATTGAAGAACTTTTTGATTTCCCCCTGTTTGCAAATATTGCACTAACATGTACTTTCTCCTATGAAAATGGGTACTTGAGAGTATAAGGAGGGAGCAGAGCTGAGTTGAGGTTCAGATGTCAGGTGGTGGGCGAGACCCACTCACCAGCTCAGTACCTGGTCCTTGCATATCATGTTTGAAATGGGTATTCAGGTTTATGCCTCAGTCAAATGAAATTTGCTGTTTGTTTTGGACTTTGGAGATCGCTTGTGAATACTCTACATCTATAATTTCCAAAGTGGATGCCTGCCAGCCATTCTTTTTGGTGATGGGAAGGGAATAATAAAATGTCTTCAAATATCTATTTTTTATCTACTTGAAGTTAAAAGAAAATGAGATTTCACTAGTACTTAAACTATTTTTTTAAATATTTTTATTGATTTCAGAGAGGAAGAAAGAGGGAGAGAGAAATAGATAGAAACATCAGTGATGAGAGAGAATCATTGATTGGCTGCCTCCTGCATGCCCCGTATTGGGGATCAAGCCTACAACCCAAGCATGTACCCTTGACTGGAATTGAACCCGGGACCCTTCAGTCCACAGTCCGATGCTCTGTCCGCTGAGCCAAAGTGGCTAGGGCTCACTAGTATTTAATAAGTAGATTTTTTCACGAGTGCCTTGACTTTGGTCTTAAATATGAGTTATGCATTTTCTTTTTATAAATAAAAACGTATTTTTAATCTGCTGGGGATTTTTATTGGGAAGTTGTTATAGTGAGAAATCCAAGAGATATTTGCAAAAGCTTTAGAAGACTCATAATCTGTCCCTTAAAGGAAAGGTGACATTTTATCAGTGAACGAGGAAGTAACTATTTAGTAAAGCCAAATTATGGAAAGTGCAGTTTTCAAAACAGTTATTTGTAATGTGATTTTGCTGCCAAAGTGAAGTATGTATCAAATATTATTTGTTAAAAATGGAAAAATGTATTACCTTTATATTAGTTTGTAAGAATAACTGATTAAGTTTAGGGAAGTTAGAAATTTATTATCCAAATTTTAATCAAACTCTTTCTATAAATGTTGAATAGGATTGAAAAATGAGTATCTTAATTCGATAGGATGCACTTATCCATTTTAGTCACATATCTTTCTGAGATATCTTTTTGAGTTATAATAACTATTAATACCAGGTCTTGAAATAAATTGACCTTAGACTGCTTATCTTGTCCACCTTTGTTTTCTCTCTCATCCCATAGACTGATGCTTACTTATAAGTTAATGCCTAGCATTTGCCAGTCACTTTTATTAATAGTGCTATTAGTGACATTTGCCTTTTTAATGTTCCTGCCACTACCCCTTTTGGTCTTTTTTTTTGTTAATAGAAATTGAGTGCCTTCTATATATCAAGCACTTTACTACGTGTATCTCTTTTAAGGGAAAGAAAGCTGAGGTTCAGCAGAATTAAAGTAACAGAATGAAAATGGCAGAAATGGGCTTTACCCCCATTTTGGCTAATTCAAAGCCTATTCTCTTTTATTCTGTGCTGCTGCCCCGCTCCCCATGTACCCAGGCATCCCACATTCCACAGTTGAATTGTGCTCTACATTTTTCATTTTACAGTTGTCCCAGAATAGAAGCATTCCTTCTGTAGAAGTGACTCTTTGGATTATACTGTCTTATTGTATATCATAGAGGAAACTATGTATGCCAGAAACATTCTCTTTAGATCTTAAACAGTGACACTTTACATCAGAAATGTAAAAGGACTACTGAGTATAACAACTACTATCATAAAATAATACTTTATCTGAGAGTGAGATTGCTCCAACCCTGCCTAGAAGAAAGAATGTGCTATTAGGTATATTAAGAAACAGTTTCTTTTTATGATAAATATAATGAATGGAGTATTGTATAGTTGTTTGATTTTTCTTAGTGACGGTAGAGACTGGTACTGCAAGAGACAGCTCCATCTGCAGCTGGAAGATTATTTATTAGCAAGTCGTATTAGCATGGTACTATTCTGTTAAATCCTATGCAGGCATTGAATTTAAAGAAATACTTTTATTTATGTACTAAGTTATAGAATGCTGATCCAGTATGGCTGAATTGTAAGGATCATCTTTATACACAGGTATCTACAGGAGGTGGGTTACACAGATACTATTCTAGATGTGAAGTCTAAACGAGTGCGAGCTTTGTTGGGCTTTTCAAGTGATGTCACGGACAGAGAAGATGACAGAAATCAGGACTCACTCATAAATGGCACAGAAGGTGAAGTTAAAGATACAGCAATGATTGGGTAAGTATTTTGTCTGGAAAGTGTTTTAGCTATAATTTAGTTTTTATTAAATATATTTGGTTTATGGGTGATATTTATGATACTTGCACTTTAGACACTGCTACAGAAATAATTATAATAAGGTTTAATAAGAATTTAAAATTTATTAGAAGATAACACAGTGATTAGAGTTTATGATATTTTAAGAATATTTTTTATTTAAGATATTAGCTTGAAATTTATGGATTTAATACAGATTTTAATATCCTGAAGCTTAGTCCCTTACTATTAGAACTTCATAAGAGATCTTATTTTGGAAATTCAGTTTAAATTTTTAAGAAGTAAACCTTATCTTAGCCGCTTTTGTTTATTTAGTCAGGGGCACTGCTGGCTTTTCCCTTAGATTGTCAAATGAAAAAATGATAGCAGCCAACACAACAATAGCCATGCAGTGTAAATGAATAAAAATTATACCCTTTTTTTTTTTGTCTGATCGGCAAAATATATGTTTTTTGGTGTGCCACAGAATTTTAGTAGTTTTATGTGTGCCATGACACGAAAAAGGTTGAAAATCACTGTTTAGTGAGTACATAGTTTCTGTTCTCTGGACCATAAACTATAAAATTATGAGATTTAGGTAAAGGTTCAAAAATAAGACTTTTGTAAACAGATGTCATTGAAGTCTTCTTAATTGTATTCATTAATAATTAAAACTACATTAAATTGTTTTTATAAATGTGAGATGTAGATTGTTTCTCTATGTAGACATAGACAATGCAGGCATTATTGCTTATAGTTTTACCTAAAGGGTTAACTTAAGTCAGTATAAAGGCCTTCAGAAAGGACCACTCTAATTGTCTTGTGTTTTGGTCTGACCTGTCTTTGGAAGCTGACAAGGATATTATTCTGAATGTCTAATTATGTAGAGGTGAAGAATAAGGTGGAAAAACCTCAAACGTAACTTCCAGCAGATTTGAAATTTAATATTTGTCTTGAAAATTTTGTCCATAGTTGTAGCTATATTTTTTCATAGACATACCTTTGTTTCTAAAACATTTTTTAATGAACTAGAGATAAATCATCCTTTCTGGTCATTAGGATATTGTTTACTAGATTTATTTTTAGGGAACTAAATTAAAATCTTATATATTTGAAATAATTTCCAAAAGTTTAATGCTCACTAATAGGATGATGAAGTTTTGTAGAAATGTTGATTTGAGTAATATATTGTATTTAGTAACTTGATGTGCACATTTGCTTTTTTCAGTTCATTAGCTGTTCAGAAATATAAGATTGCATCAGAGAAAAATGACATATTTTCTAGTTATTTTTTAGTTATGGAAACTTATGTGTAATAGTAAGAGTAGCATAGAGGAAAAGAATAAAGTTTGGCAGAGAGAAAAAATATTTTTAAGAAGAAATACATGAAAGTTAACTTAGGATCAAAATACATCTGAATTAACAGTAGATTACTATTCATCTAAATAGATAGGGTTGCAAAGTACTTTAAAAAGTAATCACTTCCTATATTGTTTCCTATATTATATTTCCATGGATAAGAGTCAATGTCATTCATAATGTTATTTGAGGAAACATAGTTACAGTATAAACAGAAGATAGTGCATCATATTACAGATTAATTCTTATGTTGAGTTTAAAAAATTAACTGAGCAAGGTGTACATGTTTTAAACCAGGAAATCTGAGTTAACAGATTCTGCCTCTGTACTGGATAATTTCAAATTCCCTGAAAGTGCAGCTGCAGATTTCAGTGATGAAGACGAAGATGATGACATTGATGGACGAGAGAAAAGCGTCATTGATACTTCAACAGTGAGTTGGATAACTCGATATAATTATTTTTAGGTACTCGTATGCGTACTGTAAAAATAATACATATCTTTCAACCTAAACCTTAACTTTATTTTTTTCATGAATTTGAAGAAGTATATAAGTTTTTAGTATTTATTGTACACTCAGGAATATTTTTAGTATAGCAGCTTTCTATTAAGGGCTTCATTTTTTGACCTTTTGTTAATTCATTAAACATTTCAACATTTCTATAGAGCTGGTGAATATGGTAAACATTGTGTGTTGTAACAATGCAGTGTTATTTGCTGCTATAAGACAGTAGAACTGACAGACCCATTATGGTGCCTAGCTGCGACTGGCATCAACTCTAATTGATGCAGTTTTCTTGTCAGGGTTGCTTTGGTAGACAAGTTCTACAGACTTTCAGAACTCTTCCATTAGGTTTCTTCAAGCTTGTTTAGGGCTTTTCTGTACTTTTGCTTACATCTTTATAAGTTTATTGACTCTCCCTTGGTAGTTTCTTACAATAAGAGATGTTTCTAAATTGCTTTTTCTCACTTATCTTCCCTTCTCTATTCTATCCCCTCCTACTCTCTTCTCCCCCTCCTCTCTTTTCTTTCTACCTACTTTTTTCCTTTTCAACTCCCTTCTTTCTCTTCTTCCTTCTGTCTCCTTTTCTTTCTCCTATTTTTTTTAAAGTAAGAGATGAGGGCATGCTTTGCTTTGACTAGAAAAATAATCACATTTCCTCTTCCACTTTTATTTAAGAAGAGGGAGGAGGAATGTAAGGTAATAGAAAGCAGACTGAACCTGAAGTCAAAAGCCTTGGGTTTAAGTCCCAATTCTGTTACTAATTATCTGTGTTTATTAATCCTTCAGGCTTAACTTTTTAGTTTGTAAAATGAGGATTATAATACACACCCATCTTATCCCCAGAGGATTTTGTGAAGAATGTGAGACACTATATATGAAAATGATATATTTAACTATAAGTATTTTCTAAGTGTGACTTCTTTGTTCTTTATGCCTTCTGTTTCCATCAGAGACTGTCAAATTATTATTTCCAGATTATTGTTTCTCTGGGCAGGAATGAGGTGGAACCTTAGATATAAGGAAGAAAAGTAATACATGCTTATTACAATAAACTCCATCCCTTCCCAGTGCACACTCAGGAATACTTTCAGTATAGCAGCAATAAACTCCATCCATTCCCAGTGCACACTGAGGAATACTTTTAGTATAGCAGCTTCCCAATGGATGGAGTTTATTGTAATAAACGAATCTACTCTCCATTGGTAACCACAGTTCACTTTTTTTTCTACGTCTCGCCATTAAAAATACAGGAGTTTTTGTTTATTTGTTTAAATGGGATACTTGATAGACAGTGGTTTTCATCTTGACATTTATTTTCCTTCTTCATTAGGTTATATAGAAACAGTTTTTTCCCCCCAAAGAGTTACTTTAGTGACTTAATACCATAATTAGTAGTAACTAATGTATATACATTCAGACTCTGAATTTACGATTCCAGATATTTTTATAGCATTTCTTGATTTTAGGGAAATACTCTAAATAGTTAAACCAATTATTCTAGCATCATTTAAGAATCCTTGATTTCTCCTATTCTGTTTTTATATATACCAGGAAAGGCAGAGTAGGTTTCATCACTGTGCCAGCTTTCTTCTATTGATAGTAGCTTCCTGGAGTGTGCATTGAGAAGGATTCCTGAGGGTGTGTCTGGTTTTAGATTAAAAGTGCTGTGATTGACAAGTGGTATCAGTCATGAGCATGAGAGCAGGGCCATCCAAGTCAGGTAATCGTTATCTCTTAGAATCTACTTCTGGAGTCTAGTCTGTCCCATTGATCTGTATGTTGAACCATTATATGTGTAAACTACTCAGAATAGTCCATTGATAAAGTTTGACTAGATCAGGCTGTTTCTGTTTTGCATGAAGTGAAGAAGCTGAGGTCTGGAGAAGTGGAGATACTGAATCCATTTTTTCAAAAGAAGCTGCAAACCTGTTGTCCTAATTGGTTTGGGCTTCTGGTTGTGGAGGTGACCAAAAAGGAGATAATTCATAAAAAGTATTGGCATATAGATCTCAAAGATCATCTTTGGCCCAGCTGGTGTGGCTCTGTGGTTGAGTGTCGACCTCTGAACCAGGTCATGGTTTGATTTCCAGTCAGGGCACAGCCCAGGTAGATCCCCAGTAGGGGCATGCAGGAGGCAGCTGATCAATGATTCTCTCTCATCATTGGTATTTCTATCTCCCTCTCCTTTTCTCTCTGAAATAAATAAAAATGTATTCTTTTAAAAAATCATCTCTGGCCCTAACCGGTTTTGCTCAGTGGATAGAGCGTTGACCTGCAGACTAAAAGGTCCCAGGTTCAATTCTGGTCAGGGGCATGTACCTTGATTGTGGGCACATCCCCAGTAGGAGGTGTGCAGGAGGCAGCTGATCAATGTTTCTCTCTCATCAATGTTTCTAACTCTCTATCCCTCTCTCTCTGAAAAAAATCAATAAAATATATTAATAAATAAATAAAAAATCATCTCTGCATGCATTAGGCTAAGTTTTGATCTTCCAACTAGATTTGTGATTCCAGAGGTTCCTAAGTATATAAAAATGAGATATTACAGCCCTTACTAGCTTGCTATTAAATCTAAGTCAAGTCTCACTCTGAATCATCCATATTTTAGGAAAAACTTGAATATATAGAGAGTTATTGGAGAAAATTGATGCAAGTTTGAGACAGTAGAAATAATAATGGGAATTCCTTCCCTACTCTTCCACCCCCTGGCACAAACAGAATAACTTCTAAGGCATGTATTACTGAGTTTGTAGTTTTTGTGATTGTAAATTTTATAAGGGAATGATGTATTACAGTTAAAATTGATCATGGTTATATTCTGAAAGCTCTTGCAATGTTTTAAGAAGTGTTTCTTTCTTTGGACAAACTGTATCCAAGAAATATAAGATTTGGTTGTGTTTCTTATAATACAGTACACATTTTATCTATCTAATTTAAATAGGTGTCTTATATTCTAGTGTTTTCAATATATGATTCCATTAGTTTATTTACAACAAGAAATCATTGAACAAAATTTAAATTACTACTTTAAAATGTATAATATTATAATGTATATACTTTTTAAAGAGACATCTGTTTTCCACTGTTGAATAGGTATTACCAAGATACACTTTCTGTAGAAAACAATAATTGGGTTTTGTCATTCAATGGTAAAGGGGTACCTTCTCCCTTATTTAAATTACTTCCATAATATATTTTAATTTGGCATGTTTTCTCAATAGATTGTTAGGAAAAAAGCATTGCCTGAGAGCAGTGACGATCGAGATACAGAAGAAGCTCTTAAGGAGTTTGACTTCTTGGTTACATCAGAGGAAGGCGACAGTGAATCTAGAAGTGCCGGTGACGGAACAGATTGGGGTAAGGAAGGATACTGGATCCAACCAGAGACATTATGTAAAGAAAAGAAACGAATATTTTTTCCAGGAGGGCAACATCTTAACACTTTAGAACTCTCATAATGTTGAAATGTTGATCCAGTGAACTTTTTATTACCATCACCTTTTGTCTAGGGTGTGTGTGTGTGTGTGTGTGTGTGTGTGTGTGTGTGTGTGTGTGTGTGTGTGTGTGTGTGTTGTGTGTGTTTAAAGAAGATTGATAAGTATTACTTCATTTAAAAAAATGAAGTAATGCAGTATGAAAATAATTTTAATTCACATATAGAATGTTTTCTCTTTTCTGCCTAGACAGTAGAACTTGCAAATCTAGATTTTGTGGAAATTGAATATGACAGTATATTAGAGCAGTGATTTTCAACAGGTGTGCTGTAAGAAATTTAAAACATACAATGCCTGACTATTTAGTCATGGGCACTGATCTCTCTTCCCTTAGATTGTCAAATAAAAAAAAAAAATTAGACCAGCCAACACAGTAAAAGCCATCAGTGTGAATGAATCAAAATTATGACTATTTTTTGTCAGATTGGCAAAAAATATATATTTTGGTGTGCTGCAGTATGTTAGTAATTAGTTTGTGTATGTCATGAGATGAAAAAGGTTGAAAATTGCTGTGTTAGAGGATTTAGAGAGCTCATCTGTGGCATATTCTGTACAAAAAGAAATAAAGTTTAAAAATTGTAATTATCATTCCAGTCAGGTTTTGTCAGTTTGCAAAGGCATCAAATTTTGTGTGTGAATTGTTCTAAGTGTGTTAAATATTTTAAACGTCTAACAGGAGTTGAAACAAGTGTTTTGGAATGAGAGAAAATTTTCTCGAGGTTAAAGAATTTTAGAACACCGTTAGTTTATAGTCTATGCACTTTAAAGACTGATAAGGTTAGAGAATGAGTAACTATCCTAACATTTTCTTGTCCCTTTTCCTTCAGGGGTCTGATAATGTTAATACCACTTCTTTTTCATGGCAAATATTTGAAGAATTATTTGGGATAATCACTTGAAATCATAATATGGTGAATATAATGGCTATTTTAGTGACTGACCTTTTTCCCCTCCCCAGAACAAAGTTTGGAAATTAGAGGAATTTAAAGTGCAATGAGTCTCTCTTCTGTCTTATTTCATAACTAAAGGCCCGGTGCACGAAAATTCGTGCACTCAGGGGTTCCCTCAGCCCAGCCTGCGCCCTCTCGCAGTCTGGGACCCCTCAGGGAGAGCAGGCCTAAGCTGACAGTCAAACATCCCTCTCACAGTCCAGGAGCCCTTGCTCCTTACCGCCCACCTGCTTGCTGCTCCTTACTGCTCAGCTCACTGCTCCTTAGCGCTGCCTCGGAGGTGGGAGAGGCTCCTGCCACCACCACTGTGCTCACCTGGCTTCGGGCTGAGCGGTGCTCCCCCTATGGGAGCGCACTGACCACCGGGGGCAGCTCCTGCATTGAGTGTCTGCCCCCTGGTGGTCAGTGCACATCATAGCGACTGGTCGTTCCACCATTTGGTCGATTTGCATATTTGCCTTTTATTATATAGGATGAGCTTATATATCAAGTTATTCAAATATTTCAGGCAACAATTCTACCAATATAGCTAGATCTACTGTGCTACACAAAGGTCTTTTTTTAAGGAATCATACATCTGAATAATAATAGTTGCCCCTTTTCATTCTTATTGCAGTGGTGATTGGGATTTATTTTCCTCCAAATACAGTTGCACTATCCCATATGTAACTTCCTTAGCTTTAAGGCGTGAGTCATGGTCTCACGTATTATATGATAACCGTGTGTACATTTTAACCTAGCCTGCTATGAAAATCCGAGGCACTGTTCCCACATCTGAGCTGTCTCACTCTTTATAGTGTTCTGGGTATTTTTGTTTATGAATATGAGTGAATGGAGTCTTTCAGTCAACTGGAGGTTTCTTTACCAGGACTTGGATCTTACGTGTTTTATACTTCTAATTCAAAGCATTCCACTTTTAAGCAATTAACAAAACTAGATGGCAAATCCTGTGTAGTTGAATGGACATTTAAACCATTTTAAGTGCTTCCTTTATCCCTCCTCACACCCCTAAAAAGGTGAATATGGTTAGGTTAAGAATCTTGTTACTTTCTGCCAAGTAAATAGATTGTATCACACAACTTCTAAGACCTTTCATTGCTATTGTTATTATAAGATTATAATAAAGGTAATGTTTTTATTTTTAAAAAATTAAGACTAGTTTAAAATCACACAACTGAAGGGATTTTAGGATCCAGAAGCCACCCAATTTAATTAATGATCAAGACCTGGTTGATGAAAATTAACATTTTTTATTGTGAGCTCTTTCTGGAAAAAGACTTTCTACTATTGATAGATTATAGTTATGTCTATAAGAAATTTGAGGGTTTTTAAAAAAAATTGTGTTTAGTATATCCATTGGCCTAATAACCATTTTTTTTAAAACTGTGGATTGGAACTTGTTAAGAATAGACAGATTACTGTTTATTCTGGTTTCTTTTGGTTTAGTCCAATCATTCAACAGATATTGATCAAACGCCTTCTGTGTGGCAAGTGTTCTAGGTGAGGATCTTTATTTCTGTTGTCCCTGCATCTAGTATGAGGATACAGGCACTAAGCACAGTACATGAATAGTATGTCAGAAGATGATAAATGAAATGGAACATAGAAAATGTAGAACAGAATAAGGCAGATAGAGTAGTGGGTGTGGGGCCATTACAATTTAAAATAAGGTGTACATGGTAAGCGCCACGAGAGGATAACATTTGAGCAAAAGAATTGAAGTTGATGAGGGGAGATAGGTATATGGTATCTGGAGAAAGTGTTCGGGAAAAAGAAAACCAGAGCAAATGCCCTAAGATAGCAGCAGCCGTAGTATGCTTGAGGAATTCAAGGAAGCTAGAGTGGCTGGAGCAGAGTTTTTCTAAGGGGAATATAGTAAGAACTGACCAAATCATGTAGGGTTTTGAACACAAGGATGGCAGGATCTGAATTTTATGTTAAAGCATTACCCTGGATGCTATAGAAAGAACCCAGGGCAACCAGTCTTGATAATAGACTTGGTGGGGAGAGAGGACAACTATTGCAGTAATTCTAGCAAGGGAGTGGTTAGGGAAGTAGTATAGATTTGAATAGTAGTCAGATTCTAGATGTATTTGAAGGTAGAAAAAAAAAAGTATTTCCTGAAATAGTTGATATTGGATTAAGGAAAGAGAGGTTTTTGTCTGAGCAAATGGAATTGCCATCAAATTAAATGGGGAATCCTGTGGATAGAACAGATTGGATGGGGAAGATTGGGAATTTGATTTTGTATGTTTAGTTTGAGATACTATTTAGATTTCCAAGTGGAAATGTAGAATGAGTAGTTGGATCTATGAGTCTTGAGTTCAAGCGAGAGTTCTGAGCTAACACATGGCATTATATAGTACAGTGGTCGGCAAACTCATTAGTCAATAGAGCCGCAGTTTGCCGACCACTGATATAGTATGTAAATTATTTTATAGTAAGTATAATATATATATCATTTATTCTTTAAATTTTCTTCTCCTGAAATAGTGGAAATTAGTGATTGTAATTTCTTTCTTACTAGAAGCTTTGTTTCCTGTTTAAGGAATTTATTAGATTGATTAAGTTGTTTTAAATTTTGGATGTAGGTTGATTAAGTTTTCAAGTATTCCTTATAAGTCCTATAAAATAAAAATGGTCATTTGTTGATGAACACATGCCAAAAACATAAAATTTTTCAAATGAAAAGATCATTGAAGTCTATTTATATAATTTCTTAATAATAATCTCTCATTATGTAAATTAATAAAAAAATTTGTGATTCAATCCTAATCTAATTCAGAAAATGAGGGGTTCTTGATTATAGCATTTTGGGGCCTAATTTACTAAAGGTCACTCACATCTTCCAGGTGTGTGTGCTTTTTTTTTCTATGTCTCTTTCAAGAGAAATTTAATATTATTACCTAGGAAATTGAATTGGTCACCATTTCTTAGATACTGTATTTTGTGTGACATATGACTAATGTCTTTTTTAAATTAATGATACTAAGGAGAAAATAGTTATGTCATTCATAACTATTGACTTACAGTGTTTAATATTTCATTGAAAAAGGCTGTTTCATTTGTTTCACTTTGTTTAGAAAAGGAAGACCAGTGTCTCATGCCTGAAGCTTGGAATGTGGACCAGGGAGTAATTACCAAACTCAAGGAACAATACAAAAAGGAGAGAAAGGGGAAAAAGGGGGTGAAGAGTAAGTGGAAAACATTGTATCTGTAAATCATAAATCTTGCCTCTTCATATCCCCCAATTTTTTTTCAATGTTTTCCTAAAACTACTTACTCTTTTTCTTTTCTACTCCTGACCTCTTTCCTTTTCACCTGCTCTCAGGGGTTGAAATTAAATGGTTAGCTATTTAATTATGAACTTTAAAAGAAAAAAGAAAAACTGTACATATTATTGTGGAATCATAATATATTCCAATAATAAATCCAGAGCCTTATGAGAATGAGGGACTATGTATTCAAACATAGTGATAATTTGTTTTTTTAAAACATTTGTATTTAATTACAGTAATGATTTTTCACTGTT
Organism: Corynorhinus townsendii; assembly: GCA_026230045.1. Taxonomy (NCBI): domain Eukaryota; kingdom Metazoa; phylum Chordata; class Mammalia; order Chiroptera; family Vespertilionidae; genus Corynorhinus; species Corynorhinus townsendii. Next base: position 152,000,173 of record JAPDVU010000007.1, read on the forward strand.
GACAATTTTAGACAATTTTAAATCTCATCTAGTTTGACCCTCTGGCAATCCACCAAAATTATTGCTTATAATTTTAGAATTTAGAGACAGAGAGCAAGTTAATTTCTACCCCTGAATAGTCTATGTGTTCATAACACACAGTTCATTTGCTTTCACCATTATATGCTATACAGGGCACAAATACACAATTTCTAAAAGTATTTATTAATTTAAAATTTTGGCCAATTCCATTTATAACATTACCATTCAATAAAATGTGTGCCACATGAAAAACAGAAGCTAAAATTAAATTTCTAGCCCTGTGAATCATATATATAATTCACTATGCAAACTATTAACAAAGTTTAGCAATAGCTCTAGGTAAGCCTGTAAAGTGGAAATACAAAAGTTTTCAAACATTCCTGAAAACATTAAACATCTTTTCAGGAGAACAAGGTGAAACTACCTCCTTGTGCTTCCTCTTATTGACATTATGTGTGGGTCTCCCTTTTTTGGCAATAGGAATTTCATCCTTTGGGATATTAAAGTAGTATAAAGTGAGATTAAAATCCAGTTTAGTAAAACCTGTATTTGAAAGTTGTAGAAGACTGGAAGGATATTATTTTTTCTTTTTGTAGTGATGCTAAAGCTTATCAAAGACCAGTCACTTCTGTTAGGACATTCTTTTACTACAACCCAGTAGTTATTGGAAAACATTTAAGTGTTTATTTAAAATATTTTAGAATTTACAAGTAAGTTTGAATGGATAAAAGTCAGTGGCCATTATTGATGTTATCATTGTGCCAACCATTACATAACTGAGAGGTGATGTCATTTGGTGTCTTCTCAATCTAAATTAAATCCATATAAATACTAAAACAAGAATATTTTGTACCTTTTATCCAAATAAATTGATGACCAACCCCTTTAAACTGAAATTTCGAGGAAAATTTGTATATCATATACGAGAAAAAGAAGGATATTTTAATTTTTAGATTGACTTAAAGTTGATATATCTCTTTAAGTCATTATGCTGCAATAATGAATGTCTTGAAATGTAAAAGATCTTTAAATTGGTACGGTATCAGGACTTATGTAGAACCCAGGTACTATTATATTGATTGTTCAGTTCTTGTCAAATATCAAGGCATTGCTGTAGTTGAAATTTAGTACTTTAAGATCTAAACTGCACCATTTGACTGGAACAGTATTCCTATTAGTATGAGTTATTTCCTGAATGTAGGGATTATGATCAGTATTTAGGCATAAAGCATGAAGTTTTTTAGTATGATGAGGAAAATGACTCTATAGGGAAAATTTTTTATGTCTTTTACTGAAGCTGGAGAGCATATTAGACAGGTTCAGCACATTTTGTTTTCATTGTCAATTCATATTATCTGGATAAATGGTAGTTTGGGAACAAGTCAAGACGATAAAAACAGAACTGAAACAAAGCTTTGAATTGATAAGTGAAGCATTAATTTATAATCTATAAATATTTTATTAATTGAACTATTTACTCATTGGGAAAATTGAATTTTTTAAATATGGTCTAGTAGATATATTTCCAGTCAAATTGTGTACTCCAGTCATGCTGTCTTGAAATATATTTCTAGGTATTAGTTAAAATTGCTTATGCTGGTATAGGAAAAAAAACATAATGGACTATGGGTAAGATTTCCCATTCTTAATTAAACTTATAACAGGAAAAACTACCGAAGATCTGTTTCAGCCTCTATCCTATATAAAACAGTCAAAACAGGGATGTGGGAGAATGAAGAATCAAGTTTCAGGTAAGTAATCAGCAGGGCATGAGACTTCACTTCGGGTACCATAGCTTCAGGATGTCAGGAAATGAATGCAACTTAATTTAAGCAAACAAACAAAAAGTGATGTTATTGTTTAATTTGGTATACAGCAGTAGCTTCACAGTCTGTGGTGTCTGTCTGAATTTAGACCAATATGCAAGAATGATAGAATATTATTTTTAATGGTCAAAATTGCACATGAACATTTTTTCCATACAAATAGTGATATTTCATTAACTTAATTTTAAAAATATATGTAAAATATGTCTTTGCAAGAAATAAACTTAAAATAATTTGAAAATTTGGAAAATAATTACTTTTTTAATATATTAGGGTAGCTTTAAAGTTGAATGTTGGCAGTTGTGAATAAAGTTTATGGCACCATTTTAATGCAGTTGAATAATTCTATATCCTCTCTTTTGTTCTCTCCCTCCCTTTTTTGGGCTAGGGCCCAATAGGTCAAAACTACAAGATATGCTTGCTAATTTGAGAGATGTTGATGAACTTCCTTCATTGCAGCCATCTGTGGGTTCACCTTCCAGACCCAGCAGCTCCAGGCTTCCTGACCATGAAATAAATAGAGCAGATGAAGGCGAGTATTTAAGACACTCTGGAACACAAAAAGCACTTGGATATACATATCTGAATTCTTATTAGAAATGGTTTTCTATAAGAAGAATTATATTCCATCAATACTTGTCATTCCCCAAATCTAGATTACCTTATATTCACTGGGGTTTGATTCCAACGTCAATCTTTAAGACTTAAAAAGGGGTACATAAACTAAAAAACCAACTCTAAATTCTAGTTTAGAACATCTTTGCTATTTCAGATAAAGCTTCCATGGCCTTTGTGTGCTATATACATTTCTTTATTTTTATTTTATTAATTGAGGAGGCAATGCCATACCTAAGAGGCATTATAGTCTTAAGTTCTAAGAAATCTTAGCAATCAAATAAGGTTATGCCTATTGTTGCTTTCTCCCTTCAACTCTCAAGGCTGCTAGTTTAGCCACGGGTATGTGTTTTCAGGATTTTCTTGGCCATTTCTTGAGCACTAGCTAAATTAGCCCAAACAATATGTGTGGTCAAATCCCACAAATCTGTCTTTTTTTGTAAGAGTAATTTTTGTTTAACACCTGCATAAAGTTATATGAAAATATTAGAAAACGAAACAAAACACCTGGCTGAAGAACTAGTTTCAGTCTTGCATGAATCTTGTGGTTGAAATTTTGGCATGAAAATTGCTTTTCTAATTTAAACAATCCCCTCATTATTAGTAAATGTTTAGGGTTCTTTGAATTTCCTCAGAGGATATATGGTATGTTTTGGTAAAACCCATTTATATTATTGCTGCTTTAATAATAACTAAAGCATGGTGGTTTGAAAATATCTTAATTTGTACTCCATTTTGTTCTTACAAATTTTTCAGTAGAGTTTCTGCCACTACTCTTTTTAAAAGCACAAAGCCATTCTTTCATTTCTTTGACAAATATTTATGACTGAATAAAAAATTATAGGAATGAGTCTATAGTTGAAAAACACCTTGTAAATTCAGTTTTCTACATATACTAATAAAATCTATTTGTTACTTTTAAGAAAAAATTTATTTCTTTAACAGCCAATTTAAACTACTAAATTCATCTAATGAGCTCATAAATGCTTGTCATCAATAAAGTAACCACCTATAGAAAACTACAGAGTGACCACCTCTGACAGTTTGTCGGAATAATATGCATTTATTAAAAAAATGACATTTTATTATTGGTCAAATTAAATAAAATCTTCATATAATAAATTTAGCGTTTTTCTTTTAACTGATTCTTCTGTGATGGTGACTAAAGGGATTGGATTGGTATATGTCCAGTGTTATAAAATAAGGGTATTTATATTTATCACAAAATAAATATGACATCTTGAAGCACAGTTGGAAACTAAAGAAAAGTGTTCAAATGGACACTTTTAAGAATTTTTGTTTAAAATAAGCATTCTTAAATGAAATATAACATACCTTCAGAAAGCTGCTAAAGTCACCAAAGTGTAGCTCAGTGAATTATTACAAAGTGAACCCAACCATGTCACCACAGCCTCTAGGCCAAGGAACAGGACATGACCAGGACCCTAGAAGTCCTGCTAGTAATACCTTTTAATCGGTATCCCTTCTCTCCTCTCCAGAGGGAATCCTGATTTCTTTCGCTGCATAGTAGTTTTGCCTCATATCAACATGTTTCAGTTGTACTGTTTTTATTTGAAATTTTCTACATTCCTCCAGGTTATAGAATTAACAATTTTATTTGAATGAGACCAACAGTGTTCAGAATTACCTGCTATATATTTTTAATAATTGATAGAAGTAATTTGGGTAATTAGCAAGAACTATCATGTGAGGAAAACTGACTCTCCTTTAGACACATATTTTTCTGTGTAGTGTAAAAGAAAGGACAATAACTATTGGGTTTGTTTCATGTTTTATTTGTCTAATTAGATGATACCGTTAGCTATGATTATGATATGAAAAAAGCAAACAATTCTTCAGGATTTTCTGCTCACTGAATTTTATTATGTTTAAAAACATTTTAAAATAATCAAATGTAGACATGCCCTTATGAGATTAATTATTGACTCTGTAGAGGTGTTTTTGTGTTTCTTTTGTCTTCTTTCAGTGGAAGCACTGACATTTCCTCCTTCCTCTGGGAAGTCATTCATCATGGGAGCAGATGAAGCCCTTGAAAATGAACTGGGGCTTGGAGAATTGGCAGGCCTTACTGTGGCTAATGAAGCAGATTCACTAACATATGACGTGAGTGATCCTTTTATTTTTGTTGCTTTTACTCATTTTTGAAAGTAAAAAGTTAATTTTATAGAAAAAGATGGTAATAAAGGAGCAAAAGTTCACAAGTATAGAATTTTATTCATGAATATATTATAAAGATAAAAATATTTACCACATCATATAGGAATTAAAATTACGTGCTTTACTGAAATTTATATGTTAGTATAGCTTGTTTACTGGTTTTAGATAAAGGAAGGATTTCCCTTTTCCATTACTATGTTTGGGTTTTGTTTTATGTTTTAGGGCATCAGTAATTAATTGAAATTCATGCCTGCCTAAAGGTATCATTTGTCTGGCTTCTTTAGTACATCAGTATTCTGCTGAGAAGTGATAGGGTGCTCTGAAGGTTTTAAGGCTGACTCATAGTAATTTGGAACAAAATTGAAATTACCATACCTTGATGCAATCAAAACACAGTTGTTTTATAAATTCATTTGTAATTGTTCATCATAATAAATTGTCAGAAAAACAGTTGCTTATTTCATAAACTATTTACAACCTGTCTTATCTCTTCATTAAAATCCTCTGACTCTGCTACTTCATCATCTTTGTTGGAGAATACAGTGTAGCTCCTGATACGTGGAAGATGTAGGCCAGATGCCTAAGCAAACCATGACTATGATAAGAAAGTACTCCAAAGAGGTACCCTCACCACTCACTCCTCTTCCTGGAAATCCAAAATTCGCACTCTCTGTGCTAAGTCCATTAGTAGGTGTTTTGGTTTCTACCTCCAAAAACAGTTTCTTTGTACCTCCCATCCTAGTCCATTTTTCTTCACCTGGAAAAAATATCCTCAGGTGATGAATAACAAAAATAACAACAAAACTCACACCCTATATATGTCATTCTTGTTATATATTATAATAACCGAATATAAACTGACTCCTTGCATTCCATTTTTTCCATTTGTTACTTGGGTTATTCATTGTTTTTGTATCCTTGTGTTCTGTATCTGTCTTTTAAAAACACCATTTAGTTGACTTTTTTTTTCATCTAACCTTTGACAAACTTTTAAATTGGAACTTTTAGTCCATTTCTTTTTAAGGTAGTGACTGATATCTTTGGATTTAAGCATGCCATCTATCTGTGCCACTGTTCTGTGTTTGTTTTTTGCTCCTATTTTTGCCTATATTGGGATTGATTATTTTTTATTATTCACCCTTCCCCCATTACTTGGAGTTTATACACTCACTAGAGGGCCAGTGCACGAAATTCATGCCTGGCTGGTGATCAAGACCGATCAGGACCTTCTGGCTACCGCCTGGGGCCTCCCTTCCCTGGCTGCCAGCTGCTGGCTGGGGCCTTACTTCATTCCACGTCGCCCCATGGGGGTCAGCACATGTTATAACAAGGGTTCAATCTCCTGATCAAACTCGCGTGGAGACAATTTGCATATTAGGCATAGGCGTAGGCGTGTGTGTGTGTGTGTGTGTGTGTGTGTGTGTGTGTGTGTGTGTGTGTATATATTTCCTTTAATTATTACCCTAGAGGTTACAATTAAAATATTACAGCCCTGGCTGGTTTGGCTCAGTGGATAGAACATTGGCCTGCAGACGGAAGGGTCCCGGGTTCGATTTCAGTCAAGGGCACATGCCCAGGTTGCAAGCTTGATCCCCAGTGGGGGGTGCGCAAGAGGCAGCCAACCAATCATTCTTTCTCATTATTGATGCTTTTCTCTCTCTCTCTCCCTCCCTCTCCCTTCCCCTCTGAAATCAATAAAAATATATTTAAAAAATATTACATGCACATCCCTTTTGAACACTTTTAACTCTATTTTAGAACTCCTACCCTCGCCCTGGCCAGTGTTTTCTTTTTCTGGCCAGTATTTTCAGTGATAAGAGAGTTCACCTGCATACCGAAGGATTGTAAGTTCCAGTCGAGGGTTCAATTCCTGGTCAAGGGGGCACATACCTGGGTTTGCAGGTTCGATCACCAGCTCCGGTCAGGGTGCATGCAGGAGGCAAATATCTCTGACATTGATATTTCTTTCTCTCTCCCCCTTTTCCACTCCCTTCCACTCCAAAAAAATCAATGGAAAAAATACTCTCAGATGAGGATTAAAAAAACAACGACAAAACTCACACCCTGTGTATATGTCATTCTTGTTACATATTTTATTTCTCTATACATTTATCTCCAACAAGGTACTGCTTTGTACACTCGATATTAAATTAGGATTATCCATTTACACTATCCATTTTCCCTGTGTGTCTGACTGTCCATCTGGGATCACTTTCCTTTTATTCTAAGAACACTTCATATTTCTCTCTTTAGTGAAGATCTATCTACTGGTAGCCAGTAATCTGTTTCTGCTTTTCTTACATTTTCTTTATTTCACCAAAATGGGTTAACTTATCTCTAGTACTGAATTCCAATTAGCAAGTTGTTTTTTTTTTTTAAGCACTCTAGATATATTATTTCATTGTCCTTTTTTATTGTTTTCTGCTAAAATCAATTGTCCTTTCTATTGGTCATACAATGGTAAGTCTGATCTCCCCCCCTCCCCCGTCTAACTGATAATTCCTTATGTCCTGATTGTCAGCCAAGGTTTCATTTTCTTTTTATTAAACTTCTTAGATCAGTGGTCGGCAAACTGTGAGCCACAGTTTGCTGCTCTGTTGACTAATGAGTTTGCCGACCACTGTCTTAGATCTTCAGCTTTGTAAGTTCTCAGCCACTTATCTTTACACTACTCGATTTATCACTATCCCCCCCATAATAAAACTCTAGTTACATTGTTACATCTTCTTTTTATAGCCTCTGTCTCCTATTTCCTTTTTCTGTATTTTTCATCTTTTTTTCCCCCATACTTCAATCTAGATTATTTTATGGCCCATCTTCCAGTTCACTACTTTTCTCTTCAGTTATATGTAATTTGTAATTAAACTAATTGCGGTCTTATATTTTTGCTTCTAGAATGCCTCATTATTTACAGATTTCTTCAAAAATTGTAAATTTTGCCTTTTTATCTTCTTGAACATAGTAAGCATGATTACTTTAAAATTTGAATCAGAAACTCTAGTTCTTTTACTATTATGTGTTGTTTCTGCTTGTTTTCATTTATGTTTTATTATCTCATATGGGCACAGTTATCTTTTATTGTGTCCAAAAAACTATATTTGAAAAATTGTCTGTAGAATAACTTTGGGCCTAGGATGGTATCTTCCCCCAGAGAGTATATTTTAATTTGCTTTTGTCGATTGCCTGCAGCCACTAGAAATCTGTATCACCTCACTTCATTTTCAGGTTTGGACATCGATCTATGTATAGCTAATCTGCAGTCCCTGCAAGGGCTTGTGTTCCTCCAGTTTACTCATATGTCTAGGATGCAGCCCTTTGAAATCAAAACCCAAAGCAAGGTAGTTCACCAATCCCCATTTTCTGGACAGTCCCTGGACCCAGTTTGCATCGCCCTGTACTGCAGAGGAGTCAGAAGCACAGCTTCACCTCTCAGCCATCACTCTGGTATCAGTACACACTGTCTGGGGGAAAACTCCAAATATCAGACTCTCCTTCTTAGACCTCTGTCTTCCCCTGGATCCACACCTGGAGTGTGAAGAGTTCATATATGGTGCTAGTGTGAAGTCATAGACCAACCTCGTTAGCTTTTCTGTTACTTGGAATGAAAACATGGTGCTTTTATTTTTTAGTTGTTGAGATGGAGTTTCTGTGGGGAAAAACAACACAATGATGTGTGTGTTTCATCAATGAAATATATTTTTGTAACATTTGATTATCTCTTCTAATTTTTAACATTTTATGTTTCCAGTTTATAAGCTTTGTTACCAATTTGATGAAAAAATTTAGTTATTAGAGAGTATTGAAAAGCTCAAAAGTATAATATTCTATAATGTTAACATTTAAAGATAACTTGGTTTTTCAACTTTTACCCAAAATTAGTTTCTGTACTAGGATAAATAGTTTAGGTTGAAATTACTTGTTATTTTTAATCATCCTGGTGAAGATTGATTTTACTTTTAAAAATTATTTCATCCTCTTTCTGTATTGGATTGTTACCTGTTTCCTTATTATAGTGCTTATATTTCTTCAAAGAAAACCACTATTGATACATTACTAATTTTGTTTATTGATTTGGTTATTTACATTTAAAAATTATATCGTTTTGAAAGTTGCAGAATGTGATGGTTTAATAAATCAGCAAGAAATAATGTTGAAATATAGTTTTTTCCCTTATCCTGATCTAAATTTATAGGTATTTTTCTTTTGTTTCTTTAATAGATAGCAAATAATAAAGATGCACTGAGGAAGACATGGAACCCTAAATTTACGTTAAGAAGTCACTTTGATGGCATTCGAGCCCTTGCTTTCCACCCCATAGAACCCGTTTTGATAACAGCATCAGAAGATCATACATTAAAAATGTGGAATTTACAGAAAACAGCCCCAGCCAAAAAGTGAGACTATTCTACTTTAACTTTATTTGAATATTTTAATTAACATATTTTCAGCAGAAAAATACTGACTTTATTATTTACTATTAAATTCTCATATATCTCTTCTGTTCTTTCTTCACCATGTCATATAATTTAGAGTATTTTCCCCTTTATACTCATAGTCTAATACTAGGTTAGAAAACTGACACTTAGGAATGGTGTGCTCTGGTTTCCTAGGAATCCTGATTACAATCCTTATACAGTATTTTAAATGTTTGTCACATTTGGAGAGCCCTTTAAATGTACTGAAACTTCTCCTATTGCTGTAAATAGGTATAGGCATGTATGATCACACTCGGACCCCAATCTGTTGCATTGTTTACAAGCTTTGGACTTTTGGAGTGGAAGGGAGGGAAGGTTAATTGGGAGGGGAGGAGGGATCCTCTTTGGCCTTGTCCTTTTGCCTTGACCCTTATAGATACTTTCCACATTTTCCAAATGCCTACCAAGATGTCTAGACTGAAAGGCAGTGTTGTTGCCATCGTATAACTGCTAGTCTTGGCCCCCTTGGTTTTTCTCTAGACATGGACAGACATGAGTTGGTGCAAACCCTTTTATCAGTCACCAAACTAGTTCTAATCTCACTTGTTGGGGTCCTTATTGGAGCTCCTTTCTTCCTTGGGTCACATGGTCCAGAACCCAGCATCTGCCAGCAAAGACCCTTCTATAGTGTCAGGCATTTCTGTTATTAGAAGAGTAGAAATGAATTTCAAATGGAGGAGATGACAGAAGTTTTATTATTGGTAGAGTATATCTATTGCCCATTTAAAAGAGATCAGTGACATTCCTGCTATGAGTCATATATAGACTAGATAAATACTTGATTTATCAGTATTTATCAGCTGCACCAGATCTTGCTAAAACCAAGTGAATTCTCACTTGGATCAGGTATCTTTGGCATAAAAAAATTACTTCTGGTTATAAATTGTGCTCTTTGTCTTTCTGGTTCTTTGGTCACAGTGGGCATCGCATTAGACTAGAGAATGTGAATGTTTCATCATATGTTCTTGACTAAATTTTAAGAAAAATATTGAAACACATTTCTTGTTGGTGATAGCTTAGTAATAATACCTTCACTTATAAATAACAGTGTCCTGTTCATCTTTGAACTTGAAACTTTGGAAATGAGGAGACCATATGCCTATAAAAATTTGCATACAATGTAGAATATGGATTTTAAATCCAGTTTCCATTAACAGTCATGGCCAGTTTAGGCACTGTAGAGCACTCATACACTCAGTATTCTGAGTGATGAATGAACTGATGACTTGGACAGTGTCTGCAAGTATTAAGGACAAACATATTAACCCGCATGGAAATACCAGGAAATTAAAGTGCATGGTCCTGTCCTAAACTGTTTTTCTTGTAGAATCACATTTAAATCCTGTATTTGGTGTCATCCCTATCTTTTTGTTTGTTTTATTTTAAACATAAAGGAATCTGAAATTCCAGAAGATTAAATAATTTGCCTAACAGCACTGGAAATTGAATCCAGAATTTATGATGTAATTCAGTAATATTGTTTACTGCTGAAACTTAGAGAGGTAAAAGCCGTCTTTTCTCTCTGATTTAGGAGTACATCACTTGATGTGGAGCCTATCTATACATTCAGGGCTCATAAGTAAGTATGTGCTTTTTAAAAAAATAAACATCACTATAAATCAGCTGGATTAGAATATTTTCTTTTCTTTCACTTATGTATTTGTGTTATGTATCTTTTAATTTAGTAGCTTTTTTTGTAATTGTAAAAGAAATAGGTAGATAATGTTAAAAATAATTTATCACTACCAAATAGGGATTCTGGCTGAAATTATATTTTATTTGCATGATGTTTAAATAATGTTTATATCTTTCTTAAAAGAAAGTTGAGGCAATTAGGTTGAAATATTAGAAATCCTGCCCTTTTTTCACTTAAAGATAACTTACATAAAAATATCCAAGAATTTTTTATTGTCATCACATATTGCTTTTCCTGATAAGCTTAAGGAATATCCATGGTCACTTGCTTTGTAACACAGAGATCACAATACTTTTTAAAAAATATATATTTTTATTAATTTCAGAGAGGAAGGGGGAGGGAAAGACGGATAGAAACACCAATAATGAGAGAGAATCATTGATCAGCCGCCTCCTGCAAGTCCCCCGCTGGGGATTGAGCCTGCAACCCGGGCATGTGCCCTTGACTGGAATCAAACCCAGGACCCTTCAGTCCACAGGCAGACGCTCTATCTACTGAGCCAAACAGGCTAGAGCCACAATACCTTTTATATAAAGGGTTAGATAGTAAATATTTGTAGGCTTTGCAGGATATTTTTTAGTTTAGTTTGGATCTATAACCCTTTAAAAATGTAAGATGCATTTTTAAGAAAAATATTGAAACACAGTTTGAGGACTGTTCAAAAGCAGACCATTGGCTGGTTTGGGCCCACAGGCCATAGTCTGCCAACCTTTGGTTTAGCAGAGGAAGAAAAATGAACAATGCTTAGATAGTATCATTCATTGTACAAAGCTGAAAAATAGAAAGCCATTTGAATAATTAAGTATTCTTAATTTTAGTAAGTCTTATTATCAGATTCTTTTTGAGACTAGAAATTGATTGTTATCTCCCAGAGGTCCAGTGCTCTGTGTGGTGATGAGCAGCAACGGAGAGCAGTGTTACAGTGGTGGTACCGATGGACTGATCCAGGGCTGGAACACGACCAACCCCAACATCGACCCCTATGACTCGTATGGTATGTGAGTCTCCAAAGATATGAAAGAATGAATTGTTTTCTTTTTACACATTTTATATAGCATTAAAGGAGAAAATGAGATATTTAAAAAAATAAATTGATAAAAGAGAACTATATCTTTGTTCAAAAGAGCTCCTATATTTAAGAGCCAATTTGATATATAATATAAAAGAAAAAATGTATTCTTCCTGAGAAAATAGTTCACAACACCCAAAGTCTTATTGATGGGAGATGCTGGCTTGGTTGACAGTTGTTTTTCTCATTTTAGGCATCTGAGCAGTACTTGATATATTATTACTAATCTGTAATCATATTTCATCTCTATTCTGATAAACAACTTTGAAGGAAAAGGCATGTTAGCATCATCTTCTTGATCAATTATTGGAGGGCATAGAGGCTAATGACTTTTCGAGTCCATGGCACCAAAATATTTGAAAGGTTTATAAGTTCAGAAGTGCCAGGAGGCACAAATCCTTATTATAATCTGTCACTAGCTATTACCATAAAATTCCTTGTAAAAACTGGTTTAGGAATTGACTGTTTTGTTTTTTTCTTAAATTCTAGAATGGTACAAAGTCATATTTACCATTAAACCATATTTTATTTTCATTATTACTTTAGATTAATTTTATAACCAAACCAAAGTAAAGATAAGAAATTCAATAAATAAAAAAATTTTCCAACATTTATTTAATAAGCATTTAACATATATTTTGTGAAAGGTGAACCTCCTCTCTCTCCCTAGTTCTCTTGCCATTTATGTGTTTCATGCTTTTCCTTACTTCCTTTATCTAACAGAGGATTGATCAGTTGTCCTCATTCTGTCCCAAGCCAACCCTCTGCTTTTGCTCCTGACCCCATGGTCTCTTGTTTCCTTTGAGGCTGCATGCTACCCTCCCCCCACTCTCCACCCCAGGTCTCTCTGGCTCTCATCTTAAGCCTCTTTGTTCTCTTCTCATCCCCTGAGCATATAAATAAATTCAGGTAACCCCCCATCCTGAGCAAGGGGAAGCCTCTTCTGGCTTTATTTTCCTCCCTGGCTTCTGTTTAGACTCTCTTTCCTTCACCATCTTTGTCTCCTTGATGATGGAAAACATACTCACTAGTTATTAATTCTATGTCTTTTCCCTGGGCACCACCTCCCTTTGTATTCCATCTTCTGGTCACACCACTTAAGAATAACAAGATTTTCAGTCCTGATCCCAAGGGTATTTTACAGTCCTTGTTTTACTAAATGTATTGGCTCTCTGAAACTGTGGATCATTCCATCTTCTTTTAAATTTGTCCACTATTGGCTTTTTTTTTTTACTATTGGCATTTTTGACATGTAACTGTGACAATTTCTCTTCCCTATCCTTCATAAACTCCTTTTCTTTTTCTTATCTTAAATATTGGCATTCATCAAGGTCCAGGCCCTAACTCATTCTTTGCATTGTTCACATATTCTTTTTTAGATTGAATCTACTGCCATGATTTTATATGCTGTTGACTCATAAGTCTCCTCTTTAAGCTTCAGACTGCCTTTAGAAGATGTTAAAGTGGTTGTCTCATTGTCCATAAATCCTTTCAAGTGCTATATTTCTTCTCCCTTATATTATTTATTAGTTGGTGGCTCTACAGAATTACCCAAATTAGAAACCTACAGATTATCCTTGATTGCTGTTTTACTATCTACACCTTACTCATTACTTAGTCTTTTTTATGTCATTCCTAAATATTTTTTTAAAATTTACTCCTGCTCTGTCCTTTTTGCCACTGCCCTTGCTTGGGTCTTCATCATCACTCTCAGTCTAATGAAACAGTCCCCTTGCCTTCATCTTGATTTTGTTTAGTCTGTTTTCTTTACAGAGTTACCTTATTAAGTAGGTACTTCACCCTGCTGTCCCTGGGGAACCCTTCCCTACTGCTTTTAGGATAATTCCCAACTGCCTTAATGTGTCATAGAAGTCTCACTATAAACTAGCCACTCTTCATCTGATCCACTTCCTGCCTCAAACTTCATACTCCGGTAATTCCAAGTTGCTTATTTCCTCACATATCACACTATTGTTCCTTCTGTGATTTTGTAGGCACTGCCTCTTTTACCAGGAACGACTCCTCTATTCTTTGCCTGCTGACATCTGTACACTCTAGGTGTCATTCTCCCAGTTCCTGTTCATGTAACTGGTTTCTGTCACTATTACTGTACTTGTCACACCATCCTTTGAGGACAAGGATGGTATTATGTCTTAATCATCTGTGTGGCCCTGGCATATAGCATACTACCTAACACACAGTATGTCTTTAGTAAGTACTTTAGGGTATGACTGAGAGAGGATATAGGACAGATAACAATAGTAACATTTTACACTTAACCTCTGTTAGCCATCTTCAAGGTGAGGATTAACAATTAGTTTCTAATTTGACTTTTATCATGAAACAATGCTGTGACCCTCTCCCTGCCTCCTCCCTCCCTCTCCCTCCCGCTTCCCTCCCTCTCCCCCCCTGGACATCATTCATATGTCAGTTACTGCTGTTTGAGAATTTGGGGGTTCCTGTAGATCTCAGTTCATGTCCTTTATGTCAGAGGCCCGTTGCTCCCAGGAATAACAGCCTTTCGTGGTACTGTGGGATAAGTGGCCTGAAGGAGTATATCCACAGTGCTCAAGGAGGTGGAGGAGGGAGGGATCTCCCTTCACTTTCTCAGGGAATGTGAGTGTGTTTTCTCTGAAGTAGTTAAATTCAGATGATTTATGTGTGTTAACATGCTCTTTAAATAAAATATCTAGACAAATGGAAGAAAAAAGAGAGGGAGAATAAAATGCCTAATTTTTTAAAATAGAAAAATGTGTACTTTGTAATTTTAATTTAAAATTTTTAACACTACATTTACATATTTCCAAGCCTATTTTTAATTGCAGCATTTCAGAAAAAAATCATAGCCAGTAGGAAGCATATTTTATACTGTTATCATGGCCTTTCGTTTTCTCTGGACTCTTAAGTACCTTTTTAAATTATTTTTCTCCTGACTTTGCCTTCTTGCTTTTTCCTATAGACCCTTCTGTTTTAAGGGGCCCCCTGCTCGGCCACACTGACGCAGTCTGGGGTCTGGCTTACAGTGCAGCACACCAGCGTTTGCTGTCCTGTTCAGCAGATGGCACTCTTCGTCTATGGAACACAACTGAGGTTGCTCCAGCCTTAAGTGTGTTTAATGATAATCAAGGTACATACTTTTAAAATTATTTCACTGAATCTTTTATAAAATTCTAATTATCTATGTCTTATTATAAAAACAAACATGCAAATAAATAAATGATTCCATAAACTCTTACTGTTTAAATTTAATTTGAAAGGTTTTTGAAGTTGTGAAAATACATATATTTGAATTTTCAACTTATTATGTATAAGTTTTAAAAACATAGTATTTGGTAAAAGAACATATCTTTAAAAAATTGTTGGTTGAGATATAATCTGATTTTTACTGTATATAAATTATAAGGATACATTTTAATGAGTTTGACAAATGCATAACTCTTACATCAAGATATAAACATTTACTGTACCTCCATAAACTTTTCTTATGATCTCCCCAGTCCATTCCCTTTTCCCATTCCCACCCACAGGTACCCACTGTTATGATTTCTTTCATCATAGATTAGTTTTGTCTATTCTAAAATTTCATATAAATGAAATCATAAAATGTGTACGCTTTTTGTGTCTGGCCTTTTACTCTCACAATAATATTTTTGTGATTCATCCATGTTGTAGTAAGTATCAATAATTTATTTATATTGTTTAGTAGTATTTTATTAAACCACAGTGTGTTTATTCATTTACTTCTTAATGGGCATTTGGATTGTTTTCAGTTTTTGACTGTTTTGAACAAGCTGCTGTGAACATTCATATGTTTTTATTATAGGTGGGTAAAGACCTAGAAGAAAAATTGTGTGTTTGACCTTATGTGAAATTGCTAGACTTTTTCCCAGAGTGGTTATGCCATGTTATACCACTGACAGCAATGTTTGAGAATTCCACATCCTTAGTTACTAATATTTGGTGTTGTCAGTCTATTTAATTTTAGCCATTCTGATATATAGCAGTGTTTCATTGTGATTTAATTTGCATTTCTTTGGTGGCTAATTCTTTTGAGCACTTTATTTGTGTGCTTATTGGCCATTAATATATCTTCGGTAATATATACATTTTTAAACTATTTGCTTCAGTTAGATTTAGAATCAAATGGAAAAATCAGATTATATTCATATATACATATTCTATTTTTTATGTTTATAAATAAGCTTCAGATTTTAACCAAGTTTTACCTATTATAGATGATAAATAAAAATACCTTCTTTATTCTTGAACTGTGATAATGTGTGTCTAGGTTTTGATAAGTTGCCTGTATTTAATATTTGCATGATTACCAGTAACAATTTGGAGCTTTATGTCTTAAATTATTAAATTTTTGATAAGTTAGAATTCCTACTAAGAGATGGGCTTTTAAAATGAAGAATTTCCAATGATGTTGCTCTAAGCTCCAGGTTGAGATAGAAGCAGCAAAACTTGTAGTCCATACATGTTTTTCATTTATTTTTTGAATAAAGGCTTGCATTCCATTTATGTATTAGCTGAGTAACAGGTAGAAGATGTGCTGAACAGGTAAGAGTAACGAAATCGGCTAGGGCTAAAAGAAAAAAAATAATCTCCATTGAATGGCAATGAGCAAATTCTTATCCTAATGTCGAGCCATACTTACTCCTCAGGGAAATCATGCTGTTATTTGTTTTGCTATATTTTAAGCATATTGTTAAGTAGACCCTCTAATTATCATTCTCTGTGAATATGTTCTGACTTTTTTAGAATTTGGAATCCCTGCCTCTGTGGATCTAGTAAGCAGTGACCCGAGCCTTATGGTAGCATCATTCAGCAAAGGATATACAAGCATCTTTAACATGGAAACACAACAACGCATTCTCACTTTAGAATCCAATCTAGATACAAGTATGTATAATAGTCTTTAAGTAGTCTTCATCACAATGAAAGAGTTGACTATGAAAAATGCTTGTCATTCTAGTCTTCAGCCTGCTAAATCACAGAACATAGTTGCTTAGTTAGAAGGATATAATAACTTAAAATTGATTTTAAGTCTTTGGGTTAAGTTTATGCACATTTATAACTATACTAGAGGCCTGTTGCATGAAGATTCGTACAATAGGCCTTCCTTCCCCTGGCTGCCAGCACCGGTTTTCCTCTGGCACCCAGGACTAGGCCTTCGCTCTGGCTGCCGCCTTCCGTCTTTGCTCTGGCCAGAGTGCTGCTCCTGTAGCTCCCTCTGCTCCCCGCCCTCCCCCTCATAGCAGGCATCCTGCCCCGCCCAGCCGCTCTGCACCTGCACACATGCTGCCCAGAGGCCTAGAGCGGCTGGGGGGCAGGGCTGCCGTCAGCTTTGTTGGGTTAATTTGCATATCCATCCCTGATTGGCTGGTGAGTGTCACGGAGTGATGGTCAATTTGCATATCTCTCTTTTATTAGTGTATACCGGTGGTCAGCAAACTGTGGCTCGTGAGCCACATGCAGCTCTTTGGCCCCTTGAGTGTGGCTCTTCCACAAAATACCACGGCCTGGGCGAATCTATTTTGATGAAGTGGCATTAGAAGAAGTTTAAGTTTAAAAAATTTGGCTCTCAAAAGAAATTTCAATCGTTGTACTGTTGATATTTGGCTCTGTTGGCTAATGAGTTTGCTGACCACTGGTGTAGACTATTTGAAATAGCATTTGACCTATTTATTCCAAAGAGGAGTCAAGTTGATTTTATGCCAAATGATTAGTTTTCTATTTTGTTTGAAGAAAATATTTATTTGGAATAAAAAATATTTTTCAATTCTCATAGTATTTTTTAAACCAACTTAACTTTTTATTAATGATATAATTTGACACTGCTCCTTACTGATTAGAATATAGATTAAGCTGTACCTCTCAAAATCTCAAATCTGAAGCTTCTTATTGGATACAGGAAGCCAGGAGATAATATCTCAGGTTGTAAAGAAGTTATTACAGAATTATTTTGTTTGGGGCTTTTTTAACCTATCTTTATTCTTAATCCAGGCAATAACATTTTAGGCTGCAGTTGCTAAACATAGATAGCAGGTGGTACCTCTAGATTTATCAGGATAGTATTTCTCTGGCAGCTCTCATTTCCTAACATTAAAATTATGAACACAATTTCAGAATAAACTAAAAACAAACTAAAGTGACATAATTTACTTTTTCAGTCTCTTAGAGTATTCAGTTCTCTTTTGTGTGAAGAAATAGTAGCTTTGACTAATTTGTGTTGTTTTTAATTTTTTCTTTTTAGCAGCCAACTCTTCCTGCCAAATAAATAGAGTCATTAGTCACCCCACTCTTCCCATCAGCATCACCGCTCATGAAGACAGGCACATCAAATTCTATGATAACAATACAGGTAAGAATGTATTAAAAATTGATGATTATTAAAGCAAAAAAGAAAGTCTTCACTCTATGTAGTCCGATTTTGGTATCTGTCCATGGCTTTATCATCAGGGAATAGGCATTGAAATATGGGTACTCTCCCAGCTCAATTTCTGTTCATTTCATTCAGATCTGCTGAGAACTACTCGTTGTGATAGCCTTTAGAATTATCTTAGTTTTTTTAATATTAAGTATATGCTATATTTCTGCCCTGGAGTCAAGGTTATCAGTAGGAACATAATGAAAATTTTATTCAAATACCAATAAAAATGATCTCTTACTCTGAATATACTGGGAGAAAGTATAAGTAGAGGCATATATGATCATTATATTTTGTTTGAAATTATTCGGTTTTTGAATAGCCTTAGTGTTCAAATGGAAAATCCCTTGAGTCATTGGTTATATTTTATTCGTTTTTACATGGACTAATCTTTTCTGCATTATAATACTGACTATTTAGTCCTGATTTGTTTGAATTGGGGCTTTTCTATTTTTTATTGGATTACATTTCACTAGTCTAAAGGAAATTCAGGAAGAGCTCTGCTGGGAGAAAACACTGTATTATCAGCCATATTTACCTGAGTGTCCGCTATTGGCTTTGTAAATATGTTGACTTTTGCTGCCTTTGCTTAGCTTAGCTGTGAGTGATGAGTAATTTAATGTTCTCGAACTCTAGAATATATTGTCTCCACCAAAATTGTGGCCAGTGTTCTCTGTGTTCCTTTATCTTTGTATCAGTCTCTTCTTCTGTTCCCACAATCCATATAATTTGCTTGTAGCTAAAGGATGCAAAGTAGGTGGTTAATGTCTGAGTTCTAGTTGATGCACATGGCTTAAAGGGATATCTGTGTACAAATTACTGACTTTTATATTGTGATTTGAAAGACAAAAATATAATCTGGAATTTGAGCTTTTGTTTCTCATCAGTAGCATGGCCAGAGTAGAGAGGGCGATCTGTTCTAAGTGATGAAAAAAGCTATTGATGCAGTAAGTACACAGAGAGAGGTGACTGGAGAAACCAGTATAACGTAGTAACTGGCATATATTCGTAGAAAGCTATTAATAAAGCATAACAATCTTTTTCCAAAGGCAAACTGATCCACTCAATGGTAGCCCACCTAGAAGCCGTTACAAGTTTAGCAGTTGATCCTAATGGCCTGTACTTGATGTCTGGCAGTAAGTACATCAGCTATGGATAATTTATTTATTCTTATCATTTTCATGTTAATATAGCTTTCCTTTCAATTTGTTTATTTATTTACTTATTTATATTTATTTTTATATAGGTCATGACTGTTCAATACGTTTATGGAACCTAGAAAGTAAGACATGTATCCAAGAGTTCACAGCTCATCGGAAAAAGTTTGAAGAATCAATTCATGATGTAGCTTTCCACCCATCCAAATGCTATATAGCCAGTGCCGGGGCTGACGCACTGGCTAAAGTCTTTGTATGACAGAATGCATCTTCTTCACCTTCTATCTCTTTATAAATAACCAACTGCACAAAAGAGATACAGAAGACCAGGGAAAGAATCAACCCATTCTGTCCTTTTGTTCTGCTGAAGGAGCACAGAGAACATTTGTAAAGTATAGTTTTACAATTCGTATATACTGTTTTCTAAAACTAAGGTTTGTTCAGGTTGCTGCAAGCTCAGCTGAAATTGGAACCTGAAAACTGTTTGTTTCAGATTTTCCCAAAAATAGGAACTTTTATTTCTGAAGGAATACTAATTCGCTAGGCAGGCCTGAGCGAACATAGGTTTAGCTTGTCCCCTGTTGAGTAAATAGGGCACATTATAAGGGATAACAAAAAGCTCCATGGCTGGGAATGAGTAGAGGAAGAGCAGAAATTTAGACCTCCTTGTCCCCTGAGAAATCTTGTAAAACTCATTAGCTAGTCAAAACAGTAATCAATACCATACCTGCTGTACTAATCCCTATGAGCATAATGACCAGGCAGTGTTAAATGAGTTTTTAATCTAGCTCTCCTTTTAGCTGTTCACATACAGCACCTGGCAAAGCATTTTACCTATTAGGGGAAAAAAAAGAAATGCAATAATATGTCAAATATATTATTATTCAGAAATGCTAAACAAATACTCAGTTTGTAAGCACATTTCTGTATTGTATTACATTTTTGAAAATGGATTTGGTACCATTCTAAAATTTAATTGTCAAAAATACTTTTACCATTGTGAAGAGTAGTTGATAGAGTCTGCTTTTACTAAAGGATTTAACTTAATTCTGTTTATTTTTAAGGGCAAGCAGGGCATATCTTTATAATAATTTCTATTAATTTTAAAACTCACTTTATTCACATGGTATTTATAGTATCAGAGTGATTATTTCATGTAGATAAAATCTTAACTTTTCAGTGGTTGAAAAGATGGTGGTTATTTGCAAGTACTCATTTATCAAAATCCACATAATCACACTTCAGATGATCTCTGCTCTTTCTTCTTTGTCTCTCATATTCAAATTATCTGACACCAAAAAAAATATTTCATAATTATGTTTTAACAGTCCATAGGGTATGGTTAATCTCAGCTGCTTTTGCAGACATACTAAATAAAGCAAATGTTTTTTACCACAGAACTCCTCCATTAGCATCTCCAATAAGAACCTCTTGAAAATCTGGATGGAAGGGTTCAGTGTAAAATGTTGGGTAAATAGTTCTCTCTCTCTTTTCCTCTCCCTACCCTTCCTCCGTTGTTTAATTTAAAACACAACATGTTTAATGGCTAGTAAATCAGTATTGTTTCTGGGGAAAACCATATATTAAAGGACCAGGGGCCCCTGAGCTCCTTGCCTTTGACCAACTTGTGGTCAGCTCTTGGGAGTCCCATGACCCACTCTCTGAACATGGTATTCAGACCTCATCCCTGCAACTCTTGCCTCTCCTCACACACTCTTGTTCATTCAGAATGTCAGAGACCAATCTAGAAATTAGAAATAAATTACTAATGTCCACCTTTTCAGTAAAATGTATATATAGTAGGCTCTCAGACTTTACAAAATCCATATCCATAAATATCTTAACCTTTTAATACAATTCCTACATTCCTATCCCCACATATTCCATTGTCATAACATTTGCACTTGTAATGATATTTCTCCTTGAAGAAGTATCCTGGTGTTAATGTGGATAATTAACTATTTTTTCTTTAAGATTACTGCTTGTCTGCTTCTAGAAATCTGTAATATACAGGCAAATTTTCTTTAAAGTTAAGGGCCTGTGCGAAATCCTTGGTTGATATACAATATGCTTTAATATTTTGACACAGCTACCTTGTCATTTCATCTGACCTTTTGTTAACAGTGGACTCAAGGGACTCTTGTATAATCAAATGAATTGACCTGGACATGAGCTACCACATCATAGCTGAGCTATATACCAGGTGAATGTTTATATTCCCATGCAGATATGGAATTCCACATTGTGTTTGTGGAATTCCTCTTTTGGTTCTTCACAAAGTAAAGTACTACTGTCGCTAACATGACATTTGTAGAAAGATACTGGAAAATTCTAGCCAGGTGCCAGCCCTTCTTATATTTATGATGGACAACTACAAAGCTATTGTTCTGCCAGTTATTGCTTTAATTATCTTCCATGGTCTTCAGTACCTTCTTTACTTATGCCACTGAAATTCTCAAAACCAAGACTTTTCTCTTCACCTGCATTTTATACCTCACAGCTGAATTTTTTCTGATAGTGAGTGGAAAATAACCACTAGATAATGTAGACAGTAGTGCAAGTGTTGGAACTGTTGAAAGTTCCTTAGAAAACCAGTGCTGTGCCACCGGAGAGTGTACACAGAAACAGAGATTCCTCTCTACTAGCGCTGTGTGATGTCAGCCTAGAAATGAGCCAAAGTGTCTTCCAGCCAGATAGAAGTATATTCATGTGTCTGATTTTCCCCTCAGCCCATCAGAAAGGTGAACAAAATGAAAAAAATCAAATTCAAACAGTCATTGACGTGCTTTCATAGGGCTTAGTTTGTCAGTATTTTGGATGAAATGTATTGGAACAGTATGAAAATCATCAGGAGATGTGGGTTCCTGCCTTATTTTCCTAGGCTGTGGGTACGTCTGGGAGCTTGCAGCACCCTTCTCAAAACTCAGCTGTCATTTGGAGCTCATTTGCTACTCGAACCATAGATATTTAACATGAGTGATATAATGACCTTCAGTATTTTTCTATTGAACAAGTTTATCAATTTTTGCCATTAAACAGATAATTAGTTATGCAAAGTATTTAGCTTTTATAATCATTTTAGTTATGACTAAAGGGGGAGAAATTGAGCTGCATCACTGATAATGAACTTTGTGAGAAATTTTTTGTTTATTTGACTTTCATTCCTTCAGTATTCTTGCTACAGGTTTTTTTTTTTGGAGATGATTTATTTGAAAATGTCTAAAATGTATGTATATTTTATAAATATATATTATATATATTGTGGGAATATATATAATATATATATAGACTATATATATACACATATATATATAAAACCATAGGTGCATTTTACTGTTTTGTATTTTCATTTTTGGAGGTAGTGTACACAGCAGGTAATGATGAGTATGATGAGTGTTGTGCTGTTTGCTTTTGCAGTATAATATATAGTTCTAAATGTTTAAATTACTGTAAATACTATATTCATTATAGGCTAGCATGCTTGTTTTAAAGATTGTCATTCTAGTTTATTAAAATCTGAATGTAAGAAAACTTGGCTATTTAAATGTGAATTGAAAAATATTCCATTCTCAGTACTGAACTATTTCCATTGAACATTCAGGATTTTTAACAAAACAGATATCATCAAGAAGGCAATAGCTAGAGAATGAGAGGTGCCTTTCAAAAAAATACAAATGCAGCCTTACAGTAAGGATGAGGATTGAGTTTTGGGGGGAATGGGGAGAGTAAGAGAGAATGAGTGTGTGTGTATGTGTATATGTGTATGTGCTCACATTAGTGAGCCAATCTGTGAAGGTCCTGATTTGTGACCATCAATGTCTTTTTAATGTATCTGCTCAACTTCTAGGGCTTCAGGGGACACTTCATGCGCTGTCTTTGTGCTCTTCTGAGCACCATTTATCTTTCCAAGAATTTGGAATGTGAATTCCTAAAAATTTCAGAAGAGAATAAAATAACTCTACTTAATTATAGTCAAGTTCAGGTAAAAGGATAAGTTACTGGTTCACCAAAATTATGGGATCTCATTAATGTTGGCTAAGTAAATGTAATTTTTAAAAGGTCACCTTTTTTAGTACTTCATGTATTTCCCCTTACACAAGAGCATGTCATGAAATTCTTATGTAATGAAGAGATTCAACTAGTAAAAATTATTTTTAGATTAAACACCTTGAACTAGTTAAAATTTCACCTAAGAATAGTATTTAAATGGCATCTGTCATATCTACCTCTTTGTCATTGCTGCCATTTTAACTAAAGCAAATCTTTATGACATATGAAATGATGGCTGGGTACAACTGAAAAAGCTGTGTTGGTGCTTTTCTCAGGCTTGGTCATTTAAGTTATATTGAACTAAGATGTCACAAATCAGATTGAAAGACTTAGTTTTAATTTTGGTTTTCTTTCGAAAGAACTGCTTAAATTTTATCATCAATGTTGATAGTGAGTCTAGATAGTTAATCTCTGGTTAGTATGTATGTCTGTGATGTTTTCAACCAAGAGCCAAGCTATTATTGAATGAATGAACGAATGTATATATATATGGAGAGAGAGAGAGCTCTAAGTATAATTTTCTTCAGCTTTCTTTGTTCTTTGAAAGCTATTTCAAAGCTATTAAGTACATGATCATTAATTTTATTTACTCAGCAGTTGCCTCCATTACTGTGTTACTCATTTAATTATTTATATCATTGCAGATCTTTAGTGTTTGACACTGGGATTCAGGTTGTACAAAAGTAGTTGCTGACAGAAATTATATGTATATTTTGTGAAATATATCAATTCCCAAAGTTGGTTTTAGGGGAAGGTCCCAAAGAATTAACAGCTGTGTTCAAAACCAGAGGACAGGTCATTGGTAAATGACGGTAGTAATTTTCACTTCCATCGCTGAAGGCTTTTTAGTTGGCCATATTCATTATCCAACTGAGTCTCCATGTCAGTGTAAGGGATAGAAGGTTGACAAAGTATTTAACAAATGACATCTTTTTTTAATGCTTAAAAATGCAAATATTAGACCAAACATAGATCCCTAGTCCCCATTTACTTATTCTAGCAGTATTACTGAAGTAGTGCCACTGAAATTCTCAAAACCAAGGCCAGCATTTTCTGGACCTTAGCTAATCAACTTGATTTAATTTGACCACTTGTTTGTCATCCCTCTGATGCAAATTAGAAAGTTGACTTTAACTTAGATTAACTGTAATGTCTGCCTGGGTTTTTAACAGGCTGTGAACCAGTGAGTGCCTTGTTAATGTAGAATGACTTTTTCCCTGGTTGTATGTTAGCTCCTCTCTGAAAATGTCTCAGAGAATGGTATTTTAGTTGACTTGTGGAGAGCTGCTAAATTTGGTGTTATCAGCGATCAGAAAGTCTTCAGTGTATCACATACCTCCCTCCCTACTTTCTTCTCATTGTTTGGCTGAAGTTTGCCTCTTGTGAAAAAGTAATATACCCCCCCTTCCCCCCCCCTCCCCCCCCCCACCCACACATACACATACACCTTCTCCACACACTTTTTTCCAATCCAGATGAAGAGTTATCCTCTACACCCATCCCAACTATAAGATCTACTATCTGTTTTTAGGAGGAACCACTTCTTTAGGAACCACTTCTTTGTAATCTTGAAATTTATTGGTTATTTTATGTGTCATCAACTACAGTTTACTAGAGCTGACCTCAGGGCATCATCAGTTCAGATTCCTAAGTCACTCCCTTTCTCCACACCCTACACCCCTCAACTGGTGAGCCCTGGGACAAATTGTTTGATCTTCAGGTATTTTAAAAATTAGTTATAATATCAATTAATGTAAATTAATCCAAATGCTAATTTTTGTGGTGCAAGAAGTTTCTTTTGTAAATTCAGGGTATAGATAAGCTAATTGAGATATCATTTTCTGGTGGCTCTAAGTGTATTATTGTTTTTAAATAAAGTGTACAAATATAGATAATGTGCTATAGGTGTCATGAATTGAAATATTTGTCAGATTTGAAATATAGTGGATTTGCAGTTAAAATACTTTAATACAACCTGATTTTGTTATTTTGGGGTGGTAGATGAGGGGTACAGAGAAATAAAAAGGTATTAGACAAAGTAGATGTGAATCCAAAATAATGAACCAATCTTATTTACTAATTGTGAGTACGGTGGAGAAGTTTATTATTATAGAGTTTGGACCTTAGGAAAACCAGTAAAATTAAAATACCCCATAAGATTGGATCATTGGTACTTTTCAGGGCCATAGGTCTATTTTTTCCAAGTGTTGAGTTACATAATTTTTAAAAATTATACATATAAATATATATAAATTTCATGTGTTTTTATTTTTTCCTTGTTTGGCTACTTAACACATAAGCATTATCCTTGTCCTTTCTCTTGCTCCTTCATATCAACATTATTTTACAAGTGCTTTTGCCTGCTCAGAACTCACAATCTCTTTGTTTCAATCTGGAGTCACAATACTATATGGGAGAGATACTGTATCCTTCTGATGTCCTTGAAACTATTCACTGTTCTTTGATGTTTTCTATGCAGCTGTAGTAATGAGTATTAAATCCTTTTGTATGTACACATTTTTCAGTAGTGTCAGAAATGTCCCTCCCCCCCCCCCCCCCCCCCCCCCGCCTTTCTCGTTCCTTTTAATGAACATTATTTGCTTGGAGTTATTTTAGAGTGATCTAATTCAGAAAGTCAAGTTTTTCACCGACTGATGGGCCCCTGGGGTCAGCCCAGGTTCAGAGTGGTATTCTGACTTGCATTGGGTTTCCCAAGACTAGCACTGAGGTTTTGCGGAGTCCCAGAGTTGTCGTGGCACTTGGGTATTCCCTAGGAATACCTGGAAGCCTGGCAGCACCCTTTACACCATCACCATAACCATGAAGCATCCCTCCACTTGTTATTCCTCAGTTACACTTTGTTTACATTGATTGGGGACTCCAATTCTATGGAGGAACACTGACATACAACTCTGAAAATTGGAATCAGTATTTTCTGGAACGCAAAATACTTAGTATATTTTGTATACTTTCAAAATCAAACAGAATCCAAAATCCATTAAATGAAAAAATGATTCACTTTGAATTTCACTTAGATCTTGCAAAATCCTAATCCCTATTTTATCCCTAGTTGTTATTAGACTAAAGGTAATGGTCAGACTTGAAGATGGATCTGACTAATTGAGTGAACAAAATCTGCCATATTCTTGCTAATAAGAAGGGGCTGTTTTATAGAAAATTCTCTTGTCCTTGGTGACTTAGCCACTCACCTTACATGAAGACTGTCCAGATGCTAACACCACATTTACTTTTCCTGTGTGCCTCTTTAAAGAGACAATTAATCCAGTGATGTGAAGGAGAGCCCACAGTAAAACATCTGTTAAATAGTGCTTGGAGTACTAGAGTTAGTATTTATTAATTCATGTGCCAAAGTTCTTCATGCCCTCGTAAGATCCAATGCATGTAACAGGTTTCCAATCTATGACCTCAAACCAAAGAATTTTAATTACCTCATATAATAGCAACAGCATATTAAGGGTAATGGTAAGGAAACCCATCACCCATAAATGAGAATTCCCAAACTGAAAAACATCCTTTAACTAAAATCTGCACGGAAAGCAAAATGTAGTGCTGAACATGAACTGTAAAAATACTTGTGGTTTATATAGGACTAGAGGACCGGTGCATGAATTCGTGTACAGGTGGGGTCCCTCAGCCTGGATAGCTATCGGGGCTCATCTCACACAGCCCTGATTGGGCTGATTGGGGCTGGGTGTTTGGCCGGCCCTGAGCATGGCTGATTGGGCCTCCGCTGGCTGAGGGGAGGGACCACGGGAGGTTGGCTGTGGGAGTGCACTGACCACCGGGGGCAGCTCCTGTGTTAAGCATCTGCCCCATGATGGTCAGTGTGTTGTCATAGCAACCGGTCGTTCGGTCGACTGGTCCTAACGGTCACTTAGGCTTTTATATATATATATAGATGTGCTGCAAGGTTGAAGTATGCTAACATTCAATTCTTTATGGGAGTGGCACCAAGGCAGAAATTTTTCATTAAAAAGATGAATTTACCTTAGAGCAAAAGAAATGTCATAGAAACAGTTTACTTGGGCACTGGATAAGTTGGGTGAGGGTGTAGGGAAAGAAGTACCACACCAAGAAGGAAGAGTCCACCCCTCACTGTCTCCCTTTCTCTTTACATGGCCTGGAAAGCTGACCTCTGAGGTCCTTTGACCTCTAAAAGTGAATGGGTCCAGTTCTGACTTGTCATTGGTCCTTGTAATACAAAAGTTTTTAGGAAATGTGTCGGAGCCCTTCCTCCCCCCAGTAAAGTGTCAGACAGCATAGCTTTTATTCTGTTTTAGGAAGCTATATTAACAGGCCCAGGTATGCTGTGCCATCTGCATGTCTGAATGAGGACTAGACATGTGAGAAATGGCCAAGTGATAATCTCATGAAAAGACAGGAGAACTAATGCCAGTGTTCTTGATCCAGCATCTAGAAGGGTTCAGGAATCTGGAGAAGTCGCTGTGTGTAAATTAATCAAGAGTCCAGAGACAAAACGTAATTTTGGAAGGCATTTGGGGGGCCAGAGGAGCTTGGCCAAGTTCTCCCTTGTCTCAGGACCCCTTGCTTTTTATTAACACAAATTGTCCTAAGGCAAGGTAGATATACACATCAAAGGCCAGGGTTTGGTATAGGGAACCCATTGTCAGATTATCAGGTTTGGGGAAAACTGCCTTCGGCTGTTCAGGTGTTTGTCCAGCAGGAGGCCATAACATGTAGATTGAAATGCCCTCAGCTGTCTGGCAGCAAGCAATCATTTATGCATTCTTTTCAGGTTTGGGGAAATGCCCTCAGCCATTTCCAGATGATTCAGCCCTGCTGACTTGCTGGAATTGGCTTCTGGCAGAGAACCATTTTCATTGTATCACTTCTGTTTTTAATGATTTTGACTGTTTTTGGAAGTATTTAAAATATATATTTACATCTTTTTCTACAGACTTTTGAGCCTAGATATTTCAGAATAGCCTTTTAATGGCATAATTTCACTCAAGGTATATTTTAGAAACAGACCTCAATGGTCTAACATATCTTTTGATAGTCATTGATGAATAACATTCCCAATGTCCTCCACTTTCTGCCCCCGATACTCAACTGCTATGTAG
Source organism: Corynorhinus townsendii (assembly GCA_026230045.1). Lineage (NCBI taxonomy): Eukaryota > Metazoa > Chordata > Mammalia > Chiroptera > Vespertilionidae > Corynorhinus > Corynorhinus townsendii. The sequence goes on from JAPDVU010000007.1 coordinate 152,028,798, forward strand.
GAATGCTTTTATATGTTGTAAATGTCTCAGCATTTTGCTGACAGGGAAAGCAATAGTACTGTACATAGCTTGCAGATAAACATGGAGCCTTATGCTTTTAATACATGTTAAAATGAATGGAACGTTTAGATACAGCATATATGTGATATAAATAATGTTAATAGAAGTGTCCCCCTCAGAGCTAATGACTGGTAGGTTACAATCAGTTTGCCATTAATAAATGTTAAAAGTATGCTGGTTCAACCAAAATACCACTTAACAGTCAATTCACTTAAATGAAAGCTTTGCTTTTCAGTAAAATAATACTTGTTCAGTTTCCTTGTCTATCTCAGAGTCAGAGAAATCAGGCATTCTCCCAACTCTAAAACATTCAGACTTTAACTTTTTCCTTTCATCTGCCTTTTGAACAAGCAAGACAATAAGCTCCTATTTCTCATTGCTGTAGGATACTTAGGAATTCATATCTAATTCCAATATTTAAAAAATGAAGCTTGCAAGCAGACTTTTTTCTCTTTAGAAACATCATTGCTTTCTGGAGGCAGAAATAATTTTATTTTTGAACTTGGGAGATGATAGGTCCAGACAGATCTGTGCCCTGTATGTAAGTTATATACAGCTTGCCTCTGTAAATAAACACAAGTTTTATTTTAGAAATTATTTAGGGAGTACAAAATTGGCAAAGAAAATGTAAGTTTATTTTACATATTTAAAATCTGTGGGTTTTGAGGTATGGGTAACCCATAGTGTGATGTGTTTTATTCTGAATGCCTTGATTCTACCCCATCCTCAACTCAGATTTTACAGACTAAGTATTGTTGGTCACCTAACAACAAAAACAGTTAATGATTATTTGTTTGCTTCTGCTCTATAAGCTCCTTGAGGCAGGGACCACGTTTATTTTTCTTATATTACCCTTAGCACCTCTCCTGATGCCTTACTATATAGAAGGTACTCAAATATTGGTTGGTTGAGTCATCAGCACATTTCTAAAACTCTATAGAGGTCATCAAAGACAAAAACATCATGGCTTCCAGTCCATAGGTGATATCAAATGTATTTAGATCTGTGGAGCTGATTCTAAGATTGAGGTCTGGCTGAATATTTTAAGGTGAGGAGGGGTTTGGACCTCACCTGGAGGGTGGCAACACCCTCTTTCTGTCTGCACTGGAACAGAGCGAAGTCTGTGGGGGATCAGGAGGTGTCTCCAAGCCTTGTTGTGGTGTCCCTTCTTTAACTTTCCCAACACCAACCTGCTGGCCTTGAACCCCTTAACAGGAGCTCCTCTAGCCTGGAATTTAAGCCTACCTTGACTGTTGGGCCCAGACCAGATCCACTACTCTTTCCCTGGGACCCTTAGGTGGCCCTGCTATTCCTGACTGGCTTTTTTTTCTCCAAGGAGGTAGAAAACTCCTCCAGTGAAGCTTGTTAAGAAAGGCATTCCTCTGGGGAGCTTGTTTTGGAGTTAAAGAATCTGGGACCAAATCCCTCAGGATGTTCCCAGGGCTGCTTATTGTCTGGAAGTTTTGATGGTAATTATCTCAAAGTCTATGAACCCTCCTAGGAATAGTTCTGTGGTGTCTTGGTTTGCTGATGCATGCCAGCAGGGCCCATGGGGCTTGTGGCCATGAGCTGAACAGCTTAATTGCTTCAGGAATAAAATAATAAGTGTGAGTAGATATTTCTATGTAACAATCAAATGACTTAAATTCTTAATAGAATCAATAGAAGAGTGCATTCTAAGAGTATGAAATATTCAACTAAATAAATCTCAAAATAATATGAAACCTATATAGTATGTAAAATTATTTTCTTTTTTTAAATTGTTAAAATACGTATGATTCCTTTAAGATCAACACAGCACAGAGGAAAGAACAGGATTTGGGCCTCGACAGAGGACATTAATTGTGAGATTGTAGACAAGCTGACTCTTCCAAGTTGGTTCTCATCTATGAAATGGGGATTACAGAGCCACCTCATTAGATTGCTTTGAGATAATAGACATAAAGCACCTGATAAAATGTGAGGCAGTAATAAGCATCCAATAATTATTATTCATTCCCTGAATTCACATTCTTGGCATGTGATTCTGTTACACTTTTGATAGCTTCTAGAATATCAGGTTATTCAATAAGGTTTAAGTGAACATCAAGAGTAGCCCTAAAAAAGAAGTTATACGTAAAACACTCTTTTCATCAATATTTGAGTGCCTGTAACATGCAGACAATTCTGGTGCTGGTGTTCAGCAGTGAACATAATTCTTTACCTGATGCAGTTTACATTCCAGTGGGGGAAGCAAAAATAATACAAGTAAGATAAATAGGATATTAGTGATAACTGCTGAGGAAAAACAAAGCAGGGGAAGGGAGATTGGTTTATGTTTCTCAGATTATAAGAATTATGCAAATTAAGAGAGCTATAGTACAGTTAAAAGAAACAAAAGAGCAATAAATGAAATAAGGTGCATAATGCAAAGCTAATACCCCACCATACCAATTCACCCCCACTTCTCAATGGCCTGAAATGTGTGTTTTTCTTGTTCATACAAATATGTATACACATATTACATATGGGGTTTTGTCTTCTGCAACTTAAAATTTTTATGTGTATTGTGAGCAGTTTACAAGTCTATATATATAGCTTTTTAAATTTCTTAATATATATATAATCATGCATAAAATGAGGTTTTTCTGGTGGGTCAGTTTGTTTTAGATAAATGGGAGATATACACACACACACACACACACACATACTGCATCTTTTCTCATCCAACAATATGTGGTGAAAATCCCTCCAAGTTACCTTTAGCTCTTACTTCATTCTTTTTTAATGCCATGTAATATTTTATGATGATGACTTATTAAGCCTCTTCCATAATCAATGGGTATTTACTTCGTTACCAGATTTTAATGATTATGGTAATTTTGCCTGAGCACATATTCACAACCATGATGGTTTCACGCCTATGGAACAGATTCTCTGGAGTAAAATTGCTGGATTGAGAGATATATACATTAAAACATTTTTAATACACATTGACAGATTGGTTCACAAAATGGCTGGAACAATTTATGTATAAAAATAGTCTTATTACCTTTATACCCACTAGCAATAGCTATTGCATCATTAAAAACAATAAAAACGCCTGTCAGTGGGTATTTCTCAGTGTTATTTTGTTTGCATTTTCCTAACAACTAGAAAGCAGGACAATTTTTCATTTGTTCTTTGGTCATTTGGATTTCACCTATAATTAAATTACCTAATGCATTAGTGCTCTATTGCTGCATAACAAATTACCATAAACTTAGCAGCTAAAAACAGGACCCATGTATTATCTCAGTTCTGTGGGTTAGAA